>OU342743.1:58235467-58949383 GCA_910589775.1 Avena eriantha | reverse complement strand
AATCTATCTCGTTGCTCATGTCTAATAGATTAGATCTTGGCTTTATCTAGATTAGATCTGGGTTTTGTTCGTTCTTGCGGTAGAAATTTTTTGTTTTCCATGCTACGAACCCATCAGTGGTATCAGAGCCGTATCTATGCGTAGATCTGTTGCACGAGTAGAACACAATGTTTTTGTGGGCGTTGATGCTTTTGTTGTCGGTGTCTTAGCGTGTGTACTTTGCATCTTGCGGCATGGTGGGATGAAGCGGCTCGGGCTAACATTACATGTCATCGCACATGAGACTTGCTCCACGCTTGACGTGCAACTGCTTTGCACAAGTGGCTTTGCGGGTGTCTGTCTCTCCCACCATAGTTAAGATTCAATTTACAATGAGCATCTTGACAACACTTGTATCAACGTTGTGGTCCTTGTTCGTAGGTAAGATCGGTCTTATGCGAAAGCCCCAAACCACGTAAAACATGCAAAGAAAATTAGAGGCGTCTAACTTGTTTTTGCAGGGGTTTTGTGATGTGATATGGCCATCATGTGATTGTGATTGTATTTGATGTATGCAATGATCCTTGTTGTAATATGGCAACCGGCAGGAGCCTAATGGTTGTCTTTAATTCTGTTAAGACCTGCGTGTCTATTCATCTTGTAATAGCTTTATTCCAAGTAGTTGTAATAGTTGCTAGTGATGATGGACAACCATGAAGCGGCGCCACTGACCTTGACGCAATGCTGGTGATGATGGAGATCATGTTCGTGCTTTGGAGATGGAGATCAAAGGCGCAAGAAGAAAAGGCCATATCATATCACACTAATTATGAATTGCCTGTGATGTTAATCCTTTATGCATCTTGTATTGCTTAGATCGCGACGGTAGCATTATAAGATGATCCCTCTCACTAAATATCAAGTAATAAAGTGTTCACCTTAGTTGGCACCGTTGCTAAGACTCGTCGTTTCGAAGCATCTCGTGATGATCGGATGTGATAGATTCTACGTGTGCATACAACGGGTGCAAGCCAGATTTGCACATGCGGAAACTAAGGTTCTTGACGAGCCTAGCATGTACAACATGGTCTCGGAACACGGAATACCGAAAGGTAGAGCATGAGTCATATAAATGATATGATGAACATGAAGATTGTTCGCCGATGAAACTACATCTTCTCTCGTGAAGATCGGACTTGGTGTAGTGGACTTGGTTCGTGTAATCACTAAGACAATGTGAGGGATGTTGTTTTGAGTGGGAGTTCACCTAGTTAGTTTAAGAATTAAATTTGAACTCAATTTGTCATAAACTTAGTCTAAACTACTTGCAAATTGTTGTAGATTATGGCGACCCCCTCCATCAATTTCAATGCGTTCCTAGAGAAAGAAAAGCTTAAGAACAATGGAAGCAATTTCACGGACTGGTTCCGTGGACTGAAGATCGTCCTCAGGGCTGGTCAGTTGACCTATGTGCTCGATGCACCGCTAGGTGACCCACCTGCAGATAATGCCACCGATGACGAAAAGAATGTTTTCGCCACTCGGAAAATCATTACTCCACAGTTCAGTGTGCCATCCTGTACGGTTTAGAAGCGGAGCTCCAAAGCGTTTTGAGCACCACGACCCGTTCGAGATCATTAAGGAGCTCAGGCTAATTTTTGAGACTCGCGCGGCCATGGAGAGCTATGAGGCCTCCGAAAAATTCTTTAACTGTAAGATGGAAGAAGGAAGCTCCGTTAGCGAGCACGTGCTCACCATGTCTGGGTACGAAGAAGCTCCAAGAGTTGGGAATATCGATTCCTAATGAATTGGGGATTCACCGTCTCCTTCAATCACTGCCACCAAGTTACAAGAACTTTGTGATGAACTACAACATGCACTGCATGAACAAGACGTTGCCTGAACTATCGTCCATGCTGAAAACTGCTGAAGTGGAGATCAAGAAGGAGCACCAAGTGTTGATGGTCAATAAGACCACCAATTTCAAGAGACGGGGCAAGCCTAAGAACAAGGGCAACTTCAAGAAGGACGGCAAGAAAGCTGCCGCACCTGCTAAGAAGCCCAAGGCTGGTCCTAAGCCTGAAACTGAGTGCTTCTACTGCAAGGGTGCTGGTCACTGGAAGCGTAACTGCCCCAAGTACCTGGCGGATCTGAAGAACGGCAACATCAAGAAGAAAGGTATATTTGATATATGTGTTATAGATGTGTATCTTACTAGTAATCGTAGTAGTGCCTGGGTATTTGATACTGGTTCGGTTGCTCATATTTGTAACTCGAAACAGGAGCTGCGGAATAAACGAAGACTGGCAAGAGACGAGGTGACGATGCGCGTTGGAAATGGCTCCAAGGTTGATGTGATCGCCGTCGGCACGCTCCCTCTACATCTACCTTCGGGATTAGTTTTAAATTTAAATAATTGTTATTTGGTGCCTGCGTTAAGCATGAACATTATATCTGGATCCTGTTTATTGCGAGACGGTTACTCTTTTAAGTCCGAGAATAAAGGTTGTTCGATTTATATGAGTAATATCTTTTATGGTAATGCACCTGAGATGAATGGTTTATTCTTACTGAATCTCGATAGTAGTGATACACATGTTCACAACATAGATGCTAAACGAATAAAATTGAATGATAATTCTACATACATGTGGCACTGTCGTCTTGGTCACATTGGAGTGAAGCGTATGAAGAAACTCCATTCTGATGGACTTCTTGAATCACTTGATTTTGAATCACTTGAAAGATGCGAAGCATGTCTAATGGGAAAATGACTAAGACTCCATTCTCTGGTACAATGGAGCGAGCTACAGACTTATTGGAAATAATACATACCGATGTGTGCGGTCCAATGAGTGTAGCATCGCGTGGTGGATATCGTTATGTTCTCACTTTCACGGATGACTTGAGTAGATATGGGTATGTCTACTTTATGAAACATAAGTCCGAAACTTTCGAGAAGTTTAAGGAATTTCAAAGTGAAGTGGAAAATCATCGTAACAAGAAGATTAAGTTTCTGCGTTCTGACCGCGGAGGTGAATATCTGAGTTATGAGTTTGGCATGCATTTAAAGAAATGTGGAATACTTTCGCAGTTGACACCGCCGGGAACACCACAGCGTAATGGTGTGTCCGAACGTCGTAATCGAACTCTCTTAGATATGGTTCGGTCTATGATGTCTCTTACAGATTTACCGTTATCATTTTGGGGCTATGCATTAGAGACAGCCGCATTCACTTTAAATAGGGCACCATCTAAATCCGTTGAAACGACACCGTACGAATTGTGGTTTGGTAAGAAACCTAAGTTGTCGTTCCTTAAAGTTTGGGGTTGCGAAGCATATGTAAAGAAGTTACAACCTGATAAGCTAGAACCCAAAGCGGAGAAATGCGTCTTCATAGGATACCCTAAAGAAACAATTGGGTATACCTTCTATCATAGATCCGAAGGCAAAGTTTTCGTTGCAAGAATGGATCCTTTCTTGAGAAGGAGTTTCTCTCGAAAAAGGTGACTGGAAGGAAAGTAGAACTCGATGAGGTTATTGAACCTTCTCTCGGATTTGAGAGTAGCGCAGCACCGGAAGATGTTTTTGTGCCGCCTGCACCAATTGAAGAGGAAGCTAATGATCATGATCATGAAACTTCAAATGAAGTTACTACTACGAACCTCGCAGGTCAACGAGGGTTCGTACCACTCCTGATTGGTATGACTCTGCCTTGAACGTCATGTTGGTGGACAACGCTGATGACCCTGCGACGTATGAAGAAGCTATGGTGAGCCCAGATTCCGACAAATGGCTAGAAGCCATGAAATCCCAAATGGGGATCCATGTACGAAAAACCAAGTGTGGACTTTGGTGGGACTTACTGGATGGCCGTAAGGCTGTCGAGAACAAATGGATTTTCAAGAGAAAAACAGATGCTGATGGTAATATTACCGTCTATAAAAGCTCGACTTGTCGCGAAAGGTTCCGACAAATTCAAGGAGGTTGACTATGATGAGACATTCTCACCAGTAGCGAAGCTAAAGTCTATGAGGATTTTGTTAGCAATTGCTGCATATTTCGATTATGAGATTTGGCAGAGGATGTCAAAACGGCGTTCCTTAATGGTGACATTTGAGGAAGAGTTGTATATGGTACAACCCAAGGGTTTTGTCGATCCTAAAGATGCTGGCAAGGTATGCAAACTTCAGCGCTCCATTTATGGACTGAAGCAAGCATCCCGAAGTTGGAATCAACGTTTTGATAAAGTACTCAAAAACTTTGGATTTATACAAACTTATGGAGAAGCTTGTATTTACAAGAAAGTGAGTGGAGCTCTATAGCATTCCTAGTACTATATGTAGATGGACATATTGTTGATTGGGAATGATATAGAACTTCTTAATAGCGTCAAACACCTATTGGAATAATAGTTTTCAATGAAGGATCTTGGCGAAGCGGCATATATTCTAGGCATCAAAATTATAGAGATAGATCAAGACGCCTAATAGCGCTTTGACAAAAGTAAAACTTAGACAAGTTCTAAAGAAGTTAGAATGGAAGATAGCAAGAAAGGGTTCGCTGCCCATGTTGTCAGGTAAGACCTTGAGTAAAACTCAAAGTCCAGCTACGACAGAAGATAGAGAAAGATATGAATAATATTCCCTATGCCTCAGCCATAGGTTCTATCATGTATGCCATGCTGTGTACAAGACCGGATATAGCACATGTTGTTAGTTTGACTAGCAAGATATCAAAGTGATACCTGGAATGGAGCACTGGGCAGCGGTAAAAAAATATCCTAAAGTACCTAAATAGGACTAAGGATATGGTTCTTTCTTATGGAGGTGATGAACAGCTTGTTGTAAACGGTTACAACCGATGCTAGTTGGAACACCGATCCGGATGACTCAAAGTCACAGTCGGGATACGTATTTATTTTGAATGGTGCTGCAGTGAGCTGGAGGAGTGCGAAGCAAAGCGTTGTGGCGAAATCTTCAACTGAATCAGAATACATAGCTGCTTCGGAGGCTGCACAAGAAGCCGTTTGGATGAAGGAATTCATTACTGAACTTGGCGTGGTTCCCAGTGCGTTGGACCCGATGGCCATCTACTGTGACAACACAGGTGCCATAGCTAATGCACAGGAGCCAAGGTCACATAGCAAGCTGAAGCACATCAAGCTACGTTTTCACGCTATTCGCGAGTATGTCCGAGATGGTGACATAAAGATTTGCAAAGTACACACTGATCTGAATGTGGCATATCCGTTGACTAAACCTCTCCCTAGGGCAAAGCATGACAACACCAGAACGCCATGGGTGTTAGGTATATTACTATGTAATCTAGATTATTGACTCTAGTGCAAGTGGGAGACTGTTGGAGGTATGCCCAAGAGGCAATAATAAAAGTGATTATTATTATATCTTTGTGTTTATGATGAATTTTACATCCCATGCTATAATTGTATTATTAGGAAACACTAATACTTGTGTCTTTTGTAAACATAAGAGAGTCCCTAGTAAGCCTCTTGTTGAACTAGCTTGTTGATTAATGATGATCATGGTTTCCTGATCATGGACATTAGGATGTGATAATACAAGGTTATATCAGAATGATGTAATGGACACACACCCATAGTAAGCGTAGCATAAGATCAAGTCATTAAGTTCGTATTGCTGTAAGCTTTTAAATGCCTAGTAACCTAATCCTTCGACCATGAGGTTGTGTTAATCACCATCACCGGATGGGTACTTTGATGACATCAAACACCGTTTCGTAACTGGGTGGTCATAAAGGTGTCATTGGGTATTCTGAAAGTATGTTTTGAAGCGCATGAACCAAGATTGGGATTTGTCCATCCATATGCGGATAGATATGCTCTGGGCCCTCTCGGTGGAATTGGAATGTCATCTAGTTAGCTTGCAAGCATGTGACTAGGTCACAAGGGATGGACATATCACGGAACGAGTAAAGAGTACTTATCAGTAAACAAGGTAGAACTAGGTATGGAGATACCGACGATCAAACCTCAGATAAGTATAGTATCGCGTGACAAAGGGAATTGGTTTCGTATGTAGATGGTTCAATCGATCACGAAGTCATCGTTGAGTATGTGGGAGCCATTATGGATCTCTAGGTCCCGATGATGGTTATTGATAGGAGATATGTCTCTATCATGTCTGCATATTCACGAACGTAGGGTGACACACTTAAGGTTCGAAGTTGTTTTAAGTAGATATGGAATATGCGTTGGAGACCGAATGTTGTTCGGAGTCTCGGATTGGATTCGGGACATCACGAGGAGATCCGGAATGGTCCAGAGAATAAGATTCATATATAGGGGATCATTTTCTAAGTTAGGAAATGTTCCGGAGTGTTTGTATGAGGATTCTAGAAGGTTTCGGAATGTTCCGGAAGGTTCTAGAAGATATCTTAGAGTTTGCTTGAAAATCAAGATAGGGATCAAGGAGTCCTGGTGGGTCAAGACAAGGAGTCGTGGGGGAGGAGGACTCCTCCCCCCACTCCCCAATCCGCCGGCCTAGAGGAGGGGAGTCCTACAAGGACTCCCCCTCCCCATGGCGCCCTCCCCCTTAAATAGAAGGGCAGGGGCGCCCCTCCAAGCCCTGCTCCACAACTCCAATCTCTGCCGCCTCTCTCCTCCACCTTTCTTCTGCACAGGCATAGGCGAAGCCTTGCAGAATTCTCTACTCCACCACCACCACACCATCGTGCTACTGGGATTCCGTGGAGAAGATCTACTACCTCCGCTGCTCGCTGGAACGGGGAGAGGAAGGTCTGCTTCGACTCCGCACGTGTGACCGACTACGGAAGCGCTACCGAAACGCGGCGCCGGAAGGATCGTACACTTGACCGACTGCGGAAGCGCTGCCGGAACGCGACGCCGGAAGGATCGTCCACACGATCTTGAGATCGGCAAGTGATCGACTACATCAACCACGGGATCTAATCTCGTTAACGCTTTTGGATCTACGAGGGTTAGTTCCTATCTATCTCGTTGCTCATGTCGAATAGATTAGATCTTGGCTTTTATCTAGATTAGATCTGGGTTTTGTTCGTTCTTGCGGTAGAAATTTTTTGTTTTCCATGCTACGAACCCATCAAGTTCACCCCCTGGACCTACTGTGCAGTTGATATCTGGTTGCAATGTGCTAAGCTATCACACCAGCTTATGCGGGGGTTGGGGTAGAACCTCGAGGAAGCGATCAAAGGCCATAAAGAGTTGATTTTGTTGGAGATCCAGTCATTAGATCAGGAAGCCAACCAGTGGGACTTTCGACAGAGGCCTGGTCCCATAGGTACTCCCTGGAGACCTCCATTATGGAGATCTATAAGAGAGAAGACGTTTTCTGGCGACATCGGAGTCGCCAGGACTAGACCCTCTAGGGGGAATCCAACACTGTCTATTTCCATGCCATCATGAATGGAAAGCGTAGGAAGTGCTCGATCCTGTGCCTCTAGGAGGCAGACTCAGTTCTGGCGGACCAGAAGGAAATCTCCTCCCATATTTACACCTTCTACCAGGACTTATTCTCGGCCACTTCTAGGTCAGACCTGGCCCTAGCTCCGGACTTTTGGCGAACATGGAGATCACGCTCCCTTTTCTCCATACCGAGGTAGCCGCGGTGATCAAGTCCATGAAAGCCAACTCAGCCCCCGGCCCAGATGGATAGCTGGTGATCTTCTTCCAGACCTTATGGGAGCAGCTCCGCCCTGTCATTATGTCAATGTTTCAGGAATTCTACACGGGAATTCTTGTGATGTCCAAGCTGAACTTTGGCGTGATTACCCTGATTCCCAAGGCGGTGGGGGCCATAGACATCCGCAAATTTTGAGTGATCACGGTGATCAATGTCATCCAACACATATTTTCCAAGGAGTGCGCTCTTAGACTCGCCCTAGTCATGAAACGCTTGACCCACCCACTTCAGTTTGCCTTCTTGGAGGGACACCTAATTCATGATGGAATACTTGCCCTCCATGAAATTATTCATGAGGTTAAGGTGCGCCATCAGAAGGGAGTGTTCCTCAAGTTAGACTTTTAGAAGGCCTATGATAGGCTAGACTAGGCATTCCTTAGACAAGTTCTCGAGTGACGAGGTTTGGATGACAGGGCGATTAGTTGGATCATGTAGTTCGTGATGATCGGTAGCACCACAATACATGTTAATGGGGAGGTGGGTCCATATTTCAGATCCTCATGTGGAGTAAGACAAGGGGATCTGATCTCTCCCCTTCTCTTTAACTCTACGATAGATGCCCTGGCAGAGATCTTGGATAAGGCCAAGGTCGTTGGCCATATCTCCGGTGTGGTATGGTATCTGATCCCCGGGGGTGGGATTACCCACCTCCAATGTGCGGATGATACTATGATTATGGTTCAGGGCTTGGATCTTGACATCATTAGCCTCAAGTTCCTCCTTTTATGCTTTGAATCCATGTTAGGGCTCAAAATCAACTTTGAAAAGAGCGAGGTTATGATTCTAGATTTCTTAGATGAGGACAGGCAACGCATCGCAGACAACCTAAAATGCCGGTTGGCGGACTTACCCATTACCTATCTAGGGATGCCCATTAGAGACTCTCGGGTGTTAACCAAGGATCTTGCCCCCTAGTCGCGAAGGTTCAATCCAAGGCTGAACCTTGGCGGGATCACCTCACGTCTAAGGAAGTAAGACTATCCTGATCAACTCGTGCATGTCCAGCCTCACCATGTATCAGATGGGGCTCTATCTCCTATCCGAAGGGACCCATGCAGACTTTGCTAAGGAGATGTCCATGTTCTTTTGGGTAGCCAGAGATGGGCACAAAAAATACCACATGGTGAAATGGACAGATATTTGCACCCCAAAAATTCTGGAGGGTTTAGGAGTCCTTGACTCTTGCCGCTACAATGTGGTCTTATTGCTAAAATAGATTTAGCCCATCCTCCAAGACAATGGAGGCCTGTGGCTGCAAGTCATTAAGGCCAAATACCTCCGGGGCCGTCCCCTCTTGGCTTGCAAGCACCGGGAGGGATCTCAGTTCTAGCGAGCCATCTAGGACATTAAACATTCTATCCGGAGGGGCGCACTCTTTGCTATGGGTGGTGGCCGAGAAGTTCTCTTTTGGCTCGACCCCTAGTTACGAGGAGTCCCCCTCTATCAGGAGTTCCCACCCCTCTTCGCCATTTGCTCAACTCCCACGATGTTAGTGGCCGAGGCTAGACAGGGATGCGACTGGAACATCCCGTTCAGGAGGACCTTCAATAAATGCCGAGGCCGCTCACTTCGTGAGACCGCGGGGCGCTCTACCCTTGACCCTATCAGAGGAGAGGGACAAGGTGTCTTGGCGCCAGTCTCTCTCGAGAGCCTTTTCTGTTAGTTCAGCTTATAGGACCCTCTTCCAGGGTCTAGAGCTTACCTGGACGACCCACTTCTGTTAGTCACCCTACCCTGAGTTTGCGGATCTTTGAATGGCAGCTACTACGGGACCGTCTCCCTTCTGGAGTAGAGGTGTCGAATCATAACTGCCCAGGCAATGGGTTGTGCCCGTTATGTGGGACACATGAGACATGTGCACATTATGTTCACATGCCCGACCGCTCAGTTTCTTTGGAACTTCATCCAAAAAGCTCCCCAAGATCTTGGTGAGTTCCTAAACAGAGGCAAACAGTACTAGAAGAAGACGCCACCTCTTCTGGTTGGTGTTTGGGGCCATTACGTGGATGCTTTGGAATATTCGTAATAAAATGGTGATTGAGAGAATCTTCCCTCTTGGTGCTTCTGACTCTATTTTTGCTCCTCTTGCCTACCTTCGGCAGTGTTACCCGTTGTCTAGGCAGCGCCACCGGGGGAGCGTGGACGACATCTTCCAGGCGCTGAGGTCGTTGGCGCAACGCTTCGTGGCCCCTGCTCGCACCACACCGGCTTTATAGAGGGCGCATCTTCCTCGTATGCGGTCTGCTCTTTCATTTTCCTTCTTGTGCCTTGGGCGTTGTTGTGCTGTGCCCAACAGACCTTTTTCTCTTTTTCGTTTCGTGCATTGGCGCCGGGAACGTTGTTGTATCATGTATAACGGGACCAAAGCCCGATTCGAAGAAGAAAATTCATGTGGACCAACGGACGGCTCTAGCCAAATTTGTATGGATCATTAATATCGATGCCTCGGTTTCTCAACGACGGTGAACTTTTCGTGTGTTCCATTCAAACGATCGTTTTTGTTTTGCAGTAGCAACCTAGCAGATTTATGCCTTTGTCGATCCTAAGATTCAATGAGGCCCTAAGATGGAGCACAAAGTAATCTCGGAGTTTCTCTTATTTTTTGAGGGACGGAATTCCTCTTTCTTTTTGTGCTACTAGGAAATGAATTCCTCAGGTAAAAGAAAAAGTAAATAAATTCCTTTCTATTCTCAAATCTCAATACTCCTACGTTCTTCCTCCAATCCAAAATAAGTGACGTAGGTTTATTTAGATTCGTACGACTTAAAACATGTCTAGATCCGTACTAATCAGACAAACCCATGTCACATTTTATGACTTGCATCCCTCGCGGGCTCACTGATACGCCGGCGCCGCCGCGGCTGCGCCAGCCGCGATGGACCACCGCCCCACGGATTTCGTAGTCAGGTATCCAGATCCAAGTCCTGAAGCAGGCAGATAGAAGTATCTCTACTCCGTGGACAGATTCGTTGACATTGGCTTTTGTTTCCCCTCCCTGATCTCTCCCCCACGCGATGTCCGACACGGTTGCCGCCGGCGACGAGGTCATCCTCGACGCCCCCAATTTCATCCGCGTCTACAAGAGCGGCCGCGTCGAGCGCTTCCTGCGGGTCAACTTCGCCCCACCCGGCACCGACGCCGCCACCGGCGTGTCCTCAAAGGACGTCACCATCCTTCCGGGAAACGGCCTGTCGGCGCGAATCTACCTCCCGCGTGCCCCCGCCAGCGGCCGGCAGGGCAAGGTCCCCGTCCTCGTATTCTTCCACGGCGGCGGCTTCTGCCTCGGCTCGGCGTTCGACGCCGCGGCGAACGGCCACGCAAACCAGCTCGCCGCGCGGGGCAGAGCGATGGTCGTGTCGGTGGAGTACCGCCTCGCGCCGGAGCACCCAGTTCCCGCGCTCTACGGGGACGCCTGGGCGGCGCTCCAGTGGGTGGCCGCGCACGCGGCAGGCCGGGGGCCCGAGCCCTGGCTGACCGCCTACGCGGACTTCGGGCGCGTCCACGTCGGAGGCGAGAGCGCCGGAGCCAACATCGCGCACCACGCCGCAATGCGCGCTGGCGCGGAGGAGCTAGGCCACGGCGTGATGGTGAGCGCGCTCGTGCTGATCCATCCCTACTTCCTGGGGGGCGACAGCTCCGAGTCGGACGAGATGGGCATGGCGGTGCACCGCGAGCTGGTGCGGCTGTGGCCGGTGGTCTGCCCGGGGACCAGTGGGTGCGAAGACCCGTGGATCAACCCGATGGCGGAGGGCGCGCCCAGCCTGGCCGGGCTAGGCTGTGGACGCGCGCTGGTATGCGTTGGTGGCAAAGACCCCATGAGGGGTCGGGGAAGGCTGTATGTTGAGAAGCTGATGGTGAGTGGCTGGCAGGGCGAGGTGGGGGTCTGGGTGGCAGATGAGCAGGGGCATGGCTTCCACCTTGTCCGGCCGACATGCTTGGAGGCGGAAGCTCAGGTCGGCGTTGTTGCTGAATTTCTGAGTCGCCCATGAGATCTCCTGTTCTCCATCCGTTCACATGACCAACGCGATGTTCTCGACTTGGGTATACGAGTACATTAGGGAGTTTGATCAAATTTTGCGTAAACTGTTCTTTTTCCCCCGATAAAAAGCATAAATTGTTCTTACTTCTTCAGTAGTTTTATGTGTAATCTATAAGAACCATACTTGTTATTTGCTACTATCATATGGGTTTCAAATCAAGACCAGTTAGTCTGTCAATTGTAAATTTGTATTCTGAAAGGATTTAAGAATGATATAAGTAATGAATACAAAGATCTCATTTATATTTGTATTTCAATAGAAGGAACTTACTTACTTATTAGAGCCTAGATCATCTCACCTCATCAGATTTACCTCAGAATGGAAATACAGATAGTACATAGCATTACATCTTTCTATTGTGAACATTCCTTGTGTTGCATTGCGTGACATGGCAGACTAAGAGGCTTTTCAAAAGTGCAAGTCTATCGAGCAAGTGTGAAAGTGTTACTGATGCAGTGGTGTTGGTCACCTGCAGCAGCTGCTGCATGGCACACTGAAGGTCTGAAGAACTTCTCAAATACCTACATGTTCCATGGTACTCCTTAGAGAGATCCTCACCATATGACAGGTGTCTGCCTTTTCTTTTTGTTCGCCGCGGCATCAGGGCTTTGCACAGTGATTTCTTTACTTCCTTTTGCCTCATTGCTGTATCATTGACCAAATGCACTTTCCTCTGTCATCTGCAATGGAATACTTGCTTGAGTAAACTATATGCAATACGTAGGAAATTCTGTTGCATAACCATAGCATTTTGTAGAAATCGCAGACTAATGGTCCAGCAGCCTAGTTTTTTGCAGGGTCAGACTTGTTGGTGTGGCACCAATACGTCATGTTTTCGTGAGGTGAGGAAGGTTTTTGCGTAAAGAACTGCATGAGAAGAGGGTGTCTTCAGTGGTGCCAGTAGCCAGACAACAGACAGAATTGGAAGAGGCGGCATCAGGATATCTGGTAACTGCCCCATTAATTCCTTTCATGTCGCCCAGTACTTTTGGATTATGCAAGGATGTATGGTTGTCATAATTCATAACATATATATTTGTACTACGTGGAAGCTATAACTCGGCTCATTACATGATTGACTACTTACTGCTGAGATGATGACTTCTCCTGATATGGAACATTTTCATGCCATTTTTTCTTGAAACACAAAAGGTGTAAGCTTTGCCTCTTTATATGTAAAAGGGCCTCGACCACAAATGGCAATGCCTGGTAACACGCCAATTTTTAGCATGGAAATGCCTCTCCTCTGTTTGATTCTCATTCGCAATGGGACATCGTTATCTGACATTGCAAGCTCTTAGCTCTTAAGCACAAATACAACCCTTTTAACAGGGCCAGGGTCCCATAATGAATTGTTATAGCTTTTGATGTTTATCTTCCATGTAGCAAACATATGACGGGACTAGAAACTATGTTATTTGATGATAAAAAAGCGAAGTAAGTTAGGTTTATTTGAATTTGGTTGATAGTTTAGTGCTGGAGTTTTCATACAAGACACAGAGTATATTATTTTTCTATTGCAAAAAAGTTTGCTCTTAACTTAAATAGTCACATTTCTTTGTTCAGAGGGTTCTGAATTGTTAAATGTTTCCACAACCAATATTTTGGTCTTATCACATGATCTCTTAGAGCATGGCCAACACGTAGCCCCAACCATATGCCTCGCAGGCCAACTAGGCTCGGATTGTCAGGGTGGTAGCCTCGCAGAGTGTCAGGGTCTCCTGCATAAGAGGCAGCCGCTCCATGCGAGAAATCAAGAAAAGCAGGAGAGAGAAGAAAAAGAGTAGACGGGAGAAGAGAGAAAGAAGATGGCTTTGAGCAGATAGAGAAAAAGGCAGGGCCAACAAAAAGACTAAGAGCATCTCCAGCCGCGTCCCCCAAATGGCGCCCCAAAGGCCTATTGGACGCGCCAGACGGAAAACCTGCCCAGCAGTCTGCCCCAAGCGCCCGTTTCCGTCCGGCGCGTCCCAATAGTGTGTCCAGCGCCTGAGGCCACCCCCGCTACACAGGGCTCCTTGTGGGCGCGCCGGACGCAAGCCACAACGTCGTGGCGCCTGGCAGGCCAGCCCTGTCATTGACACACCTGTCTATTAGTGACCGTCGCCAACCTCCCTGTCTATTAATGGACCTGGTCGGTGCAGGGAGGCTTCCCGTCGTCGCAGTGGTGTGTGGCCGGCGCAGGGAGGCTTCCCGTCGTCGCAGTGGCGCATGGACGGCGCAGGCCGGTCCATCTGGCCGGGACGGCGATGCTTAGATCTAGGGTTTCGGCTTAATGCTTAGATCTAGGGTTTCGGCTTAAATTTAGTTAAATTTCGTTCGGTTTGTAAAATTTCATTGTAATATGAATGAATTTTAAGTTTGGGTATTTTTGTTTGGGGGACGCGGCTGGGTAGCGCCGTGCCCCAAACGCGGCACCACGCGCTAGCGCCCCCCAATCGTCCGGCACTGATTCCGGATGGCGTTTGGGGAACGTGGCTGGAGATGCTCTAATGCTTGGGAACACGCCGTGTAGGATGGCTGCCTCATGCTGTAGTCTCACCACGCTGACATCATGAAGCTGTCGCTTTTTATAGCCTCCATTGGTCATGCCCTTACTTGACGTGATAGATCACCTTTGCTTACATATGTAACCTAGAGAAAGCTGGAATTCTACACCATTCCTATTCAATCACGTGTGCAAAAATAAAATATAAAGTAAAATAATCGATGACTTGTTCACAAGTTCGTTGGATCTAGACAATAGTAGATGCTCTTAACTAGGTGTCTAGGTCATTATTTTGGTAACTGCCATCAAGCTAAAATGATAATTCAAAACTAGTACAAATTGAACGGCAGCAGGTAACATGTTTTCTCCCCATTGCTACATACTGCTTAAAAATAAAATGCTTCAGAAGCACAGGTTCCTCTGACGTAAGGGTTTTGCATGCCTAAGTCTTGCAATTTCTCATCCCATTTAGGTGAATCAACTTGCAGTACTACAAATTGTTCGTCCTATTCTTTAGATTGCGTGCTTTTATGCAAGTAGGATCATATTGATATAGGAGCATAAAGCTAGGATGTATTACCTCCATGCAAGAGTTAGTCAACATTCTAACACGACTAACATTTGGACCATAGAAATTTCCTTTTTTCTGACAGCACCGTCAGGGCACAAGAATAGCCCTTAGTTCAAGGGCAACTGAGAAAGAGACATTCATCCTTTATTAAAAGAAGAGATATATGCTGCATCTCAAACGTCACAAGCAGATACAAGCCTCTCAATCACCACAACAAAGAGAACCACATTTTCCATTTTGAGGTCTTTCTTTTATTTTGTGCTTGATAACAAAAATTGGACATTCTTCAACACATTATTAGGTCTGTAGGGCTAGAAGTTTCCTTGAAAGCACCTAACCAAGTCACTATTAACAATGTTTCAGAAAATAAAGCCTGTAGTACTTTTTAACTTTAGTTCTACATATATTCTCATGAAGGAATGCTGGCTAAGATCTTGTTGTCGCACGTTTAAGTTAGGCATAATGACTTCTCCTGACTGCTAATGACCTTCTCTACCTGCATTGCCACGAAAGTTCTCATCCAAAGCCTATTAATACTTGTTCTCTACATTAACTTGAGCACTCAAAAAAGCCATCGTGAGGTAAATACAATTGTGTGCAACTTACCCTTGAGGAGGGCAGAAATATGGAGACTGGAGAACATATCTTGTGTCGACACCCGCCAACTTATGGCAACCTCATCACAGTTCTCTCTATCGATGGTGGAGGGATTCGAGGAATCATTCCAGCTGTTGCTCTTGCCTTTCTAGAAACAGAGTTGCAGGTAAAACTGTAGTTATGTAGCATAAGTGATTTCCGTATCCTGTGATATTGCCATGGCAACACTAACCTGGTAAGAAATATGATAGATTAAAAGTTCATGTGGCATATGCTGTGTTACATGAATTATCTCAACTTCACTGTTAGGTACTAGTTTAAAGTTCAACTCGTTTAACTCAGTTCACCATATCTTGTTAACTTTAACTGCTGTTTTTTCCTTTTCAGCTTGCCTTTTCTTCTGTTATTGTTATTTATTCAGATGTACATGTTGAAACATTGCAGTCCTGCAGAAAATTTTCCAATTCCTAGCAAATTGCCAAATCCCACCTTATAGTCTAATTAGTTCATTTTTTCTGCTAGTTCTGTATGTCTGTTTCTTTTTTATCTCTATAGGAATGGTGAGTTCAATATACTGACTTTTTCCCCTTCCGCACCAGCTTATGCTCCTTTCGAAACACAATAATTCAATTGATGCTCTTAACTGGATCTCACTGTAACTGTGGTTTTAATTTCTGAAGAAACTTGATGGAGAGGAAGCCCGATTAGCAGACTACTTTGATGTCATTGCTGGGACTAGCACAGGGGGACTTGTGACTGCGATGCTCACTGCACCAAACAAGAAGAAAAGACCACTTTTTGCTGCCAAGGATATTCAAGCATTTTATATGGACAATTCTCCAAAAATATTTCCACAAGTCAGGTGAACACATGTATTATGGTTTTTGTTGATTGGTTTGGGAACTTGTCGGTAAACATTTTCTTTGTTTCTATAGGGGTGCATTCGGTCGGATAATGAGGACAGTTCGGTTATTGTCAGGACCTTGCTATGATGGCAAGTACCTTCATGAAGTTTTGAGGAAGAAGTTAGGAAACACCAGGCTGCATCAGACTTTGACAAATGTGGTAATACCAACTTTCGACATCAAGCGGCTACAGCCAACCATTTTTTCATCCTATGAGGTTACCTCTCTCTCAAATCTAGTTCCAATTTGAGCACACGTTTTGTTTTCTATACCAGTTATAGTAAGTCAGAACAAGTTAATTTTGATGCACAGGAAACACTTGCTACTGAAACATGTATTTCCTAATTTCCATGTAAAATCAATTCAAAGGGAGAAGATACAGGAAGCTGTAATGACTAATTGAAAGTTGCAAACTCCATCAATCCGTCGGAATGGATACTTTGCACACAATTGAACATTCTATTATCACGTGACAGGTTAAGAAGAAGAACACAATGGATGCTTTGCTATCAGATATTTGTATCAGCACATCTGCTGCTCCAACCTATCTACCTGCACATTACTTCAAGACCGAAGACTATCATGGAAACATCACGGAGTTTAATCTTATTGACGGGGGAGTAGCTGCCAATAATCCGGTACCGCAGTTAACTAGTTATGCATAACATTAACATAGTGCCGGAATCTTCACTTCAATCTTTCTATATGGTTTATAACTTTAGTTTCTTTACTTATCATATATGCAGTACAATACACCTCCACCATGTCTTGACAAATTTTTACTTGATTAAGAAATTGATGATAAGTCCAGATTTTTAAAAAGAGACCTAATATCCGTCTCTGTCGTGTTTAGGCATTAGTTGCCATTGGAGAAGTAACCAAGCAGATTTACAAGGAAAATCCAGCTTTCTTCCCAATAAAACCTTTGGACTATGGCCGATTTTTGGTCATTTCACTTGGCACAGGCTCATCAAAGTTTGAAGAGAGGTACAGTTCACAAAAGGCTAAATCATGGGGAGTGTTGGGTTGGTTACTTAGCAGTGGATCCACACCGTTGGTAGATATTTTCACACAGGCAAGTGCAGATATGGTCGATATTCACATCGCTTCTGTTTTCAAAGCCTTACGTTCTGAGCAGAACTATCTGAGGATTCAGGTAATTAAAATGCACCAGTTTATTTTGTACAAGTAACTAAGAAAAAGACATCTTTTCCTCTCAAGCTACCATTTCTAATAACAGGATGATACCCTACGGGGGACACTCTCCTCGGTTGATGTTGCCACCAAGGATAACTTGGAGAAACTTGTGAGTGTTGGAGAGATGCTGTTAAAGAAACCTGTCTCACGGGCAAATTTAGAGACTGGTCATATGGTGCCTTTTTGTTGTGACACAGACTTGACCAACGAGGAAGCTCTGAAGAGGTGAACTTGCCACCACCTATCAGGTTATTATTATAATTTCATTATGCGTCTACTTATGAGCTAATTAGCACCTTCTTTGCAGATTTGGAAAGCTGTTGTCTGATGAAAGGCGAATTCGCCAAGCAAGATCGCCAAAATGAAGTCTTGTCTGTTTCACGTCGATGCTCTGCCAGAGAGAAGTTTTCTCTGCATGGCATACACCAGCTACCATTTAGTTGATATGTCTGTTGAAGTTTCATTGTAACATAGTAGTAGTTATCTAAGTGTGTAGTGAGGCATACTTGCTGCTATGGCTCGATAATGTTAAGCGCTGATGGATTTATTGATATGTAAATACAAATAAACGTTTAAATAAAGCTCGGTATTTAATTGTCGTTCTGTTGTGTTATCGATTTGGGCAGTTTTATATTTCAGCCGATGAGCTCTGAAGGATTCTAGGTCGGCCATGCAGCGATAGATTTGGAATAAAGAGACAGCGGCTGCGGCTGCATGGAACAAGTACCTGGTACGATTTCGCTTGGCTTTGTACGTAGAAATAGTTAAATCTATCTCTGCTTTGAGTATCAAGCAAGATGAGATGGCTTTTTAGGAAGATTGCTTTTCCCTTTGGTACTTCAGTAAGATTCTGCTGTTGGGGATGGTCAGAGAGACATCCAATTCCTACTGGGTTTGGAGCGTGTACAGACTAGACAAATGTATGCAAGGTGCTTCACTAACTCAAAGCGGTTCATTTTTAATGACAAACTTTCCAGGGCAAGAGCCTTCATCTGCGAGTACCTTTTAGCCTGCAAAGTTCCAACTCATTACTTTCTTGCAATATGCATTTTTGTGCACACTGAAGTGGCCCTATTCTCTGATCATGGTATTTACTCTGCCAAGTTGGATTTGTTTTAACATTGCAGTAACCAAGGAGCAGAGCATAGGCTGCAGGATGACCGGAACTGAATATTTTGATATGGATACTAGGGGTGCTTAGCCTTTCAGCATGAGTCTAACCATGTGCTCTCCAGAACACTCCGTCCCTGCCAGGAAAGGCCATCTTGTTACCATCACCAATCAAATTTAGAGCACCAAAGGATCCAATCAGCGATCAACCATGCCCGGTGAAGTAGGTATGTCTGCCAACTTTAAGAAACACAAATTGTCCATCATCAACACATAAGTATATCTAGTCTAGTTTAAAGCTGGGACAATTGGGATTTTGGAATCCAAGTGCTTCTTTTTCTGGATGGCCGCAAAATATGTTCCAATTAAGTACAAATCTTGGACCTTCTGCCAGCCATTCATGTGGGTTCAGGGTTCACACTGGTAGTGCCACAATGGTACGCTTGATGGACCATAGGTTTTTGAAAGAAAAAAAGGCAAACCTGACAGGTATTTCTTCAAATATGCTAATACTAAACCTTGGACTTTTTGCTCATGTTAGTGGCCTGCACCGGTTGAGTGCTCCAAACCGTTGGTCCTGAGCCAGCCGTCGCCCTTAGATGAAAAATATATTTCTCATCAAGTCATAGGCTTTGAACTTAATGATTTCAAAATGCGATCTCCTTGGTCCAGGGAGCCAACTAATGTGCTTGGCCGGTCAAAAGCTGTCAGCTTGATCGACGGAGCAGAATGCAAGTGAAACACCAATGCAATGAGGACCTCCTATGCCAGTCCAAGTAAGGAAGATTCCCCGATGCTTCCACCCTTTTTCTGAAATCTTTGGAAGAAATGTTTAACAGGCTGCATGCCCTGTATCTGTCCATGTATTTGCTCTTCTTCTTTTTCATAAAAAAAACACATTTCGCA
Organism: Avena eriantha; assembly: GCA_910589775.1. Lineage (NCBI taxonomy): Eukaryota > Viridiplantae > Streptophyta > Magnoliopsida > Poales > Poaceae > Avena > Avena eriantha. The sequence goes on along the minus strand of OU342743.1, from coordinate 58,929,889 downwards.
TTGTCAAACCTGCACGTTTACAAATGTAATTACACCCGTGTATGTGGTGGACACGAGTTTTTGACTGTGGCACTGACATGTGAAAGAATTTGACTTTGGCGAAAATGACGTGCATGGCGGGTGTTTCTTCATGTCACCCCTATGGTGCACTTTTATGTTGCGCGGAGCTCCCTCCCTTTCTAGGTTATCTACTTCTCGATCTATATTATAGCTCCCATTTGACACTTATAATACTACTGCATGCTAAAGCACTTTCTCGACCTATAAATTCTCGCTGGAGACACCCTTCACATCAAACTTAAAACTCAAGCAAGAAGAGAGTAGTAGTATACCAGTGTGTAGAGCCGCAAACCTTGTGCTCGAGAGTTTAGACCATCACACTTCGGTTCTTAACTTACTGCATGGCAGGCTCCAAGCAGGTCTCGTCGTGCACTTGCATTCTGATCATCGTGATGGTGTCGAGCCACTTGGCGCCGGCCTGCGAGGCGAGAAGGCTGATGGAGGCGACGACGTCGAGCAACGCCAAGGAGGCGTGCGAGTCAGCAGGGTGCCAGGCCGTGCAAGGTGCCTCTAGTAGCATAGCGTCGACGACGAAGATGGCGAGCACCGACGGCCGCTCCACGGCGCCTGGGCACAGCCCGGGAATCGGCAACAAGCTGCACGCCGCAGGGAACGACCGTCGTTGACCGCGTACGTGTAATTAACTGCGAAATGCTGGATGGGTACAGAGCTCTCTTCGTCGCCTGTTTATATGAACTGTTTGTTCTCTTGATTTGTATTCCTCGGCTCATTGTGGATGCAGATGTATAGGGTTGTAGAAAGAAGATAAAAAAAAGTGTGATGTGTATTTCCTGTTCATTGGAATAAAGTGTGCATTGCTTTCTCTTCTTTCTTCTAACAATGAGTACGATTGTCTCAGCAAGATACATGTCATATACGAATTCATCTAGGATTCTGGGGACGGCAAAGAAACGAGTGATGTACTTTCAAGTTTCCATGTATGGGGCGAAAACAGGGAATACTCGTTTTGGGTCCCGAGCTCGCGGGAGCTCGGTTTTTATAAAATTCAGAAGTTTCATTTTCAAAAGTAAAAAAGTTTTGAAAATACTATACAAGTACACATACATGTCTAGTATTTACATATTAAAGCTGAGATCTACGCAAAAAAAGACAAATGCGGGGGCTAAAATTGAGTATCCTTTTGCCATTTTAAAGCCACAAATTTGTGATTTTCTGTAGGCCAAAAATATGCCATATTATTTAATGGAAAATGTACATACGTCTTAAATCATCTGTCTGTATCCATTTTTCGATTTTTTAGAAACATTTGAATATCCTTTTAAAATTTTCATATACTAAGTTTCTCAAGACCAGGAGCTAAAACGTCGCACTGAGAAAGTACTTTTTTTTTTGATAAAGGCATAAAAATGAAAAACAAACAAGAAAATTGAATTAAACTCTAAGAATCGACATCAAGCTCCGTACAGTAGTAAACTGAGGCAAGGAATATGAGGGCAGTAGTAGCCGCCGAAAAGATACTGCATCCCGTGAGAGGATGAGATCCTCCCAACTAGGCAGATCTATGGGTAAGTTAGTGCGTCGTAGTAAAAATAATTATCCAGGCAAATACAGGGAAGATTCCATAGTCCATACCATTTGACAGCGACCGGCACCGTAGGTATATTGCCCTTTCCCCGCCGTCTTTTGACCTCCCTCTTGCCACCCATATGCTTCACCGAATCACCGGACCAGGATTCGATCGTTTTCCTTCGCTCATGCGTGGTCAAACCGTACGAAAAAGTGGGATTCTTACAGCCCTGTTTATAGCGCGCGTTTCGTTAGGGCCAACCAGTCCCGCCAGATGCATCCCTCTAGTGCTAATGTTAAGTATACTTAAGTTGTCTCTACAAAGGGGTCGAATCAGACCCTCAAGTCGCTTAAAGCATTTCTTGGCTCGACAGAAAATGCTCGATTTGGCCGTTTTCAGTGAGGCAATCGCACTAGGGCTACAATGAAGGCAAGAAACACGAGTGATAGAGTCTCCCACCCACCCAATTGAGTCCTCCAGTATTCAGCTCACTGTTCACCCTCTCCACCATTTCTACTCACTCGCGAGCTCTCTCCTCTCTATCACCAACCCGACTCTAGCTCACGGACGACTAGGTGAGCGGTAACATTCTCCTTGCTAGGTGGTGGTGCTCGACGACAAGTTGTGTTCTTTCACTCATCTTACTTTTCGTGGTGTTGTGGTTCTTCGCCTCCCTCGTCTTTGATGGCTGGTGATGTAAGCAAACTCAAGATGTGTGAGACTTGCATGATGATCATGTGGTAGATCTGCAGGCCGGTGTCACTTTCCGAGGTTTGTGTGTATGACGGGTATGTGTGGGCCGATGATAATTTTAATGCTCATATGCATGTTTAGGTGGTTCAGTTGTACCAAGATGATGTCTATGAAACTTCTATGTATGCCTATTTGATTGTAGCATATTTATCCCTAGCGGGAAAGAGGAGGGGGGGGGGGGGGACCGAAGATCATTTAACGGCGCATTTTCCAACCAAGTGTCCCCCAAAACCCTACCTGAGATTCATCCTTAACAGAAATGGTCCTAAACTAGATAAGGCTAGTTATAGTGGGAGTAATTTAGCTAGTAACATGCACGTACATAGAATACCAACTAAGCAAATTGGTGACATGGCATGATGATTAATGAAGAAAGAGAGAGATGTAGTAACTTAGCTAGTTACTGGTACGTTGTTAACGCATCCATAATTTTTAATGTTTCATGCTTGGTTCTTATCTACTTTCTTATATTTTGTTCACACTTTGGAATACCTTTTATACACTTTCTTGGACTAACCTATTAACAAGATGCCACAGTGTTAGTTGCCTGTTTTCTGCCGTTTTTGGTTCCAGGAAAGTCAGAAAATGAATATTCTCGGAATTAGACGGGACAAAAGCCAAAGTCAGTTTTTCACCGAGGGGGACACGAAGCCAGAATACGAGACAGAGAGGGGACAGAGATCCGCCACACCACCTGGCCGCATGGCTAGGCCTGGCCCGCGCCAGGGGGTGGTGTGGCCGCCTAGGGAACCCCCTCGGCCTCCCCTTTCGCCTATATATTGCCTCCGATACAGAAACCCTAAGTATCCGATCAAAATTCCATGAAAGAGTCTGTAGCCGCCGTCATCTCTATCCCTAGATCGGGAGGGATCTGAAGCTCTTCCCGGCACCTTACCGGAGGGGAGAATTCACCCTGGAGACCTTCTTCATCACCATGCAAGCCTCTTGTGTGATGAGTGAGTAGTTCATCTTTGGACTACGGGTCCATGTAGTAGCTAGATGGTTGGTTCTTCTCTTTTGTGCTATCATGTTTAGATCTTGTGAGCTCCGTTCATGATCAAACCATCTATTTGTAATCCTACATGTTGTGTTTGCGGGGATTCGATGGATATTGAGATGCTATTTCAGATTGATTATTGATTCTATCATGCCTTTGTTATTTGTGATCTTGCATGCTCTCCGTTGTTAGTAGATATCTTGGCCGAGTAGATGCTAGCAACTCCAAGATGGAGTATTTATGCTCGATAGTGGGTTCATGCCTCTAGTAATCTGGGGAAGTGACAGAAATCTCTAAGGTACTAGATGTGTTGTTGCTACTAGGGAGAAAACAACAATCCTTTGTTCATAGAACAATCGTATTGTTTACTTTACACGCAATGCGTAATGTAATTATCTGTTGCTTGCAACTTAATACTGGAGGGGGTTTAGATGATAACCTGAAGGTGGATTATTAGTCATAGATGCAATTGGATTACGATCTATGTATAATATTGTAATGCCCAATCAAATCTCATAGGAGTCAAGATGATTAGTATATGCATGATTACTTTCTCGATGTTTGTCAATTGCCCCGCTGTAATTTGTTCACCCAACATGTCATCTATCTTAAGGAGAGCCACCACTAGTGAACTATGGACCCCGGTCCTTTTTTTACCATCAATCTACAATTGTTTACTGCTTTCTGTTTACTTTCTGCAAGCTTTTACTTTTTTCCACACAATATGTTTAATCCTTTATTTTTAGCAAAACTAGTGAGATTGACAACCTCACTGTAAGTTGGGGGCAAAGTTCTGTGGTTGTATTGTGCAGGATTCCAAGCTGGCAACAACACCTTAGAGGTGTTTCCTTGCTCCTACTGGTTCGATAACCTTGGTTACATAACTGAGGGAAACTTACTGCTGTGCTCATCATACCTTCCTCTTGGGGTTCCCCGGCGAGCTCGACATCAACCACGAGCCAGCAAGTATTTTTCTGGCGCCGTTGCAGGCGGAGTCAAGGACATCTTCACAAGGGGAGTCCCTCATAACCAATCTCTTTACTTTGTTTTATTTGTTTTGCTTAGTTTATTTCTGCTTTGTTTGCTTGTTTCTTTATCAAAAACACACAAAAAAATTAGTTCCTACTTCAAGTTGTTTTTATGTCTAGTTCTGCTCCAATCACTATTTCATTAGGATAGCCCACTCGGTTTCCTATTTAGGAAAACTACTATCACTGCTAAAGTAGTAGATGAACCACCGCCTGCTAGAACCTCCATGGAAGATTTTATAAGGTATACAGAATCTTATAAGGGTAAAGTCATGAGAGCCGTGTTAAAAAAGTTGGATCTAATTGCTAAAATTTTGCTTAAACGCCATGATATAAATTGTTGCTCTGAATAGGATACTAAACATCTTAAATTCCAATGTGGCTTTAGTAAAGAATTTGTAATTATTACCTGTCATTGGAATAACTATATTCATCTTGGATTTGAAGAAGTAGAACAATTCGTTTTGTTTATGGGAGCTTCTAAAATAGAATCCTTCATGTCTAAAAACTATGAAACCTGTGTTGGTTGTAAAGACCTTAAAGATATGGTCTCCTCTATCCTTGATCATTGCATAGAAAATTTCAGCAATTATTGTTATATCATTGATTATAAAGAGAGACTCAGTCATGCACAAGAATGTGTCCACAATTTGCAGGAGCCTATGGAAGAAGAAATTGTTGAACATGAAAGCTCATTAGATGAAAAAGAGGAGGAGAGTGATGGACAAAAGGAGGAAGAATGGATTAGCTACCCATGCCTACCTTCTAATGAGAGTAACTCTTTACCCCTTACATTATTTGATTGTCCCCCATGCTTACCAAAGGAGGATGAATGTTATGTTCCTGTGGATTCTTTTGAAAATGTTTATAATAAAACTCTAGATGATGGTCCTATATTGGTTGATAATATAATTGTACTACTATTGAAAATGAGATTGATCAGTCATCTTGTTATAAAATTGTTAAAAGTAGGTTTGAAGGTTTTAATCCCACTATTTTTGAGCTTGATAAAAATTATGTGTTTGTATATCATGAAAAGCATGATTTATGTGATAGTTATATTGTTGAGTTTATTCATGAGGCTACTGAAAATTATTATGATGAGAGGAAAAAATGGTTGTAGAAGTTTTCATGGTACTGAAACACCTCTCTATGTGCTGAAAGTTTTGAAGTTGTTCTTGTTTTATCTACCCATTCTTGTTACTATGTGCTTCTTTGATTTATTTTCTTACAAGATTCCTATGCATAGGAAGTGGGTTAGACTTAAATGTGTTTTGAATTTTCTTCTTGATGCTTTCTTTTACTTCAATTCATATTTCTTATGTGAGCATCTTCTCAAACTATCAAGCCTAACTTAAAGGTGTTAAAGAGAAGTACTTATTGGGAGATAACCCAAAAGTTTTAGATGGGTCTTGGAAGTTATTACTTCAGTAATAACCGCTCCTTATCCTTTTTATTTGCTTTTTGTTCCAAGAGTAACCTTTAATGAGAGAGAAGTAATGCTTGGGAAATTTGCTGTCCCGAAACAGATTTTTGTGCTTCACCGTAAAAAAATCATGTAAAATCTCTGTACGTCGTTTTGAGGCGTGATTTGTTTTGCTTCTAACGCAGGTTGTTATCTATTTTTATTTAGTTCAACACTTTTTGATTTGAGCAACATAAGGTCTTCAAAAAATTGGTTTTTATCTGCTGGTCTATTTTGACAGATTTCTGCCATTATTTGCATTTGCTTCTTGTTGGTTCCTTTTTGGGTTCTCTTTGGGGAATTGAGCTTTTTGAGGGAAGTGCTTCAATAGATTGTGTTTTAATGGAAGTTTTATTGGGGTTGAAACTGAACCCAAAGACTTATTATCTTGAGTGCACTAATGTTGCTAATAAAGATTGTGTGAAGTTTTGTATGAAGGAAAAAAATTAGGTGTATGGAGAGAATGATGTAATGAGATGAAGAATGGACTAAAGCTAAAGCTTGGGGATTCCACCCCGTGTCACCCCAAGAAATATCCAATAAGTACAAGCGTCAAAGCTTGGGGATGCCCAAGGCATCCCCTTCTTTATCAATAAAAATCCTAGGTTTCTCCAAACACTTCATTTTTACTGTTTCATGCACAGTTGTGTTGTTCTTGGAGCGTCTTCGTTTTTTGTTTTTGGTTTTCATTTGCTTGGTTTTCTTAGTTTTCTGAATAAATTGGTTGGACCCCCTCTTTCATGCATTGGTTTTCAAATAGTTTGGTTTGGATTGGAAAAGAGTAGGAAAGTTCATGCTTAAGTGGTAAAAGGAGTTTGTTTTTGACTGTGGCCTATGCTTTGTCATGCCATGCTTGATATTGTTTTGTCTTTATGCTTAGTGATCTTTGTTGTAGCATGAAATGTTACAAACAATTGATATTGCTTAATGTTCCTTTGAAGAATCATGCGTTGTTTTAGCATATTAAAGCATAGTATTGTGGTATTCTCCTTTGATGCTTTATTTGGGTTGACTTGGCACATGCTCACACCATGTTATGACTATCTCAAGTCACCATAAGCCTTGATGATCCTTTATTTTTCGACTTGTAATATCACTTTATGCTTTGATTAATGATGTTTTGTCGCTCTGCATGATTATGGCCATTATTTCTCTCTTAGTTGGTCGCTCCCAGTCTTTTGCTAGCCTCCATAACCAAGTATGAGTTCCACTCATGCATCCAACTCCAAATAAAACCAAGTTGTTCCAAAGAGTCCACCATACCTACCTATTAGCATTTGCTATTCCAAGTATATTCATGTTTTTATCTACCTTCCTAATTAAACTTGTTATGTTAAAACTAGTGATTAAAGCTCTCACGAACTTGATAGCACACTTTAATTTTTTGCATTTAATAATCTTGAACCATTGCGTCCATCTTTGTTGCGTATATGCTTGCGCTTTATAAGTTGAAGTTAGCAGAACCATGTATCATGGGGAACGCTTTCAACATTACACTTATTATTCCGTTGATATCATGATTATTTTGCTTATAGATCTTGGCGGTGTGAAATAAAAGGGGAACTTGTAAGATCATGGAGTTTGTATGTGTGTTAGAGAAACGCCTGGGCCTCTAGCCTAAGCCATGCCTAATCATGGTGTAAACTTGCAGCATAACCATAATGAGTACTCTATGAAGCATCCTCAATAAAAACCTATGCAAATAGCAAATAAAAAGATCGCTGAGATGCTCATGGTCTGCTGGCCTTGTCATTTTGATTATGGGATAGCTCTTGTATCATGTGCAAGGGGTACTCCGTTGGCGGTTCTCTATGATACATATCTACTTACAATGACAAGAGCTTACTTGTGACTGAAGTTGAGTAGCATGAGGTCCGGTACTCGTAAGTAAGGGGCATGAGATTTCAACTTATAACTTGTCAGGCATATCCTCTTAGTTGTGTCACTTTAACCTTAATCACCTAAAGATGATTATGATAGGGGCAATGAGAGATGAAAGCTAATAAGTACCATAATTTTTGGAAGCTCTTTATGAAACTTGTATCCCTACTTCCTTCTATGAAGGCATTTCTTTTACTTTTATGTTGAGTCTTCACCTTTTATCTTTATGCACCTATTTTGAGACAATAGTGGCCATTCTTAGTTCTGTGTGCATTGTCCCAAGACTTCTTGATTAATGCATAACTTTGATATTGCTTGTTCTTAAACTAATTGTATCTAGTCACCCTTATGAACTTTGAAGGTGTCCTATGCATTTATGTTTGCTACTCTATGAGGGACAAGCTGAATGCTACTATGCTATGTTTTCTTTATGTGAAACAAATAAACGTCTTGTAAAGCATTGTTATTCATGAATCTTTTGTTTGTGCCTTTTCATGTTGCAACATAGTTGCTATGTCTTATTGTTAGAACTTTATCTTTAATGCAATGTTGAAGTACTATGATCCCAGCTATCAATGTTTTACAAATACCTTGATCAAGTTTATGATGGTGCATGTCACCTCAAAAATTATTCTTTCATTTTATCACTTACCTACTCGAGGACGAGCATGAGTTAATCTTGGAGATGTTGATACGTTGATAACGTATCCATAATTTTTGATGTTTCATGCTTGGTTTTTATCTACTTTCTTATGTTTTGTCCACACTTTGGAGTACTTTTTATACACTTTCTCGGACTAACCTATTAACAAGATGCCATAGTGCCAGTTGCCTGTTTTCTGCTGTTTTTGGTTCCAGGAAAGTTAGAAAATGAATATCCTCGGAATTGGACGGGACAAAAGCCAAAGTCAGTTTTTCACCGAGGGGGACACGGAGCCAGAATACGAGACAAAGAGGGGACAGAGGGCCACCACGCCACCTGGTCGCGCGGCCAGGCCTGGCCCATGCCAGGGGGTGGTGTGGCCACCTAGGGCACCCCCTCAGCCTCCCCTTTCGCCTATATAATGCCTCCGATACAGAAACCCTAAGTACTCGATCAAAATTCCACGAAAGAGTCTGTGGCCACCGTCATCTCCATCCCTAGATCAGGAGGGATCTGAAGCTCTTCCCGGCACCCGGCCGGAGGGGAGAATTCACCCTGGAGGCCTTCTTCATCACCAATGCAAGCCTCCGGTGTGATGCGTGAGTAGTTCATCCTTGGACTACGGGTCCATGTAGTAGCTAGATGGTTGGTTCTTTTCCTTTGTGCTACCATGTTTAGATCTTGTGAGCTCCGTTCATGATCAAGATCATCTATTTGTAATCCTACATGTTGTGTTTGCGGGGATCCGATGGATATTGAGATGCTATTTTAGATTGATTATTGATTCTATCATGTCTTTGTTATTTGTGATCTTGCATGCTTTCCGTTGTTAGTAGATATCTTGGCCAAATAGATGCTAGCAACTCCAAGAGGGGGTATTTATGCTCGATAGTGGGTTCATGCCTCTAGTAATCTGGGGAAGTGATAGAAATCTCTAAGGTACTAGATGTGAATTTGCTACTAGGGAGAAAACAACAATCCTTTGTTCATAGAACAATCGTACTGTTTACTTTACACGCAATGCGTAATGCAATTATCTGTTGCTTGTAACTTAATACTGGAGGGGTTTCGGATGATAACCTAAAGGTGGATTATTAGTCATAGATGTAGTTGGATTACAGTCTATGTATAATGTTGTAATGCCCAATCAAATCTCATAGGAGTCAAGATGATTAGTATATGCATGATTGCTTTCTCGATGTTTGTCAATTTTCCCGGCTGTAATTTGTTCACCCAACATGTCATCTATCTTAAGGAAAGCCACCACTAGTGAACCATGGACCCCGGTCCTTTGTGATACCATCAATCTACAATTGTTTACTACTTTCTATTTACTTTATGCAAGCTTTTACTTTCTTCCACACAATACATTAATCCTTTGTTTTCAGCAAAACCGGTGAGATCGAAAACCTCACTATAAGTTGGGGGCAAAGTTCTGTGGTTGTGTTGTGCAGGATTCCAAGTTGGCAAAAACACCTTGGAGGTGTTTCCTTGCTCCTACTGGTTTGATAACCTTGGTTTCATAACTGAGGGAAACTTACTGATGTGCTCATCATACCTTCCTCTTGGGTTCCCCAACGAGCTCGACATCAACCACGAGCTAGCAGTTACCATAACATCAAACATACCAATACCGTATGAGTCTACAACCTAATTAATTAGCCCTTGGCATGTGGTGACTCGTGTAATGACGAGCTCGTTGGGGAACCCCAAGAGGAAGGTATGATGAGCACAGCAGTAAGTTTCCCTCAGTTATGAAACCAAGGTTATCAATCCAGTAGGAGCAAGGAAACACCTCAAAGGTGTTGCTAGTTGGACTTTGGTAGGGCGCACTACCGGTGTCAGCAGCAACATGGAGACCTGCACAACACAACCACAGAACTCTGTCCCCAACTTACAATGAGGTTGTCAATCTCACCAGTTTTACTGAAAACAAATGATTAAACGTATCGAGTGGAAGAAAGTAATAGTTTGCAGAAAGTAAACACAAAGCTGTAAACAGTTGATTGTAGATTGATGGTAAAAGAAAGGACCGGGGTCCATAGTTCACTAGTGGTGGCTCTCCTTAAGATATATGACATGTTGGGTGAACAAATTACAGCGGGGCAATTGACAAACATCGAGAAATCATACAAGCATATACTACTCATCTTGACTCCTTTGCGACTTGATTGGGCATTACAACATTATACATAGACCGTAATCCAACTGCATCTATGACTAATAATCTACCTTCAGGTTATCATCCGAACCCCCTCTAGTATTAAGTTGCAAGCAACGGATAATTGCATTATGCATTGTGTGTAAAGTAAACAATACAATTGTTCTATGAACAAATGATTGTTGTTTTCTCCCTAGTAGCAACAACACATCTAGTACCTTAGAGATTTCTATCACTTCCCTAGATTACTAGAGGCATGAACCCACTATCGAGCATAAATACTAACTCTTGGAGTTGCTAGCATCTACTTGGCCAAGATAGCTACTAACAACGGAAAGCATGTAAGATCACAAATAACAAAGACATGATAGAATCAATAATCAATCTGAAATAGCATCTCAATATCCATCGGATCCCCGCAAACACAATGTAGGAATTACAAATAGATGATCTTGATCATGAACGGAGCTCACAAGATCTAAACATGATAGCACAAAGGAGGAGAACCAGCCATCTAGCTACTACATGGACCCGTAGTCCAAAGATGAACTACTCACGCATCACACCGGAGGCTTGCATGATGATGAAGAAGGCCTTCAGGGTGAATTCCCCTCTCCGGCAGGGTGCTGGGAAGAGCTTCAGATCCCTCCCGACCTAGGGATGGAGATGACGGCGGCTACAGACTCTTTCATGGAATTTTGATCGGGTACTTAGGGTTTCTGTATTGGAGGCAATATATAGGCGAAAGGAGAGGCCGAGGGGGTGCCTGGGCGGCTAGACCACCCCTGGCGCGGGCCAGACCTGGCCGCGCGGCCATGTGGTGTGGCCGGGCCCCAGCCCCTCTCCGTCTCGTATTCTGGCTCCTGGTGTCCCTCAGTGAAAAACTGACTTTGGCTTTTGTCCCGTCCAATTCCGAGAATATTCATTTTCTGACTTTCCTGAAATCAAAAACAACAGAAAACAGGCAGCTGGCACTATGGCTCTTGTTAATAGGTTAGTCCAAGAAATCATATGAAAAGTACTCCAAAGTGTGGACAAAACATAAGAAAGTAGATAAAACCAAGCATGGAACATAAAAAATTATGGATACGTTAGCAACGTATCAACATCCCCAAGCTTAACTCCTGCTCGTCCTCGAGTAGGTAAGTGATAAAAAGAAAGAATAATTTTTGATGTGACATGCACCATCATAAACTTGATGAAAGTATTTGTAAAACATTGATAGCCGGGATCATAGTATTTCAATCATAACATGAAAGACAAAGTTCTAACAATAAAACAAAGCAACTATGTTGCAATATGAAAAGGCACAAACAAAAGATTCATGAATAACAATGATTTGCAAGACGTTTGTTTGTTTCACATAGAGAAAACATAGCATATTGGCATTCAACTTGTCCCTCATAGAGTAGCAAACATAAATGCATAGGACACCTTCAAAGTTCATAAGAGTGACTAGATACAAATAGTTTAAAACAAGCAATATCAAAGCTATGCATCGATCAACAAGTCTTGGGACAATGCACATAGAACTAAGAATGGCCACTATGCTCTCAAAGTAGGTGCATAAAGATACAAGGTGGAGACTCAACATAAAAGTAAAAGAAAGGCCTTCATAGAAGGAAGTAGGGATTCAAGTCTCATAAAGAGCTTCCAAAAATTATGGTACTTATTAGCTTTCATCTCTCATTGCCCCTATCATAAGCATCTTGAAGGTGATTAAGGTTAAAGTGACACAACTAAGAGGATATGCTTGACAAGTTATAAGCCGAAATCTCATGCCCCTTACTTACGAAGACCAAACCTCATGCTACTCAACTTTAGTCACAAGTAAGCTCTTGTCCCTCCGACCGCTTCCTGCTGCTCTCCGCCCCTCCGACCGCCTCCTGCTCGATCTGCCCGCTGCTGCCTAGTTTCAGGTATAAATTGCCGCTCTCTGCTCGTAACCCTCCTATTTTGATTAAATCCCAAATTTGCAAATTCCCCATGGGGAAGAATTGGTTTGATGCCCTAATTTGTATGCTCTAAAGTCTAAATTATCTCCAAATTTGTCCGATCTGATCCCTAAACTAAATTGTCTACAAATTTGTGTTTATGCTCTTTTACCATGTTGTTTATATGTTTTATATGAAGAAGAAAAACCACATTCTGGCACTTTTCGAGAAACATGAAGCAAAGAAGATTGTACTTTCTTCATCACCGTTGGTGGTAGATGATGAACAAATTGAAGATGTTGGGCTTTGGTTGACATGTCTTGATTCCACACCTCTAGTCCAATCCGATACCGAGATTGAGGAAGACGCAATACCACATCCACCATCACCCCAAAAACTATATGCAAGGTCATATGATGCTCATTTCCTTCCATATATATGATCCAGGAGAAAGGATTCCTATTTCAAGATATAATGCTAATGATCAAGATGATGTTCGGACATGATATATCTTAAAATGTTCATGACAACCATATGAACATTCTTTCCCAACAAGAAAAATACATAGTAAAAATCGACACTTCAACCCTGTTTGGTTTCTTAGATACAATTGGCTCTAATATAGTATTAGAAAGGATGCCGCATTTTCCTTTGTATGTTATTTGTTCAAAGAAAGATCCAATGGATGGCCTAGGGGCGATCCCTTTGTTAGAGATGGTTTTAGAGATTGGAAAAGGCCCAAAGCATTTAGTAAACATGTGGGTGGTGTTGGTAGCATTCAGAGCGAAGCTTATGAGAAGTATAACTTGTTTGTTGCACCCAACACCAAAATTGATAATGTTATTGTGAGGGTGTCTAACAAGGATGTACTTCTTTACAAGACTAGGCTAACTGATTCTATTAGATGCTTGAGGTTTCTTTTAAATCAAGGATTAGCATTCCATGGACATGATGAGAGTGAAGAATCAAATAATCGGGAGAATTTTATTGAACTTCTCAAATGGCTTGCTAAAAATAATGAAGAAGTGATAAGGTTGTTTTGAAGAATGCTCCGGGAAATTGTATCGACGAAAACTACAAGACTAATTATTGAAGATCTTGATTGTGACCACTATGCAATTCTAACCGATGAGTCTAGTGATGTGTCTCACAAGGAACACCTTCCTCTTTGCTTGCGTTATGTTGATAAATTGGGAAGAATATGTGAGAGGTTCCTTGGAGTAGTTCATGTTTCTGATACTACTTCATTGTCACTTAAGAATGCAATTTTATCCTTGCTAAAAGATCATCATTTGAGTCCCACTCAAATTCGTGGACAAGGATATGATGGCGCTAGCAACATGAAAGGCGAGATTAAGGGGTTGAAAACATTGATCATGAAAGACTCACCATCTTCTTATTATATCCATTTCTTTGCACATTAACTCCAATTGGTTCTTATTGCGGTGGAAAAAGACAATGAAACACGTGTTGTTTTTGGATCATGTTTCTTACTTGCTCAATATTATTGGAGTTTCTTGCAAGCATCATGACATGCTTCGAGATGTTAGAGCTCAAAAAGTTTTGGAAGCACATGAAATGGGTGAAATTGAAAATGGATTAAATCAAGAAATGAGTTTGTCTAGACCCGGTGATACTCGATGGGGTTCTCATTTTAAAACTATTCTACACATTGTTGACATGTATCCCACAATTCTTGAAGTGCTTGTAAGGATTGGGAAAGATCCTTCACAAAAGAATGAGTGGACAAGAATACGTGGAGTTGCCAAAGCCTTTGAATAATTTGACTTTGTTTTCAATCTTCACTTGATGCTTGTTATTCTTGACTATACAAATGACTTGTCTCAATCCTTGCAAAAGAGGGATCAAGATATTGTTAATGCAATGGCACTTGTTAGATTGGCAAAGGATCAAATACAACGTATTAGGTCTTAAGTATGGGAGGGATTTCTTGCAAAGGTGATATTGTTTTGCAATAAACATGGTATTGAAATTACTTCATTGGAAGGTAATTATTTGGCTCATGGAAGATCACATCGGTATTATGAAATACAAAAAAATAATGATCATTATACACTACAAGGAATCTGTTGATACATGACCCTCTGTTTTCGTCGTCATTGTCTACAATGTATGACGATCTTATGACGAAAAACATATCTTCAAAAACCGAGCGTTAGTAATTGCATACAACGACGTTTTTTACAAAATCGTCATAACCATCTATGACGATATTGGATCTCATAACCATTATGACGATCCAATATCGTCATGAGCCATTTAGCCAGGCCAGGTCAAATTGTTGATCAAATTATTCAAAATCTTGACAACCGGTTTGATGAGGTTAACATGGAGTTGCTTATTGCATGCCGGCTTTGAATCCCGTGAATTCATTTGCTTCTTATGATGCACGAAAGGTAATGAAAACTTTTATCGAAGATATGAGAAGAGATGATATGTTCAAATGTGTAAATCATCTTGGCGATCTCTCTATTAAGCTTGTTGAAACAAAAAAGCATCTTGTTTATGATATAGTCTACTTGCTTATCAAATTGATATTGATCTTATCCGTGGCGACCGCTAGTGTTGAAAGGGTATTTTCTGCAATGAGTCTTGTGAAGAACAAGTTGAGAAATAGCATGGGTGATGATCTCTTGAACCATTGCTTAGTGACATTTATTGAGAGAGATGTGTTCTTGAAGGTAAGTGAAGAAGACATAGTTGATACTTTCATGACAATGCGAGAACGTAGAGTTCCCAAGTAGCTATCCTGATCTTATGTAAGACTATTATGTTATATTTTGGCTTATAAGGCTCACTTGATATTTTGGACTATTTGTATTGGAATGATGAACATTTTAAAGATTTGTATTGAACTACAATGTTGGGAATCAATTATCTACTTATATTATTCGCTTGACAACTTTTTATCATACAAGTTCTAGTGTTGATTTTTTTGAAGCGTGCCCATCCTACAATTCTTTGCTGCGTCCTCTACTGACTATAAAGGTAGTAACATATGCAAGTTACTAGTCTACGTTATTTAGCACTATGACTGATCTAAATGATTGTTTGACCTTCATTAAGGCCGTCTAGAGTTGAGAATCTCGAGGTTTCTGTTGGACCCACGAAGCCGTTCTAGAACCTACACATTTATTATGGAGAAAGTCTTGCCATACACCATCATAGGCAAGAAGTTTAAATATAACCATTTAGGTACTGCAGTGTTCTTGATAAGATCATGAACCCTAACTGCCTTGGTCTTTTGGACCACAAATAACACCCCGTCTAGCTAGACGGTGTTTCTATTTTGTCGATATCACTTCGTCAGGAAAATGTGGATCTAATCTATTTAAGCCTCCGAAATAGTTGATCAGTCACCTGGAAGAAATAAGTCATACACATAACCATATTGCTGAGCAAAAAATTGATAAGGATGAGCAGTCCGATTATTTCTTTCTAAAATTTTGGGACATAAATATAAATATATTATCGAGTTCATCCGGGGGGTTTGACGTTTCGGCTAGGAACCCAAAGCTGTATTCTGGACAGGGAGTGCAGGAGATAGAAATCTAGTAGTAATCGGCATCGAACAAAAGAAGGTATAAAGGGGCTCCGTTAGTATATTGTGCACGCTTGGCTATCAACCAAAGAACTCAAGAAGGAATTCTCTCATGGTACTTGCAGCAATTGATTAACGGTAACCTTCTCACAGAAGCTAATCAATTAATTAGGCACTCGGTGGCAGTAGCCGCCCCCCAAAGCGGTAGCCGCCGAGCGCCGAAATGGATGCTTCATGCGTGCACGAGACCCCGGCCCAAGCTAGAGATCCTCTCAACGCTATGGCAGCACTTTGCTACAAACAACGGGTTCTCAAAGAAGGTGCTGAGATCGGCCACCATGCTTGTCCGCTGGGAGATATGGAAAGAACGAAACGGCAAGATTCTTCAACAACAAATATTCAAAGTGCTGATGAGCAAAATTAAGGAAGAAGGACGTGCGTGGATTGCAGCTGGCGCAAAGCATTTTGCACAACTGGTGCCTTAGGCCTTCTTGTTACCTTCCATCTTCGTGCGAAACCTAAGGATGACAATAGGCAGGGTATAGGCAGGGTTGAACAATACCATACCCACACGTACTCAATGGGTAATCTTTACCCATATCCGTACCCACGGGCACAAAATTTTACCTATACCTATACCCGATGGATACATACCCGTTGGATACCCGGTAGATAGATTCATTAGCACACAAGTTATTCACAATTTTACAATTATTAATAGCATATTGGACAAAAAAAATATCTCTACTCTATAATATGTAGATGAGTACATGAAATTATCTAGGTTTAGAAGCCGTAATCTCACACTCGTTCCTAGGCTTCTCGGTCGCATAGGTTTATACTCTACATGTAAGTTTAAATGGGTATGATATGAGTATACCCATGGGTACAAGCATATACCTGTGCTCGTACCCGTGACGTAACGTGTAGGATATAGGTATTACCCGTAGGTATAAATATGTGCCCATACCCTACCCATGTAGGTACGGTACCCGTAGATATCCGTATCGTGGGTAAAACTGCCATCCTTAGCGAAAACCTTGTGATGTAGCCTTCTTTCCGGCTTCGGCATTTGCAGTTTGGCTCAGGCCTTGTGGTTTTCACCCTCCTTAATCAATGAAAAGGCAGAGCTCCTGCCACGTTTCGAAAAGAAAAAGGATATCGTTAGATTTTTTTTATCCCATGTTGGCGAGATTTGTAAAGGACCGTGAGAAGAGTTAGCAAGATCCCACGTTGGAGGATTCCATAGGCAACCAAAATTTTGGCAACCAGCCATCAAGCACCAAAACATCATGGGCTGCCATTTTTAGGTGGTCTTAAAAATTTTGCGAGGTCATTTTGAAAAACAACAAGATGAACTCTGACGTCTGGAAAAAACTTTGAAGAAGAAAGTAGAACCGATCTAGTTGTTTGAGGCCATGGTCCACCATTTATCCTCATATATGGGCCTCCATTTCGGCCCACCTGCAGATTTTTGAATTAGGGCCATAGCAAGTTTCGGATCCATCGGTGCACCTCTCTTCCTGATCGAGCGGAAGCATCAGACATCATGAACGAACCAGGCCAAAAGCAAACAATGAGTCCCCATTCTGTTCACATCACCATAGACTACCTGTAGTTGGAAATAACTTAGGTGGTAAAATTCACCCACATGCTATTAGATATCTACCTGTGGTAAAACTACCTGTAGTTGCCAATTAGATATCTCGATGATATGACATGTCATTAATTGAAAAGAGAGGGTATGTCGTATGTATTACTACTATATTACCATAACATTATAAGTCCCACGAATAACTCTAAAAATTAATACTACTGTTACGATACTATGCACTACTCTACTCGGCTCATAGGTGTAAATGCAACCACTGTGAGAAAATATATTCTGAAATGTCAAAAAATTCAGAAAAAAAATTCTACATATACATCCGAATATTTTATGTTGGTTCATAAGTTTTTGGGATGTAAAAACATTTTATGTGTTGTGTATAAAAAAGACAAAAAATGTCATGTAAATAGTCGTATTCCCGTGACACATTTTGTCTTTTTATACACGATACATAAAATGTTCTTTCATTCTGAAAACTTGTGAACCAACATAAAATACTCTATATATATGCGCCTTTTTAAAAAAAATTGACATTTCAAAACATGTTTTCTCACAATAGATGCATTTGCACCTGCGAGCCGAACTGAATATCCGCTACTCTATATTATTTCCTACCATGGGTAGTGTGATGAATTTCTCTAGGTTCGCGCACCTCATCTTTCAACCACTTACCCATATATCCCACAGTTTCCCTCTCGACTCGCGTCTCTCCACCCCCGAGGGCGATAGGACACCGTCGCCCCCTCCGGCCGCCCCCACCCCTTCTCCTCCCTCCCCTTCGCCGTCGGTAGCCTAGGTCACAAGGCGAAGCCCTGGCGGCGCCGGCAGCAGCAGACTTCCCTTCCCCGCGTCCTAGAGCTTCGGGTCGAGGCCCAAAACTCGGTTGCGA
This sequence comes from Avena eriantha, assembly GCA_910589775.1. Lineage (NCBI taxonomy): Eukaryota > Viridiplantae > Streptophyta > Magnoliopsida > Poales > Poaceae > Avena > Avena eriantha. The sequence goes on along the minus strand of OU342743.1, from coordinate 58,911,379 downwards.
CGGTGCTCATTGGAAGGCCCGGGTCCGGCGCGACCGGGTGTCCCTGGAGGTGGTGCTAGCTTCGGGTGGCAGGCGCCATGGTAGGAAGAGACGTCAACAGCCATCCTTGGCCGGATCTGGGTGCCTTGGCCCCAGATGGGCTTCAGAGGGCTGGGGCTTTGCCTCAACAGGCTCTCTGCAGCCTGCAGCGATGGCTAGCTGAGCTTGGATGCGACATTGCGGCTTGTCCATTGTAGCAACGATAGCTAGGGCTTTACGGGCCCGTATGGGCCTGACAAGGCCTATCTGGGCCTAGTGAGCCCAGAATGCTCTGTCCGGTCTATGACTTCCTCTCGGCAATGGAGGTGGGTTCCTCCTGCGGGCTACGGGGCTACTGTCCCTCGCTGCGGCGATGTCATGTGTCTCTGCCTTGCAGGCCACGTTCCAGTGTACATGAAGCGACGGTGCTGATGATTTCAAGGCCGTGGTGGCGCATGCTGGTTGGTGGCGAAGCTGTGTGGTGGTGTTTCTGATGCGCCAGGGTTTTGTGTGGGCGGAGGTCAGGAGAAATCCCTGTCGGCTTGTCCGACCATGATGCGGTGCCACCTCTGGATGGCACCATTCCTTCCTGGGGCATCGAGGGAATCATGTGTCCCCACTTTACCCGGAGTGTCGGGGGAAACACTTGGACCATGGTCTAGGAAGCAATACACCTTACTCGGCGTTTTGGTGCACTTCGAGCGTGGTGGGACAAAGTTGGCAGGCACAACGACTGCGGGTCATCATCATCTAGTCGATTCGCCCTTATCTTCATTTCTTTTCTTTTGAGCATGTTTGTGCTGCTGCCCTAGTATTATCTTTGATTCGAACTCGTGTATCAGTTGCTATATTAATATTGCGAGACGAAAGCCTGATTCGAGGAGGATATCCTACAGTTTTTAGCTACCCTTTAAATAATTTGCCAGCTCACTCTCACGAATCATCTTGTTCAGAGCCAAACGAAGGCGAGCTGACAGACCCACTTGCAGGCATGACCGCTGTTGGCAACCACATGGCGCCTCACTTTGTTTGTTTTTTGTAGTAGTGTATGATAACCCAAATAAACAAACACCCCCACACTCACTCACTTGGCAACTGGGACCCAGGGGGGACGGACGGTGTCAGCTCCGGCACAGCAGGTGCACGCAGCCGAGGGTTTAATTTGGCCGATTGCCGTCAGGCTGCAGGCAGGGGGTCGTGGAACGTCCTGACATGTGTTTTTTATCCTTACCGGCCATTGGCCGCTCCCAGGTTCAATTCGTGGGTAGTTAAACTGGGTCTTGGTTGGGTGTAGCCTGCAAGCTATGCCCTTTTCCTTTTCGTGATAGGGTTTTTTGTCCGTGGCTCTGGCCTCTGGGGTGGGCAGAGTGGACAAGTGCTAGAATCTGAATCTGCGGGTGCAACTTGCAGGCTGCTTGTTTTCTCTGGTGGTGCCTGCGTGTGGTGTGCCTACAAGTCTAGGCCGTGACGCACGTAAGCAGGCGTCTACGGCCTATCGACTACACATGATGCATATCAAGGGGTGTTTAGGTTGGAGTCGCTGCCAAGGTGTCTAGTGTGGTGGACATCACACGGTCTCTCCAAAAAAAAATCTGGCCCGGTTTATTATAAATAAAGCTACGAATAATCGGACTACAAGGTGGTGAGAAGATAGGGCCTGTGTCGGGAATCGGCAAGTACGGAACCGGCACGTACAGAGAAGAGGAGCTCTCCAGGAGGCGGCGGCAAACCCTATAGATGGTTCCTTCCCTCCGTCGGTCCGTTCCGTCTCCAGTGGCCTTAGAGCTTCGGAGACGTGTCGGACTAAGGCCTCTCACCGAGGGAGGTTTCAGTGTCTTATTTAGACTATTTTCATTGTCTTCTTTAGGAGGTTGAGACGGAGGCTATGTCCTGAGGTCAGAATAAGATCCTTTCCGCCATATCCTCGCTCTGGTGGTGCGTCTAACATCAGTGGAGGGCGCGTGAAGTCATGTGTCTGACGGATTTCTTGAGATCCGATCATTTTTCGTATGTGTGTTTTGAGGCCAGTCTCTTCCGATCTACACTGATCATCTTCGGGGATGGTTACTGCTCTGGTGTGCTGGTCCTTTGGGGCCTTAGCACGACGACTTCCCATCCGTCTACTCCAACAAGCTCTACGACGACAAGCTTTACCCGACTCCGGTGATGGAGGAGCGATGACGGCAGCGCGCCTTCGGCTCGTGCCAATGTTTGTAGTCGTCGCTAGATGGTCCAATGACCTATTTATAATTTGTATTACTTTTAGGACTCTTTGTATTGTTGTTGATGATTATTAATAGATCGGTGGAATTTCACAAAAAAAAGGTGGTGAGAAGATCCTCTTATACATCAGATTAAAGATCCAGGTAGTGAGAAGATCCTCTTATATATCAGATTAAAGATTAAAAAAATAGAAAATGACCTATCCCAGACCCCCTTCCCGCCCCCACTCCTGCGCTCGTCCCCCGCGGGCGACGTAGGGGCGACAACCCAAACCCACCGCCACGACACTCTTCCTCCCTCGCACTCTCCTCTGCTGCTGTTAGAGAAATCCCGCGCGGTGCCGGTGGTGGCGGCCTTCGATTACCCTGGCACGCAGCGCTTTGCGTGGGGGCAGAGCCACCGGTGACGGTGCGCTGAAGACGGCAAGCTCGAGCCAGGCGGCGGTCTGGCACGTGGCCGGTAGTGCGAGCGGTGGTCAGGAGCGGGCGGCTCGAGGTGGAGACGCCGGTGAGGATGGAGGCGGTGTAGCGGTTTTGTATCTAGGCCATGGCGGGCTGCTAGCTGGCTGCCCAGTTCGGCCTTGGACTGATGGCTTCCTGGCGACGGCCTGGAGAAGGATTCTTGATGGAGATGGTGAGGATGATGTGCGGAAAGTTCCTGTGGGTGGATGATGGCGTCAGACACGATGACGCAACACAGCAACGAGGCTCGTCGGATCAAATGGACATAACATGTCCTATTGTTGTGCCTAGTCGGCGATTCGCCTCTAGCGATGGAGGATAGTTCTCCTCAAAGTGACTGAGGCATGGCCGTAGTGTATTGACCCAGGACTTACATTATAGGAAGGGTAGAAGTGTGAATTAATACTATGCATATCATGCATGTAGAAAATTAGGGTCAAGTTGAAAATTTCAATAACCTGTTTGAATTTGGTTCTAGTGAGGTTGATTGCAACCAAATGGTCACTAGGAATAGAAACCATATTCAAATCTAAACTAAAACAACTTGAATGAATTTAGAATGGAAGTTCACCTAAGTCAAACTTGAATTCAAATTCAAATCACACATATATACACATAAGCACAAAGTACGGGAATATAAATATTCCATCAAACTCAAATCACTAAATTCAAAACACAGGTCATTTAAGGAAATCTGATCTTTATTCATATCACAACATGAGTAAACGATCTAGATTACATCTCTTACAAGAAAGAAAGAAAGAAAACATAATCTATAAACCCTACACTAAAACTATCTATCCTTACTCTATTGATCTTCATCCTGTCAAAACAATCAACACAAAAACACAAATGTTAGTGTTAAGATGTTGGGACCTTTTTAATATAAGAATCCTTTGAATAAGAGACTAGGAATAAATCGTAAACTCTGAGCCAGAGAAGTAACCAAACAAGTCAAAGACTAGAAGTGGTAAAGTTAAAACTTCATTGTGAACATTTGGAACCAAATAGAACCGCTAGAAACCTGTGGTATAGATTACTAAAAGTTCATATGAACTGTTACAACATTCAGTTAAACCAAAGTAATTTGGTAGTCATCTACCCAGGAATCTTAAACAGAATAAGCATATAAACTAAATTATTAGGAAGGATAGAAACCATTATACAAAGCATTTAACAAAAGGAAAAACCCAGGCTTAGGATTCTATTAAGAACAGTTAGAATTCCAAAAAATTAAATCATTAGCAACTAAAATTGTGAACCAATAGAACTCTTAGTAACCATAATTTAAAAATAAACACCAAAGGAATTATCAAGGCATTAGATTCTGCCAAGAACCATATACTAGTAGGAATTTGAAACATGAGTAATACAAATTATAAACAAATCAAACTCCATAGTAATGGAGTCTGTTAACAATCATCCAAATGGAATTGCAAGGAATCATGGATGAAAATAAATCAAACTCACTAAAATTAAAAGAACATTCAGTAAACGAAATGACAGTAAACGAAGTTCAGTAAACTAGGAATAATTCGAAACCTAGGAATCTAATTAACACCTAGAAATCCCTAGAACACTCTAGAACCTAGCAGTGAACCAGAATAGAACCATCACAAAGGAACAAACCCTAGAATCTACCAGTAGCCTAGAACTAGAGAAATAAGAAGGGGGAAGGGGACGCCTACCTTCAGAAAGGGTAAGCCAAGCTCACTCTAACTTAGTAGAGGAGGAAGAAGTAGGCATGGCGGTAGTTGATGACACAGGGGAGTACCCAGATGGGCATCTCAAACATGCACCGGCCAGGGCAGCCATAGGCGACGTCGTAGACGCGTTGAAACACCATCTCGACAGTGGGAAGCGCCAAAGTTGCGCTGGAGTTAAAGTAGACATCACACCACCAAAACTCTAGATCATGTTAGGGTTGCGAGAGATCACACCATCTTGACCACTTGGGTCTGTCCAATGGGCCCAAGCACTTAGGAGTATTTTGGTCATTTCAGAAATATCTTTAACCCAAATAAATCATATCTTACACCTAAAGACTATGAAAAAAATAGTTTTGTGTGTAGAAAAATTGAAGGAATCCAAAAAGTATTTTTGCAAACACTTGAATTTTTGTGAATTTTTTTAATGAAAGCAATTAAATTTCAAGTCTTTAGAATTCATAAAAAATCCAATAGAAATCATGATAATTATATAAACCCCAATTTTAATAGAAATTTGAAAACAATACAATTTGGTTTACTAGAAAAAAATACCAAATAAAATGCAATAAAACCCTAAAAAGGGAGAAAATCACATAAAATGTAATTGAGTCAGTAAATTCAAACACAACACACGAGGAGTGCATTGCATATAATTGCATTAGAGCATCACATATTTTCCACAAAACGTTGTCTTTATTGGACGATGTTGCGAATTCCAGAACCTGAGATCTAGGGTCAAGTAAAACCTTCGAACTACACTATCTCGCAGTTGTTCCAGGAAAGTTCTATCTTGTATCACCTTTGTGAGGTCATTCTTGCAATCCCGTTGCAAGTGAAATCTTACATGTCCTTTGGCTTACTTGTGAAAATGTTTACAGAAAATTATTATTACTTGCATTCAAAATGCAATACCGTTTTTGGAATAAAATAAATAAAGGAGGGCGATGTAATCATGAATGTATACATGGTTGAAAGATCATGTGGTGGAGATTCCATTATACCGGGAAGTTAGTTTAACAACAACAATAGTCAGCCATTCTTGCAATGTATAGTACCACGCTAACTACATATCTTGTTATGGAATGAGCGAGTCAGAATTACCTTCTTGTTTTCATCTGTCCTCGTATATCTAGTAAGGATAAGATCTAGAGAGGAGATCAGTGAGTGACAGCCCGTGAAGTCCCTATCATGTGCTTCAAGGTAATGGTTGGGTATATTAGAAGGGAGGGTAACTGAAATGGATCATATGGGCACCTAGAGGGGGGGTGAATAGGTGCTACTTCAAATTTTAATGCCTTTTCAATTTAAGTGTTGGGGGATACCCCGGGTAGGGTGACGCCGGGGTATAAAGGCCGAGTTAGCCGGGGTACGGCGCGGTCAAAGTAGGTGCTGACCGGGTCACCTCAAGGCAGGACGAACCACGGAGTGACCCGACTCGTGGAGAATATCCTTAACCGTAGTCCGGCCGACATAAAATATATGTCGGCCATGTTTGTCTATCTGTTTTGCAGGTAACTTGATAGCTGGATTAGCCACATGCTAGCCGGACTATCCTATGGCTTCCAAGAGAAGGAATCTCCCGCTGGTCAAAAGGTGGCTTTATTAGCTGTAGCGTGAGCGAAGCAAAGCAAAGAGGAGGACCAGCGGGTCAGAGGCCACCAAGGTGACGCGGGCAGTGTCGGCTGACGTAGCCCGTGTCTGGTGACCTTAAAGACAAAGATTATGTTGTGGGTTATGTCCAAAGCCTAGACGAGCCGTTAAAGAGAATAAAAAAACATCTAGCTTTAGGCGAGGAGCATATTCTCCGAATATGCTGCCACGTGTGCCCTAATATTGTAACCCGGGCTCCCCTATATAAGGAGCACCTGGACCTCCATAGAGAGGGATCGATCATTTTATCTATCTAAGGTAGAACTCTAGAGCTAGTTTGTAGGCAGTAAGAGACATTGTATCCTTCTTACCGAGAGCTTGAAGAGTACTTGCAAACACCATTGATAGAGAGAATACAAGACCATCTGTGCGTGGAATCACCACGTTCTCCCTCCCTGGATTCCCCTAGCACTCATTGGCCCTATCTTTAGCCTATCCATGGCATCTGCCGTGCCACCACCACGATAGTTGGCGCCCACCGTGGGGCTAGTGGTGCTAGCAGGGGTGAAAATCCAGACGGGAAGCTTCTCCAGCATCGGCGAGCGCGTCGTCTCCGGCCTAGTTCAGCGCTTTGGAGCACTGGACTACGTCAGCGGCAATGCAGGGAGCTTCGGCAGGCACCCCCCTCCGCGCAACGGCGTCTTCATCAAGCTTGGCACGCACAAGATCTATGTCAGCGTGGATGAGTCATGTGTTCATCCGCGACACATCATCGAGGGAGGTGAACCACCTCTCAGCGTAGCTCGTGGAGTGCGTATCACTCGCCCCACCAGTAGCGTGGAGGTCCTGATGACCGTGCCAGGCGCGGAACCAAGCAAGGGCCCGGCACTAGAGCCGGAGGTCACGCCAAAGCAGATCAGGTCTAGGTTTCCTCCACTAGAAAGGCCAGAGAATGTGCTCCAGCAAGCAATAGATAGCCTAGCAACGCCAATAGCACCTGTGGTAGATCCGGCTCAGGCACAAGCTGAGTTAGAGGAAACTAGGCAGAAAATGTTAGCTGGGGTAAAGAAGGTAGCAGAGCTACATCAGTCTTTGAACATTACCTTGAGAGAATATGCTAAGGCAAACCACATAGGTGGAGTGAAAATCCGAGGTAGGAACCTGATTGCTGAGATGACAAGGAATACGAGCCTAGGTCGGGCCAGACAGCCATGATAGTAACAGGAGGGCTGGATACGTACAGTACCCCGACAAAGAACCTTAGGGCAGCAAATGCGGCCGCGTCCGAGTTAGAAGGTTTAACCGGAGGGCCCCGGCAAAGGCAACAAGAGAGGGTGAATCACTTGCTGAGAGTCGCTTGCCAGCAAAATGAAGAAATGAACAAGGCAAACCCAGCGCCACCAAGAGCGTCACATGTGGTACATTGGGCTAGGAATAACCCGGCAGGATCCGGAGGAGCCGCGTCATCTCTGGGTCACAATCCCAGAAGCCTTTCAGTCAAGAATTGGGGCTTCACAATTAAAGAAGTAGTAAACTCCGGGAGACGAGACAAACAGATGGTTCCCTATGATCCAGTAAGGGCCGGAAAAGGCAAAGCAGTTCAAGTTGATTAAGATCGGCACAGTACCAGCCGAGGTGCGGCCGGGCGAGGTAACCGCGACCAAGACAATGCCGATCAGAGAAACGCTGTCAACGGCAATGCCAGACAGCATGATCCCGTGGGAACAGGGCAAAATGTACCTCGGCAGCAGCAACAGTGCGCACCTCAGCAAGAGGGAAGTGCAGGACAAGCAGCACAACAACAAAATGCTTGCCCGGATCAGGAAAGATATAATGATGGTTATTCGGCTATGATCAACGACGGATATCCTAGACCGGATCGCCACATAATTGGGTCAAGGCTGGGAAGCAGGAACTTGCAGCCAGATGATGCGAGGCTAAAACTGGATAGAATTTATAGGTCGGAGCTAATTGAGGTACAAGGTCCTCCGGGTCCGGCATGCTTTGGGCCCCGAATCATGATGGAGCCACCAGTGCCGAACTTTCAGCTGGCCAGAGGAACCAGAACCTATGATGGTAGTACTAGGCCAGAAGATTGGCTGATCGATTACGCCACAGTGGTCAAGATCGCAACAGGAAATTTGAGATGGGCAGTAAGATATGTGCCACAGATGTTGGAAGCACCAGCGAGAGTTTGGATGAACAATTTGACGCCAGGAAATGTCAACTATTGGCTGGACTTTGAGGAGTTGTTTGTTAGCAACTTCTCGAGCACCTACAAGAGGCCCAACAGGCCACAAACTCTGGCGCTATGTGGGCAAAGACCGAATGAGCCAGACGGAGATTTCCTGACTCGGTGGTGCAACATGCGTAACTCGTGCGAGGGAGTAATTGAATGACAAGCTATTGCGTGGTTCGCCCAGGGATGTAGATATGGAAGTATGCTGTGGCAGAGGCTACAGCGAGATATGCCAACCAATTTGGCTGAGATGATCTGGATCGCGGATTCGTATGCCTTGGGAGATCCAACGCAACCCCGGCTAATGTCGAGTGAGGCAAACGAGGAATATTACAACCGAGATGGCTCTGGATCATCAAGGAGGAATGATTTTCGATGAAAGAGAAGGGATGACTGCCCGGATTACCGATATAACTCACAGCATGTGGCAACAGTAGACCGGGATCAGCCCAATGCTGGTGCCAGCCAACGGCAAAAAACTGGAGGACAAAACTGGCAACAGAAAAACAAAGGGAAAAAGCCTTGGACCCCGGAGCAGAAAAAGCAATGGCAAGAGCGAAAAGATAGACCGAGGTATACGTTCGAGTCTATGTTGGATCCACCTTGCAAGTTCCATACACCAAGTCCAAATAGTCCGGCAAACCATACAACCCGGCAGTGTGAGTGGATGAGAAAGTTAGAGCAGGGCAGTTCGGGGAATGCTCAGGCACCTCCGAATGAGGCACCTAGGAATGAGGCACCACAGCAACCGTTACTAACAGGGGGAATGGACAGCAACTGATGTTGCCACCACCTCCGCCGAGGTACGAGAATCAGGAAAGAAGGGATGCAGTACCTCAAGTAGGTAATAACCATCAACAAGGTCAAGGTTACCACGAGAATGAGGGACGAAATGACTACATGGAGCATCATCAAAGCTACTGTGTGTTTACCATGGAAGAAAATGACCGGAAAAGCTTGCAGCGCCGACATATGGAGGTAAACGCGGTAATGCCGGCAGTAGTGAGATACATGCCCTGGGCAGATCAAGAAATCACATGGAGTATCAAGGACACCCAAAGATCATGCCTAGCCTTGGGACCTATGCACTGGTCCTAGATCCAACGTTCATCGGGACAAATCTCAATGTGAGGTTTTCCAAGGTACTGATTGACAATGGCAGTAGTATCAACATTATGTACAAGGATACCATGCAAAAGTTGGGAATAACAGAGAACATGTTGCAAGCAACGATGACCACTTTTCATGGCATTGTACATGGTATTTCCTGTGAGCCAAGTCGTAAGGTCCGAGTTGATGTGTTATTCGGCACGAGAGATAATTTCCGGACTAAAAATTTGGAGTTCGAAGTGGTGAACCTGGAGAGAAATTATCACGCGTTACTCGGCAGGCCAGCGCTGAACAAGTTCATGGCAACTACTCACATCAGCTACCTTTAGATGAAGCTGCCCGGGCCAAGGGGCGTGATAACTGTATCAGGGGACTTCCGGTGTTCGATCGAGTGCGCCTCAGCCATATCTAACTTAGCCGAGTCACTCGTGATAGCTCAGGAAAAAAGGAAGATACTGGAAGTAGCGGCATTGGCTCAATCCGCGCAACAGCATATGCCGGCTCTGACCAACCCACATGGAAGCATGTCGTTCCAAGCAACCAAGGACACAAAGAAAGTGCCAATCGATGATCAGTTCCCAGAGCGCACTGTAACCATTGGTGCCGGGTTAAGCAGCAAATAGGAAAGCGAGCTCGTCAACTTCCTCCGTGAGAATCGGGATATCTTCGCTTGGTCCACTCAGGATCTGCAAGGTGTACCGAGGGATTTGGCTGAGCACTCATTAAACGTAAGGCCCAGGGCTAAGCCGGTAAAGAAGCCTCTCTGGCGTTTTGCAGAAGACAGAAGGAAAGTCATTGGGGATGAAATAGCTAGGCTCCTAGCGTCTGGATTTATCATTAAAGTACTCTATCCGGATTGGCTCTCTAATCCGGTGCTTGTGGAAAAGAAGAAGGATGATCCGAACGTGGCTGTGGTATGGCGCATGTGCATTGATTACACGAACCTGAATAAGGCGTGTCCCAAAGATCCATTCCCACTCCCTAGAATAGATCAAGTCATAGACTCAACAGCCGGATGTGAGCTACTGTCATTCATTGATGCGTATTCTGGTTCCCACCAGATACCCCTGAATCCGAATGATCAAATAAAGACTGCGTTTATTACCCCATATGGGGCTTATTGTTATCGCACTATGCCATTTGGACCATGTAATGCAGGAGCAACGTACCAACGATGCATGCAAAAATGCTTACATGACCAAATAGGTCGGAATGTGCAAGTTTATGTGGATGATGTGGTGATAAAAACCAAGGAAAGCAATACGCTCCTTGATGATATCCGACAAACATTCGCGAACTTAAGAAGGTTCCGAATGAAGCTAAACCCAGAGAAGTGCACCTTTGGCGTGCCCGCTGGGAAGTTACTCGGTTTTTAGTGTCTAGCCGTGGTATTGAAGCTAACCCGACGAAAATCCGTGCCATAGGGAGAATGGAACTGCCAAAATGCCTTAACGATGTGCATAAGTTCACTTGTTGCCTGGCATTGTTAAGTCAGTTCGTATGTCGATTGGGAGAGAAGGCCTTGCCCCTCTACCAATTAATGAAGAAGGCAGACAAATTCACATGGACGCCACAGGCGGACCTTGCGTTTCGAGAATTAAAAAAGATGTTATCTACTACGCCAATCCTAGTGGCACCACTACCCAAGGAGCCAATGTTGCTCTACGTAGCCACGGCCAACCAAGTCGTAAGTGCAGTAATCGTGGTGGAGCACGAGGAAGGAAAGTCGGTGCAAAGGCCGGTGTATTATCTGAGCGAAGTATTGTTAGCTTCAAAATAGAACTACCCTCACTATCAAAAGATGGCGTATGGCGTATATATGTCGGCCAAGAAACTCAAACACTATTTTAAGGAACATCCCATCAAAGTGATATGTGAGGCACCCATATCAGAGATTATGAGTAACAAAGATGCAATAAAGTCACAATTAGCCCCATATGCGCCACAATTTGACAAAAGAGATGCTATAAAGTCGCAAGCTGTGGCGGATTTCTTCGTGGACTGGGCTGAAATGCAATACGAGCCACCTCTGCCGGACTCCAATTATTGGCGAATGCACTTCGATGGATTAGTGCTTACCTCGCCCAAGAAGGATCAACTGAAATATGTCCTTCAAATCCACTTCAGTTCCTTGAATAATGTTACAGAGTACGAAGCATTGGTACATGGTCTCAAGGTAGCGAAAGAAGTGGGGATACGTCGGATACAATGCTTTGGAGATTCGAATTTGGTGGTGCAACAAGTGTCTGGAAATTGGGATGCCTTGGATGCTAACATGGCCCTATACAGATTCCATGTTCAAAAGATAAGTGGGTTTTTCGAAGGGTGTGAGTTCCATCACATACCTTGGATTGAAAACAAGGTAGCGGATATGCTGTCCTAGTTAGGCTCATCCCGACAGCCAATCCCGCCAAATGTTGCTTTGGAGCACCTGAGAAAACCATCTATCATGCCATCGCCTGAATCAGACTCAATTTATATCCCGGCACTCTCCGGATCAGGAGTTGCACCCATGGAGATAGAGTGGGGAAGCACCTCAGCAAACCCGGGGACTGCTTCGGCAAACTCGGGGACTGCCTCAGCAAACCCGAGGACTGACCAGCCTAACCCGACAGGAGTTATGTCGGTGGATGCGATGGAAATTGATGAGGAACCGTTTCCCGTCCGGACTATACCAACTTGGGCCAAGCCAATTTTTGATTTCCTGGAAGAGGGAACCTTTCCGGATGACGAGATAATCTCAAGGCAGATACAGAGAAGGGCAAATGCCTATACAATTATCAACGCCGAACTATACAAAAGAAGTGTGACAACAGTACTACAGCGGTGTGTTGATCCAGAGGAAGGACTTGACATACTCCGGGATATTCACCAAGGGGAATGTGGCCATCATGCCTCCTCAAGGGCCTTAGTGGCAAAAGCTTTCCGGTATGGATTCTATTGGCCTAGTGCTTTGGAGAAAGTAGAGGATCTGGTGAGAAAATGCAATGGCTATCAAAGATATGCCACGAAAACTCATTTACCAATATTGGAGATGAAAACTATCCCCATTACCTGGCCATTTGCTGTATGGTGCCTAGATATGGTAGGGCCATTTAAGCCGGCTAAAGGAGGGATGACCCATATCCTAGTCATGGTTGACAAGTTCACCAAGTGGATTGAAGTGAAACCAATTCGGAAATGTGATGGGGCAACAACAGCAAGATTCCTCAAGGATATAATCCTAAGATATGGCTATCCCCATAGCATCATAACTAATAATGGAACAAATTTCGCTGATGGAGCCTTTGCGAGGTTCTGCCAAGAAAAGAAGATCCGGCTAGATGTCGCCTCAGTCGCCCACCCCACATCGAACGGGCAAGTGGAAAGATCCATCAGACTGGTATTGTCCGGGATAAAACCCCGGCTCATAGAGCCGCTGCAAAGATCAGCGAGGTGCTGGATAGAAGAACTACCAGTGGTACTGTGGAGTTTAAGAACAACTCCAAATCGATCAACAGGCTATACGCCATTCTTTCTGATTTATGGGGCAGAAGCTGTATTACCAGTCGACATAGAGCATGATTCGCCAAGAGTCACCCAATACACAGAAGCCGAAGTGCGCGAAGCCCGGCAAAATGATGTTGATCTGCTAGAAGAAGCGAGAGAATTGGCCTTGTCCAAATCCGCCATATATCAGCAAAATCTTCGACGCTATCATAGCCAGAAAGTAAACCCCCGAGTCTTCCGGGAAGGTGACCTGATACTCCGGTTGATACAGCGCACAACTGGCATGCATAAGCTATCCCCTCCATGGGAAGGACCTTTCATTGTAAGGAAAGCCTTGCACAATGATTCCTACTATCTTATTGATGCACAACCCCATGAAAAGAACAAGGCAGACATGTCCAGATAGGAATCTAAGCGACAGTGGAATGTAGCACTACTTCGTCCTTTCTACACCTAACAAAGAGGTGAATGTATCCAAGCTACTCATATGTCGGTATGTATGTCGACAATGAGCTTATTAATAAAATGTTGGCACCCCAAGCAGAGACTTGGGGACTGCCGTAATAATTGTCTCTCATTTTCGTATTTTTATGTCGGTTGGGTTAAGTCGCTTATATCTTAGTTGGGTTAGTAATGTGTGAGCACAAAAAACCCAACTCTTCGACTTTGCTGTTGTCCAACAAGAATTGGCTTCATGGCAAGCAAGAGAACAAGTTTGGAATGGCAAAGCACATGAAAAACGACTAAGGAAAAGAACTTAAACGAGCCGACATTGGTTATTTTGACTAACCCTTAGTTTATTATATTCATTTAATGTCGGATCATTTTGAGCTAGTCTCAAAGTTTCAAGTATTGTTAAATCAATTTTTTAAACCTCGGACTCGTAAGTCAAAAAGCCGAATCAAGGTAGACGTGAGCCGAGTCAAAAATTGGGGGAACAAGAAAACGAAACTTGGGGACTTCGCCCACGATAATCCAACATTAAGAACTTAGTTCCAAATGATAAGTTGTAGCACAATCAACATAAAGTACTTAAATACACTTCCGCCCAGCATTCTGGGGATCTGACAAATATGATAAGTGTTTTTAAGGAGCTGGAGCAGCCGCCGAATTTTCAGCCGAAGAAGGTGGCACTTCGGAGTTCGGGGGAGGGGCGCTAGCCTCGGCTTCATCCTCAGGAACGACCTCGCCATCCTCCGGGTCTTTGGCCTCGTCACCAAGCTCAGAGGCCTCACCCTCACTCCCTTCTTCTTCATTCTCTTCATCTCCAGAAGCAGCTTCATCATCAAAAACGTCGAGATAACTCGGCCCTTCGTTCCAAGCGTGGCAGAAGGAGTATTGAATAAGCTTGTTGGCACAGGCTTTGCAGCACGCGATCCAATCTGGATCTTCGCACCACTTAGACCCAGTGAGCATGCGAGTAAGCAACCCCAGATCAATTCCTTCATACCACGAAAGGACAAACTGCAAGGCAATGTCAGCCCCAGCCCGTGCGGCATATTCACGCTAGAGATGCAGCTGTGTATCGCACTCCATTAATTTGGCTATGAAAGACGAACTTCTTTTCGGAATGGTCTCAGTGGGCCAGAGGGAGCTGAACACCTGTGTCGCAGCTGGCACGATGTCAACACCATAATTCTTTACCAGTTCCAGGCGAGCAGCAAGGCTAACAAGCAGATCCTCCGTCGAGTAAGGGACTTACCCCGATCCAGGACCCGTAGGAACACCGCGTTGATCGTGGGACCGGGTTACAGCAGCGCTAGCAAGAGTGTCACTTTTTGGAAATTTACCTGAGAACAGAGTAGAGGAGATAGTGAGCAAAAGCACCGAACCCGGAGCTAGGAAAATTAAGCAAGGACAAAGAAACTCACGAGAAATTTGGAAAACGAGATGCTAGAGCTCGGCATCAACGTTGGCATTGCTGGCCTAGAGTTTCTCGTATTCGGAGGTTACCGACGTAAGTTTTATGTCGGCTTCCTCCAATAGATCCTTGTCCTTGGAAATTTGAGTCGTCAAATGCTCTTTTTCCTCGGCAAACTCCTGGTCAGCCTTCTCCAATTCGGACTTATGGAGGCCCTTGAGCCTTTGAATTTTGGCATTCGGCCGAGTAATTTCTGAGTCCTAGAGCTGCAACCGAGCTATCTCTTCATCCTTTTTCTTCAGCTCAGCCTCATGCTTCCCTGCTTGTTCGAGGAAATGGGTCATCATTTCAGGCATAGTAATGCCGTCTTCAAGAGCAACTGCAACAACGGCATAATCCGGAGAAACCGAATTATAAATTTCTACCGTGTCAAGAAAGGAGCATACGGTGATCGTGCGAAGGAGATAAGATTACCTTTGATCTCAGCAAGGTTCTTCCGCATGATAATATTCTCAGCTTCAACCTCGGCTGCATGGTTCGGATAACAAATTAATACGGATCATAGACAACTCGAATGAACAAAAATGGAAGAAGAAAAGGTCTAAGTAAGGAACATTACCCTTCTTCTGGTAATCTTCCAGAAGTTTGCCATAACACGCACGAAGGTCCTTATAGGAGTCCAGCAGACGTTGGAACTCAGCAGATCAGCGGTTAGTGGTAATCTGAAACAAGCAACACGATGTCAAGATCAAAAGTAAGATAAAGAGATATTCGAAGTCTATAAGATCCGGGCCAAGTGGAACTTAACCCGGCTCTAGGTGTGTGGATATTCGAAGTCTACAAGATCCAGGCCAAGTGGAACTTAACCCGGCTCTAGGTGTGTGGATATTCGAAGTCTACAAGATCCAGGCCAAGTGGAACTTAACCCGGCTCTAGGTGTGTGGATATTCGAAGTCTACAAGATCCGGGCCAAGTGGAACTTAACCTGGCTCTAGGTGTGTGGATATTCGAAGTGTACAAGATCCAGGCCAAGGGAACTTAACTCGGCTCTAACTTTGTTAAAATTAAAAGTTACTATGAACAGGAACCAAATTCTCTAAGGAGCATCCAACCGAGTAACAAGTTACTCCCTCAGAGGCTCGGGGACTAGGGGATATATATAAAGTGCTCAGCTATACAAGGTACTAACAACAAATGAAAAGAATTACCTCCATCATCCAACCAGCCAAAGAGATGGCCTTGGTAGCGGAGTTCATCTGTGCGCTAAACTCGGCTAGGCCGAAGTTCTCCGACAGATCATCTTGTGGGTCGATGAATTTAGCGTTATTCTAGTTCTTCACGTACTCCACAAGGCATTTGACGTGGGCCTCTCGCTTGGCGGATTGAGCTGCAGCAGGGCTGGTATGCAGAACCAGCTGCCTGCTACCCTCTGATCCGGTAGCCTGTGACCCAAAGGAGATACCTTTAGCAGATCCGGCAGCTTTCTTGAGCTTGTTGGATGAGGCCTGAGGAGCTGGCTGGAAGATATCCGTGACCGAGGGAGTTGATCCAGAGGGAGCTAACGGGGCCTTCCTCTTGGGAGGCTTGGTGGAACCTACTGGTACTACTGCTGCTGTTGGTGTTCTTGCCGCTGCTGGTGCTGGTGTTGGTGCTGGTGGTGGTGCTGGTATTGCTGGTTCGAAGGAAACTGGAACATGAGAGAAACTTGATTGGGGCGATGCCGATGGAGCTGGCACCTCATCACTTGGCGCTGGGGCCGAAGAGGAACTGGGGAGATCAGGCATGGCTGCATCCGAAGCTGCCCCACTACCCCCCGCGCCGACATTGCCCTCCTCATGACGAGGTGGGCTCTGGTCAGGCGCAGCCACGGAGCCCTCTTGGATAGGGCTGAGCGAGCGAGTATCATCATCGCGGGGGGAGAAGGGCTGCTCTGGATTGGAGATGCTATGCCGGAGCCGCTCTAGGGAATGACCCTAGGAGCTTTGAGAAGCAGAAAAGAACCAAGTCAAAAAGAGAGAGAACTAGTAAGAGTCAAGAGCAAACACAGGAAGGGAAAAAACTTGAAGGGCAAATGCAAAAGACTTACTTGTTTGAGGTTGGGGGAGCCCCAGGTTTGGGCGCCCTCTGGACCGTGCTCTTGGCGGCCGGCTTAGTCGAGGCTTTCACCCCGGACTTCTTCTGCCTCTTCTTGGGCGGCGACACCTCCGAAGCTGCAGCCGAGGCAGTCGCGCGCTTCTAGGAAGAAGCAGAGGCCAGACCACTAGTGGCAAGGGGAGGAACCTCATGGACCTGACCGTTCGGGTTAGCTGAAGATTCGGACATAACAAGATGTGTGTAAGAGATGGGAACCGGATCAAGTACCTCTAGGACCTCAACATCCGAGTCATCATCATCTAGCCAATCCCTTAGAGAAGAGGCCTTACCAGCGCTGCGTTTGACGACGCTCGGGGTAGGAAGAAAGGTCTCCGGATCAGGCTCCTCCTCTCCTCCTCGGTGCGGTCCAGTACCCACTTGCTCGCTAGCACCTCGCCATCCTCCAGTGGCTGCTGGAGGAATCGCTGAGAACAAGACAACAATTGCCAAGTTACAAAAGTAAACCGACACACAGAGAAGACCCGGAAAACAGTAAGAAGTAAGTTTACCTTTGGAGGAGGGTTGTTCCGGGTGAAGGGCTCAAGCCCCCATTCCCAATCTTCGGTGAATTCCTTCTCCACATTAAAAATGGCCTTAACCCAACGGTAAACCGCCGAGTTATCAAGCTCGAAAGATGAAGTCCGGTGGGGGTCGAGGGGGCCGCTCAAGTAACATATCTTGTGGGCTCGCTTATGAAGGGGGGGAGACCCGGCTATAGACAAAAGTAATCATGATGTCCCTCTCGGAGCTTCTCCTTGAGCAGCTCCTTGATCCGGCGCTCCACCTGATTCGCCAGGGCCGTGGGTCGCTTGGGGATGCTCTCCCAAAGCAAGGTATCGAGAGGGCCAAGATTGAAGGGGAGGAGCCGGATCAAGTCCTCATAGGTGGTGTTCCGGATGTAGAAGAAAGTCCGGGCCCATCCTTTGCAGGACTTGAGTCCAGTGACCCAAGGAAATGCGCAGTTCTTGCAGGGGGAAATGGAGGCAGCGCCGCAATGAGTCAGGTCCTTATCCTCTAGAGCAAGCTCCTTATCCGGAACCACGTTCCTCCGGAGACCGAAGAATTTGATCCAAAGTTCCTTGGTTGGCCAGAGGTCGATGTATCCCTCAATGCTAGAGGCAAAGGAGGACAAAGAAGTGATGGCATTGGCGGGGAGATGATGTGGTTGCAGTTTATAGGTAGAAATGAAATCGAAAAAGAAAGTTGAGGTAGGAAGGCCGAAGCCACGTTGAAAATGCGAAAGAAAAACAACATATTCCCCAGGATTGGGGGGAAGGACAAATCTCGCCAGAGGCGAGGCGTGCTAAGCCCAAAATATATCGAGCCCATTGGGGAACCCCAATAGGAACGTACGATGAGCACAGCAGCAAGTTTTCCCTCAGTTATGAAACCAAGGTTTAATCGAACCAGTAGGAGCAAGGAAACACCTCAAAGGTGTTGCTAGCTGAACTTTGGCAGGGCACAATAATGGTGCCAACAGCAACGTGGAGACCTGCACAACACAACTACAGAACTTTGCCCCCAACTTGCGATGAGGTTTTCAATCTCACTGGTTTTGCTAAAAACAAAGGATTAAACTTATCGAGTGTAAGAAAGTAATAGTTTGCAAAAAGTAAACAGAAAACAGTAAACAGTTGATTGTAGATCGATAGTAAAAGAAAGGACCCATAGTTCACTAGTGGTGGCTCTCCTTAAGATAGATGACATGTTGGATAAACAAATTATAGCGGGGCAATTGACAAACATCGAGAAAGCAATAATGCATATACTACTCATCTTGACTCCTTTGGGACTTGATTGGGCATTACAACATTATACATAGACCTTAATCCAACTGCATCTATGACTAATAATCCACCTTCAGGTTATTATCCGAACCCCCTCTAGTATTAAGTTGCAAGCAACGGATAATTGCATTACGCATTGCGTGTAAAGTAAACAATACGATTGTTCTATGAACAAAGGATTGTTGTTTTCTTCCTAGTAGCAACATCACATCTAGTACCTTAGAGATTTATGTCACTTCCCTAGATTACTAGAGGCATGAACCCACTATCGAGCATAAATACTAAATCTTGGAGTTTCTAGCATCTACTTGGCCAAGATAGCTACTAACAACGGAAAGCATGCAAGATCACAAATAACAAAGACATGATAAAATCAATAATCAATCTGAAATAGCATCTCAATATCCATCGGATCCCCGCAAACACAACATGTATGAATTACAAATAGATGATCTTGATCATGAACTGAGCTCACAAGATCTAAACATGATAGCACAAAGGAGGAGAACCAGCCATCTAGCTACTACATGGACCTGTAGTCCAAGGATGAACTACTCACACATCACATCGGAGGCTTGCATGGTGATGAAGAAGGCCTCCAGGGTGAATTCTCCCCTCCGACAGGGTGCCGGGAAGAGCTTCAGATCCCTCCCGATCTAGGGATGGAGATTATAGGCTCTTTCGTGGAATTTTGATCGGGTACTTAGGGTTTCTGTATCGGAGGCGATATATAGGCGAAAGGGGAGGCCGAGGGGGTGCCCGAGGCGGCCAGACCACCCCCTGGCACGGGCCAGGCTGGGCCATGCGGCCAGGTGGTGTGGCGGCCCCCTGGCCCCTCTCCGTCTCGTATTCTGGCTCCTTGTGTCCCTCGGTGAAAAACTGACTTTGGCTTTTGTCCCGTCCAATTATGAGAATATTCATTTTCTGACTTTCCTGGAACCAAAAACAGCAGAAATCAGGCAGCTGGCACTGTGTCTCTTGTTAATAGGTTAGTCCAAGAAAGTGTATAGAAAGTACTCCAAAGTGTGGACAAAACATAAGAAAGTAGCTGAAACTAAGCATGGAACATCAAAAATTATGGATACGTTAGCAACGTATCAAGGCGACAGGCGACGCCGGCAGGGATGCGGCGCGTGGCATGGAGCCATTCCAAGTCGTCCTCGCAGACGAACGTGTCGTCCCAGCAGCCGCGCTCGCGGCCCTCTGCTTCTTCCTCCTGCTGCACCACCACGGCTGCCTCCTCCTCAATCATGGTGGACTCAAGGTCTCCGAGAGAGAAATCAGAGTAGAAATAACCGGAGGAGGGGAAATAGGAAGCGCAAGGCCCCGTGATGAAGATCTTGAGCGGCAACGGCGGCGGAGGCGCAAGGTGCTGCATGTGCACGGTCGCGACAATGCTTTTGCAACGAGGAACTAGAGGCGGCGGCAAGGTTACACTGAAAGAGAAAGGAGGCTAGGAAGCGCAGAGAAAATAGGGAACTTCCCTAGAGGTTGCCCCAGGCCCTCTAATTAACCGCGCAACGGGCGCGTAGTGGGATCCTTTGCGGTTGCCACGCCGTGTGCAACGGGCCTGTACACGGCCGAATCAGCCAATCAGAGCATGGCCATAGGGGTAGAGGATCCCATGACGCGATGTAATGTTACAGTTAACGAGGCGCCGCAGTGAAGGGACGTGCGCAGCAGTTATTCCTGACATTGCGACAGTAACCGGGCATTAAATGCGCGTAGCCCTTAAAATGAGGCAAAATGATGATTACCCTCCACGTAGGATGTGGGGAAGCGTACAAGAGAAGGAACGGTAACCCGGATAAACAGGCGAAAACCCGGCCAGCGAGGAATAACTTGAGCCAAGGGATCCCAGAGGAGAAGCCCTGGGTTACTGGATAAACTCGGCCAAAAAGGTAGAGATCCGGTTATGGAACTTGCTGTCGCCTTAAAAACCAAAAGTTGCTAAGACCGCACCAGCTTCGGGGACTAATGTTGGGGGATACCCCCGGGTAGGGTGACGCCGGGGTATAAAGGCCGAGTTAGCCAGGATACGGCATGGCCAAAGCAGGTGCTGACCGGGTCACCTCAAGGCAGGCCGAACCACGGAGTGATCCGGCCCGTGGAGCATCTCCTTAATTGTAGTCCGGCCGGCATAAAATATATGTCGGCCATGTTTGTCTATCTGTTTTGCAGGTAACTTGATAGCCGGATTAGCCACACGCTAGCCGGACTATCCTATGGCTTCCAAGAGAAGGAATCTCCCGCTGGTCAAAAGGTGGCTTTATTAGCTGTAGCATGAGCGAAGCAAAGCAAAGAGGAGGACTGTAACACCCTCGAATCGGTCCGATGCAAGTTTTAGCCCTTTCCGCCAAACCCGCATAGAAACGATTCAAGGACGCCCACCAGGCACTTTCGTGCGGGTGGAAAACGAAGTAATACCATTACACAACAGTCCTCGATGGGACCCACAGAACAGATAAATACAACAACGACTCCGTGAGTCAAGAATACATATATATTATACAAAGATCCAAATCACCTTGGAAATGATAGAGCGTCCGACTATGGACAAGATGCAAATGGGGCTAAGAGCCCTGAAGAATAACCAATGGCGTCCATAACCCTGCCCAGGCCAAGCCGGAAGGGTAACCCTGCTAACGACGTCGATCTGAAACCTGCTAAAACAAAAGGGGTGCCGACAAAGGGCAAAGGAAAAAGAGGAGCGTCAGTACTGAGGCCAGTACATGGCGAGGCTAGAATTCGGCGGCTCTCGCCTACATAGGTATGGTGGGCTGAAGCGGCAGCGCAGCAGCACTAAACAACCTATAGAGACTCGGTATCACTGGCGGCTATTAGAGAGGGGTAAGAAAGACCTATTCAGATCCAACCTGAAGCTAACACCAAACAAACCCATCCTGGTATTTCCCCCCTCGAGACCAAACGAGGAAGTCGGACCGAGGAACTCACACAGTTGGCAGTTTTATTCATTCCATTATAATTGAAGCACTTACTAGTCAGATATAGATAGCGTGGGCCGTCCTGATAGCATAAGTAGTGGGCAGTTTTAATCACCATTCCATTGTAGTTGGGACATTTACTAGTCAGATATAATTGTCCAGAGGAATCCCAAAACCCAGCAGTTGTTGGCACTTTTATCACATTCCATTGGAGTTGTAATATTTACTAGGACGGTATAACAAAACAATCCAGGTCCATCAGTGGTTGGCATTTTTAATATCCATTCCGTTATAGTGAAGCTGATTACTAGTCAGATATATTAAGTCAAATTTATAGCACTACTTTAGTTATGCTTGGCTATGATCGAGATACTGTGCTCCAAGTCGTCCATAACCGCGGACACGGCTTTCAGAAAGTTTTGCCTTGCAGGGGTGCACAAATAGCAACACACACTCGATCAACCTCGGAAAAACCAACTCAAAACCCAACGAGGCATTCACGACAAAGCGATCATAGGATTCATAAATATTTCAGGGGGCCACCCCACTAAACTACCCGCAACGAAGTTGGCCGGCTCCGGAACGGACCCAGGGTTTGTGTCAATGGCTGTAAATGACTAGGAACCTGAAAGTGTGACTGGGCTTGTCGATACCGCGAAAACACTCCGTGATCCTAAACAGTACAGGTGCTCCACGCACAATTGTAAAGAAAGTAGTAACGCATGGCATAAGTAAAGGATAGTAATAAAGCCCCAAACTACTTGTGGCCCAAGAAATAGAAATGAATCAAGCTCTGTCTCAAGGGGGTCCATAAGGCCTCCCGGATGTGGATAGTGCGAAAAATCAAGGAACATGTATCAAGTACTCGGGGTCCTACGGGACACAAGTGAGCGTGGAAGAACCAAATAACATCTATTGCCCACCGATGCCTCTGCATTAGTTATATCTAGCATTTTAATAGTTGTATTTAAAGTCATGATCATCTCCACCAATAAGCATCTCCACCGTAAACATCTGCCAGCATTCCAACAAGTGTGGCACTTGACAACACAAGATCACACCTGAGCAAGCGACTACGACTCGCAAGGCCAGCTATCTACCAAACACAGGTAATAGGAGGTGTCCAAGGCAATATAGAGGCTGCACGGGATATAACTGGTGCACGGAAACTAAAGCATCGTGACATGGATTGCAATAGATCAACAGGAGGAAATAAAGACTATAAATGCAAAATAGGTAGAAGGGGAAGAGATGCTCGCCTGGGAAACACTGCCGAAGGTTCATATCCGGAGAACTTGTCGACACTCGCATCAACTCATCGGCCTAGTCTGCGAAGAAGCAAACACTAGAAGAAACACCGGATGCAATATTTAATAGTATGGCAGAAGAATCGGCATGTTTATGATATGATGCATGGCATGGCACAGATGCAGTGCAATTAGGCAGTATTAAGCGGAACCGGGGTCCCGGCAATTAATTAATAGGTTCGAGTTATTTAGAACCCCCGCAATTTAAATGTTGTATTAACAGGGTGAAACATGGCATCGGTTCGCTACACCAATTTAAGTGGAGTCCGGAATAAGACAAAGATATCCCGCATAAACACTCCATATTTAATTATGTGGTGAATCGACTATACAACCCGGACCCACAAAATATGTATGCAGGCATGTACAATTGATATGCAACAATTCATATAGATGGCATTTCTAAAATAGAGGTCTTGGTTAGGGGATCACATTAGGGTTCGGCGAACTTGGGGTTCATCGGGGTCGGGGTTCGACAGGGTTCGACGGGGATCGGATCTGGGGTTCGGATCCAGGAAGGAGAACTTGGTGCAGCGCCAGGTTCGGGATCGGTCTTCAGATCCAGGATCGGGTCTTCGGGGTTCGTCTTCGGATCATCGGAACCGTGAAGAGTACTTGTCGCTCCAGTCCAGTGTCGACCAACGAGAAAATCGGGGCGCGCGAATTGGATGGCCACATGATGATCACCACATCCTCGCTTTGTTCCTTCTTGGACACACGTGGAGGAACCAACGCAGATAATTAACAACAGGAAACAAAACAGAGGCACAACCAACATCTATAAACACCACACGGTACATAACTGCAACGAGCCAGATGCATGTGCACGAAGATGAGGCTACTGGGTCAACCTGATCCTTGGTGGCAGGAAGCTTCAAGGACGAAGACGTGCCGGAGGTCACCGATGATCATTGCAAGCAGGGCACCATGTTGTGGTACTGGGGGTCGACATGAGCTATAGGGACGCCCGCACCACTGTAGGGTCGAGCATAGGGGAGGACCTGGCGGTGGCGTGGACGAGGCCGAGCAGACATGGGTCAGGACGGCTCGGGAGGAGGCGACCGGGGAGGCAGGCGGCGGGGTCGGCGCTGGAAGGCGGCAGGCGGCGGCGTCGGCTCCAGAGGAGAAGGGGACCGCGGTGGCGAGGTCCCAGGTGGTTGCCTGCCAGAGAGAAGAGGGCGGCACGGCGAGACTGGCCGCAGTGTCGGTCTTGACAGCGGCCAGAGGGGAGGCGCGGAGCCCGGAGGAGAGCCGTCGGGACGGTGGGGCCTAGGGGCGCCGGAGGTGGGGTCTGCCGGCGGCCGGGAGGAGCAGAGGCGGGGGAGAAGGCGGCGAGGAGGGGGCCCGCGGCGAGAGGGAAGGAGGCCGGAGGGAGGCGGCAGCCGGAGGAGCTCCGGGTCAGGAGACGCTGGCGGCGGGAGACAGAGAGGTCGAGGACGGGGACGCGACCACGAGGAGGAGGACGCGAGGGGGAGGAGGCGAACGGGGGAGAGAGAGAGGGTGAGCGGCGCACGGGGCGACTGTGTCTTCCGCGTTGGACCGAGGAGAAAGGGCAGGTGGGATCGGCATGTGGGGTGGGGATCGAGGTGGTCGGGCCGGTGGCGTGTGGACGTGGATTGGTGGGAGGCGCCGGTTGGGCTGGGTCGCTGCACGCGTACGCGGGTGGGGCCATGCGGGTGGATCAGGTGTGGGTGGTGTGTGTTGGGTGGCGGGTGTGTGTGGTGTGTGTTGGGTGAGGTGGAGGGAAAAGGGAGGGGGGTTGGTGAGGTGTGGCATGGCTATTGGGCGGGGTGAGGTGGAGGGGCTGGGTAGGATTAGAGTGGGGTAGATTTAGGATTATATATTTTTAGACTAGGGTTTTGGAGGTGGCCGGCCGGGCTTTCGGGCCTGGCGGGCTGCCTCCTTAAAATAAGTTAAATATTTATTTGTTTAAAACGGGGCGTTTGAAAACTGTTTGAAGACGAAACAAAATATTCTGGAGACCCGGGTTTTGATTTGAAATAATAACGGGGCGTTTAGAAAACAAAACCGACTTTTTCAAAAATAGTTTTATGCAAAAAAATGCAAGATGATGACGATGCTCAAATGCAAGGTGGCATGATGACATGAGCATGCGGTCATGATGATGCAATGCACAAAAACAACGCGATTTTCTAGTAGTGGTTTTTGCGGGATGCCACAATTCGACACCACTAACAATGGATCTCGCCCTCGAGATCCGCCTCATGGTACCGGGGAAAAGGCTGATGATCGGATTCTTCTCGCTTTGTGTAGATCCTCGCGACACCACTAACAAGAGGTCGTTGTCCATGATCGTCGAGAGGACACTCCGGTAACAAAGGTCGAAGGTAGAGGTATCAACTAATAAAACCACCTCTAGCTTCCGCGGAAGGAGTAAAATTGCTGGTTCCACCGATTCAATATGCAAAAGCGAATGATAAGAGTAGTCGGATGGTGATCAGTCCATCGTGCACCCAAACCATTACTCTGCACACAAATCGGAGAATTATGCAACCAACTCTCAGAATCAGACTGAAGATCTCGACAATCGAGGTTCAAAAACAAAAGAGGGATGCAGACTCTGCATCAGATCCGGCGTAGAGGATGTCGTAGCGTCGGAAAACACCGGAAGGGACAAACAAGGAACAAAGAATGGTACCATAGATAAAGGATCACTCAGATAGCATGAAGTCCGGATGTAGAAGCACAGTTACCAAAGGAGGAAGCGAAACCCTGAAGGTACGACGGAAACCCAATCACGAGAATTCCTAGACTCGAAGAAAAGATAAGAGAACAGATGCAAAACACGTAGAGGTAAGAGGGGAACAGCAGAGGGGTAAGGAGTAAAATCAGACCTAATCAGATCTATCCAACCGATTTTGCAAAAATAGTTTTGACACTCTACATCGGCCGTTAGCTATGTTATCCTATAAGCTGGACTTGTGGGGTATCGCAACTGCTGGGCTCTGATACCACTCTGTAACACCCTCGAATCGGTCCTATGCAAGTTTTAGCCCTTTCCGCCAAACCCGCATAGAAACAATTCAAGGACGCCCACCAGGCACTTTCGTGCGGGTGGAAAACGAAGTAATACCATTACACAACAGTCCTCGATGGGACCCACAGAACAGATAAATACAACAACAACTCCTTGAGTCAAGAATACAGATATATTATACAAAGATCCAAATCACCTTGGAAACGATAGAGCGTCCGACTACGGACAAGATGCAAATGGGGCTAAGAGCCCTGAAGAATAACCAATGGCGTCCATAACCCTGCCCAGGCCAAGCCAGAAGGGTAACCCTGCTAACGACGTCGATCTCAAACCTGCTAAAATAAAAGGGGTGCCGACAAAGGGCAAAGGAAAAAGAGGAGCGTCAGTACTGAGGCCAGTACACGGCGAGGCTAGAATTCGGCGGCTCTCGCCTACATAGGTATGGTGGGCTGAAGCGGCAGCGCAGCAGCACTAAACAACCTATAGAGACTCGGTATCACTGGCGGCTATTAGAGAGGGGTAAGAAAGACCTATTCGGATCCAACCTGAAGCTAACACCAAACAAACCCATCCTGGTATTTCCCCCCTCGAGACCAAACAAGGAAGTCGGACCAAGGAACTCACACAGTTGGCAGTTTTATTCATTCCATTATAATTGAAGAATTTACTAGTCAGATATAGATAGCATGGGCCGTCCTGATAGCATAAGTAGTGGGAAGTTTTAATCACCATTCCATTCTAGTTGGGACATTTACTAGTCAGATATAATTGTCCTAAGGAATCCCAAAACCTAGCAGTTGTTGGCACTTTTATCACATTCCATTGGAGTTGTAATACTTACTAGGCAGGTATAACAAAACAATCTAGGTCCACCAGTGGTTGGCATTTTTAATATCCATTCCGTTATAGTGAAGCTGATTACTAGTCAGATATATTAAGTCAAATTTATAGCACTACTTTAGTTATGCTTGTCTATGATCGAGATACTGTGCTCCAAGTCGTCCATAACCGCGGACACGGCTTTCAGAAAGTTTTGCCCTGCAGGGGTGCACAAATAGCAACACACACTCGATCAACCTCGGAAAAACCAACTCAAAACCCAACGAGGCATTCACGACAAAGCGATCACGGGATTCATAAATATTTCAGGGGGCCACCCCACTAAGCTACCCCCAACGAAGTTGGCCGGCTCCGGAACGGACCCAGGGTTTGCGTCAATGGCTGTAAACGACTGGGAACTCGAAAGTGTGACTGGGCTTGTCGATACCGCGAAAACACTCTGCGATCCTAAACAGTACAGGTGCTCCACGCACAATCGTAAATAAAGCTACTACTTGTGGCCCCAAGAAATAGAAATGAATCAAGCTCTAGCTCAGGGGGGTCCATAAGGCCTCCCGGATGTGGATAGTGCGAAAAATCAAGGAACAGGTATCAAGTACTCGGGGTCCTACGGGACACAAGTGAGCGTGGAACCAAATAACATCTATTGCCCACCGATGCCTCTGCATTAGTTATATCTAGCATTTTAATAGTTGTATTTAAAGTCATGATCATCTCCACCAATAAGCATCTCCACCGTAAACATCTGCCAGCATTCCAACAAGTGTGGCACTTGACAACACAAGATCACACCTGAGCAAGCGACTACGACTCGCAAGGCCAGCTATCTACCAAACACAGGTAATAGGAGGTGTCCAAGGCAATATAGAGGCTGCACGGGATATAACTGGTGCACGGAAACTAAAGCATCGTGACACGGATTGCAATAGATCAACAGGAGGAAATAAAGACTATAAATGCAAAATAGGTAGAAGGGGAAGAGATGCTCGCCTGGGAAACACTGCCGAAGGTTCATATCCGGAGAACTTGTCGACACTCGCATCAACTCATCGGCCTAGTCCGCGAAGAAGCAAACACTAGAAGAAACACCAGATGCAATATTTAATAGTACGGCAGAAGAATCGGCATGTTTATGATATGATGCATGGCATGGCACAGATGCGGTGCAATAAGGCAGTATTAAGTGCAACCGGGGTCCCGACAATTAATTAATAGGTTCGAGTTATTTAGAACCCCCAATATTTAAATGTTGTATTAACAGGGTGAAACATGGCATCGGTTCGCTACACCAATTTAAGTGGAGTCCGGAATAAGACAAAGATATCCCGCATAAACACTCCATATTTAATTATGTGGTGAATCGACTATACAACCCGGACCCACAAAATATGTATGCAGGCATGTACAATTGATATGCAACAATTCATATAGATGGCATTTCTAAAATACAGGTCTTGGTTAGGGGATCACATTAGGGTTCGGCGAACTTGGGGTTCATCGGGGTCGGGGTTCGACAGGGTTTGACGGGGATCGGATCTAGGGTTCTGATCCGGGAAGGAGAACTTGGTGCGGCGCCAGGTTCAGGATCGGTCTTCAGATCCATGATCGGGTCTTCGGGGTTCGTCTTCGGATCATCGGAACCGTGAAGAGTACTTGTTGCTCCAGTCCAGTGTCGACCAACGAGGAAATCGGGGCGCACGAATTGGTTGCCACATGATGATCACCACATCCTCGCTTTGTTCCTTCTCGGACACACGTGGAGGAACCAACGCAGGTAATTAACAACAGGAAACAAAACAGAGGCACAACCAACATCTATAAACACCACACGGTACATAACTGCAACGAGCCAGATGCATGTGCACGAAGATGAGGCTACTGGGTCAACCTGATCCTTGGTGGCAGGAAGCTTCAAGGAAGAAGACGTGCCGGAGGTCACCGACGATCATTGCAAGCAGGGCACCACGTTGTGGTACTGGGGGTCGACATGAGCTACAGGGACGCCCGCACCACTGCAGGGTCGAGCACAGGGGAGGACCTGGCGGTGGCGTGGACGAGGCCGAGCAGACATAGGTTAGGACGGCTCGGGAGGAGGCGGCCGGGGAGGCAGGCGGCAGGGTCGGCGCTGGAAGGCGGCGGGCTGCAGCGTCGGCTCCAGAGGAGAAGGGGACCGCGGCGACGAGGTCCCAGGCGGTTGCCTGCCGGAGAGAAGAGGGCGGCGCGGTGAGACTAGCCGCGGTGTCGGTCTTGACAGCGGCCAGAGGGGAGGCGCGGAGCCCGGAGTAGAGCCGTCTGGGCGGTGGGGCCTGGGGGGCCGGAGGTGGGGTCTGCCGGCGGCCGGGAGGAGCAGAGGCAGGGGAGAAGGCGGCGAGGAGGGGGGCCACGGCGAGAGGGAAGGAGGCCGGAGGGAGGCGGTGGCCGGAGGAGCTCCGGGTCGGGAGACGCTGGCGGCGGGAGACGGAGAGGTCGAGGACGGGGACGCGACCACGAGGAGGAGGACGCGAGGGGGAGGAGGCGAACGGGGGAGAGAGAGAGGGTGAGCGGCGCACGGGGCGACCGTGTCTTCCGCGTGGGACCGAGGAGAAAGGGCAGGTGGGATCGGCGTGTGGGGTGGGGATCGAGGTGGTCGGGTCGGTGGCGTGTGGACGTGGACTGGTGGGAGGCGCCGGTTGGGCTGGGTCGCTGCGCGCGTACGCGGGTGGGGCCAGGCGGGTGGATCAGGTGTGGGTGGTGTGTGTTGGGTGGCGGGTGTGTGTGGTGTGTGTTGGGTGAGGTGGAGGAAAAAAGGGAGGGGGGTTGGTGAGGTGTCACATGGCTATTGGGCGGGGTGAGGTGGAGGGGCTGGTAGGATTAGAGTGGGGTAGATTTAGGATTAGATATTTTTAGACTAGGGTTTTGGAGGTGGCCGGCCGGGCTTTCGGGCCTGGCGGGCTGCCTCCTTAAAATAAATTAAATATTTTATTTGTTTAAAACGGGGCTTTGAAAACTGTTTGAAGACGAAACAAAATATTCCGGAGACCCGGGTTTTGATTTGAAATAATAACGGGGCGTTTAGAAAACAAAACCGACTTTTTTGAAAATAGTTTTATGCAAACAAATGCAAGATGATGACGATGCTCAAATGGAAGGTGGCATGATGACATGAGCATGCGGTCATGATGATGCAATGCACAAAAACAACGCGATTTTTTAGTAGTGATTTTTGCGGGATGCCACACGGACCAGCGGGTCAGAGGCCACCAAGGTGACGCGGGTAGTGTCGGCTGACGTAGCCCGTGTCTGGTGATGCTTAAAGACAAAGATTACGTTGTGGGTTACGTCCAAAGCCTGGACGAGCCGTTAAAGAGAATAAAGAAGCATCTAGCTTTAGGCGAGGAGCATATTCTCCGAATATACTTCCACTTGTGCCCTAATATTGTAACCCGGGCTCCCCTATATAAGGAGCACCTGGGCCTCCATAGAGAGGGATCGATCATTTTCTCTGTCTAAGGTAGAACTCTAGAGCTAGTTTGTAGGGAGTAAGAGACATAGTCTCCTTCTTACTGAGAGCTTGAAGAGTACTTGTAAACACCATTGATAGAGAGAATACAAGCACATCTGTGCATGGAATCACCATGTTCTCCCTCCCTGGATTCCCCTAGCACTCATTGGCCCCATCTTTAGCCTATCCATGGCATCTGCCGTGCCACCACCACGACATTAAGCTTGAAACAAAAGGTAAATTCTCTAGATATACTATTATATCGAATTTCCCTATATGCAAACCTAACTACTAGCGAGTAAAGGCGAGTGAGATAGAGGAATGAGTAAACCATAGTGGAGCACGCGGAGACACATGATTTGTTTTACCACAGTTCCTTCCTTATTAAGGGAAGTACATCTGCGTTGGAGGGGTGGGCAGTACTAAGACCACCATGCCGCAATAGGCCTCACGCTGTTCTCTGATGGATCCCGCCACCAAAGGCCTGATCCACCTTTCCACTATAGGAACCCTTCGAGGCGGGAACCGGCGCCTTTACACAACTAGCGGGGCACAACTCCACAACCAAATTGGAGGCTCCCGTAATGACAACAAGCTGCCATAAGAACAAGTATCAATATCAAAACACAAGATCTAGATATTAACGAGAATACTAGATCGGAGATTTCTCCAAGTGAATGGAGAGGAGTTGATGCGCTTGATTCGTGATGACGATGTATGATGTCTCCTCCTTCAATTCCCCCATAGATCAAAGCCTTCGGGTGGTTGAAGTGGGAGATCTAGAGAGAGAGCTTTTGCAACAGGTATGGTCTTTTTCGAATGAACCAAGAGGTCTGACAGGAGGGGAAGATGTGGCTTTTATACCTCCTGTTCAGATGGAGCCGTTGGAGCTTTTTGGGGCCAGATTATCTGGCCTGAGTGAGGGCCAGATTTTCTGGCCTAAGGAAAACTCCGCCCCTGCCTCGGACAATCCAGGGAATAATCTGCCCCCAGACTGAGGGACACGCTGAGCCAGCCTTTGCTTGTCTCTTGGGGGCGGATTATCTGGCCCAAGGTGAGGGCCGGATTATCCGGTCAGGGGAAGAAGCTCCGCCCCTTTTCAGATTTTCTGGGAGAAAGTACGCCCCAATCAGAGCGTCGCACCATGCCAGCCCTTGCTCGTCTCCTGGGGCCGGATTATCCGGCCCAATGTGAGGGTAGGATTATTCGGTCAGGGGAAGAAATTCTGCCCTGTTTCGTATTTTCCGGGAGAAACTCCGCCCCCAGACTAAGACTCGTGCCATGCCACCCTTTGCCAAGAGGGCCAGACCGGATTATCCAGCCCTTGATGGGGGCGGATAATCCGGTCCCCAAACACAATAAACATTCCCCTGCACACTTAGCACACATGAGAAAACTCCATGGTATTGTTATCTAACACGTAAAACATAGGGAACCATGAAAGGTTCTTTCAATCTCCCCCTTTTTGGTGTTAGATGACAATACTAGGATTTGCAAGATAGTTCTCAAGACGACAATAGTTAATGAATGAAAGAGACTCCCCCTCAATGTGTGCATAGTAAAATTTGCATTTGAATACAAATACACACAACAAGGTACAAGTCTATTTCATTGAAACATACGCAAAATATTCATATCACCGATAGAGAGATAGAGACGTCCTTAATATATTATAAGAACATCCAGTGATAGCCATAATGAGCGCCTCCCTCGATATAGATATCCAATATAGACAATATGATAGATGAATCCATAATGATAATCCACAAGATAAATCCAGAGCCACACAAACATAGTCTCATACAGAACAAATCACAAATAAAAAGTTCAACGCTAAATGGGCACAAGCGAGAGAAAGACCGAAAAGATAAAGTGCAAATTCTTGTGGCCGACCCATGCAAATCCACGAAGACCTAATAGAACTACTTCTCCCCCTTTGGCATCGAAACGCCAAAAAGGAAGAAGAGTGATGCTAACGCCCCAAGGGATCACTCGTAGTCATCATCGTCGTCCTCGTCTCCTTCCTCGTCCTCATCCTCAAGCTCCTCGGTGTCATCCTCCTCATCATCAGCAGTGGTCGTGGAAGGAAATAGGTGACGCTCAATCTCTCCATAGTTGAGCCCAGAAGGAGAATTCCACCGAGCATATGGTGTGGGAGTAGTAGGAGCATGGGGATCGCCTGATGCACCGGACACATGGTGGAGAATGAGCTGCTGAGTGTGAGCCATCTCGTGGTGCTGCTTGTATGCCTCATACTGTCCCTTGCGAGTGTCCACTCCCATGCAAAGAATATTCCGCTAGAACCAATTCAGCTGATTGATCTCACGAGCAATAGGAGGCACTGGGGGCCTACGAGCACAGGCACGAGCATCCCTCATGCGACTCTCAGGAGCAGAAGATGGGTGAGAGGTCTTCCTAACCTTGGTGTAGATCTTCTTCGCCTTGTGCTCAACATCAATGTTAAACTCTTCAGTGGGAAGCAGGTGCTTGATCAACATCGTAATGTATGGAGCATATGGGATGGATAGCCTATTGAAGATGGCATCAATCAACTCATGGTAAATGAAGTCCATCACATCCAGCTTGTAATTGACGGACTCATCCTCACAAGATGCAACCTCATGAGAAAAGGCTAGGAGCTGAACCAGGTGACCACGGATACTGTCATTGTTTACTCCACTTGGGGTGATAGAATCACAGACAAGACCCACCAAGCTGGCATACACAGGAGCGAGACCAGCAAAGGTGCCCACAATACCATTGTCAACTGTGCACGGAGAGAGGACTGCATCTTTGTTGGGCTTGAGTTGGGTGATGATACGGTGGCCACTAGCACGATCCCTGTTGCAAAAGGAATATCCAAGCACCCAAGCAAAAACATGAAAATCAGCTTGCATAGGCCTGTCACGAGTCATCCACTTCATGGTTCGATGCTCATCACCGCAGATAACCAAGGTGGAGAAGAACTGCTTCACAATCTCAAAATCATAGGAGCATTGAAGAGCCATGAGATGGTGCAGCCCCATCCGCTCAACCACATACATTGCATCAACAAGGTGAGGCTTTTCCATGGCCTCAACAATAATCAGAGGATGTATAGGCTGAATCTTCTGCCGAGCATAAACATCTTCATAGATACCCTTTTGTTCAGCACACCAAAAACGAAAGTCACCCAGCTCAGTATCATGTGCTAACTCATCAAACAGATCATGATGACGAACGAAAGAGAAAGTAACAGGATCCATCTTCTTATAGTCAATCTTGGGCTCTTTGCCCTTCCTCTTGGACACACCCTTCCTGGTCCTATCCCTCTTTGCCTGTTTAGCCATGCGTTTTGCCTCGTTCTTCCTTCTCCTCAGCTCAATCTCGTCCACTAAGTTACCCTCACTGTCGCGAGGACAACGCTTGTAGGTCTTGGGAGCACCAGAACCACCTGTGAAATGAACAAGATTGATAGCATGGGGATAAGCACACACACAAGTCCAAGAGAGAACACAGAAATAGTAGGCAAACAGTCTATAGTCCAATCATACACAATGCACAAAATACATATGAAACTGAAGCAGTTTTGACTATGTCAGGTCGGATTATCCGGCATGGCCAGGGGCGGATAATCCTGCCCTGGCAGAAAATTTCAGAATCATATAGATTGGATGCAAAAACATAGATCATGCCTAGAGTTTGCAAGACTACAATCTCTACACGAAACAACAACCTTCTAGACAATGTTCCACCCAACAACTGACACATCAAGCCAAATATGGGGAGAGAGGGAGTTACCCTCACTCATTGGAGGAAGAACACGGAGGAGAAGGTACCCGGAGGCGCAAAGAAGAAGATCCGGGGAGGCTCGGAGAATCCGGTGGCCGGAGAGGCTCCGGGGAGGGTAGGGCGGCGGCTGGGGAGAAGGAGAGGGTTGGGGGAGAAGTGCTGCTCGTTATGAGCCCTTCCCCCCGATCCCAGGCCTTAAATACTGCAGCCGCCAGGGCCGGATTATCCGGCCTACACTTGGGCCAGCTTATCTGGCCAAAAATCTGAAATTTTGTTATACACAGATTCGGGCCCGCGTCCCCAAACAAAAAAAACCCACAAGGTGAACAAAGGACTTGTGTGCAAGAAGAGATGGCTTAGGGGTAGGGAGAGGCTTGGGATTAAGAGAACCAAACTGAGATGGTACTACACACTCAAAATTGCAAGAATCAAATCAACTAAAGGCCAAAATTGAGTGTGATTCCCATAAGAACATGAGATGACCAAAAACAACCAAAAAGATCCACATAAATCCAACTCTTCTCATGAAGAGGGCGGTGGCCAAGGCCACCTTGTTGGAGTGCATGGTATGACACCGCGAAGATATAACTTGGGTTCATGACCAATACTCATCAATAAGCTCACATATCACAAAATGATATTAAGAGAAATGATTTGACTTGCTTTCGGCATTATGGGGGGAGGGTTAGCCCAATCAATTAGGACCAGACTCCCCCTATATCCATGCCCACACTTAGACCAAATAAGGATGATATGTAAGGATGAGTGCATGGGTAATCAAGACAAGCTCCTTGAATCAATGATATTTAGCTCATTCCTCAAGTAACAAAACCTTGCGTCATCAAGTGGCTTCGTGAAAATATCAGCAAGTTGGTTCTTCATGCTCACAAAAGACAGATCAATATTGCCTCGAGCAACATGGTCCTGAATAAAATGATTCTGAATCTCAATATGATTCGTCCTTGTGTGCTGTACCGGATTGGACGCAATTTTGATTGCACTTTCATTATCGCGTAAAAGAGGCACTTTGTCACAATTGACACTGTATTCCTTTAAAGTTTGCCTCATCCATAATAACTGAGTACATGCACTAGCAGCAACAACATATTCAGCTTCGGTGGTGGAGAGAGATATACAATTCTGCTTTTTAGAAGACCAACATACTAGAGACCTTCCCAAGAATTGACAAGCTCCAGAAGTTGATTTCAGATCATCCTTATCACCAGCCCAATCTAAATCAGTATACCCACATAGAGAGAAATTGGAGCCCTTGGGATACCATAGACCGAAATTAGGGGAATGAACCAAATATCGGAAGATCCTCTTGACCGCCACTAAGTGGCTTTCTTTAGGAGCTGCTTGATACCTTGCACACACCCATACACTCAACACAATATCGGGTCTAGATGCGCAGAGGTAAAGAAGAGAGCCGATCATGGACCGGTATAACTTTTGGTCCACATCTTTACCATGGGGATTAAGTTCAAGGTGACATTTTGTTTGCATCGGAGTGGCGACTCCATTAAGATCTGTCATCTTGAATCCCTTGAGCATGTCTTGGATGTATTTTGCTTGATTGATTAAGGTTCCTTCTCTAAGTTTCTTGATCTCAAATCCAAGAAAGAACTGTAACTCCCCCATTATAGACATCTCAAACCTGGCAGTCATAAGCTTTGAAAATTCATCATTAAAAGCTTTATTAGTAGAGCCAAAGATATATCGTCTACATATAGTTGGCATACGAAGAGCTCCCCCTTAAACTTCTTAGTAAAAAGAGTGGGATCGATTTGCCCAACTTTGAAGCCACAGTCTAACAAAATCTCTTTAAGGTACTCATACCACAGACATGTGGCTTGTTTAAGGCCATAGAGTGCCTTATCGAGTTTGTAGACATGGTTCGGAAAGTTAGGATCCTCAAATCCCGGGGGTTGCTTTACATATACTAACTCATGTAGAGGACCATTAAGAAAAGCACTCTTAACATCCATTTGCTATAATTTAAAATTGTTATGAGCAACATAAGCAAGAAGGATACGAATGGACTCAAGGCGAGCCACAGAAGCATAAGTCTCGCCAAAGTCGATGCCCTCCACTTGGGAAAAGCCTTGTGCCACGAGTCTTGCCTTGTTCCTTACAAAAATGCCATTTTAATCTTGCTTATTCTTAAAGATCCACTTTGTGCCGATAAAATTGTGGCAATCCTTAGGTTTCTCTACTAATTTCCAGACCTTGTTGCGCTCAAAGTTATTCAACTCTTCATGCATAGCAACAACCTAGTCCGGATCTTCAAGAGCTTCAAACACTTTCTTGGGTTCCACCATGGATATGTGAGCTTGGTTCTCACCAAAACTTCCTAACTCCCTTCTCGTGGACACCCTTCGCTGGAGATCACCTACAACTCAAGAGTGTGACCCCTTAATTCAAGGTTCCTATCTGCACGAGGTTTGCGACGAAGTTCAATCAGCTTGTTGTCTCTTGGGGGAATAACATCATCATTTGAGTCTTTGTTGGAATCATAGGCTTGACCTTGATCTTCAGCTTGATTAGCAGGAATATGAGATGTTGAATCTTGCCCTTGATGTTGGACGGTAGCTGTAACAGGAGGCTGCTGTTCTTCAGGATTTTCAGGGCCGGATAATCCGGCCGAGGTTGAGGCCGGATAATCTGGCCTGGGAGAACCTGAAGCATCTTCGCATACTGATGACCCACAAGAATAGGGGGTGTATCGCAGTATTTTCGATAAGTAAGAGTGTCGAACACAACGAGGAGCAGAAGGTGCTGGCTAGTGGTATGGATCAGGAATTCTCTGCAAAATACTTAGCAAACGGATTTTTAGGGGTTTTTGATATAGCAAGTAAACAATGTACGAGTAAATAAAAGACAGTAGGAATAAATGCAACAAGTGGCCCAATCCTTTATGCGGCAAAGGACAAGCCGGTTGTATTACTTAACATGACCAAACGTTCTCGAGGACACATGGGAAGACTGTCAAGTGCTTTCGCTTCATATAGTTGATTAATCTTCTCTAGATTGCTAAGTGTTGTGTGGGTGAACCTGTGCTAATGTACCGCCCCATCCAAGACTAATACATACTTGTGATTATACCCCTTGCAAACATCCGTAAGTACAAGAAAGTAATTAAGGTAGAAACCTAACCACAGCTTTAAACTCTAAGACCCTTACGTCCCTTGTGCAATGGTTTCCTAACGGGGGTTCAGGTTTCTGTCACTCCGACAACCCCTCTGATTAGTAGCCAAATACACAATGCATTCCCCTAGGCCCATATAGGTGAAGTGTCATGTAGTCGACGTTCACATGACACCACTAGAAGAAGTACACCACAACTTAAATAACAATCTATTAAATCTTTCTCAACACAACTCCACTACTAACAACAAGACTTCTCCCATGTCCTCAAGAACAAAACGAACTACTCACAAGACATCATATGGACCATGATCAGAGATGGAATAATGATGTATAACAATCTGAACATAAACAACAATTCAATGGTTCACTCAATAGCATCAACTACAAAGAGTAATCAACACCAGGAAAGTTTCCCCTATGAACTATGCAAGATTCAATGCAATTGTTACATCAATATGGAGATGGTGATGAGGGTGCTGATGGTGATGATGGTGGTGATGATGATGATGATCCCGATGAAGTCCATCTTGATGGTGGTGTTGATGGCGACGATCTCCCCCCTCCAGGAAGGAATTCCCCTGGCAGAAATCTGTCTGCCGGAGAGATCTTTCTCTCTCGGTGTTTTCCGCCCCGCAGAGGCGGCGGACTCTTTCTATGGTCGCTCCCTGAGTCTTAGGGTTTCGAGAGGAATATATACGCCAGAGGGGAGTGCCAGGGGTGGACTAGGGCGGCCACACCACCTGGTGGCGCGGCCTAGGCTGGCCCGCGCCAGGGGTGGTGTGGGCCCCCTATGGCCCATCTCCAGCCCCCCTTCTGGCTTCCTTCGTCTTCTGAAAAAATAGGATTTTCCGTATATTTTCCCGGATTTTCTGATCTTCGCGAATTTTGCCTCCAAACAGCACCTTTTCCATCACAATCCTGACTGCAGCGGTCCATGCTCCAAAAGTCATCGACCATGCAAAAATAGATGAAATAACATAAGTATCACCTCTCAATATGAAATTTATCAATGAATAATAGTGAATTAAGACATAGAATAGTGATGTAAAATGGACGTATCACATACTGGACTGGATCTTGCTCGAACTGGAGAGTGGCTGGATAATCCGGGGTCAGCCGGAAAATCCGGCCTGGGACTTGCAGTCGTGCTTAATCATCATAGGTTGATCACGGAGACTCCTGTCAATCTCATTCCTTTCTTCCATGAAGATTTCACTTTCATGATCTTCCATAAATTGCTGCAAAGCATTGTTAGGAGCAAGAGAAATAGAAGCAAGTTGTTCAACCCTAAAATCCTTATTATGGGTTTCCTCTTCGCAGGGTTCTTTAGCAAATTTCGAAAAATTAAACTCATAAGATTCCCCATCAAACTTAGTCAAGATTTTCTCCCTCTTGCAATCAATAATAGCTCCACAAGTCCTCAAGAAAGGTCTACCAAAAATGATAGGGTAGGTTTTACTAGCAGCCGAACCAAGTACTAGAAAATCAGTAGGGTACTTAATCTTACCACAAAGAACTTCCACGTCATGTACAATACCAATTGGAGAGATGGTCTCTCTATTAGCAAGGTGAATAACCACATCAATCTCTTCCAACTCGCAAGGACTGATTTCATGCATAATTTCTCTGTAAAGCTCATAAGGAATAGCACTAGAACTTGCACCAATATCACATAAACCATAATAGCAATGATCACCAATTCTAACAGAAAGCACAGGAACACTAGCCTTTTTAGTTCTATTGGGATGTGAAACAATATTAGAAGCATCCTCACAAAAGACTATGTGCCCATCTTCTATGCTTTTAGTGACAAGGTCTTTCACAATTGCTACCACAGGTTCAATGTTTATTTGTTCATCAGGTTTTATAGTTCTTTTTTCACTTTTGGTGATTACATTAGTTATCATAGGATGGTACTTTACCTTTTCGGGGAAGGGAATCTTCTCGATATAAGGTCCGGGTAATATGGGGTCAATAATGCAATACTCAGCACTTCCAATAGGAGCATAGTCAACAATATCTTTGTAAGGTACATGGTATTTGTTCCATCCCCTTTTTGGAATTTCGATATAGGAAGCAAAAGTTCTAAAACAATTAGTAATAACTTGCAAATCAAGACCATAAAGATTACTAATATTTTGAAAGTCATCGGTTTCCATAAAAGATTCAATGCATTCATAATCATAATTTATACCTTACTTTCTACCTTTGTCATTCTCCCAAGCTTCAGCATTGTCTTGAATACGGTCTAGAAGGTCCCATTTAGCTTCTTCCATGCGAGTGAATGATCCAGCACAAGAAGCATCCAATAAATCTTTATCATGTAGAGGGAGCCTTGCATAAAAGTTATTGACAATAATATTGTTGGGGAGCTCATGAATGGGACATTTGAGCATTAGTAACTTCAATCTCCCCCAAGCTTGAGCTGTACTCTCTCCATCAAGAGGCCAAAATTTGTATATTTGATTCCGATCTTTATGAATCTCACTAGGAGGATAAAACTTTGAATAAAAGAGAGGCACTATTTCCTCCCATTCCAGAGCTTGACCATTCTTCAGCAGCTTATACCATTCCTCGGCTCTTCCTTTCAGTGATAATGAGAATAACTTCTTCTTAACTTGATCTGTAGTAATACCTGCACACTTGAACAACC
Source organism: Avena eriantha (assembly GCA_910589775.1). NCBI lineage: Eukaryota > Viridiplantae > Streptophyta > Magnoliopsida > Poales > Poaceae > Avena > Avena eriantha. The sequence goes on along the minus strand of OU342743.1, from coordinate 58,871,614 downwards.
CACATAATTCGTGTATAAAGAGTAAATGATCACCGGGATGGACAGTTCCATCCCCAACATAGTAGTTATCCATAACATGATCAATAATTCTTGTAGGTATTTTGAAAACATCATTCTCAGCAGGTGGTGGCTTATCTACTACCTTAGCAGTGGTAGTAGCATTACCAAATAAGAAACTCAGCAAATTATCCATAACGAAAATAAAGCAACTAGCAGAAGTAAACAATACTCATAGTAGAAGTTTCCTTTACCAGTTCCACTCTCCAATAGCGCTTCACTCCCCGGCAACGGGGCCAGAAAATAGTCTTGATGACCCACACGTATAGGGGGTGTATCGCAGTATTTTCGATAAGTAAGAGTGTCAAACCCAACGAGAAGCAGAAGGTGCTGGCTAGTGGTATGGATCAGGAATTCTCTGCAAAATACTTAGCAAACGGATTTTTAGGGTTTTTTGATATAGCAAGTAAACAAAGTACGAGTAAATAAAAGACAGTAGGAATAAATGCAACAAGTGGCCCAATACTTTATGCGGCAAAGGACAAGCTGGTTGTATTACTTAAGATGACCAAACGTTCTCGAGGACACATGGGAAGACTGTCAAGTGCTTTCGCTTCATATAGTTGATTAATCTTGTCTAGCTTGCTAAGTGTTGTGTGGGTGAACCTGTGCTAATGTACCGCCCCATCCAAGACTAATACATACTTGTGATTATACCCCTTGCAAACTTCCGTAAGTACAAGAAAGTAATTAAGGCAGAAATCTAACCACAGCTTTAAACTCTAAGACCCTTACGTCCCTTGTGCAATGGTTTCCTAACGGGGGTTCAGGTTTCTGTCACTCCGGCAACCCCTATGATTAGTAGCCAAATACACAATGCATTCCCCTAGGCCCATATAGGTGAAGTGTCATGTAGTCGACGTTCACATGACACCACTAGAAGAAGTACACCACAACTTAAATAACAATCTATTGGATCTTTCTCAACACAACTCCACTACTAACAACAAGACTTCTCCCATGTCCTCAAGAACAAAACGAACTACTCACAAGACATCATATGGATCATGATCAGAGATGGAATAATGATGTATAAAAATCTGAACATAAACAATAATTCAATGGTTCACTCAATAACATCAACTACAAAGAGTAATCAACACCGGGAAAGTTTCCCCTATGAACTATGCAAGATTCAACGCAATTGTTACATCAATATGGAGATGGTGATGAGGGTGCTGATGGTGATGATGGTGGTGATGATGATGATGATCCCGATGAAGTCCATCTTGATGGTGGTGTTGATGGCGACGATCTCCCCCCTCCGGGAAGGAATTCCCCTGGCAGAAATCTGTCTGCCGGAGAGATCTTTCTCTCTCGGTGTTTTCCGCCCTGCAAAGGTGGCGGAATCTTTCTGTGGTGGCTCCCCGAGTCTTAGGGTTTCGAGAGGAATATATACGCCAGAGGGGAGTGCCAGGGGTGGACCAGGGCGGCCACACCACCTGGTGGCACGACCTAGGCTTGCCCGCGCCAGGGGGTGGTGTGGGCCCCCTATGGCCCATCTCCATCCCCCCTTCTGGCTTCCTCCGTCTTCTGGAAAAATAGGATTTTCCAAATATTTTCCCAGATTTTCTGATCTTCACGAATTTTGCCTCCAAACAGCACCTTTTCCATCAGAATCCTGACTGCAGCAGTCCATGCTCCAAAAGTCATCGACCATGCAAAAATAGATGAAATAACATAAGTATCACCTCTCAATATGAAATTTATCAATGAATAATAGTGAATTAAGACATAGAATAGTGATGCAAAATGGACGTATCACATACTGGACTGGATCTTGCTCGAACTGGAGAGTGGCTGGATAATCCGGGGTCAGCCGGAAAATCCGGCCTGGGACTTGCAGCAGTTTCTTCGATAGGCTGATCATTTCTGCCAATGGAGGAGGGTTGTCCTGATAATTCGGTGTCCACCGGATAATCCGGCCTGGAGCTTTTAGGAGCATTTCGATCTTCAGCATTTTGTGTGGTTGGTGTAGAAGTTTCTCCAATGGTTGGAGCATGTTGAGCTTGTGTCAATGAGGGCTCCACTTGAGTAAAGCATTGTCCTTCCCGATCTGCCACAAGGGGTTCCTCAATGGGGCGGAAAAATCCCACGCCCATTCTTCTGATGGCATCTTGGGGTATTTCAACATCTGCATCACAAACATCAACTTGCCCCGCACGGGAGCCATCATTTTCCTCGAACACCACACTACAAGATTCTACAACAGTTCCGGAGAGCCTATTTTAGAATCTATAGGTGTGGGATTCAGCACCATAACCAACAAAAATGCCTTCTAAAGCCTTAGGCTCAAATTTAGATAAACGAACTCCTTTAATGAGAAAGAAATACTTACAACCAAATACCCGGAAGTAGGAGATGTTTGGCTTGTTACCAGTAAGTATTTCATATGGAGTCTTGTCCAAGATTTACGGAGATAGAGCCGGTTGGATGAATGGCATGCGGTAGAGATTGCTTCAGCCCAGAAGTTGTAAGGAGACTTAAATTCAACTAGCATAGATCTAGCCATATCCATTAAGGTCCGATTCTTCCTCTCGGAAACACCATTTTGTTGAGGGGTGTACGCAGCGGAATATTGATGTCTTATCCCCTCTTCACTTAGAAATTCATTTAACGTGTAGTTCTTGAACTCGGAGCCGTTATCACTTCTAATTTCCAAAATAGGGACATTGTGTTGATGTTGGACCTCATTGGTAAAGTCGATGACCGTTTGTTGATTCTCGCTCTTCAACTTGAAGAAATAGACCCATGTGTATCTTGAGTAATCCTCAACAATTACAAGGCAATATTTCTTCCCACCAAGACTTGCATGAGATGGCGGACCAAAGAGATCCACATGTAGGAGCTCCAAAATCCTCTTTGATGAAATAATGACCTTCCTTCGATGGGGAGAATCATGCATTTTTCCTTCAACACAAGCCCTGCAAACACGATCTATGGCAAAGGAAACATTTTCTTTTAGTCCAAGGATGTGGCCACCCTTGTGGAGACTTTGCAAAGTTCTCATATTGACGTGGTCTAGTCAGCGATGCCATATCCAACCCGCGTCGGCCTTTCCGAAAAGACACATTAGGCCTGTAGTGGTTTTCCCCGAAAAATCCACCACGTACAGGTCATGTTCGACATATCCCACGAAAGCGACCTTTAGAGACTTGCTCCACAAGAGTACCACCAAATCAGCATCAATAAAAACTACAAATCCCATCTTACCAAGGGCACAAACTGAAAGTAAATTGTAACCGAGGGTCTCAACAAGCATGACATCCACGAGAGAGATATCATGAGCAACTACAACTTTGCCAAGACCCAATACCTCAGATTTTGACTTGTCACCATAGGAGACGGTTATGTGATCATGGTTTGGTTGCATATCCGAGATGATCTCCTTGCTTCCGGTCATATGACTAGTGCACCCGCTATCGAGTACCCATTTAGACCCACCAGAAGCATAGCCCTGCAAGAAAGTTACTTCTTGGTTTTAGGTACCCATTTTTCAATGGGTCCTCTCATGTTAGTGACAAGGGTCTTGGGAACCCAAATAGACCAAGAAATGTAACTATCATAAGGACCTACGTAGCTAGCATATACATCACCATAATAATCACAAAATAACTCATAATTAGGATTATTAGCCCCTACGAAACCATCATAGTTATTCTTGTCATTAGAGGTGGTGCTTGTCTTTGGTTGATCAGTTTTGCTCTTCTTCTTCTTCTTAGTATTGGGGACATAACCAAGACCTTCTTTCCCAATGTTTGTCCTTTGCTTGCTAAGCACCTCATCTAGGACTTCTTTACCTTTATGTTGAGATCCCTTTACAAGTTCTTCTTTTATCCTTGCATTTTCCTCAAGAGTGTCTTCATGTCCACAAGATAGAGTGGAGGTGCTGGGCATATCATACTTGTCCAATTGAGTTTGGAGCTGATCACGAGACTCATTTAGAGTAGAATGTTCACTCTCCAATGCCTTGTGAGCAATGTCAAGTTTCTCAAACTTCTTTGAGAGTCTAGCATGAGTAGCCCCAAATTCAACCTTTTCTTTCTTTAATTTCTTTACCTTAGCTAGAGCATTGTCACATTCTTTCATGAGCTGGGAAACAACCTCTTCATGGGATTCCTCAATTGACTCGAGTTTCTCCTCCAAGGATACTCGAGCTTCCTCTTCTTCTTCTGGGCATTCTTCAAGGAGGCTATCTCCAAGGCGTCTTCTCTTTCAATTCTACACTTTTCTTCGAGAAGAGCTTCAGAATGAGCAGGTTGACTCATAAGAGCATCAAAGTGTAGTTTGTGCTCACCTTGCAAGTTAGTGAAAAATCTGTCCAAAGCAATAACTTCTTCTTTTATCTTCAGACTAGTATGATCATCCATATCCATATTTATGTTAGTCTTAGGAAATGAAGAAATAGAAGATGATACCTCGGACCCTCTTGCCATAAGGCAAGTGACGTTGTTGTTGATGACGTTTTTGATTGGAGAGTCAAAGAGTGATGACGGGGTAGATGTGGTGGCTATAGCAGCCACCTCATGAGAACTATCTTCATCCTCTTTGTCTTCACTTGCAGAGGAATATTCTACTTGTGCCACCAAGACAATCCTGGGTTGCTTCTTGTAAGGACCATTCTTTTTGATAAATGGCTTCTTTCGAGGTGCCTTGGACTTTTCTTTAAGGATGTTCCTGCCACCATTGTCTTCTCTACTTTGATATGGACTTTCAGCCACAAAGTGTAGCCTATCTCCACAATTGTAGCATGTTCTCAGTTTTGGGCCATTCTCTCTTCTTCCACTTGACCCATTCTTGCGCTCGAGTTCCGACTTGGCCTTGGCTGGATCCTTCCAAAAGTTCCTTACATAGAAAGCCATGTACTCACCATGAGCACACTTGACTTCCTCGGGATAGCCCATGGAGACACCCTCGTATCCTCTTTCATCCTCATCTTGTTCAACAAAATTTGCCTTTAGAGCAACATTGACCCCCTTTTGCATTCCAATAGCCCGGGCACGGGCATCTTCAGCGTTCTTAGCTGCAACCTTGAATGATGTCATTTCTTGCATGACTTCATTAGAAGTCATTTGATGGTAGTTGTGTCTACCTTGCAAACTCTTCAAGTCCATTGGCTCAAATGGCATTAGAGCACTCACATATTTCCTTTTTATCCAAGCATCATCAATGTGAGTGGCTCCATGCTTTCTAAATGTTGTTGCAATGCCCTTGATACTTCTATAGATATCTTCATGGTCTTCACCATCCAACATGTAAAATCCTTCAGCTTCATTGCTAAGGGCATCATACCTATTTCTTCTCATGCTTTCATTTCCAAGAAATAGGTCGGTGGTGCATCCCAAGCTTCTTTGGCGGTGTTGAAGTGCTCAATGTGGGGCATGTCCTTGGGGCCCACTTCGAGCTGAATCATGTGGAGAGTTGTTGCATTCATTTGACTATCCACAACTTCTCTCCTAGTCAAGTTGGTGGGGTCTCCAATATGAAGACCATCTTCGATAATCCTCCAAATCTCAATAGATAAGCTGCATACATGAGATTTCATTAATAATTTCCATTGATTAAATGAAGATGCAGTAAGCTTGGATGGATCACCCCTATTGTTTATATGAGGATGAGGGATAGGTGGGTCGGGAGAATATAGATGAGGAACCTCACTATAGTCCTCCTTACCACTTTCCTTCTTGGAGGCGGAATTATTATGTTTTTCACCTAACACTTCATCTTCCTTAGATCTGGCGTCAGACTTATCCTTAGATAGAGGAGTGGTGGCCTCAGAGGAAGATGGGGATGGGGCTGTAGATGATGTGAGGCGAGCAATCATTTGCTGCATCTCTTCCATCTTGGTCCCAAAGGATTTCAACAAGGTTGTTTCCAACGTCTTGAGGTCATACATTGTGACCTTGTCCACAACCTCATTCCCATTTTCCTTAGTACCCATACTTCTCTTAGGCGGTTAAGCCCGAATTAAGAGTTGGGGCTCTGATACCAATTGAAATGGATCGTATGGGCACCTAGAGGTGGGGTGAATAGGTGCTACTTCAAATTTTAATGCTTTTTCAATTTTAGGCTTGACACAAAAGGTAAATTCTCTAGATATACTATTATATCACATTTCCCTATATGCAAACCTAACTACTAGCGAGTAAAGGCGAGTGAGATAGAGGAACGAGTAAACCGTAGTGGAGCACGCAGAGACACATGATTTGTTTTGCCGCAGTTCCTTCCTTGTTAAGGGGAGTACATCTACATTGGAGGGGTGGGCGGTACTAAGACCACCACGCCACAATAGGCCTCACCCTGTTCTCCGATGGATCCCGCCACCAAAGGCCTGATCCACCTTTCCACTATAGGAACCCTTCGAGGCGGGAACCGACGCCTTTACACAACTAGCGTGACACAACTCCACAACCAAATTGGAGGCTCCCGTAATGACAACAAGCTGCCACAAGAACTTATCAATAACAAAACACAAGATCTAGATATTAACGAGAATACTAGATCATGGATTTCTCCAAGTGAATGGAGAGGAGTTGATGCGCTTGATTCGTAATGACGATGTATGATGTCTCCTCCTTCAATTCCCCCAAAGATCGAAGCCTTCAGGTGGTTGAAGTGGGAGATATAGAGAGAGAGCTTTTACAACAGGTCTGGTCTTTTTCAAATGAACCAAGAGGTCTGACAGAAGGGGAAGACGTGGCTTTTATACCCCATGTCCAGATGGATCCATTGGAGCTTTTTGGGGCCGGATTATCTGACCTGAGTGAGGGCCAGATTCTCCGGCCTGAGGAAAACTCCGCCCCTGCCTCGGACAATCCGGGGAATAATCCGTCCCCATACTGAGCGACGCGCCGAGCCAGCCTTTGCTTGTCTCCTGGGGGCCGGATTATTCGGCCCAAGGTGAGGGCCGAATTATCCGATCAAGGGAAGAAACTCCGCCCCTTTTCGGATTTTCTGGGAGAAAGTCCGCCCCAAGTCAGAGTGTCGCGCCATGCCAGCCCTTGCTCGTCTCCTGGGGCCGGATTATCCGGCCCAAGGTGAGGGCCGGATTATCCGGTCAGGGGAAGAAATTCGGCCCTGTTTAGGATTTTTTGGGAGAAACTCTGCCCCAGACTGAAACTCGCGCCATGCCACCCTTTGCTAAGAGGGGCAGACCGGATTATCTGGCCCTTGATGGGAGCGGATAATCCGGCCCCTAAACACAATAAACATTTCCCTGCACACTTACCACACATGAGAAAACTCCACGGTATTGTTATCTAACACGCAAAATATAGGGAACCATGAAATGTTCTTTCAGTAACTGAACATAAGTATCTCGACCGAAATTCATTACATTGGGTGGGCAGCGGAGTCCTGGAGGGGGACTTAGCATGACTCGATGAAACTTGGTATCAAGACCCCATATCTAAGGAAATATGGAATGAGTAATAAGACCAAGGACGTTTGTGGGCAAAGTAGCGCACCTCTCGAGAGTGCAAAAATGTGACACCCTGTTCTGGGAAAGAACTACGATCACGGCATGGAAAGGAAATCCATGAAAGCTCAGACAAGCTATGTAGACTGACAATTTTAGAATTTTAAAAATCTAAAACTTATTGTTTCTAAAAACCGTTTTCGAAGACCTGTACGAGTCTTAGATCATTGATCGATGACTTTTCAACAAACATCAAATAACTACTATAGAATTTGCTGAATATGCTCGTACTCAATCTATCATCTTAAACCCTTGATTAGGTTGTGAGAAGGCTCGGCGACCAACGTGAAGAGTAGAATCAACAATAGAGTATTAGATTAGTAGAAATAAGGCAATATGTAATATAGGACCCATCAGAAAACACACAGGTAAATGATCTAGCAATAGTATAGCTTCTCCAACGAGTTCCAGCTCCAATTGTTTTAAGCTTAGTATTACCATTGTTTAGGAAACTATCCCTTCTATATTTGAACTTTTATTGCATTGTGAATCCTCATTGGACCTAGGAGGATCTCTAAGCTTTTGTACACTTTTGGCTCTTGGTATGAATTAATAAAGAAAGCCGTTGGACCCGTAATATTTTGACCACTTTGAGGGATATGATATTTGCAGATGGGGACTTCCCTGAGTGTTGCATCGATGACTTGTACACTACAGGAACATGCAGTGGTGTACTAGGTCACCGCACGGATGGATCCGGGACAACGTGTCTAGATTTAGTCGTCGATGGCTACGGAGTGCGAATGGCGGGTGATAGGCAGTCGCTTGCCTATTCCACTTCTGTAGACCACGCACAATGGGCACCGGCTTAACTCACCTAAATTGTTGGATCCGTGTCAATCCATCTATTTCTTCCTGGTCTCAAACTCGAGGACACTAGGATGGCAGCCCCGGAAGGTGGACCATGCGGGATGTCTCTAAGGCGAGAAACGTGGAAGTGGTGATGGCCTTTCTCTTTGGGTGTTTGGACAACGAGGAGCAAGTGGCGGGATTCCCTGCAGTTGGCATCGCTTTGGCAAATACTTTTCCCAGATCTCCTTAGGGTTGCCTGACTTGGAGATAGTGGGCGGTCCGAGCTACCGGTGTGGCTACAAAGTTTTTTCTAGGCGAAAGCTCAGTGTTTTGATGCCAACGACAGGGACACCTACGGGCATCGTAACCTTCTTGGGGGCGTCATTGTGGGTACCTTCTCCATGTTAGGGCTCTGGGTGAAAACCCCTGACCCCGTTCTCGACCACCATGGAGCATTGCATCGTTACCCTCTTGGGGTGTCATCGTGGAGCTCGTGTACCCCTCAATCTCATTCTTGATACTTTGTAAGAGGCTCTCCTTATCACTTTGTATAGGTTTGGACGTCGTGTATTTATTTATAAAGTGGGGCAAAAGCCCGTTTCAAGGAATATAAAAAATATGTGTGATTAAAAGTTCCCACCAAAGACTAGAACGAGACCCAGGAAAATCTCTATGACAACACCCCCAAGAAGGTAATGACGCATAGTGCCACCATCGTCGAGACCGTGACAGTCAAGGTTTATCACCCGGAGCGATATCATGGAGAAGGTAACCACAACAACCTCCCTAGGAGGGTTATGACACCTGCAGGCATCACCACCATTGGCGTCAAAGCGCTGAGCTTTCATCCGGAAAAATCTTTGCGCACACACAATATTTTGGATTATCCACCATCAGCGAGCATGACCTTGATCTGGGAGCTGCCATTGCCGAAGCACCATGAACTTCAGGATCACACGCCACCTGCTCCTCGCCATACATATGACCAATGATTAAAACCATCACCATCGCCTTGTAACTTGCTGTAGAGACACTTGCACGATCCAACTTATGGGGCTCCCACCCCGGCGTTCGCAAGCTCTCGACTAGGAAGCGATAGACAACTTACCACAAGACTGACGTGTTAGATGAGGTAAGATGAAGCTAGAATTGACTCACTTGGTCAACAAGTGCCACCTAAGTGTCACAATTTGTATCCATCAATAGTCAGATCTAGACCCATAGGGCCGGATTCACCCTCCGGTCGTGCCACAGACATGCGAAGGAGATCCCGTCCTCCACCGCTAGAGGCATTCGCTGACTGGACAATACGTAGGGCTTGTCAAGCTCCGTGGGCCTGACTAGCCCTATCACCGCCCTCTATCACCATGTTCACCTCTAACCACCTTCAAGTATGTTCTGCACCTTGCCAGCGTTATCCCTTCCATCCTTGCTACTAGGCAACCACCTGTATGAGGCAAGCAGGCATAGTGACCATCACCCACCAGAACTTCTCCTAGCCCAAAATGTCTCCTGGCCACACCATCCCAGCCACCGCCGCCCACCTTCTCCTAGATGCCACCAGCGTTTTCGCGCATCGCCGCACATGCCAGACCATCGCCAAGGCCCTCCTTGGTGGAATCTTCAGCACACCACCGCGAAGACTGATTCCCTGCACAGAACCCCCAAGCAAGTGGGTAGAGAAGAATCCGCCACCGTCGGCTCCGCATGGAGTTTTCCCAATGATGTTCGCATGTAGCAGCGGGGAAGGGAGATGCATGCTGGTAAATGCGCTATGCAAAACCAAAAAAATAGTGCATAAACAAGACCAATTATGTGGGAAGGGGAGACAATGGCTCATACTCTCAAGCGGAATTTTTCAATGACGAGGTTGTTGAACACATTCGCCGATCCCCACAACAAGACTTTTCAATTCGCGAGGACATGTATTATCCAATGAATGGCTCCACATCAAGTGCTCCAAGAATTGCACCTCCATCGGTATCCACACGTACGATACGAGTGGCACCTGGTTGTGATCAAGCACATGTCCAAAGCGGGAATGTGTAGATGAAGATCCAGCGATGCTTCCACAATCCCGGCTAAATTAGATCTAACCGAAGGTAGAACTTGGACATCGCTAGGTGATGATGATGAAGTAGATTTCCATCTGACATCAATGGAGCTAACATGAGAGGAAGAGGAAGGAGAGGTGCAGCGTCATGATGGCTGGCACATGCGACGACTTGGGATTGCAGGGTTGGGGCGCATGGTCTAGGGTTTGCTTGTGTCACCTCTTCCTTTTTGGGGTGACCGGTGGTTACTTCTCCATGAACCGACCAAAAGGGGGAGGTCTAGTCCCAGTAAGACTCCCTACCCCCAAACCTCCATAAAGGGAGGGGTTGGACACCAACTTGGTCTCACACATAATCCTATTGAGGAGTTGCAATCTAATCAGACGCCTTCCTCTCCCCCGCCACGCAACAGTGCTAGGAGGGCTCATGCATCCCTCGGCCCATGGGTTCCCTAGGGTTATGTCCTTCCGGATCCTTCTAAATATTTCAAAACCTTCCGAACCCTTCATAATATTTCAGGACATTCTAGATCATTCCATAACCTTCCATAATATGAATGGAACAATTCCATACACTCTCGGTAACATTCTAGACACCTCCGAATATTTTGATACACTTTCGAATAACCTTTGGAATCACTTCATGCATATCTTACTATCACACTCACATTATAAATGTTACTAAGCTCTTAAGTGTGTGACCCTATAGGTTTGGATATCTCTGGACATGTCCGGAACTCATTTTACGAGAATGATCAAAATAGGTACCTTGATGCACTTAATGATCCCCACTCATAACATGAAGACCTTTATCGTGTGACCCTTCTATATTACGTTTGATACACATTGTATTTCTTCTTGATACTTGACATAACCCGGGGTAAAACATCTAGTGTTATCCATGTTACTAGGTATGTACTATTTTACTCATTATGTATTATCGATGTTCTTGTCACCAACAACTTTATCACTTGTTCGGCCAGACGATGAAGAACACCATAGTACATGAGTGGACCTAGAGTATATCTTTCCATCGTCAGGAGTAACAATTCTCCTAACTACACTATACAAATATTACCATATCATCCGGTAAGAACAAATACTGACTTTTTTATAATTTCCGATTCACAGAATAACATTTGAAGGCCTCGTAACATCCATATTATATCCAAGTCTATATGTGTCTTATGGTCCAATGAACTTTTAGTAATGGTAATACTTAGGATGAGAAAATGTTGATAGCGGTATTGACTATGTGTTTCACGGTATATCAATATGGGTTCATTCATCGTCGTTGTTCTCCAACAACTCTGATCTCACATATCATCGACAAACCTGAAAACACTTTGTTTTTCCCAATAGTCAGGAAACCAAGACTACTGATGATACATAAACTAGTTTTAGAGGCGAGGCTAGGGATATCTAAACAATATTTATAATTCCACACATGTATTAGGGGTTTCTTCCAAATAATCATTATCCAGAACTAATACATTTAGAACACACAACAATACACTTAATTATGAAACATAAATATAAATAGTAATACAATATTTAGTTATTGCCTGTAGGGAAAATTTCCATCAGGGCTCATCACGAAGGTAGGGTCTGGGTGGTCGCCCAATCACCCACGGGGGCGAGCAAAGTGAATGGTTTCACCGTCAACTATTGTATTGAAGAAACATATCTTGAGATGAGATACATCAACGCAGGAGTCAATGTTGTAGACAAACGGCAAGAAAATCTATGGTTGATCCTGAAGGGCGTGTTTGGTTTCTCATGGACCAAAAACACGCTTTTGGTATTCTAGGTCGCATGGATTTCTTGCTTGGAATGAGTCATGAAGCATCCCAAAAGTTGGTCCGCGAGGAACCCCCAGATTGGCTATTTATGCTCAGCTTGGTTCTAGCAGGTTCAACATGTCTCGCATATGCACGCGTTGGGAAGCGCGAGAAACTAGATGTTTTGGCATAACTTCCCACTCCACTCTCCTTACCTTCCAAGCCACAACAGCTCACCCCAATTTTGGTGTTTACCTCCATGACCGGCACCTCCACCTCCTCACTGCCCCTCCCTATTAGTAAAAAGATGATGCATTCCGTGTGGGTTGACTCTCAAATCGACAAGATATCAGACAAAGACGAGGGGGCTTTGGCGTGGGGGCTGAAGTATTCTTCCCGCGTTTGCTCACGGCCTGACACATCAAGGGGCGACATGACACCCACATTGATGGCAGGGACCTCCAGTGTAGCCGCTGGGAAGGTGCCTCAGTTTGTGGGGCTAACCCTTGCCCATTTGGCAGGTATTTTTCCGCCCAATGGGGTGGCCTCAAACCTAGCGTTGGGCGCTTCGTCTTCAACTCCATGCACTCCGTCTTTGACACCAGGACCATCTTACTCTACTCCTGTGGCCACGCCACTGTAAGTAATTCCAACTTGTAGATTCAATTTGCGGTTAAAGTTTTTATGGTGGTTTGCAACATTTTATTATGCCCCTCCAAGGAGCGGCAAAAGTTCACATCTGTTCTTGAGTGTAGATTCATGTAGTATCAAGTAGATTCATCTAGATTCTTGTGAACTCGTGCTAGATTCCATGTATGATTTGGGCATTTTTGCAACCTGGCAACGCCAATGTTTACATGTGTGCTTTGTGCATGACCCAATTTGGGATTTGCATTCATGCCATGATCAAGTGCATTGTGATTGTTCTTTTTTTACTTGTGCATTGCCCAATTTGTAGTTTTCATTCATGCCATTATATAGTGCATTGTGACTGTTCTTTTCCTGCGTGTGCATTGTGCAATTTGGGTTTTGCATTCATGTTATGATATAGTGCATTGTGGCTGTTATTTTTGTACATGTGCATTGTCCAGTTTGGGAATTGCATTCATGCAATGATCTAGTGTGTTGTGATTGTTCATATTGTACTTGTGCATTTACCATTTTGGGAATTGCATTCATGCCATGATCCTTTTAGCGCACTAGTTCTAGTTAGCATTGATCTTTACTGCCTTGTTTAACTACTTACGTCAATGTCTATTCACTGACAAGGTTGTTAAGTTGGACAGAGACACGATAGGGAGGAGCTGACCTCCCCCACCTGGGTTCCAGGACATGCTCCCCACGAACTGGTGGACATGGACGGTGAAGTCGATGGTGCCTGGTAGGATAGAGGCAGCGGTGATGCCATTGCATAGCCATGGTCGTCAGCCAAAGCTGGGGCACTTCCCTAGGCCCTCGGTTTCTCGCCGGTGCATCATCTAACTAGACGTGAAAAACTTTCACATAATTGTTATTCCACTGACATTCTAGAACGGCCTGAAGGAGTGGATCATAATCCCTCTGTCCCACGTCATGTTGGTGTTTGCCTGTCGCTGGTGCCATGTATGGGTGCATGTGTACTAATTCGCTGGCCATATGGAGCTCAATAAGAATGGCCCAGAGATTGTCTACAAGGACGACCCCAAGTGCGACGTCGTGGAGTTTATGATTCAAGCCTTTGGCATGAAGATGACAATCTACAAGGCTAGCAACTCCATCACCAGGCAGTGCAGCTGCCCTGACTACGGGCTAGGCGACAATCAACGATGTTGCCTGCATGGTTGTGTTAGTTATGTATGTAGTAGTGTAGTATGATGGTGAACTATTGAACTTATGCTAGATTTTGATCAAGGATTCAACCCCATATGTTCAAGGGGCATGGGATGCCCCTATTGATGGCAACTTTTGATCATGTGTGTTAGTCTGAAACCCTAATTGTTATATGCAGGTGTTAGCCTACCTACTAATATGGATGTGATCTGTCTAAGTTTATTTGTTATGTGTGCTATGTAAGTGGTATTTGATGTTGTTTAACATTGTGGTGGTACGATCAGCACATTTGAACTATTTATAACCAGAATAGAGATTTGCACATAACCGAACACCAACAAAACACTTCAAAGTAGCATTAGCACTCAGAAAAACACATATGCAGTCAAACAAACAATGGGTCGAAATCGCAACAGAACTCAATGATGGCAACCAAACGGGGAGCCAAAACAGGCCCAATCCCCTTCTCCGCTCATGCTACATCCAACGGGCCAAATATGAAAAAGGAGAATTCCCGTGAGAGCAACCAATCACTCCCGAAGGTGTTAAGTGTTTTGAACACAAATGTATGTGATGCCGCTATACACAACTTCAGCGGCGAAGGTGCTAGCTTTGAGCAAACGGGTTAGATTTAGTTGTTTTTAGGAGGGTTATTTTTGGTTGAAGTTTAAAAGGGCTGACTTAACTTTGAGGGGCCTAGTGGGAGGTCAAGCACTAAACGAAGGAAGGCCTTTGTCATCCTCAACTCCACTCCTCCTACGCAAAACATCAGATGAACCGGTTCCGTATGGGATCAATGGTGGTGCGGGGCACCAATGCATTTTCCTAGTTTTTCTTTCTTTCTTTTGAAACATGAATTGTTCTTTTTTTACACGAACACGGATTGTAATGGAGTTAGGCATGGGTAGCTACTATCCCGGGTAGAAATTCCGCGTTGTTGCGTAATAATGGGATATGTTGATGTCCACTTTTTAAATCAGATACCCGCTGTCACAAGGTTGATCTTTTGTGGTACAAAGTTGAATTTACTATTTCTCTACTACACTGTTTAATAGAAAAAAATAATGATGAAAGTCCGAGTTATTTGTTGTTTACCGTGTCAGTGTGGGAACGTCATCATATACGACACATAACCAAGGTTTAGGAGTTGTAACACAAGTAACCAATGAAGTACTCAAGTGGTCAAGTTTGTACAGTTGCCAAGCACAACAGGAGGTTAAGCTGACCCCGACTTGGTCAAAGTTGTCTATCATAGAGGGTGTGAGTGTTCTAACGTCATCATCTACCTACAACACGTGACCAGGTTTAGAAGTTGTAACTTTTGGGTTAATGAACAATGATGAATTAGTCAGGTGGTATAGTTTTCAAGCACAAAACGTAGGTTACACTGGCCTGACTGGGCGAAGCTATCTAGAGTTGTGTAGACTAGTGTCTATTTTAGCTCGGAACAACCTAATTAGCAGCATGATACAACCAACGTAACCGCTCATTCAGGACCAGGCGTGAAAAAGAACGGCAAAACCTCCTAGTCAAAGCTATATTTAGGATTCATGCAACGCTGACCAGCCAAGGTCCATGACATTGGATCTGGTTCACTAGAATTAATTAATATGGAGGCAGCACATAAAAAAAGGCGTAAAAATTGCCACGAGCAATATATAGTATTATTTTCTGTGCATGCGTGGGTATTTATTAAGTCCAGTTCATTTACTTTTCTCCAATTAATTAATTATCATTGTTTCTGTGAGTTCATTTATCAGCTGGGCCGGTGCATCCACATCCGCGCCCTAATCTTGAAAGTCAGAAACGACTCTACGTGTAACCCGCGGAGCTGGGTCAGGCCGACATGGACGTGGATCCGGTCAAGACCGGGCACGGACGGCCACGGGCGCCTCCACGCGCGCCATCGGACGGCTACCGCGCCTCCATATCCTCCCCCGCCGCCTGCTTTATTTAGCCACCCTCCTCGCCCCTCCCGCGAGCTGCTACTGCTCCTCTCCACCTCTTCTTCCCTCTCCTCGCCTCCAAATTATTTCCGTCAGGTCAGACTCAGAGCCAGGGCGCGGGCGCACGGACAGCTTCACTTCGCGGGCCAGCGGCGACCGAGGTGACCATGCAGGCGGCAGCGGCGGCGGCGGCGGCTAACGTGGGGGGTGACGTGCAGAAGCCGCCGCCGCAGCAGCAGCAGCAGCTGGGGGCGCCGGCCCCGGCGGTGGCGGCGGTGGTACCGTCGCCCCATTGGGTGGCCATGCCGTTCGCGCCGCCCGGGGCCGCGGCCATGGTGATGCCGCACCAGATGGCCCCGGCGCCGCCCCAGTTCGCGCCGCACTTCGTGCCGTTCCACGCCGTCGCGCCGCCGCCCCCGCCGCTGCAGCCGCGGCCGGCGGCCGTGGCCGTAGCCCTGGGCTCCCCCGCCGCGCACGGCGGCCAGGAGGAGAACAAGACCATCTGGGTCGGCGACCTCCATTACTGGATGGACGAGAACTACCTCCACAGCTGCTTCGGCTACACCGGCGAGGTGAGCACGCGCCCTGCCCCAGATCTTGCCCACGGCCACGCTGCCCTCGAGCCAAACACCCAAAAAAGGCAACATTTCCATGACTAGGAACCCTCTCTCTTGATGTGACGAGCCAGTGAAAATAAATGCGCGTTAATCCGTGTCCCAGTTAACGAAAAAAAATGGCATTTCCCCAAATGCGATTCCTGTCTGTCTGGTTGCGCGAGGTCGGAGAGAGAGAGGGATCTCATGACAAGGTAGTAGTAGTAGGTATCTTGCAGACTCGCAGTGAGATGCAGGCGCAGGTACGAATGATTGGGTCACTGTGCAGAGAAAGGAAATGGCTGGCCGAGCGACCGCTGGGCAAAACGCGAGGCATATGGGATCTGCGAGCTAAAATTGGAAACTCGCACTCACTAGATTGGCCGAGGACAGGGAAAGATACCCTTCCTGTACTCGCAGTCACTAACTAGATTGGCTCTGATTCTGATGTGCCAGGCCGCCTACCTCGTAACGGCGCTGATGCACCCCTGGCCGTACATCTGTTCCATGCCTGACTGGTCTGTTTTAGTTTTGGCTGTGCTGGGTGATTGGGATGTGCCCTTTTTCATGATAAAATACGCTTCTTTTGTGTAGATAGAAACTAGTCTGTTGCTAAGCAGAAAATGGCAACATTGTGATGTGGTGACCAGTTAGATCAAAGTATGCTGTTTTCATGATAAAATATCCTTATTTTGCGTAGCGTTCTGAAGACTGTTATAGCTTGAGGAACTAAAACTGTGAAGACCGAGTTACTCTGTACTGAAAATGAGAATATTACGCTGTCAGTTTTCACTGAAACCAGCTCAGACTTTAGACCTTCAAGAAATGAGTTCTCAATTCAACCGTTTAGAGAAACGGAGTTTTTTTTTGTCTTTAACGTGAGAGCTATCTTTTCCTATTGCCTTTGTGAACTAAAATAGTAAAAATCTCATGAATCTGAATATGCAAATGACTTTTGTATGTATAAACTCCAGTTTCGTGTATTGATGAAACATGGAGCTGGAAGAAAAATCTCATGCTTTCTTACTGGTCTTTTAAAAAAAAATGGCATGTTGCCCCTGTGTCTTTTAACATCTGAACTGCACAGACAGTTGATGAATAAAAGGGTGCGCTAACTGCACCGGAATATGTGTCTTCTGATGCGATTCTCCGTTTCTAGTATTTTAATGTTATTAGTATATTCCAAGTTCAAAGTTGTACCAATACGTCTGACCCTATGTTTGAATATGATGTAGGTTGTTGCAATCAAGGTTATTCGTAACAAGCAGACCGGACAGTCTGAAGGATATGGTTTTGTGGAGTTCTACAGTCATGCTGCAGCTGAAAAAGTACTTGATGGCTTTTCTGGCCATATAATGCCAAATACTGACCAACCATTTAGGATAAACTGGGCATCATTTAGCATGGGCGATCGCCGTTCAGATGTTGCTTCGGACCATTCCATATTTGTAGGCGATCTTGCTTCTGATGTCAATGATGCCGCACTACTAGAGACTTTCTCCAGCAGGTACTCCTCTGTCAAAGGTGCAAAAGTAGTCATTGATGCTAACACCGGTAGATCCAAGGGCTATGGTTTTGTGAGGTTTGGAGATGATAGTGAGAAGACACATGCCATGACTGAGATGAATGGCGTGTATTGCTCTACTAGGCCCATGAGGATTGGCCCTGCAACTCCCCGCAAATCTTCAGGTTCAGTTTACAAGTTACTCTCTGTCACTCCATATTGTTGTTGGTGCATTTGAATAAATGTTCCTTGATTTGGTTCTATTCCTTCTGCATTAATTTACATTTCCTTCTGAGATAGTGTGAAAATTAAATCCACCCAAGCTTATTCTATATGTCCATATGCAAATACATCACTCTAGATGTTGTGTTACTTAAGGGCGAGATTCTAATGATTTCAACCATAGTTAGTTCTGGTCTCCAAGTGAAACTGTGTGTTCCCTGTTCTTTAGCTCTCTTTGACTAATTCACCCTTTCTACGTACAGTTTTTTTCCTCTGCACTTATGCCTTGCTATTTTTACGTAGTAATGGAAAGAGGTTAGTAACTTTGTACTGGTGATGATGAGATTGATTAATACTGTAAAGATACTCGGTGATTGGCTAAAAAATGGAGAATGGCAGTGGCCTATTTTCTTGTGAATACTATTAGCATAGTTCTTCTGGATAAAAAATTTGTTCCAAAATCTTTTAAAGTAGCCTGGATAGCTCTGACTGTTTTTTCTGTTTCCTGATTATTATTTTTATGTAGGTACTTCTGGGTCTACTGGTTCATCTGCTCGATCAGATGGAGATTTGACAAACACAACAGTGAGTACAAATGCATTGGCTGTAACTTATGCAATATAAATCATCACAGCCTTTTCTGTTCTCATCATCGTTGTTTAACTGTCTGTAGGTATTTGTTGGTGGGCTTGACCCAAATGTTAGTGAAGATGATCTTAGGCAAACCTTCTCCCAGTATGGTGAGATTTCTTCTGTGAAAATTCCTGTTGGGAAACAGTGCGGCTTCGTGCAGTTTCTTCAGAGGTATGAATGATCAGCCCATACATTTCGTACTTTTCTACATTTTGTTTGGTTAAATTCCTTCTGTCACCATGATGAAATCCAATCAATTAATGATGTCGAAGTTTTTTCCTTTTTCAGAAAAAATGCAGAAGAGGCATTGCAAGGGCTAAATGGGAGCACTATTGGAAAACAGACCGTGCGCCTGTCATGGGGTCGCAATCCAGCAAACAAGCAGGTATTGACATGCTCTTTTTGACATACTCTTAAAGACCAGAGTTCAAATTTTCCGATTCAGAAATATTCTTATCCCCATCCAAATGAAACAAACTTTCTGAAATCTCGAAATTCTACCAGATATTTCATCAAATTTTGACGGTCGAATTTATTTTGGTATCAGCATAAAATTTCGGGATAAGAATTTTTTGGTACCCCTTGGAATTCGAGAAATTGTAAAACCTGCTCCCAACAGTAAGACTGCGTAGCAAAACTTAACTCAGGCAACCTGACGCTACTGCATTTCTTGTTGGCAGTTGAGGAGTGACAACGGAAACCAGTGGAACAACAGGGTGTACTACGCGGCATCGCCTTTCTACAACGGGTACGGCTACCCTGCGGCGCCGTTCCCTGACCCGGGCATGTACGCCGCCGCTGCCTATGGCGCGTACCCCTTCTACGGGAACCAGCAACAGGTCAGCTGAAGAAACGGAGTTCCACACGCCGATCACTCAACAACTGGAGGCAGCAGGCGCACACGCACGCAGTAGCGGTAGCTCTCGCTAGAGAAACAAGGTAGACGACCGGCGGTTTTCTTAGGTGAGCTAGGTGTAGTGACTGGTTATGTAAAGTACATTACTATTACAAGAACTAGCACCACTAAGACGCCTATTGACTCGATCTCCATGGTCCTCTAGCTGAACTGTTCTAGAAAAAAAAGTTTTGGCCTGGAGCTGCAGTGTTAAGGTAGAATGAACAATAAGTTATTTGATGCCTTGTGTGGGTTTTGCACTGCTGCTGAGCTTGAGTTTTTGCACTGAACAAGTAACTAGGGATACCTGCTGAACCCAACTTACACAGTTTTGCACCGAGTGACCGCCTCAATCTGAGTCAGGTTGGCAGTGGCAATATGATCTGGACACGGCTACAAATTCAACCAAGTTTGGTGCCGGCGAGGGTTTTCGTATGAAACTTCGCTAAGATTACATGATTGTTGATGTGTTTAACAATTAAGGAAATAGGAGGACGTCCTTGACAGTTGGCACATAGTAAAACAGTGTTGCAGGGAGGATGAAGCCAGGAGTGGCGCTAGGCCACACTCGTTGGTCAATTCGAGCTTAATATGCAGAACTAAAGACCTAGGTGGGCTTGGAATTTTTGGTGTCGAAAAATTCGGAAGGGCAATGAGGATGCGCTGGCCTTGGTTTGCATGAGGGACATATCCAGGCCATGGCATGGTTCTTCGCTGCCATGTGATGCGGCGGACAATACATGGACATTGCTTCAGCCCCAACCGGACTCGATCACATGGAGATGGGCTGCCTCGGGGGTGTACACGACAACATCCGCATACCGCATACCGCTGTCAGATTGCCAGCACCTGCACCCGTTTCCACACCTCAAAGCCGTGGAAGGCGCATGCCGAGCAGAAGTGCCGGTTCTTTACATGGTTGGTACTACACGGGAAGATCCTCACAACGGACAACCTCGTGAATAGGGGATGGCCCTATGACCCCATTTGTAAGATGTGCATGATCCATCCAGAGATAGTGCAGCGTCTCATGTTGGATTGTAGCTACACGTCTGCGGTCAGGAAGAGAGCATTCACTTGGAACGGAAGCATAGGCATGGTGCCCCTCCCTTGGGTCGCAACATCAAAAAAAAAAAAAAAAATGGACGCGTCTAGCGGGCGCGCTGCCGAATCGACATCCTAAGCGCTTACTTCTCTGTCGCACAAAAAAAAACGGAAAGAGCACGGCCGCTCGTTGGTCGCTTGGAACGCACCCTGGCGACCGCACCTTGTCCCCTACCTCGCCCGCACGCACCTCCCGTCCCCGGCCTTCCGATTTCAGTGCCCTCGCCTCCAGGAAAAGCTCTGCACCGCCCCAAATTCCCTCCACCGCCAACCCTAGCTCCAGCGCCGCCAAGGCCACACCTCCCCCGACGTCGTTGAACTCCTGTGGGGGCAGGGAGGCGCCACCGATAGAGGAGTAGGGAGGAAGATAAGGGTAGAGGAGGGAAGCACGGACATGGGACAGGCCGGCTGGTGAGCGGGATCTAGCTAGGCGGCGAATGGAGGGCCGTTGGCGGCGCTGCTGTCGTGACTCGATTCTTCCTCTCTCACCGTTCATGTGAAGGTTCATGTGCACCTGGTCGCTCACGCAAACCTGGCCAACGGGGCAGGCCCGGCATGACACCGGTCCGGCACAGGGTTGACGTGGCTGGCCCGACACGGCACGCGGCGGTCTGTCAAGCTCACGGGTCGGGCCATGCCGGCACTCATGCCCCTCCCCTAGGGCCCGTGGCACGTGAGGCACATAGGCCTGTTGTCTTTTTGGCCGGCCCGTCAAATAAATATACAAAAGAACCACGTCACCCTGTAACAACTATCTTTCTGTGAGCTGTTGGGCAACCCGAGAGGGTGAGGTTGCGAGTTCGATTCTTAACTGACGCATTTTTGCCTATATATTTGCTAGACTTTCATCGGATGCCAGCTTAACGGGCCATGCCGTGCCGGCCCGCGTGCTTGAGGCTGCGGCACAGGCACGACCCTAGCGTTTCATGTGCCGGGCCGAGCCTTTCATGGGCTTTTTTTGCGGGCCTAGGCTGGCACGCCAAAGTCCGGCCCGATGGCTAGGTTTCCGCTCACGAGACCACGGAAACAAGGAGCTATGGGTTTCCTTTTGGACTAGAAGTGTATGGGCCGGTAGAATTGCGGGCTTCAATCTCATTCCTGTATATTGTGTAGTTATTTGTTTTGTCCGGTTGTTGCCCAACAATCCATAGTAATCGCTCGATATACACAAATAATTGCTCGCTTTTATTAGTTTATTATTGTACAACCATGTAAAGTATATTGTTTTAGTTTTATATACATTTGAATCTAGATAAATCTGAGTCGATTAATTTGGATCGGAGGGAGTAGTTGTATAAAATATGATTTTTGGCCGATGTATAATGTTGCCTACTGTTATTACATTTGTAAGTTCAGTGTAATTTGCTAAACAGTCTATCGCTTCACAGTAGTAAGCAATTTTAGTGCTCGATGGACTAAGTGCACAACAATAATAGACAACTTTTGTGTGCCCAACGGTGCAACTTTAGTTCTCGACAAAGCAAATTTAAGGCGACGGGAAAACTAGGTTCACAACAAAAAATAGGCAACTTTGGTTCTTGGCAGAAGAACCTCGTTTCCAACAGAGAAACTACACAATAGTGGTAAGCAACTTCGTTGCCTGAGAGAGCAACTTTTGTGCGTGACGGAAACCTAATTTGGATCTCAGCGAGGCAACATCGGTAGGCCATTAGAACGGCGTTGCCGTGGTGATTGAGGATGACCCTTCTTCATGCAAGCCACTACTAAAAGAGGCAACACCGGATCCTAACGAGGCAACTTCCGAGTCTGACAAGGAAAGTTCAGAGCCCGACAAGGCAACTTGTGCCCAACCGAGCAACTTTGGTGCCCGACGAGGAAACTTTTGTGCTCGGCGAGGCAACTTCAGAAGGCCATTAGGACGGAGTTGTCGCGGTGTGTGAGGATGACCCTTCTTTAGACAAGCCCTTCCCGACGAGGCAACTTCGGAGCCCGACGAGGCAACTTCGAAGCCTGATGAGGCAACTTTGGTAGGCCATTAGGACGAGACTACCACGGTGGGTGAGGATGACCCTTTTAGTCAAGCCACTTCCCAACGAGGCAAGATCGGAGCCGACGATGCAACTTCGGAGCCCAACGAGGAAATGTTGGTAGGCTATTAGGACGGCGCTGCCGTGGTGGGTGAGGATGGCCCTTCTTCATGCAAGCGGCTACTAGAAGAGGCAACATCAGAGACCAACGAGGCAACTTTGGAGCCCGACGAGGCAACTTAGGAGCCCGACAAGGCAACTTGTGCCCGACTGAGCAACTTTGGTGCCTAGCGAGGAAACTACTATGCCCGACGAAGCAACTTCGGTAGGCCATTATACGGCACTGCTGCAGTGCGTGAGGATGGCCCTTCTTCAGGCAAGTCACTTCCCGACGAGGCAACACAGAGCCCGACGAGGAAACATAGAGCCTTGTGCATTCATTATAAGCAGGATTAAGCTACAAGCTTATCTGATTATACTAATTCTAAGAAGGATTAAGCTATATGCTTATATGTTTCATATCTCCCTTTGGAACCTTGTGCATTCATTATATCAATGACAATTTTGTTGCATGTGATAATGACATGCACATTTTCCATTAGACCTATTCAGCTGTGTCATCTTTGTTTAGAATTATCTGAAGGCATGTATGTATTCGAGTCAAGAAGCTCCCCACTCAGGAATGATTTATACACACAAATATTATGATCTTCTACCTAGAACATAGTAGGTATCAATTAAGGTTTGTATTCATGTACAAACAAAAAATACATGTTTCCAGTGGTGTATGCAATCATTAAGGCCTCCATGAGGATGTCAAATCACACTCGGTCCAATACACCTTGCTACAGAATGTGTGATGTCAGCGCCACCAGCCAGAGCATCACCACAAGCCACCACACACTGTTTGTATGTGCAGGTGGCACACTTCTCTTTGGCATATCTCTAGACCTAGGCATCATGCTCAACACAATGGGATGGATAATAGAACCACTACTCTGTACAAGAATGCACCGAGCACCTCCCCCATCACTTCTCCAACTAGCGCTGCCTGTAGAGAGGAACCGGGTTTCGTACGAAAATCTCTTGAGAGACTCAACTATAGAAGAGCAATAATTGTTGCATGTGGTGTGTACAGTATAACCGATTATGCTGATGTTGTGGCCAGGACACACCTGCATATGAATTTGTTCTAGGAATACTGTATAGTACCTCTATTGGTCACCATCACTGCACAAACATCACCGAATTTGAACTAAGTAGAACATGTATCTTATTCCATAGCGCTCCTTTTGATGCATATGAACATATGATGTCAAACTAATATTTTTGTTGAATTACATTTTAAGCAAAGCCAAAAAATTGTAATACTATGTGGCTATGTGTTCCTTTGCACGTGAAACTTTGTGTATTATGTATACATTTTTGGTAAGAACAAAACTTTGAGGAGAACATGACAACACACGGGCACTCAACTAGTGCTTTTAATATAGAATAATGGCCATGTGCATCTTAGGATGTTGATATCGGGAGACTTGCCCTTCATCGAGGGCGTGTTTGGTGGGTTGCACGGCCGTTTCCCGCACCGGGCCGGAAGAAATAAGCCTGTTTGGAGACTCGCACGTTGGGCCGAGCTCGCATCGTATGGGTCTTAAAGCACCCCAAATCATGGCCCGCTAGGAACACCAAAATCGGGCATTTTTGCGGGGACAGGCCCTGTGAGCCAAAAGCGCGCATGTGGCGGCACGCGGGGAGAAGGGCGGGAGATGGCACGACGCATCAAGAACGTGCGCCATAAATCCCCTCACCGCTCTGTCTCTCCCCATTCACAACCGCCCCTTCCTCTCTTCTCACTGTCGGGGGTTCCTCTCCCGCCGGAAGATCAAAGACCACCGCGAAGGTAGTCGACGGAGGTAGATCAAGGCGAGTACTGCTCTTATCGTGGCCGGAGCGGATCTGCTCCTACGACTATGGCTGCTTCTTCTTCTTCATCGGCAAACCCGAAGCACGAATCCTTTAGCAATGGCGGTAAGGCCTCGAACCACGACCATTATAAGGTTTTAGCAGCTCAGATCTATCTGTTACCGACTCAGTCTCCGAGTAGGAGTGACATGCACGGTAGATTTGTACCTATTTGTGCTAGTTTTGGTCATCTTGAAGTGTTAGGGTAGAATATTTCCTTGTTGTGCCTAGATTCTGCTTGTTACTGGCTAGATTCTGGATGATGTTGTGATTAGGGTTCGTCCGATTGGAAAAATTGAGGAAAATTAATGGCCAGATTTTACCGTTCATCTTTGTGTTCTAGGCCGACGATTACTGTCACCAAATCACACCGGGGAGTGAATTTGTACTACCTGCAATCGTTCATAACAAACTATGTTGTGCATTGTACTAGGTAGTACCGATTCCTCTCCCCGGTGTATGTGTGCACATCTTATATGAGGTATTGATTACTTTCCACATCACTCTTCATGTTCTTCTCATTCGGCCGATGATTAATTTGTATTCTGTGGCCAAGATCTCAATAGGTAGCTTTATAGCATGCCTGTTATAATTGATCTTCAACACACAATGCCTAATATGAGGCACAAAAAATAGTTGTTCATTCATGCGACTGCCAATGATTAAATACGCACTGCCAGGAAATGGAAGCGATGATCCTTTCGAATCTGGTTCTGTTATCTTATCAAGGTGATGGAACTTGGTTCAGTGTGATCATTGCTTCATGTTGTCAATGCTCTGTACTATGAGGAAATTGTTGTTTATTCTGTGAACGCAGTTTGTGATGACACCTAGTACAATGCGTTCATAGAGCTGGTTCTACAGAAACCGGATGGTATGCATAAAGAAGTAGGCTGTGCACGTCCTCTAGTTTCCTGTAGCACTAGCTCTACTTTGTTTGTGCTAGTTATTCTGAAGCAATTCAATAATTTTTGGTCGTCTGTTTCTTCCTTTGGCCAATGATTAGTAAGTAGCACAAAGACATGCAAGGGATCCTCTTCATGAACAAATTTATGTGCTAACCAAATTCATTGTTCATTCCTTTTTCTCATGAGAAGCATCCATTTTGTGCCATTGCATATGAGGCCATGTGTTATGTTCATTGTTCATGTCTGATCACATGTGTTATATTCATTGTTCATGTCTGATCACATGTGCTGATTCCTGGTGTAGTGCTCGAAGATGTTGATCGGAGGTGCTCTCTCCAGCAATGCGGGAGCATGCTCCAGAGATGCTGCTGAGGGTAGTGCCTCCAAGAGGGGGAACGAGGTGGTGAGGGCAGCGGCAGCAAGAGGCCGAGGGGCATGCCTCTCAAGATAGGGCACTTCCATGACCAGGTAGGTCCAACCCATTTTGCCAAGGTGATCTTGGCACCTAGGTTAGACCTGCTGCCAATCCCAGATGGCTTCAGGACTTTCCTCGGGAATGTGCCGAGGATGATCGTTCTGAAGACGAACACCGGATGCAGCTGGATGGTGAAGCTCCAGGATATCAGCGGCAGGATCTGCCTTGACCAGGGGTGGCCAGGCTTCGCCATTGCACACCAGGTCAAGATCGGGTACTTCTTGACCTTCAAGATGCTGAAGGGTGACATGTTTAAGGTCACCATCTTCGAATACACCATGACTGAAGTCATGAAGAAGTGCCCGGAGCATGATCCAGCCATTGCCATGATCGACCTTTGATCTTTGCTGCGTACTTTGTTGTCTGACCTCGATTGCTGTGAACTTATATCATGCTGTTACTACAATGTTTATGTACTTTGTGCTGTGAACTTACGGTTTGGCTTGCTGTGGTTAAAAGGTTGTGATGTGTGGTAAGCTCACCATCTAGGGAAGAGGTTACCAGAGCACATGAGATAGCTGAAACCAAACATGCATTTCTTTCTTCCAGGCCTAATACAACCCACCAAACGACAGGACCTCAATTCTACCCAAGTTCTAAATAGTGTCACTGCGGGGAACCAAATAAGAGGGGAATTTGGTCCAGTCGCGGATCCGCACGTGCAGTTCCAAGATGCATACAATCATATGAATCCAGATCCACGGAACCGATCTACAAAGGTAACTTTAACGACGAAACATCACTTCCTTACAAAAAGCAGCAGCTAGCATATGTACCAGAGAAATCAGCTACGCAACTCATTTAGTGTTGAACCAAAAAGAGCAGCACAATCAAAGGCAAAAAGTAGATGCAAAGTATAAAGTGGGACAGATGCAGACTGAAAGCAGAGAGAACCTTGGCATGCGGCTGAAAACTGAGGCGTGAGACAAATCCAAGATGGGAACAAATTAAAGCGGCCATCGTACTACTGGGTAATGTGACAGATATAGACCCGGCCCATCAGTCAAGATGATACTTACTAAATTATACTAATTGGCCATCCATGGCATAGACGATTTTTGGTAAGTAGAGCATGAATCAAGACTGAAATCCGGATTAGGTATGTAGACCTTTCAGAGAGTGATCCAAAAGAAAGAACATGATCCGGATAGAAAGGCAATCTGTTTCTCGGTAAGACTTTTTATCCCCTTGGGTGTTTTGATTGCTTGCATGATTGGAGAGTGCAACGCTCATCAAGATACCTTGCGTTGGATGGGATGAAGCAGTGCAGGCACGTCCCATCCTGGGAACAGGGATACGTTTGCCCAAAACAATCATTCAGCCAGAAAGCTCACTGGTCTTATCGCTCCTTTCATAGTCTATATTGACTTTCGTCCACCCTAAACCCTACAGGATTAGGTATCCTCTCTCCTAGTCTCCTTGTTTGTCTTCTTTCTCCTTCTGCATATGCATATATATGACTCTCCTAGTAGTCCTTGGAAGTAAGAACACTTGGCCCTCTCGCTCACTCCAAACAAGCACAAGAGCGCTCCATTGATCATTCTTGCTTCAAGCAAAAGCTGTCTGATCATTCATGGGCGCCTTGGATCACCTCTCTGGTTTGTGCAGCTTCACAGAGACAAGGGAAGCCTTCAGGGTCAAGAAAAGGCGGCCACTGCAGGTGAGGTTTCTGGAGTTCAAGTGTCCATGTGCTCTCTCTCTTTCGTCTAGGTCTGTCCATCCGAAAAACATATCAACTTCTGACCATATCAAGGGTTGGGAACGTCGTTTTGCCATTTTTCTGAGCTGCTAGACAAGTTATTACTGGAGTGTTTCAAATCTTTTCAGACAGTAAACATCAAGGTGAAGATGGACTGCGAGGGCTGCGAGAGGAGGGTCAAGAACGCTGTTAAATCAATTCACGGTACAGATATAATATACAAGAATGATGAATATCTCAATAGTTTTCTTTTGGAAAGAAATTTTGTGTAACTCTAAGTTCATCTGGTGATGAACGTTCATGTAAAAGGTGTGACGAGCGTGACGGTGAGCCGGAAGATAAGCAAGGTGACGGTGACGGGGTACGTGGAGCCACGCAAGGTTCTGGCGCGGGTGAAGAGCACGGGGAAGGCGGCGGAGATGTGGCCGTACGTGCCCTACTCGGTCACCACCTACCCGTACGTCGGCGGCACCTACGACAAGAAGGCGCCGGCGGGCATGGTCCGCAGCGCGCCGCAGGCCATGGGCGACCCCGCCGCGCCGGAGGTGCAGTACATGAACATGTTCAACGATGAGAACGTCGACGCCGCCTGCATCGTCATGTGATCTGTGCTGATCGGCATGCATCTCTCCGCTCCGCTCCAGACTGCCACCCCAACAACGACATGCCTAGCAAGATATATCTGTATATTTGTTGTCGCTGGGGAGCAGGAAGATGAACTTGTTTAATAATCCAATGATAGACTAATCAAGAGTTACTGTTACTACCGCTATATGATCTTCAATACATCGCTGTCAATCTCGAGACTTCTCCCATCCTACGTGAATGATCATCATCATCTTTCCTTTTTCTTAAAGTGCGAAAGCACACAAAATGAATCTTGCAACTCTTGATTGAAGAAACAAAAAGAATCTTTCAACTCTTTCAATCTATAGTAGTAGTATCTGACCATGCAGCTAAAGTGAGTAGCCCAACGTGTATACAAGGTGAATTTCTGGAAGCAGCGAAATATGATGGTTTTCCACGAGGCCTCACCGTCGCTTCTGTTCCCGCTAATTAAAAATTGCATTATTACCACACTAAGCTTCGGCCTAGTCGTTTTCCCACAGAGCTGCGGAATTCGGTCATCGGATGGCTGGACCGCCCCCGGTTGTTTCATTCTGACCCGGGGCGTGATCCAACGGTTCGCAGCTTCAGCTGCTTCACAGGCCAGGCAGGCCATGAAAATAGGGGAGACGGGTTGGGCCATGTTTTAGTCCAGTCTAGAAGATTTTTTTGATGGACACAAAATAAAATCTAAAATCAAGTTAGGGAAAATCCAAAATAAGTTTTGGGGCTATATTCTTGACATATTTTATTATGCCCATTGATGTTAGATAATTGTGTGATGTCTTATCCTTTGTCATGCAATTATTTTGTTATGCTTAGTTGTTTCGTTTATGGCATCTTTCATTATTATGGTGTTTTTTATTGATATCATTATACTATATATTTTTGGCTGCAAAATTAAGTTAATAAATCCTTAAATTAAGCATGTCTTATGTCCGCCATTCTGGCCAAAGCTGATTGGCAGGCATTTTGACCATGAAATTTTAGTGTTTCGGTTCACTTCTGGCTAAAGATGATGTGAACCGGGTTGATAAAAGAAGTTCATATATGTGAGGATTTAAATAAGTGTGGCTTATGTCTGTCATTCTAGCCAAAGCTGATTAAGGGATGTTTTGACCACAAATTTTATTGATCTTGTCTATTTCGGGCCAAAGCTGATGTGGACTAGATTAATGAAATAAGTTTAAAAAGATGATGCTTACTAAAAGCATTTGTTTCTTTTGCAGCATCTAATGCCTCTCAAATTGCAGGAATCATTAATGATATAGAATATTTAAGTGGTAGAAATTTCTCTACATGGAAGGAGCAACTTGAGATCACTCTGGCTTTGCCGATTAACGGTTATTCCCTCCTTAATGATCCTCCTAAAGCACCTACCGAAGGTGATGAAAATTATGATGCCCTGAAAAGGGATTATGATGCTGAAAAAACTAAGTGGGAGGATTCAAATTGTAAGTGCCTCATGATCATTAATGGCTCCATTACTCAAAGCATGAGGGCAGGCGTTCCAGACTCTCAGACTGCCAAGGGTTACGTTCAAAAGATTGATGACCAGTTTAAGGGATCTTCCAAAATCATTGATGTTAGATAATTGTGTGATGTCTTATCCTTTGTCATGCAATTATTTTGTTATACTTAGTTGTTTCGTTTATGGTATCTTTCATTATTATGGTGTTTTTATTGATATCATTATAATATATATTTTTGGTTGCAAAATTAAGTTAATAAATCCTTAAATTAAGCATGTCTTATGTCCTCCATTCTGGCCAAAGCTAATTGGCGGGCATTTTGACCATTAAATTTTAGTGTTTCGGTTCACTTATGGCCAAAGATGATGTGAACCGGGTTGATAAAAGAAGTTCATATATGTGAGGATTTAATTAAGTATGGCTTATGTCTGTCATTCTAGCCAAATATGATTAAAGGATGTTTTGACCACAAAATTTTATTGATCTTGTCTGTTTCTGGCCAAAGCAAATGTGGACTAGATTAATAAAATACGTTTAAAAAGATGATGCTTACTAAAATCATTTGTTTCTTTTGCAGCATCTAATGCCTCTCAAATTGTAGGAATCATTAATGGTATAGAAGATTTAAGTGGTAGCAATTTCTCCACATGGAAGAAGCAGCTTGAGATCACTCTAGCTTTGCTAATTATCAGTTATTCCCCCCTTAATGATCCTCCTAAAGCACCTGCCGAAGGTGATGAAAATTATGATGCCCTGAAAAGGGATTATGATGCTGAAAAACTAAGTGGGGGGATTCAAATTGTAAGTGCCTCATGATCATTAAGGGCTTCATTACTCATAACATGAGGGGAGTCGTTCCAGACTCTCAGACTGCAAAGGGTTACCTTGAAAAGATTGATGACAAGTTTAAGGGATCTTCCAAAATTTATACAACAACTCTCATAAGAAGGCTTATCGATAAAAGTTATAATCCAACCGAGAGTCTGAGAGAGCATATCATGAGGAAGATTAACATGGCCACTAAACTTAAGATAATGGAAATAGTATTCTCTGAATGTTTCTTGGTCCATTTTATTATGCCATCCTTGCCCTCGGATTTCTCTCTATTCACCATTAATTATAATGCAATGGATTCAAAATGGGGCATGGATGAGATGGTGGCCAGGTGTGACAAGAAGAAGAAAAGGCTTAAGGCTGAACAAGTTGACCACATCAACCAGTTCAAGCACTGTTAAAATAAGAAATATCAAAAATTTGTGAAGCCTAAGCCTAATCAATTTATAGATAAAGGAAAATCCTCTAAATTCTTTCAGCAAAAGAATTCAGATAGAGATCCTAATGAAAAAGGCCCTAATGCTGATGGTAAAGATCCTAATGGATGTCGCTTTTGCGGAAATGGCAGTGTAATCCCCGAACCTCACGTTTCTAAATCACAAGCCGGTATAACCTGAATCTAAGGAGGAAGTACTACCATGGAGGCCACGAGGCCGCCCACAAGTAGGCCACAATGGCAGGGCACGGTACTGGGCAGCCATCCACCCTAAAAATTCATGGCTATAGCTTTGAGTGCGAGAAACGTGACCGATGACTACAAGTATAGCATACACAAGTGAGTATGTACGCTAAAGACATACAAGAGTACATTAGAGAGGTACCATCTAAAATAAATAGAAATATATTGCAATGCCATTAGGGTAAGAGCAAATATATATAGATTATAGTAATAATACTTTAGGATTATATCTGAAGGGAATATTCCTGAGAGGCAATAATAAAGTGGTTAAAATCTCATCCCATGTTTATGATAAATGTTTATTTCTCATTCTATAATTGTGTTAATTGGAAACTTTAATACATGTGTGTTTAATAAACAAATAAAGAGTTCCTAGTTATGCCTCTTATATAAACTAGCTCATTGATTAACAAGATGATCAAGGTTTCGTTACCATGGATATTTGTTGTTAATAACGAGGTCGCAACATTGGTGGAATGATGTAATGTGATGAATATTCACCCAAAGTATAGTAATATGATCAAAATCATTATGTTTATATTGCTATAACATGGGGAGAGGAGAGATCTATTAAAGCACTTCAGTAGCAAGGTAGATCTACTTGATTACAAAGCTCATGATCACAGTATGATCATGCATAGAGAGAGATGAACACATAGCTACCGGTAGAACCCTTAGCCTCGAGAGAGAACTACTCCCTACTCATCATGGAAATCAGCAACGACGATGGAGATGGCGGTGGAGATGGCTCCGGGGGCACTTCCCTGTCCCGGCAGGGTGCCAGAACAGAGAATTTCTGTCTCCCGAATCTCCTCTTCGGTGGTGGCAGCGCTGCGGAACTTTTCGTGGCTGGAGGCTTCTCGATTTAGGGTTTTCTCATCGGAGGCGATATATAGGCGAAGAGGCAAGGTCGGTGGAGGCCGAAGAGGCCCACACCACCCCCTGGCGTGGTCTGGCCTGGCCCGTGCCACCAGGTTGTGTGGGCAGCCCCTGGCCCCTCTCTGTCTCGTCTTCTAGCTCCGTGAGTCTTCCGGTAAAATATCGACTTTGGCTTTTGTCCGGTCCAATTCTGAGAATATTCATTTTCTGGCTTTTCTGGAACCAAAAACAGAAGAAAACAGGCAACTGGCACTGTGGCATCCTGTTAATAGGTTAGTTCCTGAAAATGTGTAAAAGTACTCCAAAGTGTGGAAAAAACATAAGAAAGTAGATATAAAACAAGCATGGAACATCAAAAATTATAGATACGTTAGCAACATATCATGGGGGCACCACCATGCCCCTTGGGGCTGCCCCTTCCCTATAAAAGGCGGCCTCCTCCTCATGTCCATTTGCATCACCTTCTCGTGAAGGTTCTCTACCCCTCTAGTAAATTCCCCATGGCTTTGAATTAGAGAAGTACATATTCTCAGTGGTTTCTCTGGAAGGATCTGTTTCTTTTGTTGCTTTGCTGGAGCGAGGACTCAGAGGTTGTCGGAGTGCTAGACGCATGTGCGATCACGGATGCGCTGCTACTTTGCGGTGCTGGACTTCAACTCGATCTTGAGATCGTCAAGTATACGACTACATCATCCACGAAATTATATTTCGTTAACAAAGCTTTTTGGTCTTCGAGGTTAAGATATCTATGGATGTATATCCACCTATTGATTATATCTTGGTTCTTAGTTGTTTATATCATACAAAAAATCTAGTTTTCTATGCTGCAAACCCAACGGTGGTATCAGAGCCTGATCTATGTGTAGATGCTTTGCACGGGTAGAACACATTTGAATATATGGGTACTGATGATCATGTTATTGCATCCTTTCTGTATTTTGGATATTGGTGGCATAGTGGGATGAAGTAGTCCGGAATAATTTTACATGTCCTCGCACATGAGACATGTTCCATGCTTGACATGCAACTAGTTTTGCATAAGTGGCTTGCGGGTGTCTGTCTCTTCTACTATAGTCATTACCTGATTTACAATGGGTTGCTAATAATTTGACTATCATCATTGTGGTTCCATGTTCGTAGGTAAGAACAGTTCTATCTCCGAAAGCCATAAGCCACATAAAAACATGCAAAAGATAAATCAGAAGCATTAAGTTTAGTTGTTGCTGGGCAAGTGTTATGATATGGTAATATTATTATTTAAAGTATAGTTTGATACTCTTAAAAATTATAAAAAACCAAAGTTTAAACACCATAGACCTTGGTATTACACAAATGGAATGATAATGATCATATCATGATGCACAAGATAGTGATCAAGTGCAAGAACTATATCATATCACTTTTTGCATATGATGTTTGTTTGCATCTTATTTTGCTTGAATAGTGCCTAGTAGCATTATAATATGATCCCTCATTTTAAAATATCAAGATAAAAATGTGTTATTCCTTTAGTATGCACCGTTAAGAAAGTTCGTCGTTTTGATACACCACATGATGATAGCCTCTATGTTCGCATACAACGGGTGTAAGACAGTTTTACACGCGTGGGTATTATGGTTCTTACTTGGCGTTCCTAGCATGTACAGACATGGCCTCGGAACACGAACTAAAAGGTAAAGCACGAGTCATATAGTTGATATGATGCCCATATTGATGCTCGCCTTTGAAGCTGCACCAATTCACGTGATGATCAGTCTTGGTGTAGTGAATCTGGTTCATTTAATCACCAAAATGACTCGAGGGATGTTGGTTTTGAGTGGGAGTTCATGTAGTAATATGATTAAAGTTGAACTCAATGTATCATAAACTAAATCAAATTGATTTTTCATAGTTTGTTGTACATAATGGCATCCGTTTACTTCCTTATTCTAGTTATAATTGAGATAGAACTATAAAATTCTGGATATTTACTTTGAAAAGTCCTATTGCAAACTCTCAGCAAATTCCATTTACTACATGAAGTTTAATAAGTATTATTAAATAAAAGAGTAACAATTCTAGTGTTAGTATCTAAATATCATGCTTGCCTCCATGATACTTAATATTCAAAAGTTATTTTAGTTACCAAGTTATCTAGGAGCTGAAAGAATTGTTTCAGAAACCATCATATGTGGTAGATACTACGATATCTGAAACAGTTTTTTGATTGCAATATGATAGAGTATAATTTAGCAAAATACATGTTCTCATATTGTATCAAAATTTGTTAAGGTTGGAGAAGCTAGGCGTCCTAATCTCCCAAAAGGTTTTGAGAACTAACATTATACTCAGGTTTCACCCTTATATGCTATAGTAGCTTGATCATGAATGTTGTCATGATAGGATGAATAAAAGATGTAGATAAATTTTTTACTACACTAAAAGCTTACTAAAGAATGGATTTTGAAAGCCGCGCCAAACATTTGATGATGGTGATCTACTTCAAAGTGCAAGTCCAAGATATTAGTATTTGATTAACAAGCTTTGGGACTAAGTGTCATGTGTATGTCACCACTATTGATGTTGATAGATTATTTAAAAAAAAATTCTAAAAGAGAATCTAGAAAATATTTTGGAGAAAAGAAAAAGACTGGAAATTTCTAGCTTAGGTATATAGATGACATACATGTTATGGATGTATTCTTCGCTTGTGAAACAATCTAGTTCTTGGGTATTGGATACCGAATTTGTTTGTATGAAGTGTCATACAAACAACACAATTCATGAACTACAAAGGCCTAAGTAACTATCAAGAGAATATGTGATGATGTTCATCAGAAACAAATAAAGTGTTGTTGTGTTTTTTGTTGACATCAAACCTAATCTTCAAGATTTGTTTTAATAATTGTTATTTTGTTTAGGTATTATGAGAACAAAGGTTGTTCAAATAATTACCGTATTCCATAGAAGATGGATGGACTTTTACAAGTCTAGTTGGAGGTATCATGTTCATTACAACTAATGCTAACATGTCACAATACAAATGATTAAAAGATCACTTATGAGTGATATCAATGTTTAAATAATATTGGAAAGCAAACATGAAGAAATTCCATGTTGATGGATTTTTGGAGTCTTTGATTTTGATCAATTAACACTTATGAGACATTCCTGAAGATAATTGAAACTCTGTTCATAATATTGTGCACGTTGAGGCATATAGTCCATTATGTGTAGCCGTGTGTATTGAATCTTTCAACTGCATACACTTTCTTTGTAAATTTGAGTGAATATATGTGTATATTTACTTCATAAGGAAGTATGAAAAATTTGAAAATTGTTAAAAGCCTTTCAATATGAAGTAGAAAATCATTGTAACGAGAAAATAAAGAATTTATGATTAGATCATAAAGAAAGATATTTGAGTTACACGCTTAGAAAAACACCTAAGATTTGAGGAATTGTTCCATGTATTTGTCGTTCCCGATAAACCATAGGAGTATGGAGTGGTCAAGAGAAGAAATAAAACCTTGTTTGACATGGTAAGATCAAAGGTGTCATTTATAAAACTGCCATTATGTTTTAAGGATTAAAGCTTTGGAGACTATCGCTTTTACACTTGAAAGAGCACCATTGTGAT
Source organism: Avena eriantha (assembly GCA_910589775.1). Taxonomy (NCBI): domain Eukaryota; kingdom Viridiplantae; phylum Streptophyta; class Magnoliopsida; order Poales; family Poaceae; genus Avena; species Avena eriantha. Next base: position 58,835,627 of record OU342743.1, on the reverse strand, counting down.
TCGTTGAAATGGCACCATATGAGTTATGGCTTGGGATAAAACTCAAGTTGTCTTTTCTTAAAATTTGGTATGCTAGGCATAAGTAATTTTTTTACAACCAAAGTCGAATAAGCACATCTTTGGAGGTTATCCCAAAGCAACAATTGGGTATTCCTCCATAACACCGAAGACAAATGAGTTTGTCGCTTAGAACGTCAAGTTTATTGAGAAGGATTATTCAAAAAAGTTAAGTGGGAGGACAATAGGACTTTGATTAGGTTGATGAACCTAAGCAACATGTGCTAAGTAGCACAGTGCCGGAAAGTGTCTTGGAGGCGGTGATGTTTACGCATTCTAGTCTTGTAGATAGTTGTTGGGCCTCCAAGTGCAGAGGTTTGTAGAACAGCAGCAAGTTTCCCTTAAGTGGATTACCCAAGGTTTACCGAAGTCAGGGAGGAAGTGGTCAGAGGTATCCCTCTCAAGCAACCCTACAATCAAGATACACGAAGTCTCTTGTGTCCCCAACACACCCAATACACTTGTGAGGTGTATAGGTGCACTAGTTCAGTGAAGAGATAGTGAAATACAAGTGGTATGGATAATTATAAGTGGTAACGGTGCCAGAAAAGAGCTTGACGGGTAGGAAGAAACTAAAGGCAATCTGAAATAAAGATGGAAGCAAGCAAACATGTAATAGATCTAGTTGCAAACGGTGTTTCAATGCTTAGAAACAAGGCCTAGGGATCATACTTTCACTAGTGAACACTCTCATATAAATATCTTCTCTTTATGATGCTACTCTGAACTACTCTCCGGTTGGACACTCTAACCCATGGTAGGGCTATAACAGCACACCACAAAGTCCGCTTTCCCCATCTAGATAACCCCACACTGTCACCTTGAGCGCTAGATGGTTCCAACAAACACCACAATTTCATAAAGACATCCAACTCTAAATATAACTCATAACAAGTATTTGTATAATCTTAGCCAAAGTGCCACACGGTGTGCACACTGTCAACTTCACACATGTGGGGATAAGCAGAGATTCATTAAAGCACTTGAGTAGCAGAATTGATCTATAGATTACAAAGCTCATGATCTCATAAAATCACGCATAGAAAGAGAGATGAACACATAGCTACCGGTAGAGCCCTTAGCCTCGAGGAAGAACTACTCCCTCATCATCATGGGAATCAGCAACGGCGATGGAGATGGTGGTGGAGATCGATGGAGATGGCTCCGGGGGCAATTCCCCGTCCCGGCAGGGTGCCAGAACAGGGACGTTCTGTCCCCCGAATCTCCCCTTCGGTGGCGGCGGCACTACAGAACTTTTCGTGGCTGGAGGCTCTGTGAGTCTTCCGATAAAATATCGACTTTGGCTTTCGTCCGGTCCAATTCCGAGAATATTCATTTTCTGGCTTTTCTAGAACCAAAAAACAGAAGAAAACAGGCAATTGGCACCGTGGCATATTGTTAATAGGTTAGTTCCAGAAAATGTGTAAAATTACTCAAAAGTGTGGACAAAACATAAGAAAGTAGATATAAAATAAGCATGGAACATCAAAAATTATAGATATGTTTGCAACGTATCACATCCCCAAGCTTAACTCCTGCTCGTCCTCGAGTAGGTAAGTGATAAAAAGAAAAAAAATTGAGGTGACATGCACCATCATAATGTTGATCAAGGTATTTATAAAACATTGATAGCCGGGATCATAGTACTTTAACATAGCATGAAAGATATAGCTCTAACAATAAGACATAGCAACTATGTTGTTACATGAAAAGGTACAAACAAAAGATTCATGAATAACAATGCTTTGAAATACGTTTGTTTGTTTCACATAAAGAAAGCATAATGAGAATGGTATTCAGCTTGTCCCTCATAGTGTAGCAAAACATAAATGCATAGGACACCTTCAAAGTTCATAAGGATGACTAGATACAAATAGTTTAAGAACAAGCAATATCAAAGTTATGCATCAATCAACAAGTCTTGGGACAATGCACATTAAACTAAGAATGGCCACTATGCTCTCTCAATAGGTGCATAAAGATAGAAGATGGAGACTCAACATAAAAGTAAAAGAAAGGCCTTCATAGAAGGAAGCAGGGATTCAAGTCTCATACAGAGCTTCCAAAAATTATGGTACTTATTAGCTTTCAGCTCTCATTGCCCCTATCATAAGCATCTTGAAGTGATTAAGGTTAAAGTGAACAAACTATGGAGTATATGCTTGACAAAGTATAAGTTGGAAATCTCATGTCCCTTGAATACGAGGCCGCTCCTCATGCTACTCAAGTTTAGTTACCGATAAGTTCTTGTCATAGTAAGTACATGTGTATCATAGAGAACCTCCAATGGGGTACCCCTTGTCCGATGATACGGAAGAATCCCCATATCAAAATGACAAGGCAAGAAGACAATAAGCATCTCAGCAATCTTCTTATTTACCATGGGAAAATGGTGCTTTTTTCTCTCTTTCCTCTTTTCTCATCTCTTTTGTTCTTTTTTTCTCATTCTCTATCTCTTTTTTTATAAGAAGAATCCTTCATAGATTGCTCATTATGGTTATGCTGCAGGATTCCACCATGATTAGGCATGGATTAGACCAGCTGCCTAGGCGTTTCTCTAACACATATACATAACTCCATGGACTTACAATCTCCCCTTTCATTTCACACCGATGACATCCATAAACAAAAGAGCATGATATCAACTGGGTACAATGTTCAAGTGCAATGTTGAAAGCGTTCCCCATGACAGCATGGTTCTGCTAATCCCCAACGTATAAGTGAAAGCATATATAACATAGATGACACAATGGTTCAAGTTTATTAAGTGCAAGAAAAGTAAAGTGTGCCATCAAGTTCGTGAGAGCTTTAATCACTAATTTTCACATAACAAGTTTAATTCGGAAGGTAGATAAAAACAGGAATATACTTGGAATAGCAAATGCTAATAGGTAGGTATGGTGGGCCCTTTGGAATAACTTGGTTTTATTTGGAGTTGGATGCATGAGTGGAACTCACACTTGGTTATGGAGGCTAGCAAAAGACTGGGAGCGACCAACTAAGAGAGCAATAATGGCCATAATCATGCAAAGCAACAGAACATCATTAATTAAAGCATAAAGTGATATTACAAGTCAAAAACTAAATTATCATCGAGGCTATGGTGACTTGGGATAGTCTTAACATGGTGTGAGCATGCGCCAAGTCAACCCAAATAAAGCATCAAAGGAGAATACCACAATACTATACTTTAATATGGTAAAACAACACATGATTCTTTCAAGGCACATTAAGCAATCTCAATTTCTTATAACAAGTCATGCTACATCAAAAATCACTAACCATAAAGCCAAAACAATATCAAGCATGACATGACAAAGCATAGGCCATAGTCAAAAACAAGCTTCTTTTATACCACTTAAGCATGAAATTTTCCTACCCTTTTCCAATCCAAACCAACTTATTTGAAAGAACTCACAAATATAATAATAAATAAAGATCAGTGAGATTGTCTCACAAATCAAAAAATAAGAACTAAAATGTTCTAAGCTGAAAGCACAAGAAAACTAAGGATAAACACAGTGCTAGCAAAAGAGAACACTCACAAAACAATAAGAATGAAAACTAGAGTGCTCTAGACAATGAAAGCAGAGTTTCTCTCTCTCCAAATGAAGTGCTGGGATCCAACCAACTTATTGCAGAAAACCAAGAAAAATAAAACTAAAAATAAAAACAAAGACGCTCCAAGAACAACGCAACAGTGCACGGAACAATAAAAACGAAGTGTCTAGAAAGACCTGAGATTTTTATTGATGAAGAAGGGGATACCTTGGGCATCCCCAAGCTTTGACGCTTGTAGTTTAGAATATTTCTTGAGGTGACATGGGGTGGAATCCCCAAGCTTAAGATTTTGTCCATTCTTCATCTCATTACATCATTCTTTCCCTACACCTAAAAATTTCCTTCATACAAAACTTCACACAATCTTCATTAGAAACATTAGTGCATTCAAAAGATAATAAGTCTTTACGTTCAGTTTCAACACAAGTAAAACTTCCATTAAAACATAAGATACTATAGCAATTCCTTCTAAAAGCTCAAATGATCAAAAAGAACTCAAAGAGAAAGAGATTAAGAGGCAAATGCAAATAATGACAGAAATCTGTCAAAACAGACTAGAAGGTAAAAACCGAATTTTTCGAAGACCTTCTGTTGCTCAAATCGAAAAGTGTTGAACTAACGAAAGTTAGATAACAACCTGGGGCAGAAGCACAAAAAATTACATCTCAAGTAGATGTACAGAGATTTTTCAGGAATTTTTACAGAGAAGCACAAAATCTGTTTTGGGACAGCAACTTTCCCAAGTCTCACTTCTCTCTTATTAGAAGTTATTCTTGACACAAAAACCAAACAAAAAGGATAATGAGAGGTTATTACAGAGTTAATAACTTCCAATACTCAAGAAAACTATTGGGTTATCTCCCAAGAAGTACTTTTCTTTAACGCCTTTGAGCTAGGCATGATAATTTCAATGATGCTCACATAAGAAATATGAATTGAAGTAAAAGAGAGTATCAAGAAGCAAATATGGAACAAATTTAAGTCTAACCCACTTCCTATGAAAAATAATCTTCTAAAGAAACAAGTCATGAAAGCACAAAGCAACAAGCATAGGAAAGCAAAACTAGTGCAACTTCAAAAATTTCAACATAAAGAGGGGAAACTTAGTATTGTTGAGACACATAAAACCATGTTTCCCTTTCTCATAATAACTTTCAATAGCATCATGAATAAAATTAACAATATACCTATCACATAAAACATTCTTATCATGAGCCACATGCATAAAAGAATTATTACTCTCCCTATAAGCATAGTCATTTTTATTAATCGTAGTGGTAGAAAATTCAACAAAATAGCTATAATTATTATTCTCATCACCATAATCATCAAATATAGGAGGCATATTGTAATCATAATTAATTTTCTCCTCAATAGTAGGTGGACTGAAAATATCATATTCATCATTGTAATCATCATATATTGGAGGTATAGTATCATCAAAGTAAATTTTCTCCTCCGTGCTTGGGGGACTAAAAAGATCATTTTCATAAAAACTAGCTTCCCCAAGCTTAGACTTTTCCATAGCATTAGCAATAATGGTGTTCAAAGAATTCATACTAATAAAATTGCTATTAGTATGCAAATAAAGTTCCATAGATTTTTTAATTTTCTCATCAAACACTTCATGTCCTAACTCAAGATAAATACTATAAAGCTCTCTAATTTTTTGTTGTTTTCCATTAAGCCTAACTAGTGAAAATAAAAACAAGAAACAAAAATATATCATTGTAGAATATAAAGGAAATAACTTCGAGCACTCACATACGAGCTACAGTACTAGAAGATAGCTTAGTAGCCAGAGGATGTGAGTACCTTTTACCTTACCTCCCTGACAACGGCACCAGAAAATAGCTTGATGTCTATGCACTTCTATTCTTGTAGACAGTTGTTGGGCCTCCAAGTGCAGAGGTTTGTAGAACAGCAGCAAGTTTCCCTTAAGTGGATTACCCAAGGTTTATCAAACTCAGGGAGGAAGTGGTCAAAGGTATCCCTCTCAAGCAACCCTGCAATCAAGATACAAGAAGTCTCTTGTGTCCCCAACACACCCAATGGACCTGTCAGGTGTATAGGTGCACTGGTTCGGCGAAGAGATAGTGAAATACAAGTAGTTTGGATAATTATAAGTGGTAACGGTGCCAAAAAGAGCTTGACGGGTAGGAAGAAACTAAAGACAATCTAAAATAAAGATGGAAGCAAGCAAACATGTAATAGATCTAGTTGCAAACAGTGTTTCAATGCTTAGAAACAAGGCCTAGGGATCATACTTTCACTAGTGAACACTCTCATATAAAGATCTTCTCTTTATGATACTACTCTGAACTACTCTCCGGTTGGACACTCTAATCCATGGTAGGGCTATAACAACACTCCTCAATGTCCGCTTTCACCATCTAGATAGCCCCACACTGTCACCTTGAGTGCTAGATGGTTCCAACAAACACCACAATTTCATAAAGACATCCAACTCCAAATATAACTCATAACAAGTATTTGTATAATCTTAGACAAAGTGCCACACGGTGTGCACACTGTCAACTTCACACACATGGGGATAAGCAGAGATCCATTAAAGCACTTGAGTAGCAGAATAGATCTATAGATTACAAAGCTCATGATCTCATAAGATCACGCATAGGAGAGATGAACACATAGCTATCGGTAGAGCCCTTAGCCTCGAGGAAGAACTACTCCCTCATCATCAAGGGAATCAGCAACAACGATGGAGATGGTGGTGGAGATCAATGGAGATGGCTCCGGAGGCAATTCCTCGTCCCGACAGGGTGCCGGAACAGAGACTTTCTATCCCCCAAATCTCCCCTTCGGCGGCGGCGGCGCTGTAGAACTTTTCGTGGCTGGAGGCTCTATGAGTCTTCTGGTAAAATATCGACTTTAGATTTTGTCCGGTCCATTTCCGAGAATATTCATTTTCTAGCTTTTCTAGAACCAAAAATAGAAGAAAACATACAATTGGTACTGTGGCATCTTGTTAATAGGTTAGTTCCAGAAATTGTGTAAAAGTACTCAAAAGTGTGGACAAAACATAAGAAAGTAGATACTAAACAAGCATGGAACATCAAAAATTATAGATACATTTGCAACGTATCAGGCGGCCAAAATGCTCATGGATCTCGTGACTGCAAAGGTTGTGATACCAGAGATTAGAGTTCCTATTGAACCATGTGGGTCGGGTAACAATCAAATAGTGAGATTTGATAAACAAGTCGTTATTTTTTCGACAATGATGAATCGACTGCATGCAAATAAGCGATGATGGTCCCTGACCCCATAAAGGGACTAGAAGTTTCCATACACAATAAATCAAGTGTTTTGAACTTGGAAGACTCTCCGGAAAGGCATGGATCCTATCGGTCGTATTTGGATCTATAAAGAAATAGACATGGATGTTTCACATCTATGAAATAGTCAACATGTCAGAAAAGAGTACGACAATGTTCAAGGAGTTGACTATCACAATATTTGATCTTTTATAGCAATATTTATTCTAGACATATTATTATAACAACCACTACATATGTCAAGTTTGGAATATGGTAGTTGAACAAACAAAACAAAGTTCTTATAATAGAATGGTTACCTAGGAAATGTACATGATATGGTCCGAAGGGTTTTGTTAGATCAAAGGATGCTAAAAGAGTGTGCAAACTTCAATGGTTGAAGCAAGCATAGCGGAGTTGGAATCTTCACCATGATGAAACTGTTAAAATGTTTAATTTCATCAGAGACGATGAAGATGCTTGCATTTGTAAGAAATTAAGTGGGAGTGCTGAGACGTATTTATAATACATTATGTAGAAGACATGTTGTTGTTGGAAATGTTGTATCCTTTATTAACACAGGTTAAGAATTTCATTAAAATCAGATTTCAATGAAAGACTCGGGAAAAACCAGACTATTAGTAATGAATGTCTATATTGATAGATTGAGGCACTAATATAGTTGTGCCAGATGTACATAGATGGGATATTGAATTAGTTCAATATGGAAATGAAAAGAAAGGTTCTTCCCACATGGAAAAGGCTTGAATCAAGATTCAAGTGTATCAACACTTGGTAAGTGAAACACGATTCAAGTGTTTTGACACTTGGTTAGTGAAATCACATGAATATTTTGATCAATCATATGTATCGTGATATGTTCAAATCCAGATATTTCCTATGCTCTAAATGTTATGAGCATGTACCAGGAGGACTCATAAGATGATCATTGGACGATAGTAAGGACATTCTTATGATCTTTGGAAGAACTAAGAATATGTTATGAGGTGAAAAATGGTTCATTGTAAAGTATTACATTGATACTAGTTTTGTCACAAGATACAAGTTAAGTTTATCTCAATTTAGACTATGGGTGGCACAATGTAATAGAAAGAAAGTTCCATGATGGATTTAGATGAGTTCCAAAGTTAATACATAGTGACGGATACTACAACAAAAGGCTGAGTATATGACTGCTTTAGTAGCAACAAAGGAGGGCATTTGTGTTAAGTAGTTTGTTAGCAAGCTAGGTGTGGTTCACAATGGGCTAGTACTATGAAGATATATTGTATGACAATAATATAAACATGGCTTAACCCAAAGGAACTAAAGGTCTTGCCAAAGGACTGAATTTATACAATACCATCTCATTGGAGAATGAGTGATGCGTAGAGACGCGAAGACATGCAAATACACACGGACCTGAAAGTGTCAGATCTGGAGATTATGTTTAACACTAGCAAGCGCGTATATACAACACCAAAAAGTTGTAGGTGTTGAATGCGCAAGATGTTAAACTAAGAAAAAGAAATCAAATAAGATTAATAAACGCAAATGGTCATTTTGGCCCTTTTAATCCACTAGGTCACTTTAGGTGTTCCTAGAACTCATTTTCAAACATACAACATTATGAATCTTTGCACCCCTTGCTAGTACACGTAAAGATGTACCAATGCGCACTTTGAAATCTTACAAAAACATTTGAACACTAAATTTAAATGACATTTGAAAATGGAATCAAGTGTATATGCATAGATCCCACTTTTTCAAAAACCACTTAAATGAGTTCAACTTGACAATCCCAAGCAACCACAGATGCTCAAGCATGTGACTAACACCTCCACCAAAAATATTTTCAAAATTCAAAACTTTTGTTCTTGCGGCCATTGTGTCGAACACCTTGGGAGCAAAATCAAATCTGCCTAACTAACACTATTGTGATCAAAGCATTGTCGAGCCATTTGGTTTAATTCTTGTCCCCTGGTCTCCCCTAGCTCTAACCATACCATCAACAAGCTATCCCTTAGCCTGGAGCAGAAGTAGCGCACCGCCCGTTCTTGGTCGCCGCCGGCCGAGTGTGGAAAATGCACCACAGACACCATAGTGCCTAACCAGCACATCCCCTAGCTCCGCCGTACCCTACCGCGACCCCCTGTCCACCCCACGGACACAGCTGAGCACTGGACCACCGAGGAACGCTCGCGCCCACCGCCTCTGCACCGTGCACAGCTCAGGCCAGAGCGCCATCCCTGACAGGCCCGCACAAGCCGCGCCTTTCCCTCAGCTCGCGTGCGCCGCTCGACCATAACCCCAACACACCCCAGGACACGCCCTTTTCCCGTCACACGACCAGCAGCCACCGCACGCCGCGTCGAGCACCGCCTCTGCCATGCAGAGCGCCAGCCTTTCCCGACCAAATGCCACCACCCCTAGCGTCACCGTTACGTCGTAGCTGATCGTCAAGAGGCAAGCCACCATCCGCCTACCCCGCCCATGCCTCTAGCAGCCTGTACCAGCGTCACCGACGAGCTCACCGTCGTGCCGCACGGTCCCCTCATCGACCTATATAAGGAGCCCTTCCCCAGCCTCCATTGCCACACTCCAACACTCCCCTCTCACCACTGATCCTTCCCCACCTCTCGCCGGAGCTGCTCGAGCAGCAGTTCGCCGGAATTGCGCCAGAGTTCGCCGTAGAAGAGAAGAAAGGGGCCCGTTGATTTCGTCCACCCCAGGAGCCGCCGCGACCATGCCTGAGTCTGTCGTCGACCACACGTCCGATCGCCCCCATCGCCACACTAGCTGGAACCCTGGTAAGCCTCCATTGCACCCCCACCGAGCCGCTAGGGTTCCGTCTCATCGGCGACCAGTTCGTCGTCGACGATGAACCACCACCGTTGATCTAGGTTCTAATCGCATGGCCCACATCGCCCCGTACAGCTTTACATTAAGTTGTGCCGCTGACATGTGGACCCCTCCCGTCAGTTGCCATCCGCGCCACGGAGTGTCACTGGGCCGGCCCATTAGTGTTTCCGTGCTGGCCCTAGATTTCAAATTTCGATTTTTCTATTTAGAGTTAATCTAGTTTCTGTCCACTAGTTTAAAAATCAATTTAGAGAGTTTTACAAATCCAAAGTGAAGGATTCCAAATTTGTTGGAAAGCTAGTGAAAATATATATCCCAGCCCGTTGGATTTAAATCAATTAGAGTTATATATCTCACTTAGCAAAAATAACAAGACAGAGACTTTTCCACATTCAAACATTTTTCAAAAATCAACCATAATAACTTTGGAGTTGATTCCAACTCTCAAAAATCACATTTGACCATACCTATCTGAATATGTAATAATATTTAGGTTTGCATGCAGTGACTTCAGACTAGTACCAAAATAATGCTATATAGGCATTTCTAGTCACTTTAAATTGAATAAATAATAAACTTACACTTTATCAAGGGTGATCAAACATTTAAATCACATTCCCATGTATTAGAAATGTGGTGATGACATGTTTCCACATGATCCCATATTTTAAATGGAGAATATTAAATCTTAAGTAATTTCAATCAGTAGAAAATATTTCTTTTCTCAAATAAAATACATGAAACTAGTTCATTAAATCTTGTGATGATACTAGACCATCAAGTGTGTGCCTTAGTGTTCTAGGTAGACTATTTAAGTATTGTTTGGTGATTATGTATCCCGTATGTATTTATAGACGATAGTACCGACCCAGTTACGAGGAGGAGGAGTTCTACCCTGAAGAAAACGAGGAGAATTTCAACCACTGCACCAACCAAGGCAGGAGTTGACGCAAATGAGCAAGTTCTGTTTGCCACCCACTACCTGGCCGGAGATTCAAGAGCATGGTGGAACAACACCCGCACAATGAACCACGATCAAGTGATGACATGGGAAGTTTTCAAGACCAAGTTTAGCCACACCCATGTGCCGCAAGGTTTAGTCACCAGAATGAGAGATGAATTCAGAGAACTGAAGCAGGGCAGGATGACTGTAGTAGAGTACCGTGACAGATTTCTGTCTCTCGCTAGGTATGCACCGGATGAGATCAACACTGAAGCTAAGAAGAAGGAGAGATTCCTGAATGGATTGCATGATGAGATGAAAACGGTGTTAATCAACATCCGTTTTGGTGATCTCGAAGAACTAGTCAACTCTGCCATCTAGATGGAAGGAAATATCAACCAAGCCAACAATAATCGCAAGCGCAGAATGATGCACCAGAATGTATCCAACAGTCACCAGAAGTATCGCCCCAACCCGTCTGCAGGATATGCCCCAAGGAACAATCGACCCCCAATGTCTCTTCCAAGCTACCCCAACCGTAGCAGAGGAAATGTGATGTCCGAAGGAAACCACAACAAAAACCCCGGCAACTCCAACAACTTCAACCGTGCACCACCCAAGTCCAACAACAACAGCAACAACAACAACAATACTGCCCCAAGGACTGGAAGCAATGTTGTGCCTATTGCAGCCAAAGACAAGTCTCGGATTACTTGTTTTGAGTGTGGAGTGAAGGGTCACTACTCCAACGAGTGTCCCCAAAAGATTGCAGACACCACCAATGTGAATGCCCTAGCTCAGCAGCAACACCGTGTTTAGCCCGGAAGGAGATTCGCCCTAGGGAATTCGCTCAACTGCAATGGCCGTCTCTTCCACATGAACGCCGAAGAAGCCCAGGAAGCGCCAGATGTCGTGCTGGAAATTTTTTTTGTTAACTCAGTATTAGCAAGAGTGTTGTTTGATTCTGGAGCATCGCACTTGTTTGTTACAGAAGAATTTGCATGCACTAGTAAGATTCACCCAACCAATTTGAAGCATGTCATGATAGTTCAAATTCCTGGTTCAACCACCAAAGCTAGAAAAATTTGCAAGGCTGTACCTATCAGAATCCATGGGATAGATTTTTATGCCAATCTAATAGTACTTGGAACCAAAGGTTTGGAAGTAGTACTAGGAATAGATTGGATGTCGAAACATAAAGGATTGATCGATTATGCCAAGAAAGCCATCACCATGACCAATAGCTCTAGAGTAACAGTAGAGCATATATCTGAAACCTTGCCCCGTCAATTCAAATGCAACAAGATTCTAGCCCTACCTACCATTGACCAAGTTAGAGTAGTCTGTGAATACCCCAACGTATTCCCAGATGAACTACTCGGTATGCCCCCAGATCGGGATATTGAGTTCACTATTGAACTAATCCCTGGAACTGGACCCATAGCTCAGAGACCCTATATCATGAACCCATCAGAGTTAGTAGAACTAAAGAAGCAACTTGATGCTATGCTGGAAAAAGGCTTGATTCAACCAAGCACATTGCCATGGAGATCACCTGTTTTGTTTGTCGACAAGAAAGATGGAGGCAACCGTTTGTGCACAGATTACCGGAAGCTGAATGATGTCACCATCAAGAACAAGTACCCACTGCCCAAGATAGAGGATCTATTTGATCAGTTGACTGGTGCCAGCGTGTTCTCTAAGATTGATCTTAGGACTGGTTATCACCAACTTAATATTCATGCAACGGATATTCCAAAGACCGCCTTTACTACCTGATATGGATTGTATGAGTATACATTCATGTATTTTGGGTTAACCAATGCCCCGGCTTATTTCATGAATCTCATGAATAAGATTTTTATGAACCTCCTAGACAAGTTTGTCGTTGTTTTTATCAACGATATTTTGATCTATTCCAAGTCAGAAGAAGAGCATGAGCAACATCTGAGAATCATCCTTGAAACCCTGAGAGAACATCAGTTGTATGCCAAGTTTAGCAAATGTGAGTTCTGGTTGAAAGAAGTAGGATTCCTCTGACATATTGTGTCGGCGGGAGGAGTCGCTGTTGATCCCGCCAAGATCAGAGATGTTGAAGCATGGGAAGACCCAACCACTCAAAACCAAGTCCGTGCATTTCTCGGATTAGCCGGATATTACCGCAAGTTCGTTGAGGGATTTTCGAGCATCGCAAGACCCATGACCCAATTGCTGAAGAAAGACAAGAAGTTTGAATGGACCGACAAATGTGAAGCAAGTTTCTAAGAGCTCAAGAAGAGATTGATTTCAGCCCCAATATTGATTATGCCAGATATCAAGAAGCCGTTTTATGTATATTGTGATGCATCCAAGATTGGTCTCGGATGTGTGTTAATACAAGAAGGAAAGTCATCGCATATCCGTCCCGACAACTGAAGCAGCATGAGAAAAACTACCCTACCCATGATCTTGAACTAGCAGCTATAGTTCTAGCGTTGAAAACATGGCGTCATTACCTTATGGGTAACCGCTATGAGATTTACTCGGATCACAAGAGCTTTAAGTATATTTTCACTCAGAAGGAGCTGAATATGAGGCAAAGGAGATGGGTAGAGTTAATCAAGGATAATGACCTTGACATTCACTATCACCTTGGCAAAGCCAATGTGGTAGCAGATGCTCTTAGCAGATTGCCGTGTAGGTTAAACACCATGATCATGGAGAAGCAACCAAGTTTGCATGAGGATTTGGAGCATTTTAGCACTGATCTTGCTGACAAAGGAGTTTTAGCTAGCATTGAACTTCAACCCACTTTGATTAGTCAGATCAAGGAAGCGTAGAAGGGAAATGCAAGTATCAACAGAATCAAACGTCGTATTAGTATAGGAAAGGTACCCGGATTCACCAAAGACGAAGGAGTTTTGTGGTACAAAGGACGTATCTGTGTGCCAGCAGATTCGGAGCTGAAGCAAGTTATCATGCAAGAAGCTCATGATACTCTTTATTCTATCCACCCCGGAGGAACAAAGATGTATCAGGATATGAAGGAGAAATTTTGGTGGCACAAGATGAAGAGAGAAATCGGAATCTACATCGCCAAGTGTGATATATGTCAAAGAGTCAAAGCGGAACATCAGAGACCCGCAGGACTGTTGCAACCATTGCAGATTCCGGAATGGAAATGGGATTCCGTCGAAATGGACTTGATGATCGATTTACCTACTTCTAGTAGGGGAAATGACTCTATCTTGGTCATAGTGGATAGACTATCCAAGGTAGCCCATTTTATAACGGTCAAGACAACCTACCAAAGTTCGAAGCTAGCAGAGTTGTACTTTGCTAGAATTGCCAGTTGGCATGGAACCCCCAAGACCATAGTGTCGGATCGAGGAACCCAATTTACCTCGAGATTTTGGCAGAAAGTCTAAGAAGGATTGGGAACCAAGTTGAATTTCAGCACAGCTTATCACCCGCAGACCGATGAACAGACTGAAAGAGTCAACCAAATATTAGAAGATATGTTGAGAGCTTGTGTGTTAGAGTATGGATCAAAATGGGAACATTGCCTGCCTTTCACAGAATTCTCATACAACAACAGTTATCAAGCCAGTTTGCAAATGGCCCCATTTGAGTTCTTATATGGAAGAAAGTGCCGTACCCCTTTGAATTGGTCGCAAGTAGGAGAGAGTCAGATTTTTGGACCCGACATCCTACGAGAAGCTGAAGAGAAGGTTCACAAAGTCCGTGAGCACCTCAAGACCGCCCAATCAAGACATAAGAGTTATGTAGACAAGAGACGTAGAGACCTGACTTTCAATATCAGAGATTTTGTGTATCTCAAAATGTCGCCATTGAAGGGAACGCAATGTTTTAGTCTGAAAGGAAAGTTAGCCCCTAGATATATTGGGCCCTTCAAGATTCTGAATCATCGAGGAGAAGTATTGTATCAACTGGAACTGCCCGAGGAAATGTCAGCCATCCATGATGTGTTCCATATCTCGCTACTTTGCAAATGCTTAGAAGTGCCAGAGAAGACCAAAGTTTTTCAAGAACATCGATCACCGAGCCGTGGATATCAACAAGGATCTGACGTATCGTGAAGTACCCACCCGTATCTTGGAAGAAGCTTACAAAACCACCAGGACCCGGAGTATCAAATTTCTCAAGATTGAATGGAGCAACCATACCGAAGAGGAAGCCACTTGGAAGCGAGAAGAGTACATTAGGACAGAGTTTCCAGATCTCTTTAGTTCACAGCTTTCTTTCTTAAACCACGGGACGAGATTTTGTTTAAGGGGGAAGGTTTGTAACATCCCAAATCTTTAATCAAGATCCAAATCACCCAATTTAGGGTTAACAAAAAACTTTTTATATTAAAATAAATAAGGATGCATATGTGTGTTGCATTAATATAGAATTGTTTGGAATTGCCATGCTTGTTTGTTCTAATGGTTGTAAAAGGATTCAAAGATGAATGCCACATCATCTAGATCATTCCCAAGTCAAATCCAAAGAAAAAGAAATCAAATAAGATTAATAAATGCAAATGGTCATTTTGGCCCTTTTAATCCACTAGGTCACTTTAGGTGTTCCTAGAACTCACTTTCAAACAGACACAATTATGAATCTTTGCACCCCTTGCTAGTACAAGTAAAGATGTACCAAGGCCCACTTTGAAATCTTACAAAAACAGTTGAACACTAAATTTAAATGACATTTGCAAATGGAATCAAGTGTATGTGCGTAGATCCCACGTTTTCAAAAACCACTCAAATGAGTTCAACTTGACAATCCCAAGCAACCACAGATGCTCAAGCATGTGACTAACACCTCCAACAAAAATCTTTTCAAAATTCAAAACTTTTGTTCTTGCGGCCATTGTGTCGAACACCTTGGGAGAAAAATCAAATCTGCCTAACTAACACTATTGTGATCAAAGCATTGTCGAGCCATTTGGTTTAATTCTTGTCCCCTGGTCTCCCCTAGCTCTAACCATACCATCAACAAGCTATCCCTTAGCCTGGAGCAGCAGTAGCGCGCCGCCTGTTCTTGGTCGCCGCCGGCCGAGCGTGGACAGCGCGCCACAGACACCGCAACGCCTAACCAGCACATCCCTAGCTCCGCCGCACCCTACCGTGACCCCCGGTCCACCCCACGGACACAGCTGAGCACTGGACCACCGAGGAACACTCGTGCCCACTGCCTCTACACCGTGCACAGCTCACGCCAGAGCGCCGTCCCTGATAGGCCCACACAAGCCGCGCCTTGCCCTTAGTTCGCGTGGGCCGCTCCGCCATAACCCCAGCACACCCCAGGACACGCCCTTTTCCCGCCGCGCGACCAGGAGCCACCGCACGTCGTGTCGAGCACCGCCTCTGCCGCACAGAGCACCAGCCTTTCCCGACCAAACGCCACCGCCCCTAGCGTCGCCATTACATCATAGCTGATCGCCAGGAGGCAAGCCATCGTCCGCCTACCCCGCCCATGCCTCTAGCAGCCTGTACCAGCGGCACCGACGAGCTCACCGTCATGCCACACGGTCCCCTCGTCGACCTATATAAGGAGCCCTTCACCAGCCTCCATTGCCACACTCCAACACTCCCCTCTCACCACTGATCCTTCCCCACATCTCGCCGGAGCCGCTCGAGCAGCAATTCACCGGAATTGCGTCGGAGTTCACCGTAGCAGAGAAGAAAGGGGCCCGTCGATTTCATCCACCCAGGAGCCGCCGCGACCACGCCTGAGTCCGATGTCGACCACACGTTCAATCGCCCTCATCGCCCACTAGCTAGAGCCCTGGTAAGCCCCCATTGCACCCCCACCGAGCCGCTAGGGTTCCGGCTCACTGGCGACCAGTTCGTCATCGACGATGAATGACCACCGTTGATCTAGGTTCTAATCGCACGACCCACATCGCCCCGTACCGCTTCAAGTTAAGTTGTGTCGCTGACATGTGGACCCCTCCTGTCAGTTGCCAGCCGTGCCACGGAGTGGTACTGGGCCGGCCCGTTAGAGTTCCCGCATTGGCCCTAGATTTCAAATTTAGATTTTTATATTTAGAGTTAATCTATTTTCTGTCCACTAGTTTAAAAATCAATTCAGGGAGTTTTACACATCCAAAGTGAATGATTCCAATTTTGTTGGAAAGCCAATGAAAATATCTACCCAAGCCCGTTGGATTTAAATCAATTAGAGTTAGAGATCTCACTTAGCAAAAATAACAAGACATATACTTTTCCACATTCAAACATTTTTCAAAAATCAACCATAATAACTTTGGAGTTGATTCCAACTCTCAAAAATCACATTTGACCATACCTATCTGAAGATGAAATAGTATTTAGGTTTGCATGCAGTGACTTTGGACTAGTACCAAAATAATGCTATATAGGCATTTCTAGTCACTTTAAATTGAATAAATAATAAACTTACACTTTATCAAAGGTGATCAAACATTTAAATCACATTCCCATGTATTAGAATATGTGGTGATGACACGTGTCCACATGATCCCATATTTTAAATGGAGAATATTAAATCTTAAGTAATTTCTATGAGTAGAAATTATTTATTTTCACAAATAAAATACATGAAACTAGTTCATTAAATCTTGTGATGAATGTGATGATACTAGATCATCAAGTGTGTGCCTTAGTGTTCTAAGTAGACTAGTTAAGTATTGTTTGGTGATTGTGTATCCCATATGTATTTATAGACGATAGTACCGACCCAGTCTACGAGGAGGAGGAGTTCTACCCTAAAGAAGACGAGGAGAATTTCAACCACTGCACCAACCAAGGCAAGTGATCACTAGATGCAAGTTAACCTAAGAAACATGCAATAGGCATGCTTGGTTATACATTTTGACTTATACCTACCCCAAGTTTTATTACAAGCTTTACTTTCTTTTACTTTACCAAAGTTCTTTACCTTGTTTATAGATAACATAAAGAGTATAAAACTTGACCTATTTAGTTAGACTTAGATGTCATTCTATGGCATGATATTGAGATTAGCATCCCACCTTAGTGAACACTCTTAACTTAGTAATTAGAGATAAACCAAAAACTTGATCACTTTAGATGGGAATACTTGGTGAAAATGACTTATGAAAACCTTGGAATGATGAGTCATTCTATTGAGATGTTTTGATATGTGTTGAGAAACACCCATGGTTTATGATGATGAAAATGTTGAGGCATGCGCCTTAGCCCTTTATAAAAATTGATGGTTGGGTTCAGATGCGATACCATTCCAATTTTACTGTACAACCATAATACCTGAATTGGGTAAGGCTTAGACAGAAGTTTATATGCATTAGTATGAGTTCCCTCGCGGGAGAGGTTTGAGCTGAGGCTACCTCTCAATGTTGTCCACCTATGCATTACCCAGGATGGCAAATGGCCATGGCTGGGAGGCCAAGCTCAGACGAGAGGTGCTTGTACTAAGGTGTGTAATTGAAAGGTTATGATTGATTATCCGCATACTAAGTATTATGATTCAGGGTTATCCCTGACGGATGTATCGAATTTTGTGGTGAAAGTGTACCACCTCTGTAGAGTGTCAAACTATTCGAATAGCCGCGTCCGCAGTCATGGACAGTTGGAGTGGCCATATTGTTCCGTTGTGAGATGTTTTCAAAATGAATTATGAAATGAATTGGTGACTTTGACTTGACCACAACAGGGTTGTGACTATGAAAGCTAAGTTCCCACTTATGTGATTTTGAACTTTATTTTATCTTTCTTTGTTTCTGAACTCAGCTTAGGTTTCAAACTTAACTTTGCAAATAAACTTAGAGTTTAGCATTCCTACTAGAACTACCTTACTTGTTAGTGATGGTTTGTGAGTACTTAAAGAGTACTCATGGCTTTGTCCCTGGCTATTCCGGTGGCTAGACTATGAAGAGGACTACCCAAAAGAAGGACAACAGGATGGCTATGACAACTGGGATCATCTCCCATCGCCAGCATTGCCTGTGACACTGAAGATGGACCCCACCGCTACGCTATTTATTCTGCTGCTTGTTTGTATTAAGACTGGATCATGAGATCCTTTATTTGTGTAAGACCTTATTATGGTTTGTAATGGATGATGTACTGCGATATCCAATCTCTTATGTCTCACAAAAATGGTAGTCCTGGGATTGCGATGTATGGCATAATAGGCATCTGGGATTAAAAATCCGGGTGTTGACAACTTGTCATGCTAGAATTGTGTTAATTGGAAACATTAATACATGTGTGTTTAATAAATAAATAAACAGTTCCTAGTTATCCCTCTCATATAAACTAGCTCGTTGATTAACAAGATGATCAAGGTTTCCTGATCATGGACATTGGATGTTGTTAATAACAAGGTCGCAACATTAGTGAATGATCTGATGAGCATTCACCCAAATTATAGTACTACGATCAAAGTCATTATGTTTACATTGCTATAACATCATGCGAAGTAACCTTAGTCCTTAGACCATGAGATCATGTCAATCACTAACATCATAAGAGTAACTTGATAACATCAAATGCCACACTGTAATAGGTGACAATAAAAGTGGATTCAGATACTCCGAAAGTGTTATGTAGAGGATCATGGATCAAAAGTGGGATTTTTCTATCCTGATGATGGATAGATATACTCAGGCCCTCTCGGTGTTATCACATTGATATAGCTTGCAAGCAAGTGATAAGATTAATAAGAATGTTATATCATGGGAACAAGAAAAGAGTACTTGTCGCTAACGGGATTAAACTAGGTATGGGGATACCATTGATCGAATCTATGACATGTAATATATATCGTTAGACAAAGGGATTTAGTTACGACATCAAAGGTTCTCACGATCACTAGAGTCATCGTTGAATGTGTGGGAGTCAGTACGGATCTCTAGGTCCCACTGCTGATTATTGATCGGAGAGGGGTCTCGATTATGACTGCATTATTCGCGAACTATAGGGTGACAAACTTATGCTGTGTTTGGATGTAAGAATTGAGGCCTGGAATTGTCCATTTAGAATTGTTGGGCCAAATTTATTGTTTGGGGTGGTCTTGGAATTACAGTGTAGAAAGAAGAGGCAATTCCGAGCCTAACCCATCTAGTGGCCGCTCGGCCTCAAATATTTCCGAGCTCACCTGCTCGGAAACGCGTGGAATCACGTATTTGCATACCTCTTATCTTGGATCATGACATAATCGAGCGAGCAGCAGTCCCTAGCCCCCAACGCCTCTGTGCACCTGCACACCCTAGCTTTACCGCCGATGGGTTCCCCACTACCCCCTTCCCTGTTGTCTTCCCTTTCCCGACCTCCTCTCCTCATCCCTTCCCCTCTCCCTTTGAATGCTGGGAGAGCCCGCCCCAACCATAATCGGCTTGCTCCTGTGGCCATGAGCCTACTCTAACCCCAGATACCGGCGGGAGCTCAAGCACCGGTGGGAAGTGAATGGCGGTGGCTCCCTGGTCCTCCTCAAGCCGCCCTCTCCCTTCCCCACATCTTCCCCTTCTCTTCCTCCATTAATTTGCTATGGCTATTTATCATTGGAACCACACCTAATGCATAATATTTGATCTTTCTAATGTGCAGATTTATCCAAGAATTTGCAAAACCTCTGTCCGATTGAAGTTATATACTTCATATTCTCTACTATAGGTTGACGTGTGTATACAAAATTGTGATTTGAAATTCATATTTTCTATGAATCTAAATATGATGAGATGTGCCTTTATTTGAAATATTTGATGCTATTATGTGTGAAAAGAAGGTGTACTTCGTAATATACACACATACAATTTTGTAGACAAGTTTATGTTGTGCAAAATCAACAAAATGAACAATTCTATAGTTTGTACATCCAAACAAGAATCGAAATTGGGTGCCACCCTTCGATTCCAACAGCAAATTTCATGCACATCCAAACAACATAAATGGAATTGCAGTCCATTTCCTTTCCATCTTGGATTTAGAATTTCTAGACCAATTCATTTCCGAGCTAAAATTCATACATCCAAACACAGTGTTAAGGTATGTCGACACCAAATGGAGTAGATCTAATACTGGAGAAATGATTTGAAAGCGCTAGGATTATTTCGATGGACACCAAAAATGTTTTGGGTCAAATTGCTGAAAATAGTTTTAGATGTAATATTGAAGTAACACAAGGGTTTTTATGCATATGTTTGTTAGTTAAAGTAATTAAAAAATCATGAATAAAATAAATAAAAGTATTTTATTTAAAGAGAAAAATGCATTTAAATTAGTGGATAATTAATGCAAAGTGAGTGGAGTTTGTGTTAATGGGAGTGGGATTAGTGGAAGCTTCACTCACCATTATGGAGGGAGAGATGGGGGCACCACCATGGCCGGCGGCCATGCCCATTGGGGTTACCCCTTCCCTTTAAAAAGAGGCCTCCTCCTCCTACCCATTTGCACCACCTCCTCGTGAAGGTTCTCTTCCCCTCTAGTAAATTCACCATGGCTTTGGATTAGCGAAGTACATGTTCTCGGTGGTTTTCTGGAAGGATCTGCTTCTTTTGCTGCTTTTTTCGAGAGAGGACTCGAAGATTGTTGAGGTGCTCGCGTGTGTGCGATAACGGATGCACTGCTACTTTGCAACACTGGGCTTCAACTCGATCTTGAGATCGACAAGTGTACGACTACATCATCCATGAAATCAGATTTCATTGACAAAGATTTTCGGTCTTCGAGGGTAAGATCTGTGTGGATGTATATCCACCCATTGATTGTATCTTGGTAGATCATGGAAAAAATAGCACGCTATTTCGTGCTATTTAGCATGCTATAGTGTATTTGGAGAGTCCATGTTATTTTTTCACGAGTTTGCTCGCTATGGCGCTATTTTGCAAATAGCTTGCTATATCACACTAAAACATCATACGGTTAGCGCTATTTCAAGTATAGCATGTTACCTTTTTTTGATGGTGGGTGTGGATTAAGCGAGCATATGATGAGGGTGTGGAGTAAACAAAAATATGATAAAAAATTTGATTGTTAAACTTAAGTGATCGCGTCAGGCCGCTGCCTCCTGCCGCAACACCCGACATTACGCCTAGCTTCAACCCTGTTGGTTCTCATCCAACTTGGGTAACACCATACTTGGTTATTGATGCATGTAAAATGCATACATGAACTTTGTAGTTTGTTGACATGATTTCTCACATATTTTTAACATATATGATGTTAGATCTATGTTTTACATTTATTTCGGGGATTTTCTAAAAAAATCCCCTCTTTTGGTTCTAACTTTTTCTGGCAGAAATACCTTATGTTAATGTTTTTGACTTTCCATGAGCTATGGAACTCGAAATGGAGCTAGATCATCGAGAACTGTTAGAAAATTTCCATATGAATCCAACGAGCTAAAGTAGAGCCCAAGG
The DNA here is from genome assembly GCA_910589775.1 of Avena eriantha. Taxonomy (NCBI): domain Eukaryota; kingdom Viridiplantae; phylum Streptophyta; class Magnoliopsida; order Poales; family Poaceae; genus Avena; species Avena eriantha. The sequence continues at coordinate 58,813,555 of OU342743.1, read as the reverse complement.
GGACAAACGAGATGAAAATTTGAGCCCATTTAGTAGAGGGCGTGCCACTAGGGCTATCTCAGTCATTGAAACTCCGATGTCGTCGATTCCACCGCCATTCGCTTTGCTTTGACCTAAAACCATCTATATATACCCCTGGCGGCTTTTCTCGGGACGAATGGAGGCAGATATCGAAAAAACAGAGAGTCTGAAGGCCACCGTCGGCGGAGATCAAAGGGGGGACACGCTGCAGGAATCGCCTCCGGTGGACTCCACCCCCTCCGGCGTGTTCATCATGAACATCTACATCAAGATCCTCTCCATATCCCTACTATAATCTCTTGGAAAACATGATGTATGATGCAATATATTGTTTTCCCATGGTCTATTGTATGTCTATGTTGATGTTTGAGTAGTGACTTGTTTATGGCAATTCTGATATAGTTTGTTTTGGTTGCATACAAGCATATGTTATATTCTATGATGATCTTGATGAACTAACATATGAGTGCACACATATGTTGGGGGTGCACAAGGTTATCACCATTGCATATTGATAGGATGAGGGATAGACAGAGTTTGATAGAAGCCGAATCCCAAGTCTTAGAAATATATGTACTATTAATTCATGGTTAATCAACAGGGGTAATATCATGGAGACCTTAGATCTAAATGCGGTAGTTGGAATTTATGTCTTAATATTCCCTTGTTTGTTCTTAATTGTCCTTGGGATCAATCACTAGTGGTTTATTTGCTCGTATCTATGGCAACACCTAGTTATGGCTCCTCCTAGAAGAAACAATAAAAATAATATATATGTGCTTCACTAATTGTGACAACCAAATGAAGGAAATAACAATTTGCCTAAACATTTCCCCCCATAGATTGTCCACATCCACTCCACTAGCTCCACTTCATTTGTATTATTTTACTTATAGTATTTATTTCAACTACTTTATTGTTTTCTAGTTAATACCAAAAACCAACCACACACACACTTTAGATCCTAGCTTTGCATAGAAGGCCATATAAGTGGGTTATAGGGCTTTAGAGAATAGATAGTTTACCTTTATCTCCTCGTGGGTTCGACACTCAAATACTTATCAAATTGTACTACGGTGATCCCCTGCACTTGGGGGTTATCAAGATACTTTTTTGGCGCCGTTGCCGGGGAGCATAGTGCTAGGCTTCTATTCTTGTTTGCATTGCTAATTTATTTTTATTATCTCGAATATTAAAATAAAAGCCACTAAAAAATTATAAAATGGAAAATGACCAAAAATATTTCTTTTGTGGGCATAAGCATGGACATATATAATGCTTTGTCTAGATACTTCCATAGTTCTGAGATTGCTAAGAAACATAGAGAATCACAAGAAGGGAAAAGACTAGAGCATTGATTGAAAAAATTAGATTGCACTTCTAATGAGTTGCTTGAATATCATGGTGATGTAACTTGTTACTGTAAACAATATGAGAGACACTTTTAATATCAATGTATGTTCCATCAATACCATGTCAATGCCTCCTACAATAGAGGTGATTATGCTCATTTAGGGATGGAACATGTAGAGTAATTTGTTACTTTTATGGTAGCTTATGAATTAAAAATGTTCATTAGAGAAAATTTTAAAACCAATGCTATAGCTTGTAAAGTTGATATGGTAATTACTCTTCTCCTTAATTATTGTATAGCCAACTTTGAGGAAAATATTTATGTTGTTGACTATAATAATAGGGATATTGCTGCACAAGAGAGCACTACTGTTTTGCAGGAAGAGGATGATAAAAGCGTAAGCTTGGTGATGTCGATGCCACCCGAAGAAGAGGATAACGAGGAAAAATTGGAGGAATAGTGGAGTAGCTACCCATCTCCAACTCCCAACAATGGTAACATCCAAATTCCCATGAACAACCCTTCATATGCTAATTCAAGTAATGATGATTTTTCATTGCCTAGTAGTCCTCTATGTGGAACAATTATGCCTAATATATGTGAGGATGAAAGTGATATAATTGAGTTAGATGATCCATTATGCTCATTAGATGACTTATCTTTATATGGTGAATATATTCAAAACTATGAGATTAAGTTTGCTTTTGATGCTTGCAATAATTATGAAAGAGGAAGAGTAAAACCCTCTTTATGTTTCTATTTTATTTATGCAAGCTATTGATCATTATGTGCATCGAATACCACAACCTTGCTGCTATTTATTCATCTATAAAATGCCAATGCATAGGAAGAAAGTTGGACTCAAATGTTAATGTCTATGTGCTTTGTAGTGTGCTCCATATGCTTTCAAATACTATTCAATTTGAGCACACCTTGATATCCATGTAATATGTAAAATAACTTGAGCTACTGTTATTTAATAATTAGTGTAATATTTTAACTAAATTTGGGAGAGAAAATGAGAAGAGAAATGGAGAAGTTAGGGTCGACCTTGAGCATGTGTTGTTCATGCCAATAGAACCATTGCAAAGTCTAGAGCATTAAAACTTTCCCCATATAAAAACAAAAAATAGAGTGTCTATTTTGTAATATATTAGCTTCTTGAATAAAATGGTTTCCCAATAATTACTAAAGTTTGCATCATGGTAGAAACTATTATATCATTTGTTTGGAGAACTAACCATTTTGTAGGCATTGAAGTAACATGAAGATGGAAATATTTATTTGTTTGAGATGAGTGATGTGGTATGATGAGAAATAAGTAGAGGACAATAACTAGCAATAACACAAGCTTTGGGATGCTCACGCATCCCCCTCTTATTTCAAGTATTTCAAGTAATACTATTCCAAACTCATGTCTTAGTTTTACCTTCATATTTTGGTTTATATGTTTGTGGAAACCATGTTTCAATTACCTTTTTATTTTGTTTGTATTTTATTTTTGAACTCTTGATGTTGCAAGATAGTTTTATTTTAGTTTTATTTCTGAAGTTTTTAATAAAGCACCAAGTTTTACCCATTTTGGATGTTAAAAGTTGAAACATATATTTGGAATTGAAAATTTCTGCACGCTGTTGTTTACCAAATGTTTTTTATGATTTATTATGTAACTCCTATTGATCTAAATTTTCTACTGATGTTAAAATTTTTCATGCTCTATATGCATAAAAGTTAGCTAAAATTCCTGACATGTTTACGTGGGCGAAATAAATACGTTCCGCTGCTTCTGTTTTTCTGGACATAATCTGTCTTTTCTTGCAAGAGTGGCCTTTTTGAGTGTTGATTTGATTCTTTTTGAGTTTTTTGATATTTTATGGATATTGGCCAATTAAGTAACTCTCTGGACATTTAAAACCAAATTTTATTTGGGAATTTTATCACATCTAGCATTATATCTTTGTACCACTAATGTCACCCCATAGAAAAGAAATGGGAGAAAGTTTTGTGTTGAAGTTTTTTATAGGGAATAGAGGAACACCACACTAAGAGTTATCCAAGAATGGTGAAGTCTATAAGCTTAGGGATGCCCAAGGCACCCCACTGGACCTATCAAACTCTCAGTTTGCAAACCTCTAAACTTTGTTTTTTGAGCAACATAGAATGATCATAGAAACTTGGAGCGTCTTTGTCCAGTTTTATGTCTAGTTTTCATGTTGCCTTGAGAATAAATGAAACCGCCATGATAGATTTTTTTCATGCTTAGGAAATATCTACGAAAACAATCTATCCCATGACTAAATTCCTTGATGGAAATGAGTTGTGTGCTATCAAAAGAAAATGGAATGAAAGCAAAAAGCTGAAATTCAAAGTCATGCTTAGTGTTGCTAGCTCAAATACTTTAATGAATGATAATTTCATAGTGCCTTATTTAGTGATACCTTTTTCTCATATAAATTGATGTTTAATACTAATGAGAATTATGTGATGATAAATGTTGGGCACTATGGATCCAATGGCATACTTGTAGATCTTTTTGCTACCCCAAAAAAATCTTATACAAGCAAAGATTGTATATAGAAATACCCTTAAAAACAATTCCCATAGCGTAGACCATACATACCTATATAGCATCAATGCTATTCCAAGTATATTTCTCATGTTCCTTGTTTTATTTAGCATCCAAATAATATTGCTCTTATGGTTATGGTTGTCATAGAGAAGTTGGTTGTGGGGTGACCACGAACCTGAAGGCACAAATAAAAGGGAAAAGTTACCTAACGATAAATAATTTATGTGCTTGAAAAACTATGAGTTGATTGTTAGCCCAACCATGCTGAAATGGGGAAAGCTTTCAAACAATTAAGGGGAAGGTTTATGTGTGACACTCCCTTGTTGATATCATGTCTTTTGGTTGTGGATGCTTAACATTGTGAAATGAACATGATAAAATCAAGAATATTCTAGTATGTATATGTGTTAGAGAGAGCACCGGGCCACTAATCTAAGCCATGTTAAAAATGCCTAAAATCCATTATGGTGGAAATTTACAGCATGAATATTCTATGAGGCATTCAAATAAAAAGCTATGAAAATAGTGAATAAAAAGATGCTGAGATGTTTCATTTGTCTATTTGTCTTGTCATGTGAGTATGGATGTCTCTTCCCAGAGGCCTTCGTGCAAAGGGGCAAGAGGTACCTCAGTGCACCTCGTTTGGAACTCTATGCATATAATAACGAATTTCTTGTGATCTAAACTTGAGTAGCATGCGATAATGAGTACTTGTGGTTAACATACATGAGACATTCAACTTGTAGTGGGTCAAGCATATAAAGTATAGAAAGATTCTTATGATGGGATTAAATGGAACTAAACACTAATGATGAACTATTGATCAATCATAAACTTAATGAATAGAGTTTGGAAGCTAAATAGGCCTTTGCACATGTTTAATCCATGCTTACTTTCGGTACAAGATATAAAAATATCTTAAGGGAAGACATAAAACTAAGAAGTGAGTCTTCCAAGTCAAGGGCATGAAACTAAGAAGTAGCCCAAAGTAGAAAGGCATAAAAAACCCATTCCAATGATAGGAAATATTATTCCAACAATTCTATAGGTTTATCTAAGTATGCTTGAAGGTTTGTTTGACCTCTCATTTGTTTGAACACAAGTATACTTATTATTGAGCATGTTTATAGAGGGTAAAATGTATCACTTTATAGCTCACTTGCTTGTTGTCATTACTTAAAGATTGAACCTAGTAAACTTTGTGTGACAGTGAAAATAAGCAAAAGTAACAAACTCCAAAGTCCATGTTTATTTTTATCACCTTCATGCTCGAGGACGAGCATAGGTTAAGCTTGGGGATGTTGATGCATATAAAATGCAGACATAAACTTTGTAGTTTCTTGACAAGATTTCTCATATGTTTGCAACATATATGATGTTAGATCCATGTTTTACATTGATTTCAGAGATTTTCTAAACAATCCCCTCTCTTTTGGTTCTAACTTTTTCAGGCAGAAAAACCTTCTGTTAGTGTTTTGACTTTCTAGAAGCTACGGAATTCAAAATGGAGCTAAGTCCATGGGAGCTGTTATATAATTTCCATACAAAACCAACGAGCTAAAGTAGAGCCCAAGGGGACCAACGAGCTGGAAATGGGAGCCCATTTCATAGAGGGTGCGCCACTAGGGATATCTTAGCCGTCGAAATTCCGATACCATCGATTTCACCGCCATTCACTTTATTTTGACCTAAAACCATCTATATATACCCCCTAAAAGCCTTTCTCGAGATGGACGGAGGCGAAGATCGAAAACAAATAAACAGAGAGTCTGCAGGCCACCGCCGATGGAGATCAGAGGGGAAAAACACTACGGGAATCGCCTCTAGTGGAACTAGTGGACTCTACCACCCTACGGTGTGTTCATCATCAACATCTACAGAAAGATCCTCTCCATATCCCTACTGTAATCTCTTGGAAAACATGATGTATGATGCAATATATTATTTTCCCATGATCTATTGTATCTCTATGTTGATGTTTGAGTAATGACTTGTTTATGGCAATTGTGATATAGTTTGTTTTGGTTCCATACAAGTAGATGTTATCTTCTATGATGATCTTGATGAACTAACATATGAGTGCACACATATGTTGGGGGTGCACAAGGTTGTCACCATTGCAAGTTGATAGGATGAGGGATAGACTGAGTTTGATAGAAGCCAAATCCCAAGTCTTAGAAATATATGTAGTATTAATTCATGGTTAATCAGTAGGGGTAATATCATGGGGACCTTAGATCTAAATGCGGCAGTTGGACTTTATGTCTTAATATTCCCTTGCTTGTGCTTAATTGACCTTGGGATCAATCACTAGTGGTGTATTTGCTCGTATGTATGGCTACACCTAGTTATGGATCCTCCTAGAAGAAACAATAAAAATACTATATATGTGCTTCACTAATTGTGACAACCAAATGAATGAAATAGCAATTTTCCTAAAACATTTGCTCCCATAGATTATCCACATCGACTCCACTAGCTCCACCTCATTTTCATTTTTTACTTATAGTATTTATTTCAACTACTTTATTGTTTTCTAGTTAATACCAAAAACAACCACACACACACACACACTTTAGATCCTAGCTTTGCATAGGAGGTCATATAAGTGGGTTATAGGGCTTTAGAGAATAGATAGTTTACCTTTAGTTCCTCATGGGTTCGACACTCAAATACTTATCAAATTGTACTATGGTATGGTCCCCTACACTTGAGGGTTATCAGTTATGCATATACATGTATTACTCTAGGTAATTCATTATATGCTGAAATACTTGGTATTCATGATATACATGTTATATTTTTAATTTTTTTAGAACACCTGTTTTGTAAAATAGTGTGATATTAGCACGCTATAACTTTGATAGCATATGGAGAAAGGCCACGCTAAATTAAATAGAGCTCTTAAGGTAGATAGATCTTGGTGCTTAGTTGTTCATATCATAGGCATTTTTTTGTTTTCTATGCTGCGAACCCAATAGTGGTGTCAGAGCCTAATCTATGCGTTGATGCTTTGCACAGGTAGAACACATATGAATGTGTGGGTGCTGATGATCATGTTATTGCATCCTTTATGTATTTTGGATATTGGTGGCATAGTGGGATGAAGCAGCCCGGAATAACTTTTCATGTCCTCGCACATGAGACCCGTTCCACGCTTGACATGCAACTAGTTTTGCATAAGTGGCTTGCAAGTGTCTGTCTCTCCTACTATAGTCACCATCTGATTTACAATGGGTTGCTAATAATTTTACTATCATCGTTGTGGTTCCATGTTCGTAGGTAAGAATGGTTATATCTCCGAAAGCCCTAAGCAACCTAAAAACATGCAAAAGGTAAATTAGAAATGTCTAGTTTAGTTATTGTTGGGCAAGTGTTATGATATGGTAATATTATAATTTGACGCAATTGCAATGAAAGATAAAATATCTAATAGTTTGATAGAGACACGCTACAACATCCGCCTAACCATATATAGACAGATGCACGTTAAATAAGAACCAATAGTTCTATAAGCAACATAAAGTAAAAATATATCCCATCCTCCTTCTCGCTTACCTCAATAAGGAGGAAGAATATCCCATCCGTAGGAAATTTTCATTAATCGTTCCATGAGTATTGCACTATTTACTAGTCATGATTAGTCAAGTTAAACACAGTACTTTAATTACAGTTATCTATGATCGAGAAACTGTGCTCTAAGTCGTCCATAACTACAGACACGACTTTCAAATACCCTACAAGGGTTCACAAATAGCAACACACACGCATGATCAACCTTGGGAAAAACCAAATGAAAGCAAAAAGGCATCACAACAAAACATTTGCAAGATTCAAAAATGATTTTAGGGGCCACCCCACTAAGCTACCAGCAACAAAGTTGGCCAGGCTCCAAAATGGACCTAGAGGTTTGCACCAATGGCTGTAAAAGACTGGGAACCCGAAAGTATGACTAAGCTTGTATATATCGTGAAAACACTCCGCTTTCGAAAACTATACAAGTAAATGCTCCTCGAGAAACAGTAGTAAATAAAGCAGTAAAACATAGTATAAGTACATGATAGTAGTAAATCCCCAAACTAATTCTGGACGCAAGAAATAAGATGTGAATCATGTGCATACCAAGGAGATCCATGGGTTCACATGTGGATAGTGTGATAGTCAAGGAACAAGCATGAACTACTCATGTCCTATGGGACACAAGTGAGCGAATAAGAGCCAAATCTCAGATATTGCCACGAGTGCCTCTTTCTTTAGTTATCTCATTACTACACAATTTAAGTTGTTTAGGTACCTCGTTATCCACAACAGACTCGCACAAACCCTACACATGAAATTCTACGACCTGTATGGCTCAAACAATTTATGTAGTAATGTCTGATAGGATGAAGGATACACACTTGACTAGGTTTAAAAGTAAGATGCGCAGTACTTGGGATTGCAAATTAATTACACAATGATGCATGAATACATATATAGACATATGTGCTATATGTAAATGAAATCATGGGGACATCCTTGCCTAGAAGCTCAACAGTGGGATAACTGGGGTTTGGGTAATATTCTTGTTCCTCCTGATAATTTCCTTTCTCGACGTCTATCCGGAATAACTATCAAAAAATAAGAGCCATAATAAATTAAGTGCGCAAACATATGAATCATATGTAACAAGAAAAACATGGTATTCCATGATGGAATGATGCATAATTTCATGGTATAACATAGCATGACATGGGTGAGGTGCTAGAATAATAATAAAGCATTGTCATAATTTATTATTCTAGTTTTACTTGCATAAATAGTTCTAAATATTTTATATTTATATGATGCATGATTCAATTTATATCATGGAATGCATAGTTGGAAAGGACTTCTCATGTTGATCAGTTTAGAATATTATTTGTTCAATTCGGAATTACAGTATAAAAGTTATGAATTTATTAATAAAAGGGCATTAAAAATATTCAAATTTTTATTTTCCTAGAAATTATTTTGGATGGCATGATAGTAATCCTTGCTCTTTTCGGATCTCAATACATATATTATGTACATTAATTGGATTAATGAATTTAAAGGTGAGATTTAAACATTAAATAAAGCATTTATTAATAATAGCAAAATATCTATTAAAGAACCTTTTGACAAAGTTACCAGAGAGCATAATATTGTTTAGCCTTTAAAACTAACCAACTTTGGTTTTTGAATCATGTTGAAAATCATTACAAATTTAAATTAAATTTTGGTCAAAGTTTGGTGTAGTTTTGACTAGAGTTTTGAATTTGAATCAAAATTTTGAATCGGACAGACTGTAACATCCCAAAACTTCAATCCAATCTTATCAAGATCCAAATCATCAAATTTAGGGTTAACAAAAACTTTTCCAAATTAAAAATGAAAGCATTCATGTGTATGTGCATTTAATTTAGAAATCGATTTGAATTGCAATGGTTCTGTGATTCATTGCTTGTAAAATGTTTCTTTGGTAAATTAAACATCATCTAAATCTTTCCCAAGCAAATCCCAAAGAAAATCAAATCAAAAGCAATTAAAAAGGAGGAATGGTCATTTTGGTCATTTTAATCCAATACACTACTTTGAGTGTTCCTAGAACTCATATCTCAACCGAAATAATTCTGGATATTTACACCCTTTGATAGTACACATAATGAGGTACCAAGGCCCACTTTTTGATTTTCTAAAAACCTTCAAATACTTATTTTAAATGGCATGTGAAAATTGAATTCAATGCATATGTCTAGATCACCCCTATTTCAAAAACCACCAATTTGAGCTCCACTTTCAAAACCCTTGCAACCAGAGACTACCTAGAATCAGTGGAGAACACTCAAAAAATTTGAAACCAAAATTCAAACTTTGGTCTCTTGTGGCCATTTCATCAAACAGGTGGCAGGCATAAATCTTGCAAATTCCAAAACACTATGTGAGCAGTGGAATTGGTCACCATTTGGGCCTAACTCGGTCCCCTTGTCCCCTCAGCTAAAACCCCAGCCCTAGCTCCCTCTCCCTCTCCCCTATCTGCTCCAGTACCAAGCCGTCCGACGCCATGCGCCAGGTTGACCATGGACAGCTCGCGCCAGCCCGTCCAGCGCTCTCCTTCGTCGCTGGCAGACAAGCGCCATCACACCGCACCGCCTCAACCAGTCCCTGACCAAAATCGAGCAGAGGACCAGCCGCATTTGCTCGCGCCCATGCCTCTGTCCGCCATGTCAATCACCCCGGAGCGCTGTGCCCACCAGAGCAGCACTGGCCTCGCCAAGCCCTAGCCTTGCATGACAGCACCTGCAGCAGGCCCAGCAACTGCCCAGACATCCTCGTTCAGCGCCTCGTGACCAGCAGCCCGGAGGAACCGCGTCGAACACCGCCGCCCCTGCTCAGTGCACCGCACGCTCCCGACCAGCTTAGACCTCGCCTTGCCGCGCCTTTCAGACCCAGAGGATCAACGACGGACAGAGAATACATCGCCGCCCTCGCCCATGCCGAGAGAGCCCCGCACCGTCGTCACCGATGACCTCACTAGAGCTCGCTCTGCCCTCTTGTTGACCCTATATAAAGCGGACACCCCAGCCTCTTTTCTCCATACTCACTCACTCCCCACCTCTCACTGAAACTCACCCACCTCTCGCCGAAGCCGCTCGAGCTCTGTCTTGACGGAATTGGAGCCAAAGCCGCCGCAGCAGGAGGAGAAGGGTGTCTGCGATTTGGAGCACCCCAAGCTCCGTCGCAACCGCGCCTTGCCTCGCCGTCGTCTACCAGCCCGTTTGCCTGCCTCACCGACCTTGCTGGAGCCCTGGTATGCCCCCAATCGACCCCCACCGCCGCGTCTAGGGCAGACTCTCGCCAGAGTAATCCGTCGTCGACGATGACTCTCCACCGTTAGATCCTCTTTAGATCGTGTGGCCGAGAATGCCCGATACCGTTTCGGTGTTTCTGTGCCGCTGACCGGTGGAGCCCGCATGTCAGGCAGCCCGCTGTGCTCATTGTGCGTAGCTGGGCCGGCCTAGTTAGTTCCCACGCGAGTTAGAGATTCAAATTTAGCCTTTTCTAATTAGAGTTAATCTAGTTTTTGTCCACTAGTTTAAAAATCAATTCTAGGAGTTTGACAAATCCAACTTGCATGAAACCAATTGTGCCTGAAAGGTATTGAAGTTATCTATCCAAGCCCGTTGGATTTAATTCAATTAGAGTTATAGGTCTCTCCTAATAAAAATAACAAAACATAAGCATTTGCACCTTGTAACATTTTTATAAAATCAACTAAGATAGGTTTTGAGTTGATTCCAACTTTCAAAAATCACATTTCATCATATCTACCTAAATATGAAATAATATTAAGGTTTACATGCAGTGACTTTGGACTAGTACCAAAATAATGCTATATAGGCATTTCTAGTCACTTTAAATCATTAAATATTGACGATAGACGATAGTATCGACCAAGCTTTCGAGGAGGAGGAGTTCTACCAAGAAGAAGAAGAAAACTTCAACCACTTCACTTCACAAGGCAAGCCACCATTAAAAATGCAAGCTAACAGTTGCAAGTATAATGCTTAGCAAGCTAGGATTAAACTAGATGGTGTAGCCAAGATGCCTTAGGCATGCTTTGGTCACATTACTTTGACTATTAGATACTCCAATTCTTATTTTACAAGCTTTACTTCCTTTACTTTACCCAAAGTTCTTTACTTGTTTTGAGGGTAGCATAAAGAGTATAAAACTTGACCTATTTAGAACCCCTTTAGATGTCATTCTATGGCATGAGATTGAACCCATCTTTTCCACCTTAGTGAACACTCTTAACTTATAGTTTAGAGTAGATCAAAAACTTGAGTCACTTTAGATGGGGACACTTGGTGAAAATGAATTATGAAAACCTTGGAATGATGAGTCATTCTATTGAGATGTTTGGACATGTGTTGAGAAACACAAATGGTCTATGATGATGAAAATGTTGAGGCATGAGCCTTAACCCTTTTATAAAACTGATGGTTGGATTCGGATGCAATACCATTCCAAATTTACCGTACAACCACACTACCTGAATTGGGTAAGGCTTAGCTAGAAATATATATGCATTAGTATTAGTTCCCTCGCGGGAGAGGTTTGAGCTGAGGCTACCTCTCAATGTTGTCCACCTATGCAGTGCCCAAGATGACAGATGGTCATGGTTGGGAGGCCATGCTCATAGGAGATGTGCTTATACTAGGGTGTGTAAAGGGAAGGTTATGTTTGATTACCTGCATACTAAGTATGATGATTCAGGGTTATCCCTGACAGATGTATCGAATCTTGTGGTGAAAGTGTACCACCTCTGCAGAGTGTCAAACTATTCGAATAGCCGCGTCCGCGGTTATGGACAGTTGGAATGGCCATACTATTTCGTTATCAGATGTTTTCCAAACAACTTATGAAATGAATGATGAATTTTGACTTGACCACAACAGGGTTGTGTTTATGACAATAGCTTCCCACCTTAAGTGATTCTAGAACTTTATTTTATCTTTCTTTGCTTCAAAACTCAGCTTAGGTTTCAAACTTAACTTTATAGTTAAACTTAGATTTAGCACTTTAACTTAGAACTATATTACTTGTTAGAGGTAGTTTGCGAGTACTTAAAAAGTACTCATGGCTTTTGTCCCTAGCTATTCTCATGGCCAGACTATGAAGGAGACTATCAAGATGATGACCAGCAGGACGGCTATGATAACTAGGACTATCTGCCTTCGTCAGCATTTCCTGTGCCCCTGAAGATGGCCCCACCACTACGCTTATCTTTTATTTTCGCTACTTGTTGTATTAAGACTGGATCATGAGATCCTTATTTGTGTAAGACCTTATGTATGGTTTGTAATGGATGATGTATTGTGATTTCCAATCCGTTATGTCTCGCAAAAATGGTAATCCTGGGATTACGAGGTATGGCATAACGGGCATCTGGGATTAAAAATCTGGGTGTTGACAAGTTAGTATTAGAGCCATCTTGACTATAGGAGACCCTAGTTAGAATGGACGTCTAAACAAAAACTTAGTTTCAAAACCAAAGTGAGTATTTATGAAAAACTATCTCCTCTCTTATCCTTGTGGATTCATTCTTTCTCAAAAATTCATGTTCCCCAAAATTCTTAATTACTACTTAAAATTTAACACACTTGATCACTTCACTAACTTCCTCATCCTAAATTCTTGTAGATGGAGTCTCAGTTCAGCAAATTCTACCAGTTGGGGAACGGAGGTCAGCTGATCTTCGAGAGGGATCTAGATTCTCTGTCGGAGTTACTAGGACGCCCACATCCGGAGTTTCTTGGAGATCAACTTCCAGGACCCCCAGGAGGAGACTTACAGTGGCTAGTCACCGCGGATCTTAGAGGAAGCATCGAAGCACCAACTTCTGGAAGAATTCAGTTCTCCGTGAGAGAGAACAACTGGCTAGATGGGTTTGCCAGGGCAATGCATGAAGCTCTCGCACGTCTATGTGCCCTCAGTGTCAACAAGATCCAAGGAACCCATTTTGCTCACTATGCAAGACGTGACTTCATGGGAATGCCGATGGAGATGCCAAGTCACCCAGAGTTGAGGCGTCAAGTGGAGAATCTTGACTTCTTGCTTCATGACAGACAGCAGGAACTAGACAATGCCAGAGAGTTAGCCAACCAGAACCATGCCATTGCCGACCAGAAGGCCCAGACGTTCGCACTGCTCGTCCAGGATCGCCAGTCTCTTTGCCGCCAGCGTGCAAAGAAGGACCGCACCATCGCCTGTCTTCGCAAGAACGTGGCCGACCTCGAGAAGACCGTCAAGGAGCAGGAAGCTCAGCTTGCCGCAAAGAAGGAAGAAGATGAGGGTGAAGACATCCAGGGAGACATGGATTCTTACCTTAGCAACGATGATGACTTTCTGGCAGAGGATGCCTGGACTTCTACCCTGACGATGAGGACTCCGACTTCATCGACGATGAGTAGATGCACTAGAACACTGTCGTAGCATGAGATGTACCGGTCCCAATGTATCGTAGTTTGCAGAATGGTTCTTCAAACCATCTGTTTTCCTTTGTTTGTTGTGGTGTGTGTTGTATCGTGTGCTTGTTTGCATGAATGAAAATGAAGTTAGTTCAAAAACCTGAGTCTAACTCAAAGTTTTAGCTTTGAAAACCAAAACCATGAACCTTAGAATTTCCCTCTTACCCCTATATCCATCTCAATCTTCAGATGACTCGTGGAAACCAAGGAGGGAGCAGCTCGTCGCAAGACCCAATGCTGCAGATCTTGCAGAATCTCATCGCAAACCGTGAAGCAAGCAGGGAAAAGCGCCAAGCCAACTTAGCAACACTGCAGCAAATCGCCCAGATGGCTCTCAACAACCAAGGGCATGGAAATCAGGATCATCAAGGATCCAAGCTGAAGAACTTCTAGAATACCAATCCCCTAAGCTTTAGCACGTCAGAAAACCCATTAGATGCTGATGACTGGTTACAGACCATGGAAAACAACTTAGAAGTTGCAAGAGTTGATGAAAATGAGAAAGTTCTCTTCGCCACCCACTACCTGGCAGGAGATGCAAGAGCTTAGTGGAATAGTATCCGCCTGATGAACCATGGTCAAGTAATGACATGGGAAGCATTCAAAGTCAAGTTCAGCCGCACCCACGTGCCGCAAGGTCTAGTCAACAGAATGAGAGATGAATTCCGCGAATTCAAGCAAGGGAGAATGACTGTGGTGGAGTACCGTCACAAATTCCTGTCACCTGCCAGATATGCACCTGATGAGATCAACACGGAGGCTAAGAAGGAGAGATTCCTGAACGGACTGCATGATGAGATGAATACTGTCCTCGTCAACATCCGATTCGAGGATCTCGAAGAGCTAGTCGACTCTGCCATTCAGATGGAAGGGAAGATTAACCAGGCAAACGACAACCGCAAGCATCGTATGATGCAGTAGTATGGATCCAGCAGTCACCAGAAGTACCGTCCCAACCCTTCATCGGGATATGCACCAAGGAACAACCGACCCCCAACGTCTCGCCCAAGCTACCCCAACCGTAGCGGAGGCAATGGGAAGCCCGGAGGAAAAAAATCATAACTCTGGAAATGCCAACAATTTCAACCGTGCACCTCCCAAGAACAACAGCAACAACAACAACACTGCAGCCAGAACTGGCAGCAATGTTGTGCCTGTCGCAGTCAAGGACAAGTCCCAAATCACTTGTTTCGAGTGTGGAGGGAAGGGTCACTACTCCAATGAGTGTCCCAAGAAGACTGCAGCCAACGCCAATATGAATGCCCCAGCTCAGCAGCAGTGTCGTGCTCAACCAGGAAGAAGATTTGCCCCAGGGAACCCTCACAACCGCAACAGCCCTCTCTTCCACATGAACACAGAAGAAGCCCAGGAAGCGCCAGATGTAGTGATGGGTATGTTTTCTGTCAACTCAGTTTTAGCAAGAGTATTGTTTGATTCGGGAGCATCGCATTCCTTTGTCACTGAAGAATTTTCATGCACTAGTAAGATTCACCCAACCAACCTGAAGCATGTCATGATAGTTCAAATCCCCGGTTCAACAACCAAAGCTAGAAAATTTTGCAAAGATGTGCCTATCAGAATACATGGGATAGATTTTTATGCCAACCTAATTGTACTTGGAACCAAAGGATTGGAAGTAGTACTAGGTATGGACTGGATGTCAAGGCATAAAGGACTGATAGACTGTGCTAAGAAAGCCATAACCATGACCAGTAGTTCTGGAGTAACAGTAAAGCATATCTCTGAAACCTTACCTCGTCAATTCAAGTGCAACA
This sequence comes from Avena eriantha, assembly GCA_910589775.1. Classification (NCBI taxonomy): domain Eukaryota; kingdom Viridiplantae; phylum Streptophyta; class Magnoliopsida; order Poales; family Poaceae; genus Avena; species Avena eriantha. The sequence continues at coordinate 58,797,802 of OU342743.1, read as the reverse complement.
AAAGTGTAGCCCTGCCCACCATTGACCAAGTCAGAGTAGTCTGTGAATACCCCGACGTATTCCCATATGAATTGCCAGGTATGCCCCCGGATAGGGATATTAAGTTCATTATCGAACTAATCCCTGGAACCGGACCTATAGCCCAGAGACCCTATAGCATGAACCCCTTAGAGTTAGTGGAACTGAAGAAGCAGTTGGATGCCATGTTAGAGAAAGGCTTGATTCAACCAAGTTGCATCGCCATGGAGATCACCCGTGTTATTCGTTGACAAGAAATATGGAGGAAATCGTTTGTGCACAGACTACAGAAAGTTGAATGATGTTACCATCAAAAACAAGTACCCCTTGCCAAAGATAGAGGATCTATTTGATCAGTTGACTGGAGCCCAGGTATTCTCAAAGATTCATCTTAGGACTGGTTATCACCAACTTAAGATTCGTGCAACGGATATTCCGAAGACCGCCTTTACTACTCGCTATGGTTTATACGAGTATACGGTTATGTCTTTTGGATTAACCAATGCCCCTGCTTATTTCATGAATCTCATGAATAAGATCTTTATGAATTTCCTAGATAAGTTTGTAGTTGTGTTTATCGACGACATCCTTATCTACTCCAAGTCGGAAGAAGAGCATGAGCAACATCTGAGAAGCATTCTAGAAACCCTGAGAGAGCATCAGTTATATGCCAAGTTCAGCAAGTGTGAGTTTTGGCTGAAAGAAGTAGGATTCCTAGGACATATTGTGTCTGCCGGAGGAGTCTCTGTTGATCTCGCCAAGATCAAAGATGTCGAAGAATGGGAAGCCCCAACCACTCAAACCCAAGTCAGTGCATTTCTTGGATTAGCGGTATATTACCGCAAGTTCGTAGGGGGATTCTCGAGCATAGCCAGACCCATGACCCAATTGTTGAAGAAGGACAAGAAGTTTGAATGGACAGACAAATGTGAAGCCAGCTTTCAGGAGTTGAAGAAGAGATTGATATCAGCCCCAATATTAATCATGGCGGACATCAAGAAGCCGTTTGATGTGTATTGTGATGCATCCAAGATTGGTCTAGGATGTGTATTGATGCAAGAAGGCAAAGTCATCGCGTATCTGTCTCGACAACTAAAGAAGCAAGAGCAGAACTATCCGACCCATGATCTTGAGTTAGCAGCTGTGTTTCTAGCATTGAAGACATGGCGTCATTATTTGATGGGTAATCGCTGTGAGATTTACTCAGATCATAAAAGCTTGAAGTATATTTTCATTCAGAAAGAGCTGAATATGAGACAAAGGAGATGGATAGAGTTAATCAAGGATTATGACCTTGACATTCACTATCACCCCGGCAAAGCCAATGTGGTAGCGGATGCTCTGAGTAGATTGCCATGTAGGCTAAACACCATGATCAAGGAGAAGCAACCAAGTTTGTACGAAGAGTTGGAGCAGTTCAGGACTGAATTAGTTAGCAAAGGATTCTTAGCTAGCATTGAACTTCAACCCACTTTGATTAGCCAAATCAAGGAAGCCCGGAAGGGGAATGAAAGTATCGACGGAATCAAACACCGTATTGGTACAGGAAAGGTACCTGGATTCACTGAAGACGAAGAAGGAGTACTGTGGTACAAGACGTATCTGTGTGCCAGCAGATTTGGAGCTAAAGCAAGTTATCATGAAGGAAGCTCATGACACTCTTTATTCTATCCACCCCGGAGGAACGAAGATGTATTAGGATTTGAAAGAGCAATTTTGGTGGCACAAGATGAAGAGAGAAATCGGAAGCTACATCGCCAAATGTGACATCTGTCAAAGAGTCAAAGCAGAGCATCAGAGACCTGCAGGACTGTTGCAACCATTGCAGATTTCGGAATGGAAATGAGATTCCGTCGGAATGGACTTTATCACTGGTTTGCCTACTTCTAGTAGGGGAAATGACTCAATCTGGGTCATAGTTGATAGACTGTCCAAGGTAGCCCACTTTATACCTATCAATACCACCTACCAGAGTGCGAAGTTAGCAGAACTGTATATTGTTAGAATTGTGAGTCTGCATGGAACCCCCAAGACCATAGTATCAGATCGAGGAACCCAGTTTACCTCGAGATTTTGGCAGAAAGTACAAGAAGGATTGGGAACCAAGTTGAACTTCAGCACCGCTTATCACCCGCAGACTGATGGAGAGACTGAGAGAGTTAACCAGATCCTAGAGGATATGCTTAGAGCTTGTGTGTTGGAATACAGATCAAAATGGGAAGACTGCCTGCCTTTCGTAGAATTCTCATATAACAACAGTTATCAAGCTAGTTTGCAGATGGCACCCTTTGAATTCCTATATGGAAGAAAGTGTCGTACCCCTTTAAATTGGTCGCAAGTAGGAGAGAGTCAGGTCTTTGGACCCGACATTCTCAAAGAAGCAGAAGAGAAAGTTCACAAAGTCCATGAGCACCTCAAGACCGCCCAATCCAGACAGAAGAGTTATGCTGACAAAAGAAGGAGAGACCTGACTTTCAATGTCAGAGATATTGTATATCTCAAAGTTTCACCATTGAAAGGAACTCAACGCTTTAGTTTGAAAGGAAAGTTAGCCCCCAGATATATCGGGCCCTTTAAGATTCTGAACCGTCGAGGAGAAGTATCGTATCAACTGGAACTGCCTGAAGAGATGTCAGCCATCCACAATGTGTTCCATATCTCGTTACTTCGCAAATGCTTGGAAGTGCCTGAGAAGACTGAAGTTTTCAAGAACATCGATCACAGGGAGGTAGAAATCAACAAGGACCTGACCTATCGGGAAGTGCCCATCCGTATCTTAGAAGAAGCCTACAGAACCACCAGGACCAGGAGCATCAAGTTTCTCAAGATTCGGTGGAGCAACCATACCGAGGAGGAAGCCACTTGGGAGCGCGAAGATTACATTAGGACAGAGATTTCTTTAGTTCCTAGTTTTCTTTGTAAATCTCGGGATTAGATTTTGTTTAAGGGGGGAAGGTGTGTAACATCCCAAAACTTCAATCCAATCTTATCAAGATCCAAATCATCAAATTTAGGGTTAACAAAAACTTTTCCAAATTAAAAATGAAAGCATTCATGTGTATGTGCATTTAATTTAGAAATCGATTTGAATTGCCATGGTTATGTGATTCATTGCTTGTAAAATGTTTCTTTGGTAAATTAAACATCATCTAAATCTTTCCCAAGCAAATCCCAAAGAAAATCAAATCAAGAGCAATTAAAAAGGAGGAATGGTCATTTTGGTCATTTTAATCCACTACACTACTTTGAGTGTTCGTAGCACTCATATCTCAACCGAAATAATTCTGGATATTTACACCCTTTGATAGTACACATAATGAGGTACCAAGGCCCACTTTTTGATTTGCTAAAAACCTTCAAATACTTATTTTAAATGGCATGTGAAAATTGAATTCAATGCATATGTCTAGATCACCCCTATTTCAAAAACCACCAATTTGAGCTCCACTTTCAAAACCCTTGCAACCAGAGACTACCTAGAATCAGTGGAGAACACTCAAAAAATTTGAAACCAAAATTCAAACTTTGGTCTCTTGTGGCCATTTCATCAAACAGGTGGCAGGCATAAATCTTGCAAATTCCAAAACACTATGTGAGCAGTGGAATTGGTCACCATTTGGGCCTAACTCGGTCCCCTTGTCCCCTCAGCTAAAACCCCAGCCCTAGCTCCCTCTCCCTCTCCCCTATCTGCTCCAGTACCAAGCCGTCCGACGCCATGCGCCAGGTTGACCATGGACAGCTCGCGCCAGCCCGTCCAGCGCTCTCCTTCGTCGCTGGCAGACAAGCGCCATCACACCGCACCGCCTCAACCAGTCCCTGACCAAAATCGAGCAGAGGACCAGCCGCATTTGCTCGCGCCCATGCCTCTGTCCGCCATGTCAATCACCCCGGAGCGCTGTGCCCACCAGAGCAGCACTGGCCTCGCCAAGCCCTAGCCTTGCATGACAGCACCTGCAGCAGGCCCAGCAACTGCCCAGACATCCTCGTTCAGCGCCTCGTGACCAGCAGCCCGGAGGAACCGCGTCGAACACCGCCGCCCCCGCTCAGTGCACCGCACGCTCCCGACCAGCTTAGACCTCGCCTTGCCGCGCCTTTAAGCCCCAGAGGATCAACGAGGTACAGAGAATACATCGCCGCCCTCGCCCATGCCGAGAGAGCCCCACACCGTCGTCACCGATGACCTCACTAGAGCTCGCTCTGCCCTCTTGTTGACCCTATATAAAGCGGACACCCCAGCCTCTTTTCTCCATACTCACTCACTCCCCACCTCTCACTGAAACTCACCCACCTCTTGCTGAAGCCGCTCGAGCTCTGTCTTGCTAGAATTGGAGCCAAAGCCGCCGCAGCAGGAGGAGAAGGGTGTCTGCGCTTTGGAGCACCCCAAGCTCCGTCGCAACCGCGCCTTGTCTCGCCGTCGTCTACCAGCCCGTTTGCCTGCCTCACCGACCTTGCTGGAGCCCTGGTATGCCCCCAATCGACCCCCACCGCCGCGTCTAGGTCAGACTCTCGCCGGAGTAATCCGTCGTCGACGATGACTCTCCACCGTTAGATCCTCTTTAGATCGTGTGGCCCAGAATGCCCGATACTGTTTCGGTGTTTCTGTGCTGCTGACCGGTGGAGCCCGCATGTCAGGCAGCCCGCTGTGCTCATTGTGCGTAGCTGGGCCGGCCCAGTTAGTTCCCACGCGAGTTAGAGATTCAAATTTAGCCTTTTCTAATTAGAGTTAATCTAGTTTTTGTCCACTAGTTTAAAATCAATTCTGGGAGTTTGACAAATCCAACTTGCATGAAACCAATTGTGCCTGAAAGGTATTGAAGTTATCTATCCAAGCCCGTTGGATTTAATTCAATTAGAGTTATAGGTCTCTCCTAATAAAAATAACAAAACATAAGCATTTGCACCTTGTAACATTTTTATAAAATCAACTAAGATAGGTTTTGAGTTGATTCCAACTTTCAAAAATCACATTTCATCATATCTACCTAAATATGTAATAATATTAAGGTTTACATGCAGTGACTTTGGACTAGTACCAAAATAATGCTATATAGGCATTTCTAGTCACTTTAAATCATTAAATATTGACGATAGACGATAGTATCGACCAAGCTTTCGAGGAGGAGGAGTTCTACCAAGAAGAAGAAGAAAACTTCAACCACTGCACTTCACAAGGCAAGCCACCATTAACAATGCAAGCTAACAGTTGCAAGTATAATGCTTAGCAAGCTAGGATTAAACTAGATGGTGTAGCCAAGATGCCTTAGGCATGCTTTGGTCACATTACTTTGACTATTAGATACTCCAATTCTTATTTTACAAGCTTTACTTCCTTTACTTTACCCAAAGTTCTTTACTTGTTTTGAGGGTAGCATAAAGAGTATAAAACTTGACCTATTTAGAACCCCTTTAGATGTCATTCTATGGCATGAGATTGAACCCATCTTTTCCACCTTAGTGAACACTCTTAACTTATAGTTTAGAGTAGATCAAAAACATGAGTCACTTTAGATGGGGACACTTGGTGAAAATGAATTATGAAAACCTTGGAATGATGAGTCATTCTATTGAGATGTTTGGACATGTGTTGAGAAACACAAATGGTCTATGATGATGAAAATGTTGAGGCATGAGCCTTAACCCTTTTATAAAACTGATGGTTGGATTTGGATGCAATACCATTCCAAATTTACCGTACAACCACACTACCTGAATTCGGATGCAATACCATTCCAAATTTACCGTACAACCACACTACCTGAACTATATTACTTGTTAGAGGTAGTTTGCGAGTACTTAAAAAGTACTCATGGCTTTTGTCCCTGGCTATTCTCATGGCCATACTATGAAGGAGACTATCAAGATGATGGCCAGCAGGACGGCTATGATAACTAGGACTATCTGCCTTCGTCAGCATTGCCTGTGCCCCTAAAGATGGACCCCACCGCTACGCTTATCTTTTATTTTCGCTGCTTGTTGTATTAAGACTGGATCATGAGATCCTTATTTGTGTAAGACCTTATGTATGGTTTGTAATGGATGATGTACTGTGATATCCAATCCGTTATGTCTCGCAAAAATGGTAATCCTGGGATTGCGAGGTATGGCATAACGGGCATCTGGGATTAAAAATCCGGGTGTTGACACTGACTTTTCTTCCCGGGCCCGTTACTAGCCACAGAGACCGAAGTGTGGGCATGCGGCTAATGGGGCAGCTGTGCTGGCGGGGCGACTCTCTGACTTATTGCGGTGACCCAGCATACCACAACATGTGTAGTATACTATAGTCATTGACATGACATCCACACAACACCATTCTGTAAATATCACATCCCTCAGAGTGGTACACCAGAAACATTGTGGGTCCAAATTACAATCATACACACTTCATTATTATAACAATATAAGAAGTTCGAGACTTCAAGTAATTCAAACTTACAAACCCAAATAACTTATTTCATAAGTTTAGTTGAAGAACAAAAAACACAACGGTAATAAAGACATGAGCTCAATAGCTTATTCTATAGGGTTCGTGTTGCTCAGCTCAACCTAAATAACTACGCTCTGGCCTGACAACTACTCTGACTTGTTGTCTTTAGCTCCATAGTGTATCCCATAGTCCACCCCTTCGATTCTGATACGTTGCTAACGTATCCATAATTTTTGATGTTCCATGCTTGGTTTTATCTACTTTCTTGTATTTTGTTCCAACTTTGGAGTACTTTCTATACACTTTCTTGGATTAACCTATTAACAAGTGCCACAGTGCCAGTTGCCTGTTTTCTGCTGTTTTTGGTTCTAGGAAAGTCAGAAAATCAATATTCTTGGAATTGGACCGGACAAAAGCCAAAGTCGATATTTTACCGGAAGACTCACAGAGCCAGAAGACGAGACAGGGAGGGGCCATATGGTGGTGCAGGCTAGCCCTGGTCGCGCCACCAGGTGGTGTGGGCCCCCTGGCCACCCACCGACCTTGCCTCTTCGCCTATAAGAAGCCTCCCGGTGCATAAACCCTAAATCATCAAGACTCCAGCCACAAAAACTTACACATCGCCGCCACCACCGAAGGGGAGATTCGGGGGACAGAAAGTCTCTGTTCCGGCACCCTGCCAGGATGGGGAAGTGCCCCCGGAGCCATCTCCATTGATCTCCACCACCATCTCCATCGTCGTTGCTGATTCCCGTGATGAGGAGGGAGTAGTTCTCTCTCGAGGGTAAGGGTTCTACTGGTAGCTATGTGTTCATCTCTCTCTATGCATGATCTTATTGAGATCATGAGCTTGTAATCTATAGATCTACCTTGCTACTCAAGTGCTTTAATAGATCTTTGCTCTCCCCATGTGTGTGAAGTTGACAGTGTGCACACCATGGTGGCACTTAGGCTAGAGATTACAAATACTTGTTATGAGTTATATTTGGAGTTGGATGTCTTTATGAAATTGTGGTGTTAGTTTGAACCATCTAGTGCTCAAGGTGACAGTGTGGGGTTATCTAGATGGGAAAGATGAACTTTGAGGTGTGCTGTTATAGCCCTACCATGGATTAGAGTGTCCAACCGGAGAGTAGTTAAGAGTAGTATCATAAAGAAGAATGTATTTATATGAGAGTGTTCACTAGTGAAAGTATGATCCCTAGGCCTTGTTTCTAAGCACTGAAACACCGTTTGCTATTAGATCTATTACATGTTTGCTTGCTTCTATCTTTATTTAAGTTTTACTTTAGTCTTTTCCACGCCATAAAGCTATTTTCTATCACCGTTTCCACTTATAATTATCCATACCACTTGTATTTCACTATCTCTTCACCGAACTAGTGCACCTATACACCTGACAAGTGTATTGGGTGTGTTGGGGACACAAGAGACTTCTTGTATCTTGATTGCAGGGTTGCTTGAGAGGGGATACCTTTGGCCACTTCCACCCTGAGTTTGATAAACCTTGGGTAATCCACTTAAGGGAAAACTTGCTGCTGTTCTACAAACCTCTGCACTTGGAGGCCCAACAACTGTCTACAAGAATAGAAGTGTGTAGACATCAAGCTATTTTCTGGCGCCGTTGTCGGGGAGGTAAGGTAAAAGGTACTCACATCCTCCGGTGTGAGTGCTCGAAGTTATTTCCTTTAGATTCTACAATTTTGTCTTTTTGTTTCTTGTTTTCACTAGTTAGGCTTAATGGAAAACAACAACAAAATTAGAGAGCTTTATAGTATTTATGTTGAATTAGGACATGAAGTGTTTGAAGAGAAAATTTAAAAACCTATGGAACTTTATTTGCATGCTAATAGCAATGTTATTAGTATAAATTCTTTGAACACCATTATTGCTAATGCTATGTAAAAGTCTAAGCTTGGGGAAGCTAGTTTTTATGAAAATGATCTTTTTAGTTCCCTGGCTTTGGAAGATAGCTATTCTATTGCTTATGATGATACCAAACCTCCAATATATGATGATTACAATGATGAGTATGATATTTTCAGTCCACCTACTATTGAGGAGAAAATTAATTATGATTACAATATGCCTCCTATATTTGATGATTATGGTGATGAGAATAATAATGATAGCTATTTTGTTGAATTTGCTCCCACTACAATTAATATGAATAACTATGCTTTTGTGGAGAGTAATAATTATTATATGCACGTGCTCATGATAATAATATTTCATGTGATAGTTATATTGTTAATTTTATTTATGATGCTACTGAAAGTTATTATGAGAGAGGGAAACATGGTTTTATGTATCTCAACAACATTAAGTTTCCCCTCTTTATGTTAAAAGTCTTGAAATTGCACTTGTTTTGCTTTACTATGCTTCTTGCTTTGTGCTTTCATGACTTGTTTCTTTACAAGATTCCTATGCATAGGAAGTGGGTTAGACTTAAATGTGTTTTATATTTGCTTCTTGATGCTCTCTTTTACTCTCAATTCATATTTCTTATGTGAGCATCTTCTCAAACTATCAAGCCTAACTTAAAGGCGTTTAAGAAAAGTACTTATTGGGAGATAACCCAAAAGTATTAGTTGAGTCTTGGAAGTTATTGCTTCAGTAATAACCGCTCCCTATCCTTCAGTAATGATTGGGAAAGTTGCTGTCCCAAAACAGATTTATGTGCTTCACCGTAAAAATTCGTGTAAAATCTTTGTACGTCCTTTTGAGGCATGCATTTTTGTGCTTCTGACCCAGGTTGTTATATAACTTCCATTAGTTCAAAACTTTTTGATTTGAGCAACAGAAGGTCTTAAAAAAAATCCGTCTTTACCTGTTGGTCTATTTTGACAGATTTCTGCCATTATTTGCATTTGCTTCTTGTTGGTTCCTTTTTGAGTTCTTTTGGGGAATTGAGATTTTTGAGGGAAGTGCTACAGTATCTTGTGTTTTCATGGATGTTTTATGGGTGTTGGAACTGAACCTAAAGACTTATTATCTTGAGTGCACTAATGTGCTAATAAAGATTGTGTGAAGTTTTGTATGAAGAAAAATTTCAGGTGTATGGAAGGAATGAGTAATGAGATGAAGGATGGACTAAAGCTCAAGCTTGGGGATTCCACGTGTGTCACCCCAAGAAATATCCAAGAAGTACAAGTGTCAAAGCTTGGGATGCCCAAGGCATCCCCTTCTTCATCAATAAAAATTCCAGGTTTGTTCCAGACGCTTCATTTTTATTGTTTCATGCACAGTTGTGTTGTTCTTGGAGCGTCTTCTTTTTCATTTTCGTTTTGGTTTTTCGTTTTCTTAGTTTGCTGAATAAATTGTTTGGACCCCCTCTTTCATACATTGGTTTTCAAATAGTTTGGTTTGGATTGGAAAAGAGTAGGAAAGTTCATGCTTAAGTGGTAAAGAGAGCTTGTTTTTGACAGTGGCCTATGCTTTGTCATGCCATGCTTGATATTGTTTCGGCTTTATGCTTAGTATTCTTTGTTGTAGCATGACTTGTTATAAACAATTGAGATTGCTTAATGTGCCTTGGAAGAATCATGCGTTGTTTCAGCATATTAAAGGATAGTATTGTGGTATTCTCCTTTGATGCTTTATTTGGGTTGACTTGGCACATGCTCACACCATTTTATGACTATCCCAAGTCACCATAGCCTTGATGATCCTTTAGTTTTCAACTTGTACCACTTTATGCTTTGATCAATGATGTTTTGTCGCTCTGCATGATTATGGCCATTATTTCTCTCTTAGTTGGTCGCTCCCAGTCTTTTGCTAGCCTCCACAACCAAGTATGAGTTCCACTCATGCATCCAACTCCTAAAACCAAATTATTCCAAAGAGTCCACCATACCTACCTACTAGCATATGCTATTCCAAGTATATTCATGTTTTTTCTACCTTCTGAATTAAACTTGTTATGAGAAAACTAGTGATTAAAGCTCTCACGAACTTGATGGAACACTTTACTTTTCTTGCCCTTAATAAACTTGAACCATTGTGTCGTCTATGTTGTATATGCTTGCACTTATTTGTTGGGGATTAGCAGAACCATGATGTCATGGGGAACGCTTTCAACATTGCACTTGTACTTTGTACCTAGTTGATATCATGCTCTTTTGTCTATGGATGTCGTCGGTGTGAAATGAAAGGGGAGCTTGTAAGTCCATGGAGTTATGTATGTGTGTTAGAGAAACGCCTAGGCCGTTGGTCTAATCCATGCTGCCATGGTGGAAACCTGCAGCGTAACCATAATGAGGTGTCTATGAAGCATTCTTCTTATAAAAAAGAGTCATATATAGAGAAAAAGAGAAAAAAAGATATATGAAAAGAGGAAAGAGAGAAAAAAGCACCATATTCCCATGGTAAATAAGAAGATTGCTGAGATGCTCGTTGTTTGCTCACCTTGTCATTTTGATATGGGGTTTCTTCCGTATCATCGGGCAAGGGGTACCCCATTCGCGGTTCTCTATGATACACATGTACTTACGATGACAAGAACTTACCGGTGACTAAACTTGAGTAGCGTGAGGAGCGGCCCTCGTATTCAAGGGACATGCGATTTCTAACTTATACTTTGTCAAGCATATACTCCATAGTTTCTCACTTTAACCTTAATCACTTCAAGATGCTTATGATAGGGGCAATGAGAGCTGAAAGCTAATAAGTACCATAATTTTTGGAAGCTCATTATGAGACTTGAATCCATGCTTCCTTATATGAAGGCCTTTCTTTTACTTTTATGTTGAGTCTCCACCTTCTATCTCTATGCACCTACTTTGAGAGCATAGTGGCCATTCTTAGTTCTATGTGCATTGTCCCAAGACTTGTTGATTGATGCATAGCTTTGATATTGCTTGTTTTAAACTATTTGTATGTAGTCACTCTTATGAACTTTGAAGGTGTCCTATGCATTAATGTTTTCTACTCTATGAGGGACAACCTGAATACCACTATGCTATGTTTTCTTTATGTGAAACAAACAAACGTCTTGCAAAGCATTGTTATTCATGAATCTTTTGTTTCTGTCTTTTCATGTTGCAACATAGTTTCTTTGTCTTATTGCTAGAACTTTGTCTTTCATGTTATGATTGAAGTACTATGATCCCAGCTTCGAATGTTTTACAAATACTTTGATCAAGTTTATGATGGTGCATGTCACCTCAAAAATTATTCTTTCTTTTTATCACTTACCTACTCGAGGACGAGCAGGAGTTAAGCTTGGGGATGTTGATATGTTGCTAACGTATCCATAATTTTTTATGTTCCATGCTTGGTTTTATCTACTTTCTTGTGTTTTGTTCCAACTTTGGAGTACTTTCTATACACTTTCTTGGACTAACCTATTAACAAGTGCCATAGTGCCAGTTGCCTGTTTTCTGCTATTTTTGGTTCCAGGAAAGTCAAAAAATCAATATTCTCGGAATTGGACCGGACAAAAGCCAAAGTCGATATTTTACCAGAAGACTCATGGAGCCAGAAGACGAGACGGAGAGGGGCCACAGGGTGGCCACACCATATGGTGGCGCAGGCTAGCCCTGGCCGCGCCACCAGGTGGTGTGGGCCCCCTGGCCACCCACAGACCTTGCCTCTTCGCCTAAAAGAAGCCTCCCGATGCATAAACCCTAAATCATCAAGCCTCCAGCCACGAAAAGTTCCACAGCGCCGCCACCACCAAAGGGGAGATTCGGGGGACAGAAAGTCTCTGCTACGGCACCCTGCCGGGACGGGGAAGTGCCCCCGGAACCATCTCCATCGATCTCCACAACCATCTCCATCGGCGTTGCTGATTCCCATGATGAGGAGGGAGTAGTTCTCTCTCGAGGCTAAGGGTTCTACCGGTAGCTATGTGTTCATCTCTCTCTCTATGCATGATCATACTGAGATCATGAGATTGTAATCTATAGATCTACCTTGCTACTCAAGTGCTTTAATAGATCTCTTCTCTCCCCATGTGTGTGAAGTTGACAGTGTGCACACCATGGTGGCACTTAGGCTAGAGATTACAAATACTTGTTATGAGTTATATTTGGAGTTGGATGTCTTTATGAAATTGTGGTGTTTGTTTGAACCATCTAGTGCTCAAGGTGATAGTGTGGGGTTATCTAGATGGGAAAGATGAACTTTGAGGTGTGCTGTTATAGCCCTACCATGGATTAGAGTGTACAACAGGAGAGTAGTTAACAGTAGTATCATAAAGAAGAATATATTTATATGAGAGTGTTCACTAGTGAAAGTATGATCCCTAGGCCTTGTTTCTAAGCACTGAAACACCGTTTTCTATTAGATCTATTACACGTTTGCTTGCTTCTATCTTTATTTCAGTTTTACTTTAGTCTTTTCCACGCCATCAAGCTATTTTCTATCACCATTACCACTTATAATTATCCATACCACTTGTATTTCACTATCTCTTCACAAAACTAGTGCACCTATACACCTGACAAGTGTATTGGGTGTGTTGGGGGACACAAGGGACTTCTTGTATCTTGATTAGAGGGTTGCTTGAGAGGGGATACCTTTGACCACTTCCTCCCTGAGTTCGATAAACCTTGGGTAATCCACTTAAGGGAAAACTTGCTGCTGTTCTACAAACCTCTACACTTGGAGGCCCAACAACTGTCTACAAGAATAGAAGTGCGTCGATATCAGATTCCATCGGACATATCTAGCTCTTCATAGTAGACATCATTCTGCACCTCCGTAGCATACACCTGGTCATTCTCCTGGCCCTCAAAGTCTAGCAAGGGGTTCAAAGGAAAGGGTGAGTAACAGCGTTAACCAACAAGTTCACTATATACAAGGTGGGAAGTTTGATGCTCTAACTACCACCTCGGACTATAAGTCCTTGGTACTATGCAGTTTTGGTAAACATTTCTTCAAAGATTGATTTTATTAGCAAAAACTATGCCCATCAGCCTTCATAGGTTGACTAGAACTTCATGGAGTTCCTTTCTTGCCGCGTTCGTAGCTCCGGAACAAGGAGTAACATGTCACAATTCTTACACTCTACAGAGGTGCGTTCCTTTACCCATAAGAGATCAACTCCTTGTTGCACAACCGGGTGTACTTTCCCGTCCACAATTCCGTGATGTGGAACCTAGTAGGTGATACAAGCTAATCACTGCCCCCTTCGCGACCCAACATGTCCCCTTGGTGTACGCCATGCCCACATCTTGAATTACAGCAATGGTTGGTACATATCGCCAGATGCCAGAACTATCATGGGATGTTGAGGGTTCCCACCCATATGCTACATATCCTACCAATTAATGCATGCTACGAGGATAACATCCACGACCTAGCCATCCGGATGCATGCGAGAGGAAGAAGATACATCTGACTTCTTTGTCCCATTCCAAATATTATGGTTAACGCGTAATATACGGTGCTAGAATCACTGATGTCATGGGTTATTAAGTCCTAGTTGTTCCGTAATTGGAATCTTAGATTCGCTGCAATTCTTAGTATTTATCATCACTTAGGATGATAATAGCATTTCATTTGTTTGGGAAAATACTTATTTTCTGTCTCTTTTAGAACATACGTGATAACACACAATTTTCAAATACTTTCATAAAGACTCTTCAAAGGACATGAGCAAGTGATGAACTTGCCTTGTGACTGTAAGGTAGTGAAGTCGGATACTTCCACTTGACCTTGAGCTCCGGTTTCTACAGAAAACTATTATTGCCCGGTAAGGACAATATTTAAAGAAGCAATATGAAATGCATAGTAATGTCATGCAATGATTTATTACTTTCCTTCTTTGCGTGCTTTACCCACCTTGTAAAGGTTTTAAGTTTCTTTTAATTAATAAAAGAAAAGCATTACTCAAGAATCATTAAATTCATATTATTTTGATAGTTAGCATTTCTATAATAATTAGTACTATTCTAAGAGTTAAAATGAATCTATTTAATTTTTAACTCTATTAAATATTTAACTAAAATTCCTTTAAGAAAATAAGACTTTATTTCTATCACACTTTATTTACTTTTCAAAAATACAAACTAGTATTTTTCTATAATAGTACTTCCATTTAGAATCTTAAAAATGGATTTTATTCAATTTGAAGTGTTTTGTATATTCTTTTAAAATTATAGAAGGAATATATATAATTTTAAGAGAACGACTAGCGGGAGCGCGCTCTTCAGGAAGCGTGCGTTTCGGCTGCACGGCAGCCTGACACGTGGCGTGTGGAATCACCCGTGCGTATTTCCGGCCACTCGGCAGCGCGTGTATTTCCGGCTGCACGGCAGCGCGTGTATTTCCGGCCACACGGCAACCCGACACGTGGCTAGCTGGTCATGTAGTGCACGCGACGAAAGACAGTTCCACGCAGTGCATTAAGGTAGTGCACAAGCAGTGCAACGCAGTACACCGTGCACTCCAAGAACATCGCGCAGTGCACTGTGATCTTAGGCAGTGCAACGCAGTACAACAAGGCAGTGCATGGACTGTGCACTGCCTGAACACCGCGTGGTACACTACGACCGAAGGCAGTGCAAGGCAGTACAACGAGGCAGTACACTGCGTGGACACCGCGCAATGCACTGTGAACTAAGGCAGTGCAACACAGAACAACAAGGCAGTGCATGGACGGTGCACTGCCTGGACAGTGCGTAGTACACTGCCTAAACACCACGCAGTGCACTGCGCACTAAGGCAGTGCAACACAGAACAACAAGGCAGTGCATGGATGGTGCACTGCCTGGAAAGTGCGTAGTACACTACCTGGACATCCCGTTGTACACTGCAAACTAAAGCAGTGCAACACAGAACAACCAGGCAGTGCATGGACGGTGCACTGCCTGGACAGTGCGTAGTACACTGCCTGGACACCGCGCAGTGCACTGCGAACTAAGGCAGTGCAACACAGAATAACAAGACAGTGCATAGACGGTGCACTGCCTGGAAAGTGCGTAGTACACTGCCTGAACACCGCGCAGTGCACTGCGAACTAAGGCAGTGCAACACAGAACAACCAGACAGTGCATGGACGGTGCACTGGCTGGACACTGCATAGTACACTGCCTGGACACCGTGTAGCGCATTGCAACCGAAGGCACCGTGTACTAGACCAAAAGGCAGTGCAACCTACACACCAAAGGTAGTACGAGAAAAATGTTCGTCGAAACATATCAACAATGGATCTAGTTTTGAAGATCTGGACGTGACTATGAAGGCTATGAAAACGAATATCGATTTGGACTCTTCGTTTGAAAGATATCGCAGTTTTTATGTTCAAATCTACAAAAAGAAAAGGAAAAAGGACCCGCGACCCTGTCCGCATCCACCACGTGTCGCACGGGAGAATGGTGGTATAGCGCGTGAGCCACTCTGCATCCGCCACGTGCAGGCAGCAGCAGGGACACGGAGCGTACTCCCATGAGGGCGCCCTTTTTCTAGCCTTTTCGTAA
The DNA here is from genome assembly GCA_910589775.1 of Avena eriantha. Taxonomy (NCBI): domain Eukaryota; kingdom Viridiplantae; phylum Streptophyta; class Magnoliopsida; order Poales; family Poaceae; genus Avena; species Avena eriantha. Next base: position 58,781,932 of record OU342743.1, on the reverse strand, counting down.
TTTTAATAATAGATCCCTATTTAATTGCTTAAAATTACTATCTATTATTTTTATTGGATAGAGGATATTTTTGGGATTTTAAAAATATATTATTTGTATTATTTGTATTTTTATTTATTTTTTAGAACCTAATTTATCTCTGGGATATATTTGTAATTAAATATTTTATATAAGTCCTTCTTTTAAAACACGGGCCTGGCCCACTGGGCTGGCCCGGCCCGACCCGACCCGCTAGGGCTGGACAAAAGCCCCTGGGTAGTACCGGGATGCTCACACCTGGCCTAGTACCACTCACTCGCTCGCTCTCTCTCTCTTCTCTCTTGCCTAACCCTCTCTCGCCGCTCGATGTTGCCGCCGCCACGGGTGATTCCGACCGTCCCAGGCCGCCGTGTCCATTGCCGTGGTGCAATACAACATGGATGATGCTGCTGCTCGACGCTGTCATGTTCGATCTGGCACTGGCGCCCTCCACTGGCCGCGTTGACCCCCACCTCGTGGCTAGGGTTTGGGTCCACCATGCTCTAGCGCTCCCTCGCTGACGCTGTGGTTCTCGTGGCGCCGCTCTTCCATGGCCACCACTACCGTGTGCAGGCGCGGGTTGCAACGCCCCCCTCGGGTGCTCCCCATGCCGCCACCTCTCTTCCGTCGGCCTCCTCTCTGCTTCCTCTACGATAACTTTACGACGACCTCGAGTAAGTGCCCTATTCTGTTCTCTATGCTCTACCATGCCTCTATTCTATGCCATGTGGTCACTTGCGATGGATTTCCCCATTTAGGGTTCATCCCGAAATTTCTAGGGTTTATTCCCAATATAGTGGTGATTTAGCATAACCGTAGGATTAATCTTGCATATGTTAATCCTTTGCTATTGATCTACTATTAGTGTAGTGTCAATCTCTCTTGAGCATGTTGTTTACTCTATTCTCTATCAGAGAACACTCTGTTGATCATGCTTTTGTTCCCCTGTTCTCTATCATAAAACTCTCTGTATAAGCATGTTTAGTTTAATGTGGATGCTCAAGTTGTTGTGGTTGTGGATTTACTCCTATGGAGCTGAGCTGAGATGCTCCCTATACTGATGCTTGGTTAATTGCTTACTTGTGAAACACTGATGTGTTCAGTATCAGGTTTTACTCATGTTACTGTGTAAATCTAAAGTTCCTATTGCTAGTCCCTACTCTGTGATTAATAAGAAGATGATTTATAAAGAGATGATTCCTATATGCTTATAGGAAAGTGATTAAACTTAGTGGTTTCTATATAGTGTGGCCTAGTGATAGACAGTGTTGATATCTATTGTTCTTTCTAAAATAAAGTGTCTATATATGATTCCTAAATCATTTGGGAAGATGATTAGATTTGTTGAAGAGAAAATGCTTGAGCCTGAACTCAAGCAAACATGAACCTACTAGGTACATAGGTGCTACCCTTCTAGGAATGTGCCTTGTACCAGCAGTTGTGATGTGCATCTATCTAGTTAAAACTAGATCATAGGGTCAGTGATGCTGGTCTGACACCCTGCATGTGCAAGAACACATGCTTTATCTGGCTTTTTATTATCTATTGTCCAATATGTCCACTTATCATGTGCTTGCAATAAAATGAATGCGTAAGATGGAAAATGATTAGATCAAAATGTTGGGATATACCCTGGTAACCTTGTTTTGATGTTGCCTTCTACTTCTGGCTTGTGGTAGCCCTGGATTTGTGTTGGCTTCCTCTTGGCCTTGTCTTGCTCCTCCTGGTGTTGTTGCTCCTGTGTGGCCTTTCTATCGACCTAATACACCCCCCTCCTCAAGTCACCATCTTTCCTGGTGATTTCCTGGATTTTCTGTGGTGGAAAGTGGTTTGATCTAATGATATGGTTGCAAGATCTGGTGATGTTCTTGGATGTGCTGGTGAGAAACTATGGTTGGATTGCTTGCGAAGTGGATAGCAAAGCTGGCCTTGCTCTACGCTGCTGTGATTTGAACTGCTCCTTTGCTCTCTGCTGCCGACACCTCAATGCATGCATTTAGGTGTGTGAGATACTTCACAGTTTGCTTTAGCTATGGATGAGATCAAGTAACTATGGTTTAAACCTCCCCATCCATTTTCTATTACTTAACCTGGTGTACCACTATTCCACTTGTCTTATAATGTGGTACTAAAGATATTTGCTTAAAAGAACAGGTACTACACTTTGGTGAAATTTTCCCCTTTCAATTACTCTATGATGTAATATGAATAGTGCACTTCACTGTTCACCACTAAGAGTAAAACAAATCCACTAATCTTTTGTTTCTATTTGAGTGGTTTATTTATTTTGCAAGAACAAGATCTGGATTGTTAAGACTTAGTATAGGAATAGATAGGTAGTATAGATTCGTATTGTCATCTTCTTTTATTCTTTTTGTAAAGAATCTTGTAACAATATTTCTATGATTTAATAAAGACTCATTTAATTGGCCTATATTCTTTGTAATTTTTTGTCTGGTTGTAAATATCTTCATTTGTAATCTTATTATGGAATAAAGAAAAGAAATAAGAATTCATTTCTTATATGAAGTTCCTTGTCTTAAATTCATATTGTTGTTTAATATATTTATAATATAATCAAACAATATTAATCCCTATTTTGAAAATCCACTTAATGATTCTAACTTCTAATTTTCAAATATTATTCAAATGATTTGAATTTAAAATGTGAATTCAAAATATTTCCCCCCAAACACAATAATGCCTAAAGGTCATGTCAAAAATTTTAGGAATCACTTCAGAGAGCTATTCCTACCTCTAGATAGTGAAAGAAACTCTGATCTCTTTAGGTTTTTGTTTGGTGAAAATTTATCCCGATTTTACAAATGAATGCATGCATATGCACAAATTCCTATTTCTACCCTTTGTTGGTTCCTAAATGCTGGGGTGTTACAGACTTCCCCCTTAAATTAAACTTCGTCCTGAAGTTTGCTGATGTGTACCTAAATTGTTTTGGATATGCTTCTTTTAAGTCATCCTCTTTCTCCCATGCAGCTTCTCTCTCCGGGTGATGTTCCCATTGTATTTTGCAGTATTTGATTGCCATGTTTCTCAACCTTTTCCAGTTCTCTTCTAGAATTTTACAAGGTTTCTCCACATAAGTCAAATCTGCTTGTAACTCAATTTCTTGATGTGTGATTGCATCATCAGGAACTTTAAGACATTTCTATAATTGTGACACATGGAAAACATTATGAACTTGAGCCAATATTTTTGGTAACTCAAGAGCATAAGCTATTGTTCTATTTTGACTTAGTATCTTAAATGGTCCAATATATCTTGGACTCAGTTTTCTTTTGACTCCGGATCTCTTAACTCCCTTCATTGGACTTACTTTGAGATATACCATATCCCCCACTTCTGGATGCCATGATCTCCGACTTTGATCAGCATAACTTTTCTAGCGACTTTGAGCTATCTTCAATCGATCTCTAATAATGTCAATGATATCTTATTTCTCCTTGATATAGTCTGGTGCAAATTCCTTGCTACTACCAGGTTCATACCAACATATTCGTGATCTACATCTTCTCCCATAAAGTACTTGATATGGTGCTTCTTTCGGACTACTTTGATAGCTATTGTTGTAGGAAAATTCTACCAACAGTAGATGATCTTCCCACGAAGCTCCAAAATCTAATGCACAAGCTCTAATAATGTCCTCTAAGATTTGATTGAACCTTTCCGTTTGTCCTCCAATTTCTGGATGATAGGTTGTGCTAAAATCTAACTTTGAGCCAAGTGCTTCATGTAATTGTTTCCAAAATGTTGAAGTAAACACAGATCCTCTATCTGATACAATTTTATTGGGTACTCCGTGCTTACTTACTATCTCTTTGACATAGATTTCCACTAACTTCTCGACATTATCTTTTTGATTTACCAGGATAAAATGTGCACTTCTCGTGAATCTATCAACAATCACCCATATCATATCCTTCCGCTTCAGTGTCATGGGTAATCCTGTGATAAAATCCATACCAATTTATTCCCATTTCCATTCCAGAATTTCTAAAGGTTGTAATGGTCCTGCTGGACTTTGATGTTCTGATTTTACCCTTTGACAAGTATGGCATTCAGATACATACTTTGCAATATCCCTTTTTATGTTATTCCACCAGAATAATTCCTTAAGATCCATGTACATATTTGTACTTCCTGGATGAATTGAATATGGTGTTTCATGTGCTTCTCGGAGTATCACCTCTCTGATCTTCGGTACATCTGTTACACAGAGACGGTTTTGGAACCATAAAGATCCATAATCTCCTAGGTGAAAAACTAATTTTTGTCCTTCAAAAATTCTTTTGATTTCTTCAGCAATAAATGGATCATCAATGTGATGTTGATAGATCTCATGATGAAGGTCATTGCTTTGCTCTTCTACAACCCTCATGGTAGCTAAGCCTACATGAACTTCTATCCTTAAGAATTGTATTTCTAACCTTTCCAAATCCATTTGCAACTCTTTTGGTAATTCTCTATTGACGGGTTGAGTATTCGTACTCTTCCGACTTAAAGCATCTGCTACTACATTGGCCTTCCCTGAGTATAGTTAATTGTAAGTTCATAATCTTTGATCAACTCCAGCCATCTTTTCTGCCTCATATTCAGCTCCTTCTGAGTGAAAAAATATTTAGGACTTTTATGATACGTGTATAGTTCACATCTAGCTCCATATAGAAAATGTCTCCATCCCTTTAAAGAAAAGACCACTGCTGCTAACTCCAAATCATGCGTTGGGTAGTTGACTTCATGTGGTTCGAGTTGTCTAGACCCATACGCAATCACCTTGCGATCTTGCATTAGCACACATCCTAATCCTTCCTTGGATGCATCACAATATACCGTGTAATCTTTTCCTGTTTCCGGTATAGCTAAGATTGGTGCGGTTGTTAATCTGGTATTCAATTCCTGAAAACTTGCTTCGCACTTCTCATCCCATATGAATGGTGCATTCTTTCTTAGCAATTTGGTCAATGGTCTAGCTATTTTGGAAAAACCTTCAATGAATCTCCAATAATAGCCTTCCATGCCTAAGAAACCTCGGATTTGTTTCACATTAGTTGGTGCATTCCATTCCAATACTGATTGAACTTTTGACGGATTTACGGCAATTCCATCCTTACTGATTACATGACCAAGAAATTCTACCTCGTCCAACCAAAATTCACACTTGCTGAATTTAGCATACAGCTTATGTTCTCTCAAGATTTGCAACGCTATCCTCAAATGATCAGCATGCTCTCCTTTATCCTTAGAGTATATAAAAATATCATCAATAAACACTATGACAAACTTATCCAGATACGGCATGAAGATTTTGTTCATCAGGTTATTGAATATTGCTGGTGCATTGGTCAATCCAAAAGGTACGACGAGATACTCATGATGACCATATCTTGACACAAATGCTATTTTTGGAACATCTCTAGGTTTGATTTTTATCTGATGGTATCCTGATCTTTGATCAATCTTGGAAAGCACTACAACTCCTTTGACTTGATCAAACAGATCTTAAATTCTTGGCAATGGATATTTGTTGTTGATGGTAACATTGTTGAGATTTCTATAATCACCAGACATTCTTTGTCCTCCATCTCTTTTATCCACAAAATCACCGGAGTTCCCCATGGGGATACACTTTCCTGAATAAATGCTTTTCTAGCTAATTCATCAATTTGCTCCTTAATCTCTTTTAATTCTTTTGGTCCCATCTTATACGGTGCTTGGGCTATTCGTGTTGTACCAGGTATCAAGTCAATAGTGAATTATATTTCTTGATCAGGTGGCATTCCTGGTAACTCTGCTGGAAAAACATCTTGAAATTCCTTCACTACCAGAATATCTTCCAATTTGACCTCCTTCATTGAGTTCAATTGCATATCTACCATGATATGACTATGTTTATCTGCCTGATAGACTATCCTTCCTCCACTTGGAGACTTGATTGAAACGGTTTTATCCTCACAATTGATCTGAGCTCCATACTCTGTCATCCAATCCATTCCCAATACTACTGCTATCCCCCTTAATGGAATCACATAAAGATCCACATAATAGGTTTGACCACAAATTGAGATAACCTAATTTAATTTAATGTTTCTAACGACCATTATCCTTCCAGCGGTAACTATGGTCATAGGTTTTTCTAATGGTGCCCTTCTAATCCCGCACATATCACAAAATTGTTTAAATATGAATGAAGTGGTTGCACCAGTATCAAATAGAACTTTTCCAGCATTTGTGAGAATATTGAGCATACCTATCACCGCTTGATTTGAGTTATCCACCTCCTCCAAGGTTGCGCAATTCAGTTTTCCAGTAGGTCTGCCTCTCTTGCCATTGTTGTTCTTGCCATAGCTTCCATATCTATTAGGTTGTCCACCTCCGCCTCTTGCTTGACCACTGCTAGTTGTAGGATAACCACCTGGTGGTTTGCTTGGGCAATCAGGCTTGATGTGCCCCTTCTGACCACAACCATAGCATATGATTACTGGCTTCTTACATTCCCTTTGGAAATGCCCTGGAATACCACAATTGTTGCATATAATATTCCTCCTAGGGTTGGACTGACCTCCACTTCAATTATTGTTAGTATTGTTGTTGTTATTGAAGGGTCGATTCCTGGGTTTGAACTCCAAATTGGGTTTAGGCTTACTTGCTTGGATCCTCTTGGTTTCCTTCTTTGCTCTTTTCCTTCGGTCCTCTTGGACATTCTTGTAATCATCCTCAAATGTGATAACTGCATCTAGTAACTGTTGAAAAGTTGCCTTATTGGCCAGCCTTAGCTGCATCTTCACAAATGGATTTAAACCATGTAGGAAACGTTTCTTCCAATTTTCCTCAGTGCTCACTTCGTCCTCAACATAACGAGATAGTTGACTGAACTCCCGTATGTACTTCATGACACTGGCATATTGATGTCTACGCACTTATATTCTTGTAGATAGTTGTTGGGCCTCCAAGTGCAGAGGTTTGTAGAACAGCAGCAAGTTTCCCTTAAGTGGATCACCCAAGGTTTATCGAACTCAGGGAGGAAGTGGTCAAAGGTATCCCTCTCAAGCAACCTTGCAATCAAGATACAAGAAGTCTCTTGTGTCCCCACCCAATACACTTGTCAGGTGTATAGGTGCACTAGTTCAGCGAAGAGATAGTGAAATACAAGTGGTATGGATAATTATAAGTGGTAACGGTGCTAGAAAATAGCTTTGATAGAGCATGGTTGAGACTAAAGGCAAACTGAAATAACGATGGCAGCTAGCAAACATGTAACAGATATAGTTGCAACCGGTGTTTCAATGCTTAGAAACAAGGCCTAGGGATCATACTTTCGCTAGTGAACACTCTCATATAAATATCTTCTCTTCATGATACTACTCTGAACTACTCTCCGGTTGGACACTCTAATCCATGGTAGGGCTATAATAGCACTCCTCAAAGTTCGCTTTCCCCATCTAGGTAACCCCACACTGTCACCTTGAGCGCTAGATGGTTCCAACAAACACCACAATTTCATAGAGACATCCAACTACAAATATAACTCATAACAAGTATTTGTAATCTCTAGCCAAAGTGCCACCATGGTGTCCACGCTGTCACTTTCACACACATGGGGAGAGCATATATCTATTAAAGCACTTGAGTAGCAAAGTAGATCCACTTGATTACAAAGCTCATGATCACAATATGATCGTGCATAGAGAGAGAGATGAACACATAGCTACCGGTACAACCTTTAGCCTCGAGGAAGAACTACTCCCTCATCATGATGGGAATCAACAACGGTGATGGAGATGGTGGTGGAGATCGATGGAGATGGCTCCGGGGGCACTTCCCCTCCCCGGCAGGGTGCCGGAACAGAGACTTCTGTCCCCCCGAATCTCCTCTTCGTTGGCGGCAACGGTGCTACGGAACTTTTTGTGGCTAGAGGCTTCCGCTTTTAGGGTTTTCTCATCGGAGGCTTCTTATAGGCGACAGGGCAAGGTCGGTGGAGGCCGGAGGGGCCCACTCCACCTGGTGGTGCGGCCAGGGTGACCCACGTCACCCTATGGTGTGGCCAGCCCCTAGCCCCTCTCCATCTCGTCTTCTGGCTCCGTGAGTCTTCCGGTAAAATATCGACTTTGGCTTTTGTCTCGTCCAATTATGAGAATATTCATTTCCTGACTTTTCTAGAACCAAAAATAACAGAAAACAGGCAACTGGCACTATGGCATCTTGTTAATAGGTTAGCCCCAGAAAGTCTATAAAAATACTCCAATGTATGGACAAAACATAAGAAAGTAGATATAAAACAAGCATGGAACATCAAAAATTATACATACGTTAGCAACGTATCAAAATCCCCAAGCTTACCTCCTGCTCGTCCTCGAGTAGGTAAGTGATAAAAAGAATGAATAATTTTTGAGGTGACATGCACCATCACAATCTTGATCAAGGTATTTATTACATTGATAGTTGGGATCATAGTACTTTAACATAGCATGCAAGATAAAATTCTAACAATAGGACATAGCAACTATGTTGTAACATGAAAAGGTACAAACAAAAGATTCATGAATAACAATACTTTGAAAGACGTTTGTTTGTTTCACATAAAGAAAACATAATGAGAATGGTATTCAGCTTGTCCCTCATAGTGTAGCAAAACATAAATGCATAGGACACCTTCAAAGTTCATAAGGGTAAATAGATACAAATAGTTTAAGAACAAGCAATATCAAAGTTATGCATCAATCAACAAGTCTTGGGACAATGCACATTAAACTAAGAATGGCCACTATGCTCTCTCAATAGGTGCACAAATATAGAAGATGGAGACTCAACATAAAAGTAAAAGAAAGGTCCTTCAAAGAAGGAAGCAGGGATTCAAGTCTCATAAAGAGCTTCCAAAAATTATGGTACTTATTAGCTTTCAGCTCTCATTGCCCCTATCATAAGCATCTTGAAGTGATTAAGGTTAAAGTGAATGAACTATGGAGTATATGCTTGACAAAGTATAAGTTGGCAATCTCATGTCCCTTGAGTACGAGGGCCACTCCTCATGCTACTCAAGTTTAGTTACTGGTAAGTTCTTGTCATAGTAAGTACATGTGTATCATAGAGAACCGCCAACGGGGTACCCCTTGCCCGATGATACGGAAGAATCCCCATATCAAAATGACAAGGCAAGCAGACAACGAGTATCTCAACAATCGTCTTATTTACCACGGGAAAATGGTGCTTTTTTCTCTCTTTCCTCTTTTCTCATCTCTTTTTTTCAATCTCTATCTCTTTATTTATAAGAAGAATGCTTCATAGTTGCTCATTATGGTTACGCTGTAGGTTTCCATCATGATTAGGCATGGATTAGACCAGCGGCCCAAACGTTTCTCTAACACACATACATAACTCCATGGACTTACAAGCTCCCCTTTCATTTCACAACGACGACATCCATAAACAAAAGAGCATGATATCAACTAGGTACAATGTACAAGTGCAATATGGAAAAAGTTCCCCATGACATCATGGTTCTGCTAATCCCCAACGTATAAGTGCAAGCATATACAACATAGATGATACAATGGTTCAAGTTTATTAGGTGCAAGAAAAGTAAAGTGTGCCATCAAGTTCATGAGAGCTTTAATCACTAGTTTTCTCATAACAAGTTTAATTCGGAAGGTAGATAAAAACATGAATATACTTGGAATAGCAAATACTAATAGGTAGGTATGGTGGACTCTTTGGAATAACTTGGTTTTATTTGGAGTTGGATGCATGAGTGGAACTCACACTTGGTTATGGAGGCTAGCTAAAGACTGGGAGCGACCAACTAAGAGAGCAATAATGGCCATAATCATGCAAAGCGACAAAACATCGTTAATTAAAGCATAAAGTGATATTACAAGTCGAAAAATAAATGATCATCGAGGCTATGGTGAATTGGGATAGTCTTAACATGGTGTGAGCATGCGCCAAGTCAACCCAAATAAAGCATCAAAGGAGAATACCACAATACTATGCTTTAATATTCTAAAACAACGCATGATTCTTTCAAGGCACATTAATCACTCTCTATTATTTGTAACAAGTCATGCTACAACAATAATCACTAAACACAAGGTCAAAGCAACAGTCAAAACAAGCTCCCTTTTGTACCACTAAAGCATGAAGCTTTCTACTCTCTTCCAACACCAATTGACTTATTTGAAAGAACTCACAAAGATAATAATAAATAAAGATCAGTGAGCTTGTCTCACAAATCCAAAAAGGAAGAACTAAAAAGTTCTAAGCTGAAAGCACAAGAAAACTAAGGCTAAACCTAGTTCTAGCAAAGGAGAACACTCACAGAACAATAAGAGTGAAAACTAGAGTGTTCTAGGCAATGAATAACGGGGTGTGTCTCTCTCCAAAAGAAGTGTGTTGGGATCCAACCAACTTATTTAAGAAAACTAAGCAAAAAAAAACTAAAAACAAAACGAAGACGCTCCAAGAACAACACAATTATGCATGAAACAATGAAAATGAAGTGTTTGGAAGAAACCTGAAATTTTTATTGATGAAGAAGGGGATGACTTGGGCATCCCCAAGCTTTGACGCTTGTACTTCTTGGATATTTCTTGGGGTGACACGGGTGGCATCCCCAAGCTTGAGCTTTTGTCCATACTTCATCTTATCACATTACTCTTCCCTACACTTAAATTTTCCTTCATACAAAACTTCACACAATCTTCATTAGCAACATTAGTGCACTCGAGATAATAAGTCTTTTTTGGTTCAGTTTCAACACAAGTAAAACTTCCATTAAAACACAAGCTACTGTAGCACTTCCTTTAAAAAGTTCAAATGCTCGAAGAGAACTCAAAGAGAAAGAGATTAAGAAGCAAATGCAAATAATGGCAGAAATCTGTCAAAACAGACCATCGGGTAAAAACCAATTTCTTCGAAGAACTTCTGTTGCTAAAATCGAAAAGTGATAAACTAATGAAAGTTAGATAATAACCTGGGGCATAAGCACAAAAAATTACTGCTCAATCCGACGTACAAAGATTTTTCACGAACTTTTATAGCGAAGCACAAAAATCTGTTTCGGGACAATACTTCCCCAAATCTTACTTCCCTCTCATTAGAGGTTATTCTTTGCACAAAAATCAAATAAAAAAGGATAAGGAGAGATTATTACAGAAGTAATAACTTCCAAGACTCAAGAAAACTATTGGGTTATCTTCCAAGAAGTACTTTTCTTTAACTCCTTTAAGTTAGGCATGATAGTTTGAGAAGATGCTCACATAAGAAATATGAATTGAAGTAAAAGAGAGCATCAAGAAGCAAATTCAAAGCACATTTAAGTCTAACCCACATCCTATGAAAAATAATCTTGTAAAGAAACAAGTCATGAAAGCACAAAGCAACAACCATAGGAAAGCAAAACAAGTGCAACTTCAGAAATTTCAACATAAAGAGGGGAAACATAATATTGTCGAGATATATAAAACCATGCTTCCCTCTCTCATAATAACTTTCAGTAGAATCATGAATAAAATTAAAAATATAACTATGACATAAAACATTCTTATCATGAGCCACATGCATAAAAGAATTAATACTCTCCACATAAACATAATCATTCGTATTAATTGTAGTGGGAGCAAATTCAACAAAATAGCTATCATTATTATTCTCATCACCATAATCATCAAATATATGAGGCATATTGTAATCATAATTAATTTTCCCCTCAATAGTAGGTGGACTAAAAATATCATATTCATTATTGTAATCATCATATGTTGGAGGTATAGTATCATCGTAAGCAATAGAATAGTTATCTTCCAAAGTGTGTTCACTTGTAAACATATCATCATTGGAAGGAACATGGATAGTACTAATAGTACAACAATTATTAATATCATCATTTTCAGCATTTGTACCGAAGAGATTTTCAATATCAAAACTAGTGTGCTTTTCCCAATCATGATCACTACTATAGGTAATAGGCATAGGAACATTATGGAGTTCAGGCTCATCAAAAACTATAATAGGAGCAACATGCTTAGGGGAAAATACCGTTTCCTCTCTCCTTTTACTCCTCCTTTTCTTCTTTATCTTCTTCTCTTTAGGAGGGAGAGGCTTGAAAGGAAGATTCTCCATATACCCTGGTTTATTGTTAGAGACAATAGAAGAAACTTTGGAGGATTCCTTCTTTTCATTAATAAGATCAAAACACATATTAGTCCTGTCATATTTTGGTAAAATCTCATCTTCTATAATATTTTGTATGTAAGTATTTGTGTGGAAATTATCAACACAATAAAGATGACAACCATGCAGGACACTATTCATATCAAAAGCACCCATATCTACCAAAGAGGTTTTTCTTGATAACTCTTCACACCCCAAAAATAATGTAAGTTCATCATGCTGATTAGGAGTGATCATGTCATCACAATACAAATTTGCAGTACTCATTGGATTAGAAGGGCTATTATTATGGCCCTAGCATTGAAAATTGAAATGACCCACTTCAAAGCAAAGTTCACAAATAAAAGGATAAAGGGCACAAACTTTTTTACCAAGATCATTTAAAGCCCTATACCACATTCTAGTTTTTCATTCCCCTGGGTGATACAATATTCTTCTTCAATTTGATTATTCTCACAAGGTCTATGTATTCCACAAACATGCTTATAATAAATAGTACTTTTAGAGGTTTGAGCATGTTTATTGCTATCATTAATAACAATTTCATTTTCCATGCAAGTATCTTTAAAAGGCTCATGATACATGTCCCATTTTTATTTAGGAACATTAATATGAGAAGAAAAGGCTCTACAACAATCAACAAGAATTTGAGGATTAAGACCATATTTAGGACTAAGCTCTTGAAAATCAACAGTTTCAGCGAAAGACTTAATGCAGTCATACTCATAGTTTATACCTGGTTCTTTACCTTTGTCGTTATCCCAATCTTCGGTATTGCTTTGAATTGTTTCAAGAAGATCCCACTTAGCTTTGACATCCTTACTTGTGAAGGATCCCTCTAAACAAGTATCTAAGTAATCCTTGAAATGTCCTGAAAGCCTTGCATAAAAATTATTAATAACAATATTCCAAGGGAGTTCATGAATGGGACATTTGAGCATTAGTGACTTTAATCTCCCCCATGCTTGGGCATACTTTCTCCATCATGAGGATGAAAAGTATAAATATAATTCCTATCTTTATGAATTTCATGAGGAGGATAAAATTTAGAGTAAAAGAGAGATTCAAGTTCCTTCCACTCCAAATGATGAGGATCATCTAGTAGCTCATACCACTCCCTTGCTTTGCCCTTAAGTGATAAAGATAATAGCTTCCTCTTAACTTGGTTCATTGAAATACCTGCACACTTGAACAACTTGCCTAATTCATGTATAAAGAGTAAATGATCACCAGGATGGACAGTTCCATCTCCAAAATAGTAGTTATTCATAACACGTTCAACAATATTTATAGGTATTTTAAAAGGGATGCTTTCAGTATGTGGATTTAAAATATCACAAGAATCATTAGTATTACCACATATGGGAGATAAAGTATCATCAGAGCAAATTTTCTTCTTTAAAGTTGGGGAACTAAAAAGATCATTTTCATAAAAACTAACTTCCCCAAGCTTAGACGTTTCCATAGCATTAGTAACAAAGGTGTTCAAAAAATTCATACTAATAACATTGCTATTAGCATGCAAAGAAAGTTCCATGGGTTTTTTAATTTTCTTTCAGACCAATCATGTTCTAACTTAGGAAAAATACTAAAAAGCTCTTTCATTTTGTTGTTGTTTTCCATTAAGCCTAACTAGTGAAAATAAAAACAAGAAACAAAAATATATAATTCAGAATCTAAAGGAAATAACTTTGAGCACTCGCACACTAGCAACTGTACTAGAAGATAGCTTAGTAGCCAGAGGATGTGAGTACCTTTTACCTTACCTCCCCGGCAACAGTGCTAGAAAATAGCTTGACGTCTACGCACTTCTATTCTTGTAGATAGTTGTTGGGCCTCCAAGTGCAGAGGTTTGTAGAACAGCAGCAAGTTTCCCTTAAGTGGATCACCCAAGGTTTATCAAACTCAGGGAGGAAGTGGTCAAAGGTGTCCCTCTCAAGCAAACCTGCAATCAAGATACAAGAAGTCTTTTGTGTCCCGAAGACACCCAATACACTTTTCAGGTGTATAGGTGCACTAGTTGAGTGAATAGATAGTGAAATACAAGTGGTATGGATAATTATAAGTGGTAACGGTGCCACAAAAATAGCTTTGAATGTGTGTGGTTGAGACTAAAGGCAAACTGAAATAAAGATGGCAGCAAGCAAACATGTAACAGATCTAGTTGCAAACGGTGTTTCAATGCTTAGAAACAAGGCCTAGGGATCATACTTTTGCTAGTGAACACTCTCATATAAATATCTTCTCTTCATGATAATACTCTGAACTACTCTCCGGTTGGACACTCTAATCCATGGTAGGGCTATAACAGCACTCATCAAAGTTTGCTTTCCCCATCTAGATAACCCCACACTGTCACCTTGAGCGCTAGATGTTTCCAACAAACACCACAATTTCATAGAGACATCCAACTCCAAATATAACTCATAACAAGTATTTGTAATCTCTAGCCAAAGTGCCACCATGGTGTGCACGCTGTCAGTTTCACACACATGGGGAGAGCAGAGATCTATTAAAGCACTTGAGTAACAAAGTAGACCTACTTGATTACAAAGCTTATGATCACAATATGATCATGCATAGAGAGAGAGATGAAGACATAGCTACCGACCTTTAGCCTCGAGGAAGAACTACTGCCTCATCATCATGGGAATCAGCAACGGTGATGGAGATGGCGGTGGAGATCGATGAAGATGGCTTCGAGGGCACTTCCCCGTCCCGGCAGGGTGCCGGAACAAATACTTCTGTCCCCCGAATCTCCTCTTCGGTGGCGGCGGCACTGCGGAACTTTTCGTGGCTGGAGGCTTCCGCTTTTAGGGTTTTCTCATCAGAGGCTTCTTATAGGCAAAAGGGCAAGGTCGGTGGAGGCCGGAGGGGCCCACACCACCTGGTGGCGCGACCAGGTGGGACCCACGCCACCCTATGGTGTGGCCAGCCCCTGGCCCCTCTCCGTCTCGTCTTCTGGCTCCATGAGATTCCGGTAAAATATCGACTTTGGCTTTTGTCCCGTCCAATTCCGAGAATATTCATTTTCTGACTTTTTTGGAACCAAAAACAACAGAAAAAGGCAACTGGCACTGTGGCATCTTGTTAATAGGTTATTCCTAGAAAGTGTATAAAAATACTCCAAAGTGTGGACAAAACATAAGAAAGTAGATATAAAACAAGCATGGAACATCAAAAATTATAGATACCTTAGCAACATATCACATATCCCTGATGAAGCTCTTCAAACTCCCTATGCTTCAACTCCATCACACTTTCTGGCACATGATACTCATAGAATCTCTACTGAAACTCCTCCCAGGTATACTACCTACTTGGAGGTTGCATTGATAGTTGATTCACCCACCATGATGGTGTAGGTCTAGTTAAGAGATGTGTTGCATACCTCATCATTGCATCCTACAGTCTTCAACTTTCTCTCTGTATCTGCTAGCCAATCCTCTGCATACATTGGATCATGAGCTGATGCAAAAGGTAATGACCTTTCATTTTGAAAGTCACAAAGACTCACACCACGCCCTTTAGGTTCCCTCTGATGTACCACTCGATCCACTAATCCCTCCATAAACTTGTTTTGGGACTCTTGCATCATTTGCATGTATTGCATAAAGTTTTGTTCCATCAACGGCCTCATTGGTGGTGGTGGTGGTAAATTTGCCTGCATTCTGGCATCCTCATCCGCCTATTCCTTAGTTTTGCGCTCCATGCGCTGCTGTTCGCTCTCGTCCTCTACACCCGTTTCCATACCCCCTAGTCCTGTAACATAAAGTGAACACTCATGATTACATCATGCATATGTGTTCTGAGCTCATGTTCATGCACAAAACTAGTCACACAATGGAAAACAAAATACAAATAAGAACCAAATATGCATTTCACATATTATACATTACAAACAACATCGTTGGTACAAAGTCATTACAATCCCATACCATTTAGGTATTACAAACTCATGTGGATGCTATCCCACTTATTTAGTTACATCAAGTACTCAGACTCTAACTCCTGTATCATCATTGGGATACTCCTTCTCAAGGTCTTGCTCCCCAGAAGATGCGACGTTCATCGTACATACCCGGAGTACACCGTGCTGACATGAAGTACGACGCACCGTCTGTGGAACGACTTGCCTCTCTGATGGATGATACTCAGTATTAGAAGTATCCGGACTTGACACATCATCCAGCTGAAGAGCGTCCATACCTTCCAACTCATTCGAGTTGTCTTCGGAATCATCCTCATCACTGTCTTCTTCAACCGCCTCCTGTATCCCAACTCCAGAATAATCAACAGAATATTCTGCTTCCGATGCTCTTTAAGTACTCTGTTGGGTATGATAGTCCTCATCTATAATTGGATAGTGCATGTTATCTGGAATAGTATAATGTTCTGGTGACTCAAACACCCTTTCTTCAGGATCTTCCTCATCGGACTCTACATCCTCCACATGGACATCCCTTCCATCAACGGAATAAGATCTCACTCCCATGCGACTAGTTTGCTCGGTATCCCCAACTGAGTCTTCCACAGGAATAGGATTCCTGACAGATCCATCCATCCGTACCTCCATCCTTCGGAATTTCCAATAGGTAGTTCCGAGTCCTCAGTTCCCCAAGAATTATGTGGTACTGGATGACTAGTTCCCTCATCAGGATATCTAGTGGGCTCTGGCATAGGTGAATAAGGATATGGTGTAAAAGATGCTGGATCTATAGGTATATCCTTAAAAATTGGGCTAGCCCTATCCGCTGCTTCATTCTTCAGTTTAGATGCTAACTTCTCCCTTCGTTCAGGATTAGTTAAATCCTCTAGCATATCAATCTGATCCTCTACAATAACCTGATGTGTCTTATACAAATACCCAACCATTAGTCAATATAGATCCATAAACTTGGAAGCTAGTTTTGGATGCTTCTTTACTAAAGTAAGATGATCCGGAACTGGTTCCGTGTCTATAGAGTCATGAGGAATCAAAGAATATGTGCTTCCCGCTAACTCTTCTGCTTTGTGCCACCGAACATTGGATATTGCCTCTAGAATAGCAACATGGTATGATGCTAGGTGACTTCTACCTTCACCCATAGGTAAATCGTGATATAAACCAAGTTTATCTGGTAGTTGGATGCTAACACGATATTTGGCTAACATTTGCCAATCATGGTATGTCAAGGAATTAACTAGAATATTAGTTGTGCAACCAAAAACCCTCAGAAGTTCTCGAAGCTGTTCAGTTAAAGTCCCCTAATAATTATTGAAAGTCTCTTCTTTCCTTGCCAAAGTCTATTTTAGAAACTTTGGTGCCATTTTAACTGTATACAAAATATTCATAATTAGTAACCATTAATTATAATGATTCATCATAATAAAGAATTATCGCACTAAAAAATATAACGAAATATTCCCAATTGAATATTCATCATATAATCTAGAGAACTCTTTACCATTGCCCTAAGACTCCTACAGGTAGTTCCCTTTACTAGGTTTCCAACCTAAGGTCAAATAATTTCTCTGATACCAGCTGTGGTGACCCAGCATACCACTGATGTGTAGTATACTATAGTCGTTGACATGACATCCACAGAACACCATTCTGTAAATATCACATCCCTCGGAGTGGTACAACATAAACATTGCGGGTCCAAATTACAAACATACAGACTTCATTATTATTACAATACTAGAAGTTCGAGACTTCAAGTAATTCAAAATTACAAACCCAATTAACTTATTTCATAAGTTCAGCGGAAGAACGAAAAACATAACGGTAATAAATACGTGAGCTCAACAGCTTATTCTATAGGGTTCGTGCTGCTCGGCTCAACCTAGGTAACTACGCTCCGGTCTGACAACTACTCTGACTCGTTGTCTTCAGCTCCATAGTGTATCCCGTAGTCCACCCCTTCGATTCCACCGGACAGATAAGACTCTTCATAGTAGACGTTGTTCTGGACCTCCGTAGCATACACCTGGTCATTCTCCTGGCCCTCAAAATCTAGCAAGGGGTTCAAAGGAAAGGGTGAGTAACAACGTTACCCAGCAAGTTCACTATATGCAAGGTGGGAAGTTTGATGCTCTAACTACCACCTCGGACTATAAGTCCTTGGTACTATGCAGTTTTGGTAAACATTTCTTCAAAGACTGATTTTATTATCAAAAAATATGCCCATCGGCCTTCAAAGGTTGACCAGAACTCAATGGAGTTCCTCTCCTACCACGTTCATAGCTCCTTCTCAGAACAGGGAGTAACATGTCACAATTCTTACACTCTGCAGAGGTGCGTTGCTTTACCCATAAGAGATTAACTCCTTATTGCACAACCGGGCGTACTTTCATGTCCATAATTTCGTGATGTGGGGCCTAGTAGGTGATCCAAGCCAATCACTACCTCCTCCGTGACCCCGCATGTCCCCTTGGTGTACGCCATACCCACATCTTGAATTACAGCAATGGTTGGTACATACCGTCAGATGCCAGAACTATCGTGGGACATTGAGGGTTCCCACCCATATGCTGCATATCCTCTATGAATTACCAATTAATGCACGTTATGAGGATAACAGCCACGACCTGGCCATCCGGATGCATGCGAGAGGAAGAAGATACATCTGACTTCTCCGTACCATTCCAAATCTTATGGTTAACACGTAATATACGGCGCTAGAATCATTGATGTCATGGGTTATCAAGTCCTAGTTGTTTCGCAATTGGAATCTTAGATTCCCCTGCAATTCTTAGTATTTATCATCACTTAGGATGATAATAGCATTTCATTTGTTTGGGAAAATACTTTTTCTATCTCTTTTAGAACATAGGTGATAACACACAATTTTCAAATACTTTCATAAATACTCTTCAAAGGACATGAGCAAGTGATGAACTTGCCTTGTGACTGCAAGGTAGTGAAGTCAGATACTTCCACTTGACCTTGAGCTCTGGTTTCTACAGAAAACCATTATTTCCCAGTAACGACAATATTTAAAGAAGCAATATGTAATGCATAGTAATGTCATGCAATGATTTCTTACTTTCCTTCTTTGCGTGTTTTACCCACCTTGGAAAGGTTTTAAGTTTATTTTAATTAATAAAAAAATATTACTCAAGAATCATTAAATTCATATTATTTTGATAGTTATCATTTTTATAATAATTAGTAAAATTCTAAGAGTTTAAAAATGAGCCTATTTAATTTTTAACTCTTTTAAATATTTAACTAAAAGTCCTTTAAGGAAATAAGACTTTATTTCTATCACACTTGATTTAGTTTTCAAAAATACAAACTAGTATTTTTCTATAATAGTACTTCCTTTTAGAATCTTAAAAATGAATTTTATTCAATTTTAAATGCTTTGTATATTATTTTAAAATTATATAAGGAATAGATATAATTTTAATAATAGATCCCAATTTAATTGTTTAAAATTACTATCATTATTTTTATTGGATAGAGGATATTTTTGGGATTTCAAAAATATATTATTTGTATTTTTAGAATTTTTATTTATTTTTCTAGAACCTAATTTATCTCAGGGATATATTTGTAATTAAGTATTTTATATAAGTCCTTCTTTTAAAACACGAGCCTGGCCCACTTTGCTGGCCCGGCCTGACCTAACCTGCTAGGGCTGGACAAAAGCCCCTGGGTAGTATTGGGATGCTCACACCCGGCCCAGCACCAATCACTCGCTCGCTCTCTTCTCTCTCGCGTGACCCTCTCTGGCCCCTCGATGTTGCCACTACCGATGGTGATTCCGTCCGCCCCAGGCCGCCATGTCCGTTGCCGATTTGCAAGACCACATGGATGATGCCGCTACTCAACACTGTCCTACTCGATCTGGCGCTGGTGCCCATCCGCTAGCCGTGCTGACCCCCACCTCGTGGCTAGGGTTTGGGTCCGTTGTGCTCTGGCGCTCCCTCGCTGATGCTATGGTGCTCGTGGCACCGCTCTTCCATGGCCTCCACTATCGTGTGTACGTGCGGGTTGCAGCGCCCCCCTCGGGTGCTCCCTGAGTTTCCACCTCTCTAACGCCGGCCTCCTCTCTACTTCCTCTACGATAACTTTATGAGGCCCTCGAGTAAGTGCCCTATTCTGTTCTCTGTGCTCTACCTTGCCTCTATTCTATGCCATGTGGTCACTTGCTATGGATTTCCCCATTTAGGGTTCATCCCTAAATTTCTAGGGTTCATTCCCCCATAGTGGTGATTTAGCATAACTCTAGGATTAATCTTGCCTATGCTAATCCTTTATTGTTGATATACTGTTAGTGTAGTGTTAATCTCTGTTGAGCATGTTTGTTACTCTGTTCTCTATCAGAGAACACTCTGCTGATCATGCTTTTGTTACCCTGTTTTCTATCATAAAACTCTCTGTATAAGCATGTTTAGTTTAATGTGGATGCTCAAGTTGTTGTGGTTGTGGATTTACACCTATGGAGCTGAGCTGAGATGCTCCATGTACCGATGCTTGGTTAATTGCTTACTTGTGAAACACTAATGTGTTCAGTCTCAGGTTTTACTCATGTTACTGTGTAAATCTAAAGTTATTATTGCTAGTCCCTGCTCTGTGATTAATAAGAAGATGCTTTATAAAGAGATGATTCCTATATGCTTATAGGAAAGTGATTAAACTTAGTGGTTTCTATATAGTGTGGCCTAGTGATAGACAGTGTTGATCTCTATTGTTCTTTCTAAAATAAAGTGTCTATATATGATTCCTAAATCCTTTAGGAAGATGATTATCTTTCTTGAAGAGAATATGCTTGAGCTTTAACTCAAGCAAACATGAACCTGCTAGGTACAGAGGTGCTACCCTTCTGGGAACGTGCCCTATAGCAGCAACTGTGATGTGCATCTATCTAGTTAAAACTAGATCATAGGGTCAGTGATGCTGGTCTGACACCCTACATGTGCAAGAACACATGCTTTATCTGGCTGTTTATTATCTGTTGTCCAATATGTCCACTTATCATGTGCTTGCAAGAAAATGAATGCGTAAGATGGAAAATGATTAGATCTAAATGTTGGGATATATCCTGGTAACCTTGTTTTGATGTTGCCTTCTACTTCTGGCTTGTGGTAGCCCTAGATTTGTGTTGGCTTCCTCTTGGCCTTGCTTTGCTCCTCCTGGTGTTGTTGCTCCTGTGTGGCCTTTCTGTCGACCTAATACATCCCCCTCCTCAAGTCACCATCTTTCCTGGTGATTTCCTGGGTTTTCTGTGGTGGAAAGTGGTTTGATCTAATGATATGGTTGCAAGATCTGGTGATGTTCTTGGATGTGCTGGTGAGAAACTGTGGTTGGACTGCTTGCAAAGTGGATAGCAAAGCTGGCCTGACTCTACGCTGCTGTGATTTGAACTGCTCCTTTGCTCTCTGCTGCCGACACCTCAATGCATGCATTTAGGTGTGTGAGCTACTTCACAGTTTGCTTTGGCTGTGGATGAGATCAAGTAACTATGGTTTAAACTTCCCCATCCTTTTACTATTACTTTACCTGGTGAAACTTACCACTATTCCACTTGGCTTATAATGTGGTACTGAAGCTATTTGCTTAAAAGAACAGATACTACACTTTGGTGAAACTTGCCCCTTATAATTACTCTATGATGTAATATGAACAGTGCACTTCACTATTCACCACTGAGAGTAAAACTAATCCACTAATCTTTTGTTTATATTTGAGTAGTTTATTTATTTTGCAAGAACAAGATCTGTATTGTTAAGACTTAGTATAGGAATAGATAGGTAGCATAGATTCTTATTGTAATCTCCTTTTATTCTTTTTGTAAAGAATCTTGTAACAATATTTCTATGATTTAATAAAGACTCATTTTATTGGACTATATTCTTTGTAATTTTCTGTCTGGTTGTATATATCTTCATTTGCAATCTTATTATGGAATAAAGAAAAGAAATAAGAATTCATTTCTTATATGAAGTTCCTTGTCTTAAATTCATATTGTTGTTTAATATATTTATAATATAATCAAATAATATTAATACCTATTTTGGAAAAGCACTTAATGATTCTAACTTCTAATTTTCAAATATTATTCAAATGATTTGAATTTCAAATGTGAATTCAAAATATTTCCCCCCAAACACAATAATGCCTAAAGGTCATGTCAAAATTTGTAGCAATCACTTCAGAGAGCTATTCCTACCTCTAGATAGTGAAAGAAACTCGGATTGGTTTTTGTTTGGCAAAACACTTACCATAATTTTACAAATGAATGCATGCATATGCACAATATCCTATTTCTACCCTTCGTTGGTTCCTAAATGCTGGGGTGTTACACTGATAGGTTGATCAAGCGGGGGACACGGGGTTCAGTTTTAAAAAGTGTAGGGACCTTAGTGCAAAATGGTCTATGCGCTAGCTAAAACAAATGACAAAGACGGATGGTGGGGCTAACTTTTGGCGAGGCTAGCAGCACTGATGGTGCACCAAAATGTGCGTGCTTGGATGCATTGGGAAGCTAGTAGTGCAAACTTTATAGGCGTTTCAGCGGCGACTGTGCTCTCGCAGTTGCCGCAAAGCGAGCTTGCGATCAAAACAATGGCAGAAAAATGGAGTGCTAATGTTCTTATTCTATCTGTGTTTGGCCACCAGACAAATAGCTCGCGCGGCAAAACTTTAGAGCACGCATAGCGCTCGAGCTCATGATGTTGAACTCACAGAAGGGTTCAGACCGCTGTGGTAGAGCTGGGCTGGTGTTGGGTTAGGTAGCGACCACGGGATTGTTGGGGGTCGCAGCAGAAAACAAAAAATTTCCTACGATGGAACCCAAAAACTGCCTAGGATCTATCTATGTAGTAATGCGGTAATGGCCGATGCGTAGAGAATACATACCCTAGTAGACCGTACGCGGTTAACGTTCCGCGGGGAACGTGGTTGATGTAGTCGTACTCGTAGCCGACCTCAAGCTCACGAAGCTCCTCGCACGTCACCCCTTGATCCTTCATCTTCATCGTGCAACAGCTCCGGCTCACGACATTTAAGCGCCCCCAAGTGTTGTGCCTCGTGTCTTCGTACACATCTAGTGCACGATGAGACCTCCGGCTCCCCGATCCCGTCGGGAGTGCGGAAGTTGATATCCGGCTAGGAATCCCTGCAGCGGAACGACGTACTGCAGGTGCGCCTCGATCGCATAGCCCAGACTTGGGGCCATGGTCACAAGGCATAGAGAGAGAGGGAAGGAGGAAGTCACCCAAAGGACTTCTCCAAATATTGGTGTGTTTCATCCCACCCATGGGCACCCCTTTATATAGGGGGAGGGGGTCTGCCCTCCCCTTTGGGTTTTCCATGTGGGACTATTCAAGGGAGAGGGGGAGGCGCATGGGCCTCATGGGACAGCCGGCCAAGGGTGGGCCCTACCTCACACACAGCCCTAGGCTGGCCGGGTGGGCCCCCTTGAGGCGCCTGGGCCTTGGCCCTTCCCCCCTTTGATTTTCCCTCATGGGCCCTTTTTCCCTAGGAAGTTTGGCCCATTAGTGGAATAACCCTTCAAATTATATTTTAACATTATATTTTATATTAATTACACTAATTAATATGTAAATACATATTACAAAACCTGATTCAACCCGAAGCACCTTTCGTTTCCCTTTCGATTTCCTCCGAACGACTTTGGATCTTTCCCGGAATGATTCCGGTCCTTTATTCTTTCTCCGAACAACTTCGGATCTCTCTGCGGAACAATTCCGGCTTTCTCTTTCTCTACTGTGATTCCGTCTTACGAATGATCGCTCTCATCATACCCTTAAGTGTATCCTCTCATGGCTCGGGAATGCTCTAGACATGATCTGTATCAATGATCAATAGAGGGACCAGGGATATCCATGTGACCCCTATGCATTCCTGATGATAATGTCATTTGAATCGCCAAAATGTAGCAGCCTCTCCCTTTTGTTTCTCGATACAACTTGTCCGAGATCCGATCATTGGTATCCCATACCTTGTTCAATCTCATTCACAACAAGTTCTGTTTTCTTGTTACCGTGATATTACATCCCCGTGACCTAGTCACATGTTGCAACATTTATAGATGTAATCTCACCAAGCCGGTCGTATGTATCTTTACCGTGATGTGGGTGAACAAATCCTTCTCTTGACATATATTGCCTCTACAGTTCCTCCGAGTACCTGAACACACCTTTATAACCATGGTATTACTAAGTGGCGCTTGATGCTATCTAAGCACTCTCGGGAGACTGTGATTGATATCATCTCATGGTCTAAGGAGAAGGAGTCTAGGTATAGTTGTTGCAACAATGAACTATATGACTTGATCGTGTTGCAATCCTTCGAGCAATGTCCAATCACATCATTCTTCAATGATATGATCTTGTTGTAAGTCGGCATAAATGCCCATGATCTTGAAACCCAGATCATCTTCGTGACCAACGAACTAGTATGAAATAGAGGCTACTAGGGACTTTGTTGTTTCATACCACACCTATACCAATGTTTCTACTTGGCACAGTTATAGCACAATATGAAACTATTATAACTAATTGAGATATGACAATAAAAACCTATTTATTATTTGCCTCTAGGGCATATCTCCTTCAGTCTCCCGCTTGCACTAGAGTACAAATAACCTAGTTTGCATTTTACTTATATAAACCATATACCATATGTGTTTACAGATCATGCATGCTCGTGGGAAACGTCGTGTCCATGTTCTGTTTTACCAGATCATTATGTCTTTTGCAAATCGTTAATGTCTTTCTAATTTTGACATTCACACCGTTATCTTATAATGGGTTGAAGCATTTGTTTGGCAACAAAGTGAGACTTTTGTTTCTAGTGTTTATGATGACGGTCGTTTTTACCGTTGTCATCTAAACTTCGAAACACAGTTTGCTATCCTTTGTGTATATACTATAGTCATGGTAGCAGAACGAGGCCAGATTCCAGGAGCTTACAGTGACTTTAGATCAACCTCGAGGGCTTTCTCATGGGCACTGGGCCCTGGGACACATCATTCTATGTTTAAAGAGAACTAGCCTTGCCATAACATTATACATCACATCAGATGTAGCCTTTATACTTCTATATCTAGGTAGATCCTAGTGCATGAAATGCATCTATGCCACTTACATTGCTTCTTGCCATTTATGTACAAACTTAATTCTGGTTCTGTGATCAACTCAGGAATCACACAAAGACACGTTCTTACAGTTAAGACTTTGTCCTACCAACCAGAACCTCGGGTCATATTACCTCGAGTATACAACATGGTTTTATGGAAGAACCTATGACTAAGGCATAGGAGATGCAACGCATCTCTTTCTTTCAACTATAGTGGCAATACTCAATGCTTCATATAGTAAGAACTACTTTCTTACCTTGTTCCATTCTGAACTTCTTCAGAATCTTGCTTAGGACATCCTGAACATCTTTTAGAATCAAGTCCAGGAAGCATTTGACATTTAGTGTTTATTAAACTCACCAATCTATCTCGATAGATCTTATTGTTTAATAACTTCAACTTCATCCTTATTTATCTAACTTAAACGTTATTAACACCAATCACATCATTCACATATGTCGTCCACATATCCTAGAATGATTTCACGCTCCCACTCAAATATGACATTCATGTTTGAGATCCATGGATTTCACTTAGCTCCCACTCAAAATATGTCAGCTACATATTATGAATAAGCCAAGCTGATTTGCTCTCACTCAAATCCAGGTCCTCTCGATAATCTTGGTCATTCCAAAATTCTTTGATCATTATCAATTTGATGATTCCAATTACGAGACTTCAATATCCATATATTTCTAGTGTAAATCCAAAAGACTTTAAGCATCACTACTGTTGTAGTCAACTCCTTGAATTTGTCCAAACTTGTGAAAAATCGAGCTTTTTGACATTCATTAAGTTTCATTTCCTTCTTATGACTTTGCAGTCATTTGGAAGTATCAAGTAAACTTATTTACTTTAAAGATAAAGTAACATGTTACTTTGCAATCTTTAATGTAACTTAATATAGGATTTTATGACACCTAGTCATTTCTCGCATTCAGGTCCATCATTCTTCTTTGTAATTTGTAGCTATGTCTTGTTCAAAACATGACAAGTGAATCAAAAATATAATTCCACAAACTTGTAGAATATATAGTTGAATCCTACTTTCTTTAGTAAATGTATTCACTAAAACTTTATGATCACTATAATTGGTTTCTCCTCTATTTGCAGAGTTTGGATTCACAAAACAAATTTCGCTACGTCACTCAATAATTCGGAGGTAAGGTCTAATACCTTGTTTTGATCTTTTACTTTCTTCCACCTGTATCTTCACCAAGACACATCAACTTTGGACAACAACAGGTTTGCCCCTTTGTGGAAGATGCATTCATAGCTTCCTAAGAATGCTCTACAAAGACTTGTTTATTCACCACGACTTCGTCTTATCGAAATCTCCAGAAACTTGAACTTGCCATAACACTTATGGTGTTGTTTCCACGAATCTTTTAGATGTTCCTTTGTGTTTTAAATGAGTGTTTGCTTATTTTGATCTCTAACTCTAAATGACAACTACAACCCCGATAAGAGATAATATGTATCTAATACAAAATGATTATGATATTTAGACACTTCAACAAAGTTTGAATTCATCCAATTATCATAATTTGTGAAACATATTTCACAAGTGCCCTTTTATGGTAAACTTAACTTGAACACTTTAGTCATGTCGATCAAATCGAAGAGACTTGTTAATTCAGTTAATTCAATATCCCATTTAGTTATGAACTTATTTGAACAATTCAAATCATTTCAAACTTCATGTTTCATTAAGTAAATACACTTATTCACTTAAGTCCACAATAAATGATTTCCACTACTTGTTGAAAATATGATACATCACTATGTATAAGATTCAACATGTCTTCACATATTACCGTTTTACGAGAATGCGGAGTTTCAGTCATTCTGCCCAAAAGGCATGGTTTTGCAAAGTCTCTAGATTAAGCATCTAGGACCCCGATCTTTCATAAAGAACCTGCAATAACCAAAATGACTTAAACTATAGTCTCTTTTCATTATTAAACTTTGGATATCTTTTACCATTCTAATCCTTTACAAATGTTTAAACTATTATCATTATCACAGTGATGAGAATAACTTGTTTGTAATCATAATGTGACCATAATGGTATTGTTCATAAGAATAGTACAAACTGGCTTGTAACTTATTCATATGAATAATCGTCTTGCCGAAAGCAAGACACACAAACAAGGATTACAAAATTATATTCAAGTCCACTAATCTAAGTGATAAACTTTGAGGAAAGAGGTGATGTCGGCCATCAACTGTTTTGCTTGCCGTCATCAAGTCACGTTGCCTCAAAAGCAGCAATTCTCAAGCAGATCATCCTGTTTTCACAAAACGGGACAAGTATCAAATACTTTGCAAACCGCAACGAGTTTTGCAAGAACCACATTTATAATTTTGTATATCTGACATATACCTTTTTCATCCATGACCTCCTTTTGCAATCAAGCCCTTTTAAGAGTTATTAACTCTAATGCAAGATTGCTAAGTGTTTTTCCAAACATTCCGGAGTCATCGAATTATCTCCTAATGGTTATTGTATCAAGAAGAGAAGATCACCTTTTATGACGATATCCCTCAGGCGTGGGTGTTAATCTATGAAGTTGGACCCTTTTGCTAAGTTCCAAATTAAGCAATATATTCCCATGGTCGCAAAGGACCTCAATGGGATAGGCTAAGATCTACTAAGATATTTGCAAACAAACATCTAGACTAAGTTTATAATAAGAGATCAATTTATAATTAGTCTCCACTAAAATTTCCGTCCCCTGGACGATTTTAGTGATCACATGATCCCTATCCTCTACACCTCCCCCAATCATCACGGCCAATAGTGCAGTATCAAAGGTAGACATTCACTAATGACAATCACATCATCCATGTGACTCATGCTCGATCTTTCGATCTGTTGTGTTCTGAGGCCATGTCTGCACATGCTAGGCTCGCCAAATCTAACTTGTGTGTATTCGCTGTGCAACATGGCTTACACCCACTATATGCGAACATAGATATGTCTGACCCCTACTCACCACAGGGCGCCTCATACCGAAGAACTTTCTTGGTGGTGCACACACAAGGGGAACACGGAACATTGGAATTAAATAGGGATTATCTTATTTGCTACCGTTGAGTATATAAATACTAGCACACAATAAGATGTAAAAACAGGCATCAACATCATATGTATAATGTGATATGATAAGGTATTTCTTACACCCTGATCTCCATCGAGCGCTCCGGCATGATCTCCATCTTGCCCTTGGTTTGACGCCAAGTCCACGATGCCTCCACCAGGTCGTTCATCGGAACGATAACTATTACTATACTACTTAGTAACAGAAAAGTAAACTACTTTACCTTCACAACGACCAATTCCATATCATAATCACATGCCCCCTGCAAAATAAAGTTAGACTCCTCTACTTTATCTATTGCAAGTTTTACGTGGTTGTTAGGGCTTTCACACTAGAACTGTTTCCAAACTACGAACTTTCCAACCACAACATGGATCCGACAGTTGTCTCTATTACACCCCTTTCGGGGTCCTCCATTGTAAATGCTATATCAACTATCGAATGAGAGACAGACATCCGCTAGCCACTTATACTGTACAAGCCGTATGTCGAGCGTGGAACCAGTCTCGCGTACGAATACGCGTAAGGTCGGTCCGGGTCGCTTCATCAAACAATACCACGATATAAACAAGTACACGTTAGAGGGTAACAACTAAGGGATCAATGCCCGCACAGTACTTGTGCGTACTGGCCGTACAGCACTCCTACGCATAGATCGGCTATGATACCACTGTTGGGGATCGTAGCAGAAAACAAAAAATTCCTACGATGGAACCCAAAAACTGTCTAGGATCTATCTATGTAGTAATGCGGTAACGGCCGATGCATAGAGAATACATACCCTTGTAGACCGTACGCGGTTAACGTTCCGGGGGGAACGTGGTTGATGTAGTCGTACTCGTATCCGACCTCAAGGTCGTGAAGCTCCTCGCAGGTCACCCTTTGCTCCTTCTTCATCTTCATCATGCAACAGCTCCGGCTCATGACATTTAAGTGCCCCAAGTGTTGTGCCTCGTGTCTTCGTACACATCCGGTGCACGATGAGACCTCCGGCTCCCTGATCCCTCTGGGAGTGCGGAAGTTGATATCCGGCTAGGAATCCCTGCAGCGCAACGACGTACTGCAGGTGCACCTCGATCGCATAACCCAGACTTGGGGCCATGGTCACAAGGCATAGAGATAGAGGGAAGGAGGAAGTCACCCAAAGGACTTCTCCAAATATTGGTGTGTTTCATCCCACCCATGGGCACCCCTTTATATAGGGGGAGGGGGTGTGCCCTCCCCTTTGGGTTTCCCATGTGGGACTATTCAAGGGAGAGGGGGAGGCGCATGGGCCTCATGGGATAGTCGGCCAGGGGTGGGCCCCACCCCACGCATAGCCCTAGGCTGGCCAGGTGGGCCCCCTTGAGGCGCCAGGGCCTAGGCCCTTTGGCCCTTTCCCCTTCCCCCCTACGGTTTTCCTTCATGGGCCCTTTTTCCCTAGGAAGTTTGGCCCATTAGTGGAATAACCCTTCAAATTAGATTTTAACATTATATTTTATATTAATTACACTAATTAATATGTAAATACATCTTAAAAAACCTGATTCAACCCGAAACACCTTTCGTTTCCCTTTCGATTTCCTCCGAACGACTTTGGATCTTTCCCGGAATGATTCCGGTCCTTTATTCTTTCTCTGAACAACTTCGGATCTCTCTGCAGAACAATTCCGGCTTTCTCTTCCTCTACTGTGATTGCGTCTTACGAATGATCGCTCTCATCATACCCTAAAGTGTATCCTCTCACGGCTCAGGAATGCTCTAGACATGATCTGTATCAATGATCAACAGAGGGACCAGTGATATCCATGTGACCCCTGTGCATTCTTGATGACAATGTCGTTTGAACCACTAAATGTAGCATCCTCTTCCTTTTGTTTCTCGATACAACTTGTCAGAGATCCGATCATTGGTATCCCATACCTTGTTCAATCTCGTTCACAACAAGTTATGTTTTCTTGTTACCGTGATATTACATCCCCGTGACCTAGTCACATGTTGCAACATTTATAGATGTAATCTCACCAAGCCAACCGTATGTATCTTTACCCATCATGTGGGTGAACAAATCCTTCTCTTGACATATATTGCCTCTACAGTTCCTTCGAGTACCTGAACACACCTTTATAACCACTGTATTAACAAGTGGCGTTTGATGCTATCTAAGCACTCTTAGGAGACTGTGATTGATATCATCTCACGGTCTAAGGAGAAGGAGTCTAGGTATAGTTGTTGCAACAATGAACTATATGACTTGATCGTGTTGCAATCCTTCGAGGAATGTCCAATCACATCATTCTCCAATGATATGATCCCGTTGTCAGTCGGCATAAATGCCCATGATCTTGAAACCCAGATCATCATCGTGACCACCGAACTCGTATGAAATAGAGGCTACTAGGGACTTTGTTGTTTCATACCACACTTGTACCGATGTTTCTACTTGGCACAATTATAGCACAATATGAAACTATTATAAACTAATTAAGATATGACAATAAAAACCTATTTATTATTTGCCTCTAGGGCATATCTCCTTCAGGGATAAGCTATGATAGTTAGTCTCCCACGACCATAGCCAGGTGGTGCTAGTAGCAAAATAGACATGCACGGCGGCGCGGCCAGGTGAACTCCAAAAAGCATGGATAGGGAATTCGACGCGTCACGGCAAGGCGCATCCAGGTGTGCACACACGTGACAGGAAGGAGCACTACATCGGCGGTGAGCTAGCGGGGTTGATGGCGAGCAGCAGCACACATAAGGTGATCAACGAAACAATCTCCTGAACCAAGAAACGAAGATGCGGGGGACCATGTCTGGGAGGTTCAAAGGCTCACCACAGGGTTGTCGGTGATGTTGGACCAGCTCGAGGTGGCGATGATCTGGATCGGGGCTCGCAGGACGCTTCTAGATTTCTCTCAGACTTGCTCTCATCCTACACATTTTGGTGCTCGCTTCCCTCGTCTCCGTGTACTGGCTTGCTCTGACGATGCTCCTGGTCTTCCTCAACTCCCCTACTCCTTTCCTCCTTCTCCCTTACATCAAACTTTGGACGGTGGCTGAACTTGGTGAAGAGGGGCATGGAGGCGGACATGGCCAATCTTGGGAACGAAGGAGGAAGGCTGGTGGCTGGATCTCTATCTAGGAAGGGCACATGGACAACTAGCATATAATGGGGCAGTCACATGGTCAGGCCGAGGCAAAAAGTGGAGGAGGTTGGCTCGGGTTTTGCTCTCTCTCTCTCTATTTCTTATTGAGAGAGGAAAAAAGGAGCAGGGGCTAGGCATGGGAATGGTGCTAGGGCGTGCCTTGGTCAGCAAGGGAGGAAAGGAGGCGACATGGCCGGTCCCTGTCCAAGCTTTTCCATGACACCCATGGGTTAGTCTAGAGTTTGGCATGGGTTAGGTCTAGGGCTTAGTTAGGGAGGTGGGTTAGCTAGGTAGTTGTGGTGTAACTAGGACAGGTGGTAGTGATCTGGTCCTTGGATCAGATCAAGGGAAGGGGAAGGCCTCGGGTGAGAGTAGATGGTTAGAAGATAGCTAGGTATCTAGGTAGATGACCAAAGGTTTTTTTCCAACATTGCTTCAAAGAACCAAACATACATGCTCTCAACAAGAAGAAAACCAAACAAGGTAAATAGTAGGAAGATGTATTTAGAGTGTTTTACCATATGGCTTTTGTTTGGTCTCATGTTTGAATAAAACCCCATAAAACCATAAGAGAAGAACAAGAGAAAACAATAGGAGGAAATGGAAGCTTCATGCATGCAACATGCATAGTGGAAAACCACTACATATACCATAGCATTTCCAAAGACATATTTGAAAACCACCAAGCTTCATCTCATGATTCCATTTATGAAATAGTGTTTATTTTAAATACAAGTCCAAGGTTAGTTTGTATGAGCCACTATGGATGGTATGGCCTTATTACTCCAAATATACACATAATCTTGAATAAAATCATGAGAAGAAGATAAATAGGTAAACTATAACCATAGCATGCAAAGTTGGCCAAGTACCTCCCACAATAATATTGTGAAAACAATATTAGATCAAGTATGGAAGCATGGAAAACAAGATAGGATCCATACCAATTATTTATGAGCTAGATTTAAATACCAATGGAAAATGTATGTGCTCATATATAATTAAGATAGTGGGAAAAGGTGGATGGAAAACAAACAGGAAGGTGTCAATGTGGATGGCGGAATTATAAGAAATATGCCCCCAAATCAACTTGTTCATAAAGCATTATATCAACAAGAAAATACAATATATCAAGAAGCAAAATATTAATGAGACAAATGCAATAGACAAATGCAATATGGTGAGAAGAACCAAATGGGGCAGTTTTAATATGTTGCTCAAATGCAATGTGGCATGATGGCATGAGCATGATATATTATGATGCAAAGAGACTTTTCGATGGTAGCATAGTTCTTTATTATTAAGGTAGAATAACAAGGTTTAGAACATTGGGATGCTATAGGCAGACACATTCAGAAGGATTGTATTGGGTTTATGAGATGGCTCAATAAGAAATGTATTGATGTTATTACCTTTATTGATTAATAATTCATGTTAATTATTCCACCAATACATAGTGGGTTGACTCAGGTGCAACAATTCATGTTGCAAATTCATTACAGGGATTCGATATGAAGAGGACCCTAACAAGAGGGGAGATAACTATTAGAGTTGCTAATGGTGTTGAAGTTGTGGCCGAGGCTATTGGATAGTTCACTCTTATACTCCATAGCGGTTTTATGCTTTTTTTACATGATTTACTTTATGTACCCTCTATGAGACAAAACCTTGTGCCCTTCTCATGTTTATATGATGATGGTTATCAGTGTGACTTTGGGAGCAAGAGATGTATAATTATGCATGACAATAATAATGTTGCTCTTGCCTTCAGACAAGACAAACCTTATCTCATTTCCCTAAGTGATTCCATAAATAATGTTGATCCCTCTTTGAATGTGAATATTAGTACCAAGCATAAGCGCGATAATGATGAGACTTGTTTTAAATTATAGCACTATCGTTTGGGCCATATTTCAAGGGAGAGAATTGAACGTATCATTAAGGAGTAAGCCCTTCATCCTTTGGATTTCTCAGATGCAGATCTTGATCATTGTATTAATTGCATCAAAGGAAAATAGGCCAATAGAATCAAGAAAGGTGCAAATCAAAGCACTGGAGTTTTAGAGATTGTTCACATGGATATTTGTGGTCCTCTTAATGTGAAATCAATGGATGGTTTTGATTCCTTCATAACATTCACGGATGACTTCTCTCGTTATGGATACATTTATCCTATCAAAGAAAGATTAGAGGCATTAGAAAAGTTCAAAATATTCAAAGCTAAAGTTGAGAATCAAGATGATTAGAAAATCAAAGTCATAATTTCCGATCGTGGTGGTGAGTACTGCGAAGACACAGTTCTTATGGCCAAATTCCTAGACCATTTGCTAAGTTCGTATAGGAAAATGGTATTGTAGACTAGATTCAGCACTGAGTGAACCTCAATAAAATGGAGTGGCTAGAAGGCGGAATCACACTATTATGGATATGGTAGGGATTATTCTAAGTCACTCCACTTTGTCAATTTGTTTATGGATCGAAGCTCTAAAGACAACAACCCATATTCTTTATAGGGTTCTTAGTAAGTCGGTACCTAAAACATTGTATGAAATATGGACTGGGAGGAAACCAACCCTAAGTTATTTGCAGGTGTGGGGCTACCCTACTGAGGCAAGAGTTTTCAGCCCAAATATGGGAAAGTTAGACCCCAAGACACTCAGCTTCCATTCTATTGGTTATCCTGACAAATCTAAGGCATATCATTTCTATTGTCTAAAACAGTTTACTAAGTTTGTTGAAACAAGACATGTTGTGTTCTTGGAAAGTGATATGATGAGGGGGAGTATGACTACCGGGGAAATAGCATTGGAGGATAAATGGGAATATGTCCCGATACCTATAATCGAAGAGCCCGTGTTCATAGTACATGTGGAGGTTACACCACCAGTTGAGAGGACTACTAATGCTACACCTGCTGAGATACCTATGATTGGTTCAGAAATTGTACCAGATGATACTTCTATGGAAAACTCTTAGCAACCTTTAGTTGTCATTGATGTAACAAGTAATGAACCAGGATAGAAAGTCTATTATTCCTAATGATTATGTAACATATATGAGTGAGGATATAAGTGATTCGATGTTGGATGATGATCCCACTTCATTTAATGAAGCCATACAAAGTAACCATTCATCTAAGTGGCTTGATTCTATGAAAGATGAAATGAAGTCCATGAGCATTAATGATGTATGAGACTTGGTAAAAATTTCCGAAGGAGCCAAAATAGTGGGTTGCCGATGGGTCTATAATACCAAACATGACTCCAAGGGTGATATCGAAAGGTTCAGAGCAAGGCTTATGGCCAAAGGCTTCAACCAAAGAGAAAGTATCGATTATAATGAAACATTTTCACCTGATTGTTTTAAGAACCCATTCAGAATAATTATGGCACTCGTTGCTCATTATGATCTGGAGCTGCATTAGATGGATGTCAAAACGACATTTTTAAATGGTGACTTACATGAGGATGTGTACATGGATCAACCGGAAGGATTTTTGTTGTGGAAGGAAAGGAACATTTGGGATGTCATCTTAAGAAATCCATTTATGGATTAAATCAAGCCTAAAGACAATGGTACTTCAAGTTTGATCAAGTCATAAAGAATTTGGTTTCAAAGAAAATGAAATGGACAATTGCATATATGCTAAGTTCAGGGAGAGTGATTTCATCTTCCTGATACTATATGTTGATGAAACACTCTTAGCTAGTAGAGATAAGAATACACTACTAGAGACTAAAAGTTTTCTATCTTGATAGTTCGATATGAAAGATCTCGATGAAGCCACTTATGTCTTAGGCATTGAAATTTAACGAGATAGATCTAGAGGAATCTTGGGACTATCACAAGGAGCATATATTCACAAGGTATTGAAAAATCATAATATGCATAACTACTTAGCCTTGCCTTCTCCTATCGTCAAGGGCAATAAGTTTTCCACTTTCCAGTGCCCAAGTAATAATTATGAATCTGCGCAGATGAAGTCGATTCCTTATAATTTGGTTATTGGCAGTATGATGTATGCACACGTGTGCATTCGTCCTGACTTAGCTTTTGTGACCTGGATGCTTGGCAGATATTAGTCCAGTCTAGGTTTGGAACACTAGAAGAATGCTAAGAAGGTTCTATGCTATTTGCAAGGGACTAAACACCTCATGCTCACATATAAGAGATCTGATAACCTCGAGGTGGTGGGTTATTCTGATGTTGATTTTGCGGGGTGTGTTGATACTAAGAAATCCACACTAGGTTATACCTGTGCCCTTATAGAGGGAGTTATATCTTGCAAAAGCTCCAAACAAAGTGGCACTGCATCATCAACAATGCATGCAGAATTTGTGGCATGTTATGAGGCAACTAGGTAGGCAGCATGGCTAAAGCATTTTATCCCGAGTTTAAGGGTGATTGATAGTATATCTAAGCCACTAACTTTTTACTACGATAATCAACATGCAATGGTTTATTCAAGTAACAGCAAGTCAAGTGGTGCTGCCAAACACATTGACATCATGTACCATGTTGTGAAAGACAGAATTCAGGATCAGACGATAAGTATTAAGCATATCAGAACTAACGCAATGTTAGCGGATCCACTCACAAAAGGCTTGTTGCCGAGTGTATTTAATGAACATGTTGTTGGCATGGGATTGGCAGAAAGCATTTGATCCTGGAATTGGGGCCATTATGACACCATCTCCCCATAAGAGTAAGAAGGGTTCTTTTCTTCGATGGAATGATGTACTATAGTCAATTGGTTCAATGGTACTTGATTGCCGTTGTAATTTATTGTCTCTGTATAAGTTCTGACAAAGAAATGGGCTCAAAAGTTTTGTAATAAGTACAAGTTTATGGATCTCATAAGTTAAAGAAGGTGTGTTTTGAGATAAGGTGTATTTGTAGTACCTGGGTTCTGTGGTACTATATAATGGCCGTTGTAACCCTTTTGTTTCGTATGCCAATATATTAAGAAATAAACTTATAAATTTATCCTTACGAACAAGGGGGGAATGTTGGATATTTAGTGATATACAACGAATAGTATGTCAATAAGTCAACTACTGGTGCTACAATATCGCTACAGTTAGTGGTGCCACCATGGTCGTTTGCCCTGATCGGGGGCATCCTCGTCCTTTTAATGTCGGTTCCCCTAGTGAACAGTGGAGAGAATAAGGACACGACTCTAAGCTTCTCTCTCTCGCTCTCACACACATCTCACCGATTTGAGTAAGCACTGCAAGCACTAGGAAGAACCACACAACCACATCACAAGCATCAGGACAAGAAGGCAGAAGGGGAGGCCGTGGCAGGGCCTCAAGATCAAATGTAATCTTCATGGTTCTCTCCTTTGTTTGGCTCAACCTTGAGCTAGTTGATCCTGGCAATCACAACAGTTTGCACTACTTACAGGCTCAAACGACTGGTGAATGCAGTATGCAGAAACCAAACCTTTGGATGACTGGTAAATCAGAAAGTGAATCTTTCCTGACATAACTCCCACTTTAATTACTGTTTGTGCTCTTATTCTTTTTTTATTATGTACTCTCTCTCAAAAAAGATCCTTTCTGTACCAATGCTATTGTTTTCAGCATGCAGCAGTACTGTAGTAGGATCATCCTTGTTTACCTTCTCAAAATTATGCTATGCTAGCTTTCTAGATTTGTGGAGATGAATTCTGACAATTATTTCATTTTACCAAATAAAGAGAAAATGTTTAATTACACCATTGTGATGCTGATGTGGTGTTTTAAGGATGTGAAATACCACGACAAAGTTGTGCCAATCATATGTTTAATTACAAGGAACAGTATTTCGTTTTTGGGAATATCAAAATTGCTACTATGAAAAATCAAATCAATTGCACACACGAGCGATTGTATTTTTCTTTATTTGTAATTATATCATAAGTCACTGAAAAGAAAGAAATCCATGCTAGGTCACAGGGACAGGAACATCTCTCAACTCTTACTGGATACAAAGTGAATATTATACCAAAATTAAGCAAATAAACCTTCGAAAGGAACCATTAACCAAAGCATAAGGAGCTGCAACTCCTTTTCTGTGCCGTAGGACTAGTCATGTATCACTGTTGTTCGATGTAAGGTGGGAGTACTCCTTGGAGGAAATAGCTCAACATTGTCAAGGCTCTCTCGGGCTGGAAGGATGGAACCATATGGCCAGCTCCTCGCACGGAGAGAAATGTGAATCCACCGGAGTACTGCTGAACATAGCCCCCCACCTGCAGGTGCAACGAGTGAAGCCGTCAGCTAGTTTCGAGGTGAAGCATGATATATGTAGATGCATACACTAGTTTGGAAAATAAGAATTACCTCCTCCTTTGCTGTCCATGGGCGCCATGGAGTGGTGACAGGGAGGCCAAGGTCTTGGATTGTATATCTCGTGCCAGGAAGCGAGCACACATAATCGAAGTCACCACTGTGAAATAAATACAGTTAATTTGTTATTACTGCTAGACTTTTCAAGTGTGGGAGAATATTAGGTGGTTATTCAGTATGTACCTAAATATCCAAACGGGAAGCTTGTGCTCGATTAAAAATTTGATGGTTGGGAGCATGGACATCGGCGCATCGTTCCAGTCCAAGTCTCTGGATAAAGAAAATCAGATGAGTTGTATGCACGTGGGTGAAAATTTCGGGCTAATATATGTATTATTACTATGGCGAATCAAGGATCTTACGCGCAGCCTGCCCACTTGGTTGTTCTAGCATGGAAGGCGCTCTGCACCGTCGGGTCATTGAGGTAGGCGGTGGTAGGATATTCACTACATGCATCATACCCAGGTAACTGCAATTGAGGATCGGAAAAAAGCACAATCGTTAACAATATGTCTAGTTTAATTGAGCAAGTGATATATTTTGACCTTTTGAAAAGAATAGTTCTCTGTCGTCTTACATAGCCACTGGGGTAATACGCTCCATTGGGGGCGCGAAGGCAAACTGGAGCATATATGTTGTAGGCACTAATATGGCCTGGGTAGAACCCATCCAAAGCGCCGCGGCATGCAGTCTCTGACAGTGTACCGCTCAGGTTGTCGAAGTCGCAGTTCTTGGTGACATTCTGGTAGACCTCGTCGGACATCACCGCATGGGTCCAAAGGAAGTTGAGGCCACCCTTAATGTTCCTATTCGCGTCAAGATATGGGTTTCCAACCTTCAAGGTATAGGGGACAGATTATTGTTCAGAATGAAAAATGAGATCTTAAGTACTAGTATTTTCATACCATGAACGTTTCATGTATATCTCATAAATCACTACAACATGTAAATTCGACGTACCAAGACGCCCTGCAGGTTCACGATGGTTCTGTTGTTGTAGGTGTTGTGAAGAAGAATGGTGGCGGCGAGCTCTGGCACATAGTGGCCGGCAAAGCTCTCCCCAGAGATGTAGAATGCACGGTCCTTGTACTCCGGGAACCTCTCCAGCCATTTCACCACAAAGACATAGGCATCATCGGCTGTTCTCTCGTCTCCGCTCAGATTGTAGTCCGTAGACGTGTTGGAGTAGGAGAACCCAACACCGGCAGGCGACTCCAGGAAGATCACGTTAGCCACTGCCGTTTTCAGAAGAAACTTTCATCAGTGCTCTACCGAGCCGGCCAAGTAAGGGTTAAATCATGCAGAAGCCATAGGTTACCGTTGTTCCAGGCGTTCACGTTCCTAGTGAGCGTCTTGTTGTCTTCGGATACGCGGAACGGGCCGAGCTCCTGCATTGCCCCGTAGCCGAGCGACGAGCATCCTGGCCCTGTTGATATCAACCGTATGAGCATTTAATTTAACAACTACTCAAGTATTACTACAAAGTCTACAACCCTGCAGATTTTTTCACAAGAGATTTATAGCTCTTACCTCCGTTGAGCCACAGCACGAGCGGCTTTTCTGCTGCGCCGGAAGGTGCTTCAACGAGGTAGTAGAAGAGGGCGCGGCCATTCTCCTCGTCGACGGTCACATACCCGCCGTACTGGTCGAAGTTGACGCCCTGCGGCTGCCCGGGCAACGCCGTGATCTTGTCAGCCTCCTTCAGAGAACTCTGGTCAGAGACAGAGCTCTCTGTACTCAGGCTGGCCGCAACCCTGTCAGCTATGTTACGGACTTTAAACGCATCGGTACTGCTACCGCTATTCTTCCTGGATGAGATGAAGGCTCTCAGCTGAGCCTCCTGGGACGCATTATTGGCTTGCAGTTGCAGTGCTGCAAGGAAAATGAGAAGCAGGGAGAAGAAAGAAAAACTCTTCATCTTTGAGTCTGAGATGAGAGATACCATTGGCATGCAGGGTTTATATAGGCGCAGAGGGAACGGAAGAGAACAGTTTGCAACAATGACTTTTGGATTTTTCCCTTTGTATATTTCCGGTAAATCTGTTTTGTAGGATTGCAGCTGCGTGCTTGTATGTTTATGTTCTTGTTTCCGCTTAAACATTGTGAGGAGGATCACTACTTACTTGCACCAATGCTTTGATCCGTCCAAACGGCCATGATTGGTTGAATTGACATACAAAACGGGTATTGAGAGCGAAAGGGGCACCCTGAAGCCGTTAGTTATCCTTGTAGTGCAGTGTTTTAGCTGGTATATTATCCGCACTATTCTTGTTTACAACGACGATTTGGAAGCTAACGGATGGCAATTTGTGTATGTACCGTGTGCTCCCATATATGTTTTGGAGAGATGTATAGTAGCGGGCAAATTTCCATTTCAGATATAGGAGCGACAAGTGGAAGTCTACATGCAACATACACACACTTCATTTCAATCTACTAGAAACGGCGGCCAAACAAATGCCACGCATCAGTCTTTAGTGTTAAGTAATAACTCTTTTAGGGCTAGCTGATTTTTGTGCTGAGGAATATTCCATATGCCAAACTTGCCTCATATTCTTATGCCCATAAATATGACTCTGGGGAGTTTCAGTTTTGGGACCACATTTACTTGAAACTGACTTGCAAATAAAAATTTGAATTTTCTTTAACAAACATTTGAATATGTCATCTATGGCATGCATATGATTTAACCTTGTACACGGAGGGATCAAGAATCCTAATTCTTGCTATTTGTAATGGTTCTAATTCTGTTGACTCCTAATTCTCGCTATTTGAATGGATCTAATTCTATCGAATCTAACTCATAGTGATCATTCTCTAAGGTGGCAGCACCCCATTGAGGAAAGAGCTCAACATTATCAAAGCTCTCTCAGGCTGGAAGGATGGAACCATATGACCAGCTCCTCGCACAGTTAGAAATGTGAATCCACCAGTGTACTGCTGAACGTATCCTCTCACCTGCAAGTGCAACGGTGAAGCCATCAGCAAGTTTAATTACGTGTGAAATCATATAAGAATCATATACGTAGATGAACATTCTAGTTCTCAAAGTTGAATTTACCTCTTGTTTTACTGTCCATGGGCGCCATGCCGTGGTGACGGGGAGGGCAAGGTCTAGAATAGTGTGTCTCATCGCCGGAAGTGGGCACACGGAATCGAAATCACCACTGCAAAAAGAGTAAATTCCAGTTTTTACCTCCTACTTTGATATTTTTGACACTAATTATCCCATTTAACGATATTTCATCCGTATTACCCCATTTAGGAGAAAACTTGCCAACTTTTACCCTCCCTAAGATTTGGCACGTCATATGTCGTGTGGGTTTCAGTTGGTAGTTTTCAAGCATGTTTTTTCCGGCATTAAAAAAATCTTGAACCAAGAAATCGTGATTTGAAATAAAATATGACGTCAACCACCATCTTATTTGAAATAACCACCATCTTATAGGAGCCTCGACGAAGTAGTAGAAGAGCGCGCGGCCGTTGTCCTCGTCGACGGTCACGTACCTGCCGTGCTGGTCGAAGTCGACGCCCTGCGGCTGCCCCGGCAACGCCGGGATCTTATCGGCCGCCTTGTGAGAGACAGGCTTCTCTGTACTCAGGCTGCTAGCAACCCTGTCAGATAAGTTCCGCACTTTAAACGTGTCACTGCTGCTATCGCCCTTCTTCCTGGGCGAGATGAAGGCTCTCAACTGAGCCTCCTGGGATGCGTTGGAGTGCAGCTGCAGCGCAGCCAGGCAAACGAGAAGCAGGGTGAAGAAAGAAATGTTCTTCATGTTTGATGAGATGGTTGTTGCTTTCAGAGATGACAGATATCACTTGGCATGGAGGGTTTATGTAGGCTGAGGAGGAAGGGAGAACGGGACGAACCCTAGGTAGATAGAGATCGTTGAGATTGACCGCTCGGTGAGCCAGGCTACCGGCTCATTTTCTTTATGGAAGTGTCTAGATCTTAGACGTTTGAGAACTTCTTATGTCTAATTCGCTGATGTCATCCTAATATTTGTGCTAATTATCAGTTGCAACCTAGTT
This sequence comes from Avena eriantha, assembly GCA_910589775.1. NCBI lineage: Eukaryota > Viridiplantae > Streptophyta > Magnoliopsida > Poales > Poaceae > Avena > Avena eriantha. The sequence goes on along the minus strand of OU342743.1, from coordinate 58,740,038 downwards.
GCAACTCATAAGATTTGTACTAATTCTCAGTTGCAACCTCATTAAATTCTCAGTTACACCTTAGTTGCAACTCATGTGTAACTTACACTTTGCACGAATCACGAGGTATATCGAATGGTGAAAGAGACGACTGAGAACTAAGAAGTTCTTAGGCTTCTGAGAAGTAGCAAATCCTTTTCTTTATATAACACATGCGTACACGGTTGTTACAAAGTTCTTAGCTAATACAGAATCCTACCAGTCTTCGTATGCATTTTTATAGCAAGTTGATCCGTACTTAAGCTGAATATATAGGTTGTTGTTAGAGCAACTCTAACCAAACTCTCACAAATGCAAAAATGATCATTGGGCCCTTTTTTATCATCTAAACGCACCCTAGCCGAACCCCTATACCCGTTAGCCGATAAACGAATTTAGGAATGGGCGCCCGCGACTGCTATAATTGCTCGGCTGCACCGTGGCTCCTAAAAATATCTCCCTTCCCCGCCGGCACACCGTCCCCAGTTCTTTCCCTCGCAGCCCCGTCGGCACACCGTCCCCAGTTCTTTCCCCTAGGCTCCGTCGACCCTCCTGCACCATTCCGCGTGCTGCCGTCGTCGGAATCGAGCTGAATCGACTTGCGGGTTCGGCCACAAATCCACCGTCGTTGTCGCCTGATTCGACCAACCTAGGCTACGGCAGGTCGCGTTTCGGCCGGACCGGCGCCGCCGCGCATCTCCGGTATGTCTTCCTCCTCTATCCACCATCGAATCTCGTTGGCCTTAGGATTGTCGCCTTCTCCGGCGAACAACTCTTTAGTGGAGGTTACGGAGGTCATCGGAGCGCCCGCACCGGCTCATGCATCGGTGCAGTCCGCGTCCTCGGCTTCTCATCCCGGCGCCGAAGCGAGGTGAATTTTGGCCTGCTTTTTTGTGTGAAAAAGCTCATAAATTTCGCAGTCAATAAACCTATTGTTTCATCTCCGTAGCTCGGTGAAGAGAGAATCAAAATGGTCGGAGAATGAAGGCAAAGATTTGTACTTTGCGTGGCATCATCAAAACACTAGTTGATAGCGCATTATTCATAGAGAATGAAGCCAACCAACAACTAGAATAATTTTGGAAAAAAAATCGATGAGAACATTTAATCAAAAAACAAGTGGAGAACCTATATATCTCATTATCATCACTTATAAATAGGTGGCATTTGCTAGTGATGTGCTCTAATATGCATTATCTCATATATGCCTAGGTGGTCGGTATGTGACTTTGATGACGATTTATCTCTAGAAAAACCCAATTTATCGGGTATCAATACATGTACCCAACAAATCTAACCACGTGAACATTTCAGAATAGACTTGAGAATTTGGCTAATTAGTTATACATGTACCCCACAAATTCTAACCATGAGACTACAGCTAATTTTAGAATAGCGACATTACCAATTGAATAGACAAATAATCTACATACCAATTGAAATAGACAAACAATCCATGAACAGTAGAATAGTTTAATTAATCAAATTATGTTCCCTTGTAAAACAAATTGTGGGTTCGGCAGAAATTCATGAATTTAAGGAACCGTATTTGTCTCTTGGGAATACCAAAATTACCATTGTGATGAATAAATAGTAGAACTGAACTATAAAAAATTTCTGTATTGAAGTTACATCATAGAGTCATACAGAAACCCATGTCCACTCACAGGTACATGAACCTCGCTCAACTGTTACCGGATACAAGTGAATATTAAACCAAAGTTAAGCAAAAACAAAATTGAAAGGAAGACTTCAATCGACTCATATAGAGCGGCAATAGTCCTTCTCCACGATGTAGCACTTGTAATGGATCACTGCTGTTCGATGTAAGGTGGGAGCACACCTTGGAGGAAATAGCTCAACATTGTCAAGGCTCTCTCGGGCTGGAAAGATGGAACCATATGGCCAGCTCCTCGCACAGATAGAAATGTGAATCCACCGGCGTACTGCTGAACATATCCTCCGACCTGCAAGTGCAACCAGTCAGGCCATCAGATAATGTCGAGGTGAAGCATCATATTTCGTATAGATGAATATATATAGTAGTACTACCAGTTTGGAAAAGAGGATTATTACCTCCTCCTTTGCTGTCCATGGGCGCCATGGAGTGGTGACAGGGAGTGCAAGGTCTTGGATAGTATACCTCGTCGCAGGAAGCGGGCAGACGGAATCGAAATCACCACTGCATAAACCGTAGACTACTTATTTTGTTCCTGCAATATACTTGTCAAGCATGAGAGAATATTCAGTCGTCGTGATCTGTTACTACCTGAATATCCAAACGGGAAGCTTGCTCTCTATTAAAAATTTTACGGTTGGAAGCATGGACATTGGCGCATCTTTCCAGTTCAAGTTACTGCGAAATAATAAAATAAGGTTTGTACGTGTGGGGTGAAAAACAAGACGAATTGGTAACCGATTAGCGCTAATATGTCGTCGTCCAAATTATTTCATGAATCTTACGTGCAGCTTTGCCACTCTGTCGCTCTAGCGTGGAAAGCATTCTGCACCGCCGGATCATTGAGGTAGGCGTAGGTAGCGTAATCACTGCATGGATCATACCCAGGAAGCTGATACGAAGTGGAAAATACATGGTTAGAAATTCAGAACATGGACAAATTTTCCCCGGAAACAGTCGTTGTCTGTCAGAAAGAAAAGAAACATGAGTTTATCTTACGTAGCCACTTGGGTAATAGGTTCCATTTGGCGCGGTAAGGCAAACTGGGGCATATATGTTGTAGGAGTCAATGTCGCCCAACTCGAACGCATACAAAGCACCGTTGCATGCTGCCTCTGAGAGTGTACTGCCATCCACGCTGTCGAAGTTGCAGTTCTTGGTGATATTGGCGTAGACCTCGTCCGACATCACCGCGTGGGTCCATAAGAAGTTAATTGTCCCCATAATATTCCTGTTCGCGTCAAGGTATGGATTTCCAACCTTCAAGACAAAAGGAGGGATGACTGGTTATCATTACTGTTGATTTTTTAACCATATTATATCCTAACAACTTTCAAATTTGACGTACCAGGATGCCCCGCAGGTTTATGATGGTCCTGTTGTTGTAAGTGTTGTGGAGCAGTATGGTGGCGGCGAGCTCCGGCACATAGTGGCCGGCGAAGCTTTCCCCGGAGATGTAGAACGCGCGATCCTTGTACTCCGGGAACTTCTCGAGCCATTTCACCAGAAACACATACGCATCATCAGCCGTTCTTTCGTCTCCGCTGAGATCATAGTCGGTAGTCGTGTTGGAGTAGGAAAATCCCACACCGGCGGGTGACTCCAGGAAGATCACGTTAGCGACTGCCATTATTTCCATAGCCAAAGTATTAGAGTTCTGTCCTGTGCAACTGCAACCTCGCAAGAGAAATAAGGGAAACAATTAACATGCAGAAGCCATAGGTTACCGTTGTTCCAGGCGTTCATGTTCCTAATGAGCGTTTTGTTGTCTTGGGACACGCGGAACGGGCCGAGTTCCTGCATTGCGCCATAGCCGAGCGACGAGCATCCTGGCCCTGTCAATGGGGGCATACATGTATCGAGTGTGAGCAATTAACAACTAGTAAGAAAAATCTCAACCTATGCAGAATTTTCCACAAGACACGCGGTTCATAGATTCTAACCTCCGTTGAGCCACAGGACGAGTGGCTTTTCTGCAGCACCGGAAGGTGCTTCGACGAGGTAGTAGAAGAGCGCACGACCACTCTCCTCATCGACGGTCACGTACCCGCCGTACTGGTTGAAGTCGACGCCCTCCGGCTGACCGGGCAACGCCGTGATCTTGTCGGCCGCCTTGTCAGAGAAAGAACTCTTTGCGCTGAGGCTGCTGGAGACTCTGTCAGCTATGTTACGCACTTTAAACGTGTCGCTACTGCTGACACTGTTTTTCCTAGACGAGATGAAGGCTCTCAGCTGAGCCTCCTGGGATGCATTGGCGTGCAGCTGCAGTGCAGCCAAGCAAATGAGAAGCAGGGAGAAGAAGGAAATGTTCTTCATCTTGATGAGATGGTTGTTAATCTCCGAGCACGCAGGGTTTATATAGGCTAAGGAGTAAGGGAATAGAGCAATTTGCAACCGGAGATTTTGGATTCTGCCCTGTGTATGCTTTGGTGCTGACAAATCCTGCAGGCTCTGCAGCTGTAATCTTACAATGTTTATATCATCTTTTCCGCTCATATCTTGCGAGGATAAATGTTTGTTTCCAATACTGTAGTGGTTCGAGAAAACGTCCACGATTCGTTTTACTGACAGCGAAAGGGGATTATAGTGTAGGTTCCCAAGCCAGTGTCTTCTGGTCACTACTTTTGTTGTTTAAATCGATGATTTCGAAGGTCACGAGTGGCAACTTGTGTGAGTACTTTGTGCCCAAATTTGGATTCCGATATATGCGAGTGCCAAATGGATGTCTAGTAGAGGATATCCTCATATACTCCTTCCATCCAGAAATAAGTCATTTGAATTTGTTTAGATGCATATGTATCTAGAGTTCTAGACGCGTTTTAGTGTGTAGATCGAATCAGCGGTTAATAGGCCGATTAATCGCGACTCGGACCGAACGATGTCGATTACTAATCGATCGTGTTAATCCTGACTAATAGCTCTGACAGATCGATTGCTAGATATCTTTCATATTAACTACCACACTTGGTCAAAAAAGTTGCAAAATTTTAAACGAATATCGCTAGTCCAGCAGCTAGCCGGCCCAATGAAGTAGGTTTTGTGAAGCTCCCCCTTGATTCCTGCCGTCACCAACCAGTACCCTAGGTAGGTGGTGGGAGAAAAGTAACTTCAGAGGTCCGAGGAGGATGAACCGAGGGAGAGCACATGATGTCAGCTGGTGGATTCTGAGTCGCTCGTGACCTTAAAGATTAGATAAGAGAGGAAAAGCGTACATGTTTTAATGGGATTTTGGGCTCAAGAGAAGTAGGGTCGGGCATATATTATATACATTTTTTTTCATATATACATGTGTTTTAGGTGCTAATTTGCGTAGGTTGCACCGATTAATAGTCGACCGATTAAATCAGGTAATCGTCATAATTCTGATTAGTCGCTACTCCCAAGCCGACTAAGCAGTTAACGATTATTGATTTCCTTAGCATTGGTGTAGATACATCCGAATCTAGATAAATTCAAGTCACACTTATTTACAGATCGAGGGAGTACTTGCATTTTTCTAGATCAATGACATTTTTTCTGTTAGTTTGACATCTTCTCTGTTATCTGTTTATAATCACTAAAAAGCTATTTTTGTCAAAAAAAAGTTACATCAGCTTAAATCCACAAATAGAAAATACATAGTGCCGAGGAGCTTGGAATGACCAGGCAAAATGGATTATTTATTTAGAAAGAAGCGCAATTTAAGGGGCTATTTGGTAACGTGCATAGCAACAGATTATTTGAATTTTGGCTTATAAGTCATAAAAACATCTGGAAATTCCAAGCCTGGTTCGCACATCGATCAGCCTTAGACTGCGGTGGCTGTGGAGGATGCACACACACCCCTTGCGACCTTGGCATGAGCTCGATATGCCATTCTCGGAAGAGGAGGGGTTGGTGTTTGACGCATCTACCTTCATGGTGGTAGATGACGGAACCTCTACCCTCTTCTAGGAAGACAGATGGCTGGTTGGTAGTCCTATTCGGGATATAGTGCTAGATCTTTTCATGCTAATAACAAAATGGATCAGGAAAAGACACGGGACAACACGCGCTGGTCGAGCACAACTGGATCACTGACATAATTGGCGCCTTGAGCTCTCTTGCCTTGAGCCCTCTTGCGCTCTGGCAATATGTCCAACTATGGATCAAGTTGCAAGCTGTGCAAATGACGCCTGAAGCAGACATGTTTATGTGGCGGTGGACGATGGATGTCAAGTACTCTTTCGGCTCCTGCTACAACATTCTCTTTCAACGAGCGATTGTGTCGAGATCTTGGAAGCTGAATTAGAAATTACGAGCGCTCCCAAAAGTGAAATTCTTCATTTTGTTGGCTTGCCTTGATAGAGGTTGGACGGGTGATAGGCTCGCGCGCTGGCACTTCACACACCCAGCGAGATGCTCTCTATGTGACCAAGATGTCGAGACTATTGTCCACATCCTCATTGGATGCCCCTTCCCAAGGCTACTTGGTATGATGTGCTATCTTGTATACGATCCACTTCGGCACATCCGACGGGTGTAGAGATCTTCATGGATTGGTGGACAACACGCTACACTCCTCGTGTCACCGTCTTCACAAGGGAACCTCGTTGCTCATTATGCTCACCACATGTTGGATTTGGTGACATAGGAACGCGGTCATCTTTGACAGTATGCGTCCCTCACTGGCTTTGATTGTGGACACAATAAAAGCCGAGGCGAGACCGTGGGTGGAAGTGGGATCACGTGGTTTGAGCCATCTTATCCCTAGTCTAGGAATGCGTCTAGTTGTATGGTGGGGTATTGGTCGTTCTTAGAAATTGTACATATGTATAAACTTATTTTATATCAACACATCGAAAAGCAAACCTTTTAATGTTTTCGCGAAAAAAAAGTCACAAAAGGACCTATGGATTTTTATTATACATCGCTGCATGATGTTATAAGCTGAAAGTCAAAATCACAAACATCTAGTTAGGTGTTCTACGACTTATAAGCCAAAATTAAACCTAATAAAATGACCGTAAACATCAAGGTCCTTGTCCACCTCTACAATGCACGTTACCTAATGGATGATCTCGGAATGGTTCCGGATGATCCCGTAAGTGTCTGAAATGGTCTCAGATGTGTCCAGAATGGTTTCAGGCATATATGAAAGGTTTTAGAAGGAGCAAAAGGTTATGGAAGGTTCTAGAAGGTACCGGGGTGACCCGGGCTGTCTTAGGATATCCGGAAGGTTCCATAAGAGGTGCAACCACGTTGCCTTGAGGGGCAAGAAGATGTCCCCTTTCTTAATTCGGATTGGTCAAATGAGACAGTTTTGGAGTAGGTTTGGGTTGACCCGAACCTACCGGAACTCGCTCAAACTTTGAGGCTGGTTTGCGGACGATCCAAGGGGCCTTGCCACCCATAAAAGGTCAGCAAGGGGCGCCCCAAGTGGTGTCCAAGTCGCAGCCCCAAGTCCCCAAGCCGCCACAGCACCCCGCTACCGAAACCCTAGCTGGCGCCACAGCTTCACCGCGCGTGTCGCTGCCTTGCGCTACACCGCCACTAGATGCACTACCATCGCCTCCCCCTCTTCTCCGCCACCTCCATGGTGTCATCCTAAACCCTAGGGCCGGAGTGTCCTAGATTCTTCTTCTACTACTACGCCGGAGCATTGTCCGAGTTCTACCTCCGTTTATATTTAATCTTGGCGGGACTATGGAAGCACCGCTGGATCTTCATCGAGACTTTCCCACTTTGATTGCATGCTTGATCACACATCGACATGGTGCCGTTGATCTTGTACATGTGGATACCGGTGGAGGTGCTACACTTCGAGCACTTGATCATGCGGATCTTCGCAAAGGTGAAATATTCTCACGGCTAATCGACTAGCTGTGGGAATTGACACTTCTACAACGACGTATTCATCGATGCATGTTCGTGGGAGCCGTCTGTGGGATAAGACATATCCTCGCGACTCGCTAAGGATTGTTGCGGGAGGATCGACGCTCGTTCAGCCTCGTCATCGACAACTTTTGCTAGATCGATCTTCGAGGGTATGATTTGTTGCATCTCCCCTTGCATATGATCCTGGTTATGCACTAGAATGTTTTTACATAGTGTGTTTCCCAACATCATGCGTTATTATTTACTCCGATGACTGAATCCAACGAACCTCCTTTATATAACTCTATAGGTCTTGATTCCTACTATGTAAGCTTCTTATCCCTAGTCACTCACCAAAAGATCATTTGGTCCCACATAAAATATTAGATGATCTAAAGAGCTCCCACTAAACTTTAAGTATAAAAAGTTTTTCCTCCTTCTTAATGAAACAAAATAATTTGACTACCCCATCAAAGTCAATGTTCCAAACTCTAATCTGGACTAATAGAACTCGCGGATTGTATCATATACATGTGCTCGGTTAATTTTCAGTTAAGGATAGCCTCCTTTGACATTCATCTCCCATATCGATCTCTCAGAGTCAAAATATGGAAATAGTTGTCGTGATAAGAACCAACTTGAGCATCACTTCTAGCAATAAGGTCTCATCTTAGTTGACTTCATGTACCTGCTGGAGCGCCTTCATGACAAGTCTAACTTCATAGATAGAAAAAATTCCATCCATGGAAGTGTTCTTCTTAAAAATCCATTTGCACTCAACAAATTTTACTCCATCTAGACTATAAACCAAGTTCCAAACTTGATTCTCGTCTATATACTTTACCTTGGATCCCATGGATTCATGCCATGACTCAAATCAGGACCGACCATCGCTCCTGAATAAGTACTCGGTTCATCGTTATCCAACTGCAACACATTGCGAAAACTTCGCCATCTGGCCGACCTCCAAGGTCTCAGTGCTTCTGTAACCACGGGTTCCATGACCGGTTCCATCTCCAAGGAATCTGCCGATTTGTCCCCAAGTGGATTCTCTCGAATTTTTTTAGTTGCATCAACCTCCCACTAGATACTCGACTAAGAAATTCTTTCTCAAGCAAGACGCTATTAGGAGCGACAAACTCTTTACTCTCTTCCTAGTTGTAGACGTAGTAGCCCAAGGTTTCCCTTGGATACCCCCTAAGTATGCACTTCTCTGAGATGGGTGTTCTTGTCCGACTGAAGTCATGCACTTGACATATGCCTCAGAGCCCCAAATCTATAGAAAAGACAAACTAGATTTTTTGCCAGTCCATATCTTATAGTGTCCTATATTTTGACTTTGATGATACTCTATTTAGTGTCAACTCTTTAATTGCTAGAGAAAAACATCGCAATCAGAATGGTAGACATGCCCGATTGTGTCCAACAAGGTTCCATTCCCCTATTCCGACATACCATTCCTATGCGCCGTACCCGGTGGAATTAGCTGAGGAACTATTCTACAACTCTTTACATGGTCAACAAACTCGCGGTCCAAGTACCCACCTCCATGATCAGATACAAGAAACTTTTATTTATGAACAAGTTGATTATGTACCTCATTCTTACTTGCGTTTTATTAAGTAGACATGTCTATATATACTAAAATATTCAGTGAAGGTAATGAAGTACCAATAACCACATCTTGAATCCGTGCTCATTGGACCACACACATTAGTATGTACATGTTCCAACAAGTTGGATGCCCTCTCGTAAATTTTTGAAAAAGGAGTCTTGGTCATCTTGTCGAGTAGGTAGGACTCGCATCTCTCAAATCGAATGAAGTTAAAATTCCATCATCATAAAGATTTTTCATGTGTTTCCAACTTATATGAACGAGTAGATAGTCCTAGCAGCCGGGGTTGGTTTAGTCAGTGAGGCGTCACTCGGGATCATATCCTTTCCACCCTTATATCTTGTCCTCTTCTTCGTCCAAGAATTGATCTTGAACGTAGAATTCTTCTCCGCCGTCATTTAGTGGGATAGGGGAGAATTCCAACGCCATAGAGGTTTATGTGACTCACGAAACTTAGCATATAAGTTCTACATACTATTTTTTACTATTTTCTCGTCTATGTTATGAATTATAAGTATTGGTGGGTCAATTTTTTCGACTCTCGCAAAGGACTTCATTATTCAAACGATTTTCATAGTTAAACTCATGATTGGAATCTTTTGAAAATGTTCGTATGCAGGATATTTTATTTGTATGATTATCCTACAGCATGTTTTATAAGGTTCCTTTTCATTATATTTTCAGTCCTACCTAGCATCTTGAAGAGATTCCTTTGTCTTTCTTATGGTTCAGTCAAACAAATTTGGGTGCAAGCAAAATCCGGTAGGTACCATGCCGACATGACATTGTGATAACATATTTTTTATTCGATACACACAATAACACAAATGAATAGAGCTGCAGCGTGGAGTAGCAGGCAATAATTGATCTAGCAGGCGTGGGTTAGCCCGGTTGGTGTCATCGCAACTCCACGCCTAACACTAGAACAGGTACCAAGAAAAAATAGTTCCTATGTATTACATTACTTTTATTATTTAGTAGCATAACATATAACCAAGGTCAAAGTTACACCCTCACGATTATATCCATATCTAAACTATGTGTAATTTAGAATGAACGGAATATATATAAGAGAATGCGTACGATAAAAATAAATACTTATCACTCTAACACGATAAAGGTGATACCTTCGCATTTGCGAGGGCCACCGTGCTAGTTAAGCAAATACAGACAGAATTGAAGGAAAACTTCAATCAACTCATAGCGAGGTGCAACTCCTTTTCAAACGATGTAGCACTTGTAATGGATCACTGCTGTTCAATGTAAGGTGGGAGCACTCCTTGGAGGAAATAGCTCAACATTGTCAAGGCTCTCTCGGGCTGGAAGGATGGAACTAAATGGCCAGCCCCTCTGACACTTAGAAATGTAAATCCACCGGCGTACTGCTGAACATATCCTCCGACCTGCAAGTGCAGCCAATGAAGCATCAGCAATCTTCGAGGTGAAGTATCATAGGTGTATATGAATATATACTAGTAGATAATCATAGTTTGGAATTTAGGATTACCTCCTCCTTTGCTGTCCATGGGCGCCATGGAATGGTGACAGGAAGGGCAAGGTCTTGGATAGTATACCTCGTTGCAGGAAGCGGACACACGGAATCGAAATCACCGCTGCGTAAACCATAGGATATTTAATTTATCACAACAATACACTTGTGATGTGTGTGAGAATATTCACTCATGATCTGTTACCTGAATATCCAAACGGGAAGCTTGCTCTCAATTAAAAATTTGACGGTTGCGAGCATGGACATTGGCGCATCTTTCCAGTTCAAGTTCCTGCGAAATAAAATTAAATTTGTACGTGTGGTGAAAAACAAGACGGATTGGTAATCGATTAGTGCTACTTCTTCAGTTCCAAGTGACAAAACGGTTTGGTGGTATAGCCTATAAGAACATCTTATAATTCCGAATGGAGATAGTACATCACGGTCAAAATTATTTCATGGATCTTACGTGCAGCCTTGCCACTCTGTCGCTCTAGCGTGGAAAGCATTCTGCACCGCCGGATCATTGAGGTAGGCGTAGGTAGCATAATCACTGCATGGATCATACCCAGGAAGCTGTAACATATAAGTTGAAAATAAGTGGCTAGCAACTCAGAATATGGACTAATTTTGCCCGAAATGTCTGTCAGAAAGGAAAGAAACATGAGTTCCTGTCTTACGTAGCCACTTGGGTAATACGTTCCATTTGGAGAGGTAAGGCAAACTGGAGCATATATGTTGTAGGAATCAATGACGCCCGACTCAAACGTATACAAAGCACCTTTGCAGGCTGCCCCTGAAAGTGTACTACCATCCAGGTTGTCGAGGTTGCAGTTCTTGGTGACATTGGCGTAGACCTCGTCCGACATCACTGCGTGGGTCCATAAGAAGTTAATTGTCCCCATAATATTCCTGTTCGCATCAAGGTATGGATTTCCAACCTCCAAGAACAAAAAAGGAGGGACGAGTCGTTATCATTACCTATGTTTTTTCTTCACAAATGCATTACCATTGTTTTTTAACCATATAATATCCTAAGAACTTGTAAATTTGATGTACCAGGATGCCCTGCAGGTTTACGATGGTCCTGTTGTTGTAAGTGTTGTGGAGCAGGATGGTGGCGGCCAGCTCTGGCACGTAGTGACCGGCGAAGCTCTCTCCTGAGATGTAGAAGGCACGGTCCATGTACTCCGGGAACCTCTCAAGCCATTTCACCAGAAAAACGTAAGCGTCATCAGCCGTTCTCTCGTCTCCGCTGAGATCATAGTCGGTAGTCGTGTTGGAGTAGGAAAATCCCACACCGGCGGGCGACTCGAGGAAGATCACGTTAGCGACTGTCATTGTTTCCATAACCAAAGTACTATTAGAGTTTTGTCCTATGATCTGTGATATATGCAACCTGCCAATAATGGAAACATTTAACGTGCAGAAGCCATAGGTTACCGTTGTTCCAGGCATTCATGTTCCTAGTGAGAGTTTTGTTGTCTTGGGACACGCGGAACGGGCCGAGTTCCTGCATTGCTCCATAGCCGAGCGACGAGCATCCTGGCCCTGTCAATGGGGGCATACATGTAGATCCAGCGTGAGCAATTAACAACTAGTAAGAAAAAACTCCACCTATGCAAGTGTCATTGCAATAATCCTGCAGAATTTTCCACAAGAGATGCCGGACTATCAGTTTAGGACTTCTAACCTCCGTTGAGCCAGAGGACGAGTGGCTTTTCTGCAGCACCTTCTGGTGCTTCGACGAGGTAGTAGAAGAGCGCGCGGCCACTCTCCTCGTCGACGGTCACGTACCCGCCGTACTGGTTGAAGTCGACGCCCTCCGGCTGACCGGGCAACGCCGTGATCTTGTCGGCCGCCTTGTCAGAGACAGAGCTCTTTGCGCTGAGGCTGCTGGAGACTCTGTCAGCTATGTTACGCACTTTAAAGGTGTCGGTGCTGCTGACACTTTTTTTCCTAGACGAGATGAAGGCTCTCAGCTGAGCCTCCTGGGATGCATTGGCTTGCAGTTGCAGTGCTGCAAGGAAAATGAGAAGCAGGAAGAAAGAAAAACTCTTCATCTTTGATGAGATGGCTGCTGATCTCTGACTCTGAGATGAGAGATATCATTGGCATGCAGGGTTTATATAGGCTAAGGAGGAAGGGAATAGAGCAATTTGAAACGAGGGTTCTTGGATTCTGCGCTGTGTATGTTTTAGTGCTGACAAATCTTGCAGGCTCTGCAGCTGTAATCTTGTACTATGTTTATATCATCTTTTCCTCTCACATCTTGCCAGGACATACTATAAGTGTTTGTTTCGGTGTTGTGCTTCGTGAAGAGGTCCACAATTCGTTGAGCTGACAGCGAAAGAGGACTATAGTGTAGGTTTCCAAGCCAGTTTTTATGTCCACTTCTTTTGTTTAAAATCGATGATTTGGAAGGTCACGAGTGGCAACTTGTGTGAGTACTGTGCGCCCGCGACGGCGAACAAATTTGCATTTCAGTATATGCGAGTGCCAAATGGATGTCTAGTCGGGGACATACTCATGTATTTGCATTTTTCTAGATCAATGACATTTTTTTCCTTTAGTTTGACCTCTTCTCTGTTACCCTTCTTATAGTCACTGAAAAGCTGTGCTGTCAGCATTTTAGTCAAGGAAAAAGGTTACGTCAGCTTAAAGCCACAAATAGAGAATAGATAGTGCCGATGAACTTGGAATGACCAGGCATAACAAATTATTTGTTTATAGAGAAGCGCAATTTAAGAGGCTGTTTTGTTCGGCTTATTTTTGCCTATATAACGTGGCAAAGGGAAAGCTAACGCCAAGAGCACTTAACCCTAGCCTAACCCTAACCGCCGCCTCTTCCCCTTTCTCCCCGCCGCCGGAGGGGCCAGTGGGCAAAGCCTAGGCGTCCCAAGGAGGGCGGCGGCGGGGATCCCTCTCCCCTGGCTGGTGGTGCGGCACGGCCGTTGTCACCGGGAGTGTGGGCTGCCGCCGGCGTGGCAGACGTAGGTGGAGGCTGGTGGTGGGTGTCATGGCGGACGACGGCGATGGGATGACCGGTGCAGATCTGGTGGGTGTGGTCGCCTGGCTCTTGGCCCAGATGCGCTCGCCCCGGCATCCAATCTTCGGATTTCGGAGGATCTCCGCATGTCTCTTGGCGCCAGGTTGCGATCATAGCGGCCCGGGCTTCCTACTCCTCTGTCGGCCTAGCCGGTGGGGAATTGGGCGGCCGGTCCCATGGGGAGCCGGCGGGCGGCGGCGCGGGGGCCGACGATCCGCCTAATAGAGGTGGCGGTCCTTGATCCCTCTCAAGCCAAGACGAAGATCCGCCTGATGTTTCTCTACATTGATCTGGTTACTATGTCGTGTTCCGGAAGCCTCCGCCGGTGTACTCCATAAGTGCGATCATGCCGAGAGATTGCTGGATAGGATGGAATTCGGTCGTGCGCATCTATGTTTTACTCTGACCGTTTGGTTTCAGAGGGTGCGCTTCGAAGATTTGTTGGCTGTTAAGATCATGGAGCATGTTCTCGTTCCATGGTGCTGACGAAGAATGTCATGGAGACCAAGATCTGTGGACGGACAATGGTGGTTCGAGTCTTGGTGGTGACGAGGAATTGGCTTGGTGATTTGTGACTTGGAGCAGTGGCATGCAAGTAGGGACGGTTGCACAGGAGAGATTCACAGTTCTATCTATCAGGGTGAAAACCCAGGGTCTGGCCTTAGTTGGCTGTGTCTGGCAATAGCCTTGTAGAAGGCATTGTTTTGAGAGTGGACTTTCTTCAGGGTGAAAACCTAAGATCTTTAATCGGACGATGACAGTGTTTGTGCACTGTTTCCTTCTTGGAGGCGTCGTTTTTGGAGAAGTTGGACTTCTGGTGCTGTCTTGGTGGTGGTAGTACTACTGTTCCAATGAATGAGTCACTGTAGCGGGACTTTTCTTTTTTGTAATTCTTCTTTATTTTTTGGTTGTGTGCATCCGTATGGCCGCTAGGGCAATGTGTTGTTGCAGAGGCTGGGTGTAATTGGTATCTTTTGATATTAATATATGCTCCTTTCAAAAAAAATTAAGAGCAACTAAACAACCGTAAAATAACTGACAGTTTTCAGTTTTGGCTAAAAAATGGCATAGATCAGAACCCGTAAACGTATCAAACTGTAAAAAGTTTTAAGGGGCTCCGGAAAACTCTCGCCCCGAACCGGTAAATTCCTGGGCTACGAAGCCAAATCGAGCCGCGGAGGCAGTTGGCGGGAGGGAAATTTCACCAACCATCACCGGAACGGCACCAGAGCCACCGGAATCCAGGAAAATTCTACCACCGTGCGCCGATTTTGCTCAAATTTTTTCCCAATCTCTAACGAATAGCCTCCTTAGGATTGATTTCGGACTTAGAACCAATTAGGATGATTTGCAGGCGATGGGCTCTCGCTGGCGGCGCTTGCGTGAGCGCATGAGGCGGCCGAGTGGGCCAGCGCTGCCTGAGGGCGTCCGAGCGTTGCACGAGGTCGGGGCGGAGGTCCAGGCGGGACGATGGCAGGCCAAGAGGAGCGAGGTCGGGAGGGACCGCGACGGCCGAGCGCTGCACGAGGTCGGGGTGGGACGGCGGCGGGCCAAGAGGGGCCGGGCGGAGGTCCAGGCGGGACGACGGCAGGCCAGGAGGGGCTGGGCGGTGGTCCAGGCGGGCGACGCGGCAGGCTGCTAGCGCGCCGTCGTGAACGAGGCCAAAAAAAAGCAATGGACCGAATATTCGATTTTGCCGTTTTTTTTACGGTATCTGCTCTGCATGGGCACAAATCGGAATGCAAAACACGTTTTCAGCGCCATGTACTCACGAATTTACGGTTTGTGTTTGAAGGGCACTGTTAGAGATGCTCTAAGTCACAAGAACACATGTGTCTTTTCATTAGACATTGTCACATGATGTTAACAACTAAAATCAAAAACACCTATTCAATTATTATTGATATATATAAGCCAGAATTAAGCCTAACAAACCGACCCTAAACGTCGATGTCCTTGTCCACAGCTACAATGCACGTTACCTAGGGAAGAACAAACCTTCGCCAATTCTGGATTCCAGAACTAACTCTGATAAAAATGTTTAATCCAAACAAGCTTCGTTTTTTTTAATTGACCACATCTCGGTAACAAATAGGCCAAAGTGCTCATGTCGCTCTCAAGAGGAGCGGCTCGGGCGGAATCCTAGTCGCCACCCCTTCACTTCCTCCCCTAATCCCCCCGGCACAGCTAAAGGATGTCACCGGTCAAAGGCCGTGTGGCTGGCGGTGGTGGAAGGCTCTCATCCACTAGCACGACCAGTGGCGGTGGGGACACCATCCTCCTCGCATGGTAAGATCTCCAGTCAGAGTCACGCGGCGGCCCTGGACGGCGCGGTTCTTCCGAAGGAGATGGGCGCTGAGGCGCAGCTCCGGACTTCTTCAGCAACCTTGGCAGCCACCCTGGCCATGAGGTGGCACGGTGGTTGGTTCGGGGGGAAGGCTCGGTGCGGCTCACCCCCTCATATCCGCGTGGTGCGGGTGGTGGCGGTCGTGCCTGCTGAGATCTCCGGCCTGCTATTGGAAGAGCGTGGGAGCCTACCGATCTGCCTAATAAAGGAGGCGATCCTAGGGTTTTCCTTGTGTCAATACGATGTTCTGCTTGGTGCCTAGCCTCATTGATCTAGCTAGTAACGAGTTCTGGAAAGCTCCATCTGAGATCTCTATTGGGCGGTTTTTGCCTATAGATTGCTGAATCGGATTGGATTGGGTCGTGTGCACCCCTATTTCTGGCCGTGTGGCTTCAAGAGGGTGTGACACGAAGTTTTGTTGTTTGTTGTCTTCATGAGACCTGTCGGTGTTTCGACTTCCATGGTGAAGATAGTGGCGGCAAATGTCATGGCAGCTAAGGTCTGAGGTCTAGTAATGGCTGACTGAGTCTTCGAGGTGATAAGGACTTTGCTTGGTGATTCTTGACTCGTAGCAACGGAATAAAAAAAGGAGGGGACAATTAGGAGTATAGAGTTTTATCTTTAAGGATGAAAATGTGCAAGGTCTAATCTTAATTGGTTGTGCCTGGCAATGGTCTTGTTGGAGACATTGTTTTGAGAGCACGGATCATCTTCAGGGTGAAAACCTAAGATTTATGATCGCACGGCTAGTATGCTTGTGCACTATTTCCTTCTTCGAGACGTCGTTTTTGGAGAATTTAGACTGACTGTTATCTTGGCAGGGGTTTGTGCTGCAGTTACAAGGTTTTGACCATTGTAACGAGATATTTTGTTTTTCCTTCTTCTTTTTGTTGTAGGCCTGTGTGTATCCGTAATATTTTTAGAAAATTTTGTTATTGCAAAGTCCAGATGTAATTGGTATCTCTGTGATATTTCATATATTACATTTGTCGAAAAAAACCTTCAAGTTTTAAGCTTCACCTCACCTTTTTAGCACCTCCAAACACTTTAACTCTACTCAAACCATACTTTAAAAAACCAGACCGTGGGTTGAACCAGAAAAACCGGAACCAGAGCCCTAGCCGGTTCTTTAAGCGCATAGGACCGGGTGGGCCATCGAACCAGAATTAACCGGGCAAACCACGGTTCAATCGTCGGTTTTGTGCATTAAACCAGTTCAATAAGCTGAGTGTTGTTAAAAAATTATTAATTACCATAGAGGTGGGATTCAAACCCTGTAACTATAAAGAGAAAGTCACCTAAGAGGCGGTGGCAAAACCCATCTAGGATTCCTTCCCTCCGCCGGCAACATCACTGGTCCGTCCCGTCTTCGATGGCCTTAGGGTCTTAGAGGTGTGGCGGACCACGGCCACTCGCTGGCTGGAGGTCTTAATGTTTTGTTTAGACTATTTCCAGTGTCTTTTTCAGGATGTTGAGGCGGCAGCTACGTCCTAGAGTGAGAATAAGATCCTCCCCACCCTATCCTTGCTCTGGTGGTGCGTCTAGCATCCACCGAGGGCATTTGGATTCGTGTGTCCGACAGATCTCTTGGGATATGGTCGTTTTTCGTATTCGTTAGTATGTTTTGAGGTCAGTCTCTTCCGATCTACGTTGGTCATCTTCAGCGACGGTTGCTGCTCTGGTGCGCTGGTCCTTTGGAGCCTTAGCACGACGACTTTTCGTCTGTCTACTACAACAAGCTCTACTACGACAATCTTTTCCCGGCTCCAGTGATGGAGGGGCAAGGACGACGGCGTGCATTGCTCGTGCCAGTATTTATAGTCGTCGCTAGGTGGTCCATTGACCTATTTGTAATTTTTATTATTTTTATGAATCTTTGTACTGCCGTTGATGATTATTAATAAATCGGTGGAATTTCGAAAAAAAAGAGAAAGTCACCTGGAAACGTGCACCTGACCAGCTAAGCCATGGTCGCTTCACGTAGAAAACTAAGACATACTCTCTCAATTTTAAAATATAAAATATTTTAGCTTTGTGAAAGAAGTGTATGTAACCCCTTTTTAGTATGAACCTATACATTACAAGAGATCTAGATACACTTCTTCACAAAGCTAAAATATCTTATATTTTGAAACGGAGGGAGTACGTCTTTTCTATTTATTCCTTGCAGCAGCATTAAGATTTCTTTTGATATGGCAGCATTAAGAATTAAACCAACGAAACAGCTAACGGTCTTCCTGGCCTTATGCGCACGCATGCAACAACATGAATGTTTGCTATTATAGTATGTTTTTGGAAGTCAAATTGCAGCTCATTATCTCAGGTATTATATCAAACTAGATTTAGGGGTGTGCCTTGGCGCACGACCCCATAGATTTTGCACTGTTTTTATATTTTTTGTATAACGGTAAAAGGAATTGGGTGAAAAATGATAATGTGCTAATTTTCACAAAACAAAAGTAAGCATATATATGCCTAGACACGGTGAGCAACCTCTTGCGTGATTTTGACGTGGAGGCAGATTTTGAGGTACGACCTCGTCTTACGGGTTCTTAAACGGTTAGTAAAAGCTATGTTAAGCA
This sequence comes from Avena eriantha, assembly GCA_910589775.1. Lineage (NCBI taxonomy): Eukaryota > Viridiplantae > Streptophyta > Magnoliopsida > Poales > Poaceae > Avena > Avena eriantha. Next base: position 58,721,425 of record OU342743.1, on the reverse strand, counting down.
TGTATATAAATTGATGATAAATGCATGAAAAAAAATTAGATGTAGAGATTGTAGAACATATTACACATAACAATGTCAGTTTATATATAGAGCAAAGCACACTGTATTAAGCAATCATAAATAAAAGTGGATCCATAGGAAGAGGATAACACCGAATAAGGTGTCTACAACTGTCTGTTACCTGGCATGGAGCGATGGGTTAACTACATGGCAAATATAAAAAATTGCAGATCGATGAATCGAAAACCATTCGCATACAACAAGCACAAGGAAGCATCCACAGAAATTGCACACGAGAGCGGTCGCAATGCGCACTTAGTTCATATTTACGGACCAGCCACAAAACAGGGAATACAATCTTCAGAGTCCAGTGTACACAAACAATAGAGAAAGAACATGGACTTGCAAAGCATATAGAAGCCAGGAACTAAGTTGAAGAGAGCGGACTAATGACAAAGAGCATAGGCATTGTTTCTCTTTAATACCATGAGCATTGGTCTACCATTGGTCTGGTGTGTCATCTACTTTGCCTGTAGAGTGAATGGTTAAGAGTAAATGCAGGGGTACACTATTTACTGCTCACCAAAGCTTGCGAGAATATCGAAAGATTGCATATAAGATCTACAAAAGTCCTTTTCAGATCTTGTACCTGACCCCGATCTAGGTTTTCTTTTTCTTGGTATGTTCATCTACCTGAGCTATCTGCGACAGCGGCTAGCACCTACAAACATTTTACATAAGACCTCGGTTAGCATAGGAGATACATACAAACATACCACACAAATGTATGTATACATTGTTTCGATAATAAGATGCAACCTCTTATCTGTCAAAGGCGTGGTACATGCATGGTGTCATGGGCTACTTACCTTTCACATGGACAACAAAGCTTGATTGTGTATGTGTACTTTTACACAACTAAGATGAAAATGAAAGGTGAATAAAAAAGCCAATGGATCTACAAAACAAACATTTGCTAAGTACATGTAGGGTAAATAGGAAAATATATTACATCTATTACTGACTAAGCATGGATAACTTGCTTGGCATATCATTGACCTATATGTACATCAATATTAGTCGATAATTGATATATGTTTTTCGATAAATGTCACATACCATGGAATAAAAAACTATGACTAACAAATAAAAACATAGCTCCATGGGCATAAGACAAAAGCAATAGTCAAATAACCACCAGTTAAGAAGACATACAAGTGGTAAAACACATGAAAGTACATTACTCAATAGTAATTTTCAATCTTGCTTCCTCAATCATTTAACATTATATATGGAGAAAAATATAGCTCTCTAGATCCACAGAGCTAATGGCAATGGACTTCTCTAAATAAAAATGTCAATGGACTTGTCTAAGAAAAAAAATGAAAATGGACTGGCCAAGTGGCCATCGCAAGTATAATAAAGTTGTCGGTATATTTCCGGCTGAATAAGTACCAATGGAAAGCACCGCAGTTCCAGGGTGGTAAATGGAACATGATGATGGACATTAGGTGCCCAAACTGGATATTATGGATTTATGGATGCACAAATGGAGTCAAGAGTTCATAAAGATATGTATCTCTTTAAGGTTAGTAGCACACGAACGACGGTTGCCTCCATCGGTACAACCACCTGGAAAAAGACTGGTGACGAAGAATCGACCACCTAGATACGGGGACGGCTTGCCTCTTCACATCCTGGGAGGGTGGCTCGTCAGGCTGATCTTCCGTAAAGCAGTTGTGAGTAGTAAAGATGATTGATTAGCATTTGGAAACAAACTGGCAAGCAAGCTGAATTTAGAGCACTAGGTAATTTAGAGAAGCAAATAATTTTAAGGCATGACTAATTTACAACAACAACTAATTTATAGGAACAACTAATATAGAGCAACAATTAATTTAGAGGAGATAATTAGCACCGTAAGCACATGACCGAAATAAGTATAGAGAATGGAACCAACCAATCTGGCACACCCAAAATCTTTATGATTGACTCGTAGCCTACCTATTAATTATCAGAGGCCATCACACATTTATCTTACCAAGTAGAAATCATACTACCATAATTATAAAATAAGTTGTAGCAACCAGAGGAATCAAATATTATGAACAATCAAATTCTAGAGGAGTAGCTAATAAGTAATATAAGTGACCGATGCAAATTTATAGCAACCTCTACATAGAACATGATTAACCAACTCACTGGACCTGAGAAAAGAATTCATTCTTATTCCATCCATGCAGTAAGCCACCAACTTATTTATCTACCTAACGCATGAATCCTTCACCAAAGCACAAACAGGGAGATGATTCTACACAACCACCAAACAAAAAGTTTCAGGGTTTATCTCACCTTGAAATCAGCAGGACCTTGAATCCAGGAAAGCAGACGCGACGACCCTGGGACAACTTCAAGCAATAAAACTACCTGCAAAAAGAAACAGAACGAAGAAGGCGCAAATACGTGAGAAGGAGGGAAATAAGGGAAAATAGAGATGCGAGAACCGGAGTAAATCCAACACGAAAGAACTCGCAAAACGAAGAAGAATCAAGTATGAGGGAAACCAAAAAAAGGAAAGCATCCCAAAACCGAGAAAAGAGCAAGGAAAGAAATCTGAAATGAAGGTACCGAAGACAAACAATAGAGACAAGCCAGGAAAAGAAGAGACCTGAACCAAAGAAAAACAAACAGAACAAATCTAATAAAAGGTAAGCAGGAAAGCACTGGGGAAACTAAAGAACATTCGAGAACCAAGCGGAAAAGGACAGAAGAGGCAAACCGAACAAAGAACTAAAGTGATATCTTAGCACACTCTTGCAATTGTAGATACTGAAGTTTATCCATGGATGGAACAATAACCTTCTACTGGCACTAAACCTTCACCCTTACATTCAGATCTCATTACAACAAATAATTGAGTGCTCAATTCATCAAGAAACCTGCATTATATCCATGTAGAATCTTTAAGCCTACATAATAATAGGAGTTATGGGGCCTGACAATTAAAAAGCATGATTAGAGATTCATCAACTCATATGTTCATATTTTAGATCGGGCATGGTTTAGACGGATTACACTTTAGATTGATCAAGCCCGAGCTAAAAGTCTTCCATAGAATAAAAACTTTTGTAAACAACGTTGACGATTGAATTACCATGCCCACGATATAAAAGCCTATCAACTAAAAAATAGTACCATCTATCATGCTTGCATAAATCTATGGAAGAACCACCTGGAAAAAGACAGGTGACAAAGAATCGACCGCCTAGATATGGGGACGGCTTGCCGTTTCGCATATCTTCATGGAAGGGTGGCTCGTCATGCTGATCTTCCATAAAGAAGTTGTGAGTAGTAAAGATGCTTGATTAGCATTTGGAAACAAACTGGCAAGCTAGCTGAATTTAGAGCACTAAGTAATTTAGAGAAGAATATAATTTTAAGATGTGACTAATTTACTAATTTACAGGAACAACTAATTTAGAGAAGGAGGTAATTAGCACCGGAAGAACATGACCGAAACAAATATAGAGAATGGAACCAACCAATCTAGCACACCCAAAATCTTTTTGATTGGCTCATAGCCTACCTATTATTTATCCGAGGCTATCACACATTTATCTTACCAAGTGGAAATCATACTACCAAAATTATAAAATAAGCTGTAGCAACCGGAGGAATCAAATATTATAAACAATCAAATTCTAGAGGAGCAGCTAACAAGTAATATAAGTGACTGATGCAAATTTACAGCAACCTCTACGGAGAACATGACTATCTAACTCACTGGACCTGAGAAAAGAATTCACTCTTACTCCACCCATGCAGCAAGCCACCAAATTATTTATCTATCTCACGCATGAATCCTTTACCAAAGCACAAACAACAGCGAGATGATTCTGCACGACCACTAAACAAAAAAGTTTAGGGGTTACCTTGAATCCAGGAAAGCACACGCGGTGACCCTGGACAACTTCGAGCAATAAAACTACCTGCAAAAAGAAACAGAACAAAGAAGAAGAAAATAAGCGAGAATGAGTGACATAAGGGAAAAGAGAGGAAAGCACCGGAGGAAATCCAACACGGAAGAACTCACAAAATGAAGAAGAACCAAGTATGAGGGAAACCAAAAAAGGAAAGCAACCCAAAACCGAGAAAATAGCAAGGAAAGAAATCTGAAATGAAGGTACCAAAGACAAACGATAGAGGCAAGCCATGAAAAGAAGAGACCTGAACCAAAGAATACCACCTATGAACATTGTCTGGTGTCATGGATGGTAGGAAACTAATCAAGCCAATAGGACACAATATTCATATAGCGTATCATCTACACATAACTCAAATATGTAGCTTCTGTCCCCAGCTCTGAAAAGGATAGCATTCACATGTTTTCATTATGTTCGCTAACTTAATTTAGTTCATCATAGAGTAATTCTCAAAAAAGAAGTTTAACCAAAAAGGCATGGGACTGCATTCAGGGCAATGATAAGCACAAAAAACTATGAGAAATTTAAAAACTGTAAATAAGGAAGCCACAGCTTAGCATGGGTTCTAACACGGTGCGGTTGCGCCCTTTGGTGTTCCTCCTCACAGGCTGGCGACTGAAGGGAGACGAACAAGGTGGGTGCCAAGGAGAGGTCGAGGAGATGCCCTCTCTGCGCCTGGCGACGCCCTCTCGTGCTCCTCCATCGGCCAACGCAAGGCCCAGGCCAGGCAGAGCATGCGGCGTTAGCGGGAGAACGTTGGCGAGCTTTGGCTAGGCAACATCAGCGGCTGTTGGCGATGGGAGAGAAGGAGGAGGAGGAGGAGGAAGAGGAGGAGGAGGATGGGAAGGAAGGGGCAGGAGCGCGCGATGGCAGGGACATGGCGGCGGGGCCTGGAGCAGGAGCGCTAGCGGTTAGGGTTTCACGGCTGGCTTTTTATATGACACGGTGGAAAAATTTAACGGCACATCTATATCTATATCTATATACTAATAAATAACAAAGTGTTTCTTGTGGTACAATACTTTTTAACACATTTACCCTTCCACTAAACCACATATTACCGTAGTGCCACCGGAAAATAAAAAAGATTCAACAATGTTCCCGTGGTTTGGTCCGTCGGTCAAACAGTTTAGTTTGAACTGGGCCCGATGGCCCCGTCACTCTTCCTTCGTCTGTTGCGGGCTCAGTTGCGTGCAGGTGACTTTCTGTCAACAAAAAAGTTGTCTGTACACATACGTATCGATGATAGACGCACTGAATAGCACCTCGCTCCCTTACCACGATTCATATACGTTCCAGCGTGACTTGAATGCACGAGCCAGCTTAGGATCAAAAATAGAATGAAATTAAATGCTTAATGTCCCAATGGAGTTATATGGCAATAAAACCGGTGGATCCTTCACATGCAAGAAGGGGATAGTTTACCACGTTGGCTGTAATTGAAGGGAGAATCCGTTCATCCCCGTCTGCATTCAGTCTTGGGATCTCAAATTTGCAGGAAAGGCGGAGGGCGGGAGGAGGAAGGAGCCCGCCGGCTACTGTGGTCGGATGCGGGGAGCAGAGAGGTAGCAGGAGGCCTGCGCGTGGAGCCGAACAGGGACGGGAAGGGGGAGCGCTCCTCCCCCTCCCGGAAAATAAAAAAAGATTCAATAATGTTCCCGTGGTTTGGTGCGTCCGTCGGTCAAACAGTTTAGTTTGAACTGGGCCCGATGGCCCCGTCACTCTTCCTTTGTCCGTTGCGGGCTCAGTTGCGCGCAGGTGACTTTCTGTCAACAAAGAAGTTATCTGTACGCATACGTATCGATGATAGACGCACTGAATAGCACCTCGCTCCCTTACCACGAATCTGACCGATTCATATACGTTCCAGCGTGACTTGAATACACGAGCCGACTTGGGATCAAAAATAGAATGAAATCAAATGCTTAATGTCCCAATGGAGTGCGTTTATATGGCAATAAAACCGGTGGATCCTTGACATGCAAGAAGGGGATAGTTTACCGCGTTGGCTGTAATTGAAGGGAGAATCCGTTCATCCCCGTCCGCGTTCAGTTTTGGGATCTCAAATTTGTAGGAAAGGCAGAGGACAAGAGGAGGAAGGAGCCCGCCGGCTACTGCGGTCGAAGGCGGGGAGCAGAGAGGTAGCAGGAGGCCTGCGCGCGGAGCCGAACAGGGACGGGAAGGGGGAGAGCCCCCCCCCCCCCTCCCCCACCAACAACACGGTTGGGCCCCTGCTTTCTGTGGCCTTCTGATGGTGCGCATGGTGTGTTGGTCAATAAGCAGTAAGCACGCCAGAAGCTTCTTTCGTTTGCGAGAAGTTTTGTAGCTCCACTTCCTGAGTTATTATGCTAATCGTTTCTTTAGAAAAGAAATCTACATCCTCCCGATGCAATTCAAAGAATAGCACATGTAGTATATGTTACAGAATAGGATGGTGACATTGCTCCGAACCCTCGGTATCCCAAATTGCTTAGGATTAGATGTTACCAATGTCTAGGTCTATCAAGATGGGATTGCTATGTGCTCCTATGAAACGATGGTGCTTGGGGTAATGCCTCACAGGGACCGACAAGCGGGACTGTTTAGACCCTGATTCCTGCCACCTCAGTGTTTTGATGTACGTTTGTTAATTAGTCAACTGTTTAAATTGTCCATGTAGTCCAACTAAATTATGACTACATCTTAAATTTTCTTGCTCTACTATTTTCGGCATCTATAGACTATATTAACTATATTTTGAAACCTCGTTTCTTGCAAACAACAACGACCATTTGTCAGATCGTGCAAAATCACGGGTTCACCCGTAGCAACGCACGGGTATTTCTGCTAGTATTTACTAAAGGGAAGATCTAATGGCTAATTAAATCTGATTTATGTGGTAAGCCCTAGGACGCCCGTCTATTATACGTTTGGATTGTAATTTTAAAATATTTTGCATAGATAATTATCTACATATTGCATCATTTATAAGTGAAAACTAGCGCAATGGCCGTGCGTTGCCGCGAAAGAACAACCTTGTCTCCAAGCTTGGTCGACGCTCGCTTCATGAGCAATACGCCCTTTTTCGCCATGACGGACTTTTCAAACTGCAACTACTCCATCATATTGTATGCGCATATCGGTTTGCAGATCAAAAGACATGAGATGATGTGTGCAGCATAAGTGCGTATGGCAGCGAGCACGTCTCCTTTTTCGAGTCTGATGGAAGTGGAAAATCGTACTCTTTATTCTCCAACTCACATATGGTGTAGTATTATTAATTTCTTTCTCTCAAAATCGAACATTTGGTACAACATAATAATTTTGATATAACAGAACAATTCGCATTGGCGTTTTCCGGTTTTCAACAATCAGCGTTCCGCTCTGGCCATACTGCGGCGGCCGCCTCGCCCGCTGGAGTACATCGGGGTCGGCGGCATGCGCGACGCCAATATGGGCGAGGCTCTTGGCCGAGTCGAAGGCCTCGAACGCAAACATCTCGTCCGCCGCCTCTGCGTGCTTCACGAGATCGGACGGTGCGTCTTTGTATATGACGGCGGTTGCGAGACTACGTGTACCGCAGAGTTGTCGGTTCTATGGACGGGTGAAGATTGGTTTTATGTAAAACTCCGAAAAATTGCCTATTATTTTTATTTTGTGCATCATCACGACATCATGCATATTTTGCCTCGGAATATTTTCACCAAAAATCTATTTTTTATACATTAATCTCCTTCTTTAATTTCAAATAAGAAACCCATATCTTTCTAGATATTTTGTTGTCTAAAAACTATATACAAAAAGCTTTTAAAACATAAAATAAAACGGTTTTATAAACCCTAGGCAATGGCCCTACCCGAACCGGACCACCACACCCGGCCCGCACCTGGCCTCTACATACGCACACACCACGCACGGGACACACCAGTGTCCATCTCTACCAACCCCTGCTCCCCCGCGCCGTGAGATCCAATCCTGAGCTTCCTAGCGCCGCCGCCCGCCCCTCCTTCCTCTTTGGCCCGCTGCGCCGTCGCCCCGCGCGCGTAGCCTCTTCTCCCGCTGTGTGTGTCTGCCTCGTCGCAGAGCTCGTGGGGTTGCCCTGCCTCCCGGACGGACCGCCATGGTGCCCGCCGGCCCGGCCCGCCGCTGCCATGGCCTCCGGCCCTACGACACGATGCGCCGCCCCGCCGTGTGCGTCTGCCTCCCGGACCGCCATGGTGCCGACCCGGCTGCGCGAGCCCGCCTCCCTGCCGCTCACCATCGGTCGCCGTCGCCAGCAACTACGGGCCTAGCGCCTCCATCCCCAACCTCGCCGGCGCCCTTGACATGGACGGGCTCCATCCCGGACCGCCCTTGTCGACCTCCATCGCCTCTTTTCTCTCCCCTCTCTCTCCACTTAGTGGTGAGCTCCTCAATCTCGGAGAGCAGCATCTCGTGCAGGCTTGCTGGCGACCGGCCGCCTCGCATCAATTGCCCTCTGCGCTTCCTGGCTCTTTGATTTTCCGTTGTATTTCATTGAGATTGTGTTGCTTGGCTTGTTTGATAGTCAATATGCCTAAGGCTAGCCCTACTGGGAGTATCATGCATGCCACATTGGCAAAAATCTGATGTGGCAACACAATTAATGAAGAGAGAGTGTTAGTAGTATCATAATATGATACCGTATCATAGCTCGTGAAACTAGGTAATTTAATGACCAATACATCTCATACACACAATTGCATTGAGATTATAGAAAAAATTAAATACGATGATACTATGGTACTACTAGATAATACTAACCACTAGAGAGGTAGTATCATACACTAGTATCATATGCATGATATATGATACTAGTGTATGATACTCCCACTATGACCAGCCTAAGTATATAAACTGGTATATTTTCGTTTAAGAGAGCGAGGTGGTACTATTAATTATACGCCCCCTGGCCCCTCGACAAGGGATCAAGCCGGCAGCGAGACAACCAATTGAGCCCAAAGTCTAGGTTATGCGATGCGTGAGCCAAAGTCCACGTGATGCGATGCGTGCAAAGCCGGAATAAGAAACTTTTTTTTACTTATGGGTGGCATATGTGGGTAATTGTTCTCAGCTTTGTAGGACGGTCCAAAAAAGTGTTGGACCGGGAGAAAAAATTCGTCATTTATTATTAAGTATAGATAGAATACTTTATATATCTTAAAAACCAGTAAACCGGTGAACCAATGGTCCGATCGGTAAAAACCTAAACCGCAGCAGGTCCGGATCGGGGCAATTCTCCCAGGCGTCACCTTGGTCGGCAGTTGCGGGCTTTCCATCTCGTATCTGATGATGAGGTGGTCCACATGGTCGACGAGCAACATTCTGGATGTGAGCAAGGTGTTGCAGGAGACGATCCTGCACACGAGAAACATGGCTTTCCTTGTTTCTTGTTTTTCTGCTCAGTCTGCTACAACTAAGATTGAAGTTCGCCGACATGGGGACGATGATTTCGCCCTGCAGATAATAGTCTTGTTGGAAGCCATTAGGTGGTGTCAAGATTGTTCACTGATTGATCAGATTTCAGCAGTCACCACCAGTCTATTGATGATTTCCTACAAATGGTATGCAAAGCTCAATTTTCTTCATGTCTTCATCTTGGAAATCATGGACGTTAGCTTCCAGCATGTTGATTTTGCTGCTCGTTGGTGGGAATGCCAGAACTGGAATAATCTGCCTAGTGTGAACTTGTGGTGTCAAGTTAATTTCACTATTACAGATCTGTTAGACTATTATGTTCGCACACAATACATGAATTTCATAAGCAACAAGAATCTTGGCTTTGGGATTTTGTGGCTTCGGATTGATATTAAAGCAGATCCCATAATTCTGGAGTTGATGGCCAGTACTACTACAATTCATGAGCAACATTTTCTGTGTTGTTTAAGTTGCACTTGCTTGTCACTGTCAAAAGATCGCCATGTTGAAGATGCAGTCTCTATGCTGTTCGGGCTGTTTCACCGGAGGTGGACGACAACTCCTCCGTTGTTGATCCCCAGATTCAATGGCAGGGACATCGTAAGTTTGAGCTCGGTGAAGGCTATTCGACATCTACAGCTCATCTCTACACCTCGTGTGCATATTCCAGATAGACCGTTGGGAGAGCCACCCATGGGGCATCAACTGGACCGCACCTCTATCGAGGCCATTGGGGATTGCAGATGCGGCAATTTCGAGTCTGTGTTGTCGGCGGATGAACGAACGCCGTATGGTTCCATTTGTGATCTCCGGCATCTTCTTCGTGAGTTTAGATCGCCTTCTTCATGTGTTGTGCACTTAGGCACTTATTTCTCTTGCTCTACTGTTGAGAGCCTTGTAATGTTGTACCATGATCTTTAATGCTAATATATCTAGCTTTGTTCAAAAAAAAAAACCGAAGAGTCTCACTGGTTCAATCACCTGTCCTTCACCTAAACTGTGGCTCAAACCCGGCAGAGTCAATGCGCTAGTCGGGTCATCACGGGGGTTAAGCCCAGGACCAAACGCCACGGGCCATGCCGCTTCAGCCCATAGGCAAACGCCGAGGCTCTGTCTGTTTTTATCTGAATCCTTTTGCAGCAAGCCCACGTTGTACCCTCACCCCACGGTCCCACCTAGCCGAGTCGAAAGAAAGACACGACGAACAGAGGCGTAGGCTGTTCCTCCTCCCCCTCGAAATCCCACCAAAGCCGGCATCAAATCCAAGGATGTTTGGGGGGATTTCGACCCTACTCCTCCCCAAAGGTAAATATCCCCTACACCTTTTAATTTCACCGGTTAATTTGTCCTTTCAAGGCCAATTTAGCAAACCATATTTCATGCTCTATAGTTGTAAATCCATGAAAAATTTACAATGTATTTGATAGTTGGCCTCACTTAGTTGTAGATCCATGTTCACTCAAGCTAAAACATCTTATATTTTGAAACGGAGGGAGTATCTGTGAATGGATGGGAATGTGATCCATATGTGTAATCTGATGCACGCACGTATCAATGGACGGGCATGGATGCATATGTGGATTATGATTTATGCATGTCTAGATGGATGGTTTCTAATCCATGGTATGCATCTGTTGATAGATGGGGGCGTGGATGTAGGAGTACTATATTTCGCTTGTATATGTATTTAATTGTTGGCATAACGAGGTGTATTGAGAGCATGTATGAATGTTTTTGTTATGTACATAGGCGGACCTAGTTAAGTGGATATCATTAAGAAAAAAATGCGGTGTATGCATCGATGGATTTATGATGTGTATATTTGTTGTGCTTACTGTGCCGAATAATTTTTTATGCTCATTTGTTGTTGTTTACTGTATCATGTAGGATGACTCCTTACTATCCTGGGCTTGAGCATGAGTACCGGTGTGAGCATCGTGCGCAATCGACCGAGAATGGGGAGGTACCACTACCAACTAAGAATTTCTTCACTTCCAATTTTGTTTGTAAGTACCAAGGTAGTGACCACAACTTGTTTTTTGTTTGCAGGTCCTAGGTCCTATGCACTTCCATAGCCAAGATGCATCCATCATGGAGTATGATGTGCAGTACGAGGACTATTCACAAGAGCAGGCCTTCTTGGGTTTGCCCTCCAGCTTAAGTGCTCCCTTGCTGACAATGAGCCACACGACGCTCACCACCCTTGGAGGCCAGAGACACACTCTTTCCACATGCTCTTGGAGAGATGACAGTCACTCCACAGGCCCAAATTTCCAACTAACTTTGGATTGACAGGCCAGGGATGCTCTAAAACCATGGAGTTACCACGTTTGTGCATCAAGTATGCAGGCCGATAGCGGCGTGTGTATCGTGGATGCCACGAGGAGCGGAGTCGATGGTGGAGTCCAGGTAAGATCTGAAGACATGTGAATATTTATTATTCAAAATCAACCGGGAAATTCGCATAGGTTTGAGAAGAACTCTTCTTTCCTGGAACAGTGCTATATATGTTTGGTTTGGATTTAGAATTTAGTAAGAGTGGTCATTGGGACCAAGAGTTTTGATATGAATGAATCATACATACCCCGGTATCTGCACAATTGCTCTGCCTATCAAATAGGATTCTGAAACAATTCTCGAACAGATCAGAATCAGCATATATGAGCTCATAACAAAGGTAACAGCATACATGGCTGCACGGCACCTGATGTGCGGTGTTCAAGCATTTCATGCACAAGTTTTACTCCAGGTCACGTATATTAGATATCACTGCCCCTTTTCATAGAGTGGCAGCATTCCTTTCAGGAAGGAGCTGACCAACACGAACGCTCTCTCGGGCTCCGAGTAAGGGACCATATGTCCAGCTCCCCTCACTGTTGCAAACACTAACCCTCCCGTGTATCCTTGAACATACCCTCCAACCTGCAACCATTCATCATTGTCAGTACCAACACGAACAAACTTGTGAAGATCAGGAGGGTAGTCATGGTTACCTCTTTGCCTGCAGTCCATGAGCGCAATGGCTCTGTGACAGTGACACCGAGGTCATGGATGGTGTACCTTGTGCCGGTGAATGGGCATATGGAGTCGAAATCGCCGCTGAAAACATTTATTCGTTATACACTTTGTTTGGCATGTTAGAAACACCATTGCAGTTCAGTCCGGGATCGATATGTGTTACCTGAACAACCACACCGGCAGTTTGTGCTCCATTAGCCATTTGAGTGTTGGCACCATTGAAACCGGCGCGTCTTTCCAGCCCAAGAGCCTGCGCAAGTAGAACATCAGTTTAGGATACTGACTGACGGTTAGCTCATAAGGGTAGGGTAATTTGTTTGCTCATAAACGTAGTTTTGTTTTCTCGCAGTTAAACAGTCTTACGTGTTCTTTGAAAAATTCGTGTACAAATCCTTTTGCACCATTGGCCCCTGTAAATTTTTGAAGCGCAAGCCCCTGCACAAGTGGGCCATCAGTTAAGGACAATGACAGATAGCTAATTTTCTTGTAAAGAGAGTTTGTTTGATCTCAGTTAAGCAGTCTTACATGCAGTGTGACCACTCTGTTGCTCTAGCATGCAAAGCCTTTTGCACCTTGGGATCATTGAGGTAGGCTTGTACGTAACGGTTGCTGCAAGGATCATATCCCGGTATCTGAAAAATTTGGAGAAGTAAAATCTTATTCAGAAAGCAAATATTCAGGGTAACTGCGCCTGCTTATAATCCAGTGCTGCTCTCTTACATAGCTGCTGGGGTAGAATGTTCCATCGGGTGATTCAATGCAAACTGGTCTATATATGTCATAGGGATCAGTGTCAGCAGAATCTTGGAGCGCAGCATCATTGCATGCGTCGCCATCTGACCCATCGAATTTGCAGTTCTTGGTGGTGTTGGCCCTCGACCCATCTGATATCACCCCATGGCTCCATAGGTAGTCATCCCTCCCCTTTTCGTTCATGTCATCATCAAGGAACGGATTGCCAACCTAATTAACCAAGAAGAGGATTGTAAAAGAAACCACTGAAAGTATGCCATGACTAGAAAGTGTATAAACTGGGTAATTAATCGGGCATACCAGGATACCCTGTAGGTTTACAGAAGTTCTTGTAACATTGTTCATGTTGTGCCTCAAGATGGTGGCGGCGAGCTGTGGCACATAGTGACCGCCGTAGCTCTCCCCGGAGATGTAGAAGGCTCGGCCTTTATACTCCGGGAACCTCTCGAGCCAGTTGACGAGGAAGACAAGTGCGTCGTCCGCCGTCCTCTGGTCTCCGCAGCTGTCGTAGTCGGAGGTTGTGTTGGAGTAGGAGAATCCGACGCCGGCAGGTGATTCCAGGAATATCACATTAGCCACTGCAAAATCTCACATGTGACTTGCAAGAAATATGTGTACATATGGATTGATGGTGGTTTAGTTGCTGTGAGCATGTGCCTCACCGTTGTTCCAAGCCTGCATGTTTCTGCTGAGAGTTTTGTTGTCGCTGTTCACGCGGAATGGGCCCAGCTCCATCATCGCCCCGTAGCCAATCGACGAGCATCCAGGACCTGTAAATGCATCCTCAAGTAAGCATATAGATAGTAGAAAACGCAAGAGGTTAATCAACTGGAAGCATATTCAAAGTGACAAACCTCCATTCAGCCACAGGAGGAGTGGCTTCGCCACCGGGTCGGTCGCTGCCTCGATGAAGTAGTAGAAGAGCGCCCGTCCGTTCTTCTCGTCGACGGTCACGTACCCGCCGTACTGGCTGAAGTCGACCACAGGCTGCCCTGGTAGCGCAGTGATCTTATTGGCAGCCTTCAGCTTGGCCTGGCCAGAGACAGAGTACTCCGCCCTGAGGATCCTGGAAGTAGGAGTAACTCGTACCCTCGGCTCATCTACGCTGTAGGCACTGCTACTGCTCCTTCTGTACCGGATGAACTCTCTGAGTTGAGCCTCTTGCGATGCATCTGCGTGCAACGTGGCCACACAGATGAGGAGGAGTAGACCGAAGGTGGTGTTCCTCATCTTCAGATGAAATGAGTAGCTGCTGCCAAGATGACTAAGATGGGTTCGGTTGGGGCTATATATATGGCTGGGCTTAGTCGTGCTGGAATGAGTGCTTTGAGCAGATTTTTGGAGGCTGGTTGCGTGTGGTAGAATAAAAGCTAAGCTCACACTTTCTGGTGGGTGCGGCAATTAAGTTGACCAAATTTGGCTATGTTGAAATGAGGCAGTTTTCAAATAAAACTAACTAATCTACCCCCAGTAGGCTATTTAATTCTGTATCACTTGATTTATATCATGGTGTGGTATTTTAGGAAGTTGCTTTGCTTGATAGATTACATTGTAGTCCAAATATATAAGAGCCACCCGAATTTCAGTCTGCCTTTGAGCATAATTTGATAAACAAAATATGAGCTATATCCCACAAAAGTATACCATTTGATTCTAACTCAAAATAAGTCTTTAATGGTGTAATTTTTGTGGCAAGTAATTTATTTTGTTACTATAAATCCTGTTCGAAGTTAGATTGGAAATTCAACCGTGTATTATATATTTGGAAGGAGGAAGTAAAAAGCTATGCTCACACATTCTATAGTATGTGTGACAGTTACGCTGATCAAATGGATTATGCAGAAATTAAAAAAAATTATAAAAGGAAACTAATTAATCATGTGTAGCATTTTCTACGTGTGCATCATCTGATTGCAACTGTGAATCTGTGATACTTTACTGCAGTGGCCATTGGAGCAGGAGTTGGGCCTTTGGAAGCGCTAGGTTAGAGTTGGCACCATGGTGGAATACTAATAGGGTTATGCAATTTTTTTTTCTCACTGTTTAGCTCATCGCTTTTTCCGCACCCAGTGATGCAACCCATCGTTGCAATCCTGTGTCCATAGGATCAACTTGGACAGGGCACTCCAATCCTATCTAATTCCTTTTCCTTTGGTTTTCCTACCCCATGAATCAAAGGAGGCCTTAATGTTTGTTTCCAACAGCGTTGTGCTTCATGAAGATGTCCACGATTCGTTGAACTGACAGCGAAAGGGGATTATAATGTACGTTTCCAAGGGCAAGCCAGTGTTTTCTGTCCACTACTTTTTGTTGTTTAAATCGATGATTTGGAAGGTCACAAGTGGCAACTTGTATGAGTACTATGCGCCCAAATTTGCATTTCGACATATGCGAGTGCCAAATGGATGTCTAGTCGAGGACATACTCATGTACTTGCAGTTTTCTAGATCAATGGCATTTCTTTCAATTTAGTTTGACCTCTTCTCTGTTATTATCCTTCTTATAATCACTGAAAAGCTATGCTGTCAGCATTTTCGGGAAAAAAAAGGTCACGTCAACTTAAAGCCACAAATAGAAGATACATAGTGCCGAGGAGTTTAGGATGACCAGGCATAATGGATTATTTGTTTAGAAAGAAGGGCAATTTAAGAGGCTACTTGGTTGAGCTTATATTTGCCTTTTGAATTTAGACTTATAAGAAAAGCACCTATGGTTTTCGATTAGACATTATCGCGTGATGGCATGAGTTAAAAGCAAAATAAAAACACTTACTTCCTTCGGTCCATGTTATTGTTCTCAACTTTATCTAGATTCGGATGTATCTAGTTAATGATTTAGATTAGATTTATCTGAATCTAAACAAAATTGAGAACATTATTATAGACCGGAGGGAGTATTTAAGTGTTTTTGTGAATAACAAGCCAAAATTAAGGCTAAGCAAACAACTCTAAACGTCGAGGCCCTTTGTCCACGGCTGCAATGCACGTTACCTAGCGAAGGCCAGGAGCCCAGAACTAGACTCCGACACGAAAATTCAAGCCGAACTGGTTTCAAATTTTTAGCTTCATCTCACCCTTTTTAGCACTGCCAAACACAATTTTTTGCGGGTAAAAGGGATATATTAAGCAACAGGTGTTACAGAGAGGTCATGAGCGAGCACCTATGATAAGCATTCAGGTCCCGCGCCGAGCCGCATGACCGCACGACCCTCTGCTCTCGCAAAATTTGCGAGGCAGTGACTAGCCCTGTTTTGCGAGCGATCCACTTTTACAAGAATAATGTTTCTACTACTCCCTCCGACCCATATTAGTTGACTCGAATTCGTCTAGATTTGGATGTATCTAGACATGTTTTAGTATAGATACATCCGAATCTAAATAAATCCAAATCAACTAATATGGGTTGGAGGGAGTACCATAGACTAAAGCTTTTATCTCCGAGATAAAATGTGTGAGAGAAGAACGATCCTGAGTCTTCAACTTGATGGCATCTAGTAGACAGGAACAATCCAGCTCCAACTCAATGGATTTATCGCTACGTGCGAGAGCTAGCTGAAGGCCCTCAAGACATGCTCTTGTTTCTGCTTCCAGGGGCCTGCACAGTCCATCAAATTACGACAAGCTGAGAAGATTACTTGACCTGTGTCATCTCGGAGTACCATGCCACCTCCTGCGGTGCCATCCTCCTCTCTGAAAGAGCCATCACAATTCAATTTGACCCATCCAGGAGACGGCAGCCTCCATTTCTTGTCAGGCTTCTCTTTCCCAGCATTTGTGGATGTGTCCTTCACCGAATTAACAACAAGAATAGATTTCCCCTTAACTATTTCTTCCATCAACATCGCCTTTAAATTCCACTGAATTTTCAAGTAGCTGAGTAGAAAGCGTTTTGAACCTTCGATCGATGGTATAGGTTTGTCATGAGTAGCTTCATTATGGACATACCATATTCTCCATGCTACCAACAGAAGGCAATCAATAACATATGGCTGAGCTGAATTAATCACCGATTTAAACCAAGAGATAGAATCTCCCTGCAAATCGTTGTCCAGCGGCAACTGCCAACACTCACGCATGATAGACCATAGTTGTTGTGCATGGGGGCATCTAAATAATGCATGGGCACTGTCCTCTGGCTCCAAACCACAAATCAGACAAATACCTGTAACTTCCATGCCTCTGCTGCGTTTATTTACTTCCGTGGACAAGGCATTGGAAGCCGCTTTCCAGGGAAAAGGTGGCGCTTGTTGTCACCGGCGGGGCGCACAGAAGATCTGTTCGGTGAGAGAGGCTTCTCGGTCGGACCGACGTCGAGCCGCTTCCTCTCAGGTCGGTTCAATCTCAGGTGACAAAGGGGAGGCCTTTGCGCCTCTACCCACCCTTGGTGGCTAGATCGATCCGAGGGAAATGGTGGCTAGGACAAACGGGGCCCCTGCGAGCAGGGCTGCTGGTGATGGGGAGCGGGGAAAGGGCCCCTGCGATGGAGGAGAAGTCCATTGAGGAGCTTGTTAGCCACATGAAGCTGTCCGAGGCGGAAACCAAGAAACTCTTCATTGATGGTCGTGAGGATGTACATGTGACTCCAATCTGGGCTTTGGCAGGCAAGATCTTGGTTCCTCGACCCAAGGTTTATCATATCCAGATGATCGCTGATATGCTACGTCCTGCATGGGGTAATCCACGGGGCCTGGTGTTCCGCGATGGACGACTGAATCTGTTCGTGGTGGAGCTCCCGTCGGGGATCACCATGGACAACGAATAAGCACGCGGTGGTGCTAGAGAATTTTAAACGTAGCCAACATCCATCAGAGTTGAGGTATAACCGTCTGCCTATTTGGATCCGTGTGATGAATATGCTTTTTAATCTACATGATATTTGGGGAGAAAAGATCGTGAGGAGCCTAGGTGAGTTCATAAGTATTATACTACCAATAAGATGTTGGTCTACGAGCTCGTGTATTAATTGATGTTAATGAGTCTCTACAACGGTGGATTGCCATTGACTCATCTTTGAGGGAAGCGTGTGACTGTATGACATAAAATATGAGAATCCGCCTTATTTTTGCTTCTCTTGTGGTATCTTGGGCCACTCAAATCTTGTGTTCCTAGAACCGGGGGAGAGAGATGATTTGGGTCATCTATCTTACTAGCCTAGTTTGAGGGCCATGGATGACAAAAGGAAGAAAACGGTCCCAGTGTATGGGGTAATTTCTCGGGTGAGAACAAGGCTCGTGAGGGAGCAACATCTGGAAACACCCAGGAGAATGTGAATATGACTGTCCCTCCCCAAAACAACCCTCCACCATTTTATGGAGGGGAGAGGGGTAGAGGTAGAGATGGCAATCGAGGTGGTGATCGGTTTGTAGAAGCAAGGGGAACACGCATGTATACATGTGTTGGAAATATGCCCTATAGGAAAATAATAAAGGAAGTTTATTATCATATTTCATTAGTTCATACTACCTCCGTTTCAAGGAATAAGGCGCACGCGCATTCCAAAGCAAAGTTTGACCGATAAATAGAGCAACTAAAATTTGATTATATTGAGTAAAATTAGTATCGTTGGATTCGTATTGAAACATACTTTCCAATTATGCTAATTTTATATTAGTATTCTTTATATATTTAGAGTAAATCTTGGTCAAAGAAAAAACACGCAAAACGATGGCGTCTTATTCCTTGAGAAGGAGGTAGTAATAATTTTATACCATGCTATAACTTTATCAATCAAAAATATTGGTACACATGTGGTATGTAAACAAACCAAGTCTCTAGTAGCCTCTGTACAACTAGTTCATTTGGCAACTGATGGTCAAGGTTTCTTGTCCATTGATCATTATACCAATTGACAATAAGTCATATCATTAGTGAATGATGTGATGGACATTTATCCAGTATAAGTATTGCAACAAGATCAAGTCACAAAGTTTATCGTTGCAATAATTAGAAATGAAGTATCCTTCTCCTTTTACCGTGAGATCATATTTAATCACTATCACCTGAGGCTTCTTTTATTGCATCAACCGTCACAACGTAACATGATGATCATAAAGGTGTATATTAGGTATTCCAGAGGGATATTTTTAGGCGTATGCATTGAGGTCGAGATTTGTTCTCCCGCGTGACGGAAAGATACACTGGGCCCACTCGGTGAGATTACATCCATAAGTTGTGCAGCGTGACTAGGTCACGAGGATGGAATATCATGGGAACGAGTAAAGCATCACTTGTCGTTAATGAGATTGAACAAGGTATCGTGATATCGATGATGAGATCTCGGAAAAGTCAGGTATCAAAGTCCACAAAGGGAATTGGACTTGACGTTTATGGTTCAAATGACATTGAAATCATGGAATGTGCAGGGGTCAGTATAGGTATCCATATCCCGCTAATGATCATTGGTATGAGAGTCATCTCAATCATTTCTATGATGTTCCCGAACCATAGAGTAACACGCTTAAGGGTTTTACGACGCTTGGACATTGTTTTCAAAACATTGGGCTCACCGGAAGAAAGAGATGAGAATACCGGAAGTGTTCCGTGAGAGAACCAGAATCGTTCTATTAGAATCTGAAGGAGTTCAGAGTGAACCGAAAGGTGTTTCAGGTCAAATGGAATTTAATAATATGTATTTTATATTAATTATTGGAATTAATAATAAAATAAATATTTAAAATTAAATTTGAAAGAGTAACTTTCCTAATGGGCCAAATCCCCGAAGGGAAAAGGCCCATGAGGGAAGCGGCCAAGGGAGGCTAGTCGTCGCCTAGGGGCCCACCCGGATGGCATTAAGCCGTGCGGGGGGGGGGGGGGGGGGGGGGTGCCCCACTCGGGCGGCTTCCCCATGGTGGCGTGCATCCTCCCTCCTCTCCCTTTAGTCCCACCTCGGGACTTTAATAGATGGGGCGCCCCCTTTCCCCTATATAAGAAGGCCCATATAGGAGGGAAAAAGACACACAATATTCTCTAAGCTAATTTCCTTAGGGATTTTGTTCTCTCTCTCTCTCTTATCTCTTACAACTGCGGCCCCAAGTAAGAGATGCACGCGTAATAGATTGCTTCGTTGCGGCACATTGTTGTGTTCCAGTGATTCTAGCCAGAAGATCTACTTCCGCATCCCGGCTGGATTAGGGAGAATAAGTCGTCATCAAACACCGGACGTGTGCGAGACCACGGGAGTGTTGTCACTTGTGGAACCAAGATTGTAGTGCGAGGATCATGAGTTACTTGCAAGGAGCTTCATGTCCTTGAGATCGTCTACAAGTACGACTTCATCATCCACATTTCACATGAGCGTTAAGTGTTTTCGGTCTACAAGGGTCTGTTACCGAAGCCTCTCTCGGTTACAATATTACTCCTAGATAGATCTTGGGCATATGGTGTTACGCTAGTCATGGAATTTTTTATTTTATGCTACGAACTCCTTCAATGGTATAAGAGCCAGGTTATGCATAGTATTGCTTGTACGGTTAGAACACATGCTGAATGTGGGTATTGATCCTCTTGTTATTACTGAAGGGAATATGCCCGAGAGGCAATAATAAAGTGGTTATTATCTTATTCCTTGTTTATGATAAATGTTTGTATGCTACAATTGTATTAATTGGAAACATTAATACACGTGCGTTTAATAAAAAAATAAAGGGTTCCTAGTTATGCCTTTCTTATAAACTAGCTCGTTGATTAACAAGATGATCAAGGTTTCCTGATCATGAACATTGGATATTGTTAATAGCAAGGTCACAACATTGGTTGAATGGTGTGATGAAAATTCATCCAAAGTATAGCAATACAATCAAAGACATTGTTTTTAAATTTCTATAACATCATACAAAGTAATTCTAGTCCTTAGACCATGAGATCATGTCAATCACTAACACTAAAAGAGTAACTTGATAACATCAAACATCACACCGTAATAGGGTAAAAATAAAGGTGGGTTCAAATACTCCGAAGGTGTTATGTAGAGGCTCATGGATTAAGAGTGGGATTTGTCCATCCATATTGAGATACCTTGCAACCAAGTGATGTGATCACTAGAATATTATATCACGGGAATGAGAAAAGAGTGCATGTCAGTAACGAGATCAAACTAGGTATGGGGATACCGATGATCGAATCTCGGACATGTAATATATCGCGAGACAAAGGGATTTAGTTACGAACGTCAAAGGTTCTCACGATCACTAAGTCATCGTTGAATGTGTGGGAGTCAGTATGGATCTCCAGGTCCCGCTACTGATTATTGATCTGAGAAGGGTCTCGATCATGTCTGCATTATTCACGAACCATAGGGTGACACATGATACGTCCATTTTGCATCACTATTCTATGTCATAATTCACTGTTATTCATTGATATATTTCGTATTGAGAGGTGATACTTATGTTATTTCATCTGTTTTTGCACGGTTGATGAATTTTGGAGCATGGACCGCTGTAGTCAGGATTCTGATGGAAAAGGTGCTGTTTGGAGGCAAAATTCGCGAAGATCAGAAAATCCGGGAAAATACATGAAAAATCCTATTTTTCCAGAAGACGAAGGTAGCCATGAGGGGGCTGGAGATGGGACGGGGGGGAGGGGGCACACCACCCCCTGGCGCGGGCCAGCCTAGGCCGCGCCACCAGGTGGTGTGGCCGCCCTGGTCCACCCCTGACACTCCCCTCTAGCGTATATATTCCTCCTGAAACCCTAAGACTCGGGGAGCGACCATAGAAAGATTCCGCCGCCTCTATGGGGCGGCAAACACCGAGAGAGAAAGATCTCTCCGGCAGACAGATTTCTGCCGGGGGAATTCCTTCCCGGAGAGGGGAGATCGTCGCCATCAACACCACCATCAAGCTGAACTTCAGCGGGATCATCATCATCATCACCACCATCATCACCATCAGCACTCTCATCACCATCTCCATATTGCTGTAACAATTGAGTTGAATCTTGCATAGTTCATAGGGGAAACTTTCCCAGTGTTGATTACTCTTTGTAGTTGATGCTATTGAGTGAACCATTGAATTATTGTTTATGTTCAGATTGTTATACATCATTATTCCATCTCTGATCATGATCCATATGATGTCTTGTGAGTAGTTCGTTTTGTTCTTGAGGACGTGGGAGAAGTCATGTTGTTAGTAGTGGAGTTGTGTTGAGAAAGATTCGATAGTTTGATATTTAAGTTGTGGTGTACTTCTTCTAGTGGTGTCATGTGAACGTCGACCACATGACACTTCACCTATATGGGCCTAGGGGAATGCATTGTGTATTTGGCTACTAATCGTAGGGGTTGCCGGAGTGATAGAAACCTGAACCCCCGTTAGGAAATCATTGCACAAGGAACGTGAGGGTCTTAGAGTTTAAAGCTGTGGTTAGGTTTCTACCTTAATTACTTTCTTGTACTTACGAATGTTTGCAAGGGGTATAATCACAAGTATGTATTAGTCCTAGGAAGGTCGCTACATTAGCACAGGTTCACCCACACAACACTTAGCAAGCTAAAGAAGATTAATCAATTATATGAAGCAAAAGCACTTGACAGTCTTCCCATGTGTCCTCAAGAACGTTTGGTCATCTTAAGTAATACAATCGACTTGTCCTTTGCTGCATAAAGGATTGGGTCACTTGCTGCATTTATTCCTATTGTCTTTTATTTAGTCGTACTTTGTTTACTTGCTTTATCAAAAACCCCTAAAAATCCGTTTGCTAAGTATTTGCATAAAATTCCTGATCCATACCACTAGCCAACACTTTCTGCTCCTCGTTGGGTTCGACACTCTTACTTATCGAAAATACTGCGATACACCCGCTATACTTGTGGGTCATCAACACACTTAAGGTATACCGACACCAATTGGGGCAGATATAATACCAAAGAAAGGTTTTGAAAGCGCTGGGATTATTTCGATGGACACTGGAATTGTTCCGGGTGAATTGCTGAAATTGGTTCTGCATGTGATATCGAAATGTTGCAGGTGTTTTATGTGAATGTTTGTTAATTAAAGTAATTAACAAAATTCTGAATAAAATAAATAAAAATGTTTTATTTAAAGAGAAAATGCATTTAAATAAGTGGGTATTAAATGCAAAGTGAGTGGAGTTGAAATTGATGTGAGTGGGCTTAGTGGAAGCTCCACCCACATGAATGAGGGAGAGGTGGGGGCACCCACCATGGCTGGTCAGCCATGGCCATGTGGTTGCTCCCCAACAACTATAAAAGGAGCCCTATGGCTCCTCTCCTCTTGCACCATCTCCTCGTGAAGGTTCTCTTGCCCCTCTAGCAATTACCCATGGCTTTGGATTAGTGAAGTACATGTTCTCGATGTTTCTATGGAAAGGATATGTTGCTTCCACTATTTTGTTGGAACGAGGGACGGAGGTTGTCGGGGGCAACGGATGTGTGTGTGATCACGGATGCACCGTTGCTTTGCGGTGCTGGACTTGCTGGTGATGGACCTGATGGACTCGCTAGTGCTGGACCTGCTGGACTTGCTGGAATTCATCACGATCTTGGGATCGACAAGTGTACGACAACATCAACCATGAAATCAGTTTTCGTTAACAATGCTTTATCGCTCTTCAAGGGTATGTTCCCTATTGATATATATCCATCCGTTGATTGTATCTAGGTAGATAGATCTGGTGCTTAGTTGTTCACTTCGTAGGAATTTTTTTGTTTTCTATGATGTGAACCCAAGAGTGGTATTAGAGCCAAGTCTATGTGTAGATGCCTTGCATGCGTAGAACACATATGAGTATGTGCGCATTGATGATCATGTTATTGCATCTTCTATGTATTTTAGATATTGGTGGCATAGTGGGATGAAGCGGCCCGGACTAACTTTACATGTCCTCGCACATGAGACCTATTCCACGCTTGACGTGCAACTAGTTTTGCATAAGTGGCTAGCGGGTGTCTATCTCTCCTAATATAGTCAATATCTGATTTACAACGAGTTGCTAATAATCTGATAATCACCGTTGTGGTTCCATGTTCGTAGGTAAGACCGGTCCTATCCTCGAAAGCCCTAAGCCACATAAAAACATGTAATTGATAAATTAGAAGCGTCTAGTTTAGTTGTTGCTGGGAAAGTGTCATGATATGGTAATGTTATAATTTGAAGTATAGTGATACTCTGGGAAATTATAGCATACATAACGTGTAAGTTCCATAGACCTTGGCCTTACACATAAAGGAATGATAAAGATCATACCACGATGCACATGATAGTGATCAAGTGCAAGAACCATAACATTTCACTTTATGCATATGATGTTTGTTTGCATCTTATATTGCTTGTATGGAGCTTTAGTAGCATTATAAGATGATCCATCATTTAGATATTAAGATAAAATGTGTTCTTCCTTAAGTATACACCATTGAGAAAGTTTGTCGTTTCAAGACACCACGTGATGATCGGGTGATTTTTGACTCTACGCTTTCATACAATGGGTGTAAGACAGTTTTACACACGCGAGTACTAAGGTTCTTGCTTGGCGAGCCTAGCATGTACAAACATGGCCTCGGAACACGGACGAAAAGGTTAAGCATGAGTCATATGGTTGATATGATGCCCATTTAGATGCCCGCCTTTGAAACTACACCGACTCACGTGATGATCGGACTTGGTGTAGTGGATTTGGTTCATATAATCACCAATACAACTCGAGGGATGTTGGTTTTGAGTGGGAGTTCATTTGTAATTTGGATTAGTCAAACTCAATTTACCATAAACTAAAATCAAAGTGAATTTTCATAATTTGTTGTAGTCATTGGCATCCGTTTACTACCTTGCGCTTAGTTTTAATTGAGATAATAGAACTATAGAGTTCTGGATATTTGCTTTACGAACTGGTATCATATTGTTTTAAGTATCAATGTAAAGTTTAGAAGTCTTATCTTAAAATTTCAGCAAACTCTATTTACTCCATAAAGTTTAATAAATAGTATTAAATCAAGAGTAACAATTCCAGTGTTAGTATCTAAACACTACAAGAGATGTGATATTTATTGACAAAATGGCTTGTTGACAAAGTTGTGAACCTCATATATTATCTTAAATGTTGACGATTTGGTTATGGCATCAAGGATTAAGTGTAATGCACGACGGTTTAGTATTTTGTCATTATTATATCATCATGGATTACTCTTCCGGGTGGTTTGTCGATGTTGGTGACAAAATTTTATCGTGGTGCATTTAAATTGTCACTGAAAATCACGTGGGACCAAGTTGTGAGTAGGGAAACATAGTTTATCAAAAATAATGAGGCAAAGAAATTAAATCTAAAATATTGTCTTACGCGAGGTTTGAGCTCACGACCATGAGTTGATTAGTGTTGCTGCCGCTACGGTAGATGTAATGTTTTTGTCATGTAAAATTGTTGATTAATTTTAGGGTGGTTTAGTGTGCATTTACTAGGCCGCATTTGTGTTGCACCCGCGGGCCACTGTGCGCTACCGTGCGCATGAGAACCGTGCAGTACCATAGGCGTGTCCGAGGCGCACCGTGCGCGTGTGAACTATGTACTACCCTAGGCATGTCCGCGGTGCACTATGTGAGCGGTTTTTTAGAGCGAGTATTTTTTTGAGAGAACAGTGCGAGCAGTTACACGTGCGTACTTGCTGCAGAACCGTACATGTGTGAATCGTGGGAGCACGAAACATCAGCGGCTCTCCATATGCCCATCCATCTTTCTCTCTGCCTTCTCATCATTCACTCCATCACGCCACCGGTTCTAACTCCTCTTCCCCACTCCTATCTGTCTCTTCCGAACAACAAAAACCCTCTCCGCTTCTGCTCCCCTTCCTATTCCGGCAATGGAGCACATATCGGACACTGTCGCCATGGCGAAGTCGAAGGCCGTGACGCTGGCCTTAGCCGTGGAGGAGGCGTGCATCGCCGTGACGCAGGCACACAAAGCCTCAATGGCGGTTATCGCAGCCGCGGCGGAGGCCAAAGACGAAGCGAACGCCCTCGCCGAAGGATGGCTCGTCGATCCCTCATCTGCTCCCACTGCTACTAGTAGATATATCTACAATCTTGGGAAGGAGCCGCACAAGGTCGAACAGGACCTCGAGCTCATTGTCGTCCCCTGCCATTGTACTTCGATGAGAACATCATCGACGAGCAGGAGGAGGTAAGTTCCAAGTAATACATGTTTAGGATTGATGCCTAGGGTTCTCAATTAGCGTCAGGTGCTTAGGGTTTTCAATTGGCATCAGATTCGTTTTATATCTGTTACGACTGCTGCGAAATTAATGGATATGTTGTTATTGCTAGCAAGTGTTCGATTATGGACAGATTCGATTAATATTTGTGGATCTATGTGTTGACATGCTCAATATGTTGTATGTTATTTCTTTAACCATCATAGTCTGCCCACGAACAACTCGCTGTAACCGAAACAATCTCATTGAGAATAATATCGCAATTCTGCTCTATGGATTGTTGTTTTCATATTTGTGGATTAATGCTAGCTTATTAACCGACAGAATTGGATTTTTTGCTTGATCCCCTGAATACTTTCTGTTGTTGCTAGCTGTCTGAGTGTTATCTGTTGCTTTCTTTGTTAGGCATTAAATTTTAGTTACAGTTTCTACATATTTGCTTCACATGTGTATTTTGCATGTTTATGTTGTACGTTATTTCTGTAACCATCTGATGACCCACAAGTATAGGGGATCGCAACAGTCTTCGAGGGAAGTAAAACCCAATTTATTGATTTGACACAAGGGGAGCCAAAGAATATTCATAGCAAAGTAGTTTATCAGTAGCAACAGTTTTGTAGTAGCAATAGCAAAGTAAAATCAGTAGTAAAAGTAAAGACAGTAGTAACAATTGCAGTAAAAGTAGGATTAAACCGCAGTAGGCATAGGGATGGATGGACGGGCGTTGCATGGACAAGATAATTCATATAGCAATCAAGATATAGGTCATTTGCATATAAATAAGGTAAAGCATCCAAGTACTAAATAATCATAGGCATGTGCCATATATAGTCAGACGTGCTCATAATAAGAACTTGCACAACATCGTTTGTCCTACCAGCCCGTTTGTAGCGAGGCCTCAAGGGAACTACTAGAAATTAAGGTGCTCCTTTTAATAGATCACCAGAGCAAAGCATTAACACTCCGTGAACACACGTGATCCTCATATCACGGCCATTCCCTCACGTTATCCCGATTATTTTCACTTCGGGGCCTTTGGTTCCGGACAATAATATGTGTATACAACTTGCAGGTAAGATCATAAACAATACTATCATCATGAATCAATAACATGTTCAGATCTGAAATCATGGCACTTGGGCCCTAGTGACAAGCATTAAGCATAACAAGTTGCAACAAAGTCAAAAAGCACTAATAGTAAATACGAGGCACCATGCCCTAACAATCTTATGCAATTACATGATTGATCTCATCCAATCCCTACCATCCCCATAGCCTACAACGGGAGATTACTCACTCATGGATGGAGGAATCATGGATGGTTGATAGAGAAGCGATGGTGATGATGATGGCGATGCTCCTCCAATTCCCCGTCCCGACGAGGTGCCAGAACGGAGTTTCTGTTTCCGAATCGTGGTTTCTGGTGGTGGCGGTGCAGCGGAACTCTATCTGAAAAAACGTCGAACCCCCCTCTGTTTTTAGGTCAGAGGGCTTATATAGGCGAAAGGAGAGGCCGAGGCGGAGTCCGAGGTGGCCACACCACCCCCTGGTATGGCCTGGCCTGGCCCACGTGGCCAGGTGGTGTGGGCCCTCATGGCTCTTCTTCGTCTCCTCTTCTGGCTCCTTGAGTCTTCTGGTAAAATAGGAGTTTTGCGATATTTTCCGGGATTTTTCCTAAAAGTTGATTTCCTGCACAAAAACGAGATACCAAAGCAATTCTACTAAAAACAACGTTAGTCTATGTTAGTTGCATCCAAATCACACAAATTAGAGAAGAAACAATAGCAGAAGTGTTCGGGAAAGTAGATACGTTTTGGACGTATCAACTCCCCCAAGCTTAGCTTATTGCTTGTCCTCAAGCAATTCAGTTGAAAACTGAGTGCGATAAAAGAAACTTTAACGAACACATTTGCTTCATAAGATGTATATATTCTCAGCATATGATCAAATACTTAGGAAATTCATAATAGAGAGTATGCAAATAAGTTTACCTAGTGGTTATGCAAGCTATGAAGATATTCCTACCCATTAATAATAAGCAACATGACACATAAGCATATGCAGGATTGTAGTGCTCATAACAAGATATGATAAAGTAGTATCTCGCCTGCCTTTATTTGGAGCAAAACATAAATGCCAATGCACCTCTGAAGTCTTAAGCGAAAAGTTTAAAAGGCTTCCAAATGATTAAAGTATGGTACTCATTAACTTTGAGCTCTCATTGCCCCTATCATAAGCATCTTTTAGGTGATTAAGGTTAAAGTGAACAAATATGAGGATATGCTTGACAAGTTATAAGTTGAAATCTCATGCCCCTTACTTCTGAAGACCGAACCTCATGCTACTCAACTTTAGTCACGAGTAAGTTCTTGTCATTGTAAGTACATGTGTATCATAGAGAACCGCCAACGGGGTACCCCTTGCCCGATGATATGGAAGCATTCCCATATCAAAATTACAAGGTAACCAGACAATGAGCATCTCAGCGATCTTTTTATTTGCTATTTGCATAGGTTTTTATTAAGGATGCTTCACATATTGCTCACTATGGTTATGCTGCAAGTTTCCACCATGGTTAGGCATGGCTTAGGCTAGTGGCCCAGGCGTTTCTCTAACACATATACAAACTCCATGAGCTTACAAGCTCCCCTTTTATTTCACACCGTCGGGATCCATATGCAAAAGAACATGATATCAACTAAATAAAGTGCAATGTTGAAAGCGTACCCCATGGTAACATGGTTCTGCTAATTCACAACTTATAAAGCACAAGCATATACGCAATATAGGGTACAATGGTTCAAGTTTATTAAGTGCAAGAAAAGTAAAGTGTGCCATGAAGTTTGTGAGAGCTTTACTGACTAATTTTCGCATAACTAACAAACATTTTTATTGGAAGAAAACAAAGCATAATAAACATGCAAGGAATAGCAATGATGCTAATAGGTACATATGGTAGACTCTTGTTGAAAACTTTGGTTTTGGGGAGTTGGATGCACGAGTAAAGCTTATACTCAACACAAGTGAAGGCTAGCAATAGAAAGGGAGCGACAATTTGAGAGAGCAGTAACTATCATAATCATGCTTGCAGCAAAAAAAATTAATAGTGGCATAAAAGTGACACAAGAACTCTGAGGCAGAATAAATCATCGAGGTTTAACTAACCTTTTGTTTAGTCATATGCATGCGTGAGCATGTGCCAAGTCGATTCAAATAGAACATTTAGAGGAGGACACCACAATGTCATACCAAGTTATGAATAGAACAATGCAAGCAAACCTTTATATGGCATGTTACGAACTATAATGGATTGGAACTGATCATAAGAAGACAAGGACTACTGAGTATCCATTAAATAACATACACCTTACATAAACAGACTAAGCATGCTCACAATGATGAGTATATGTACAAAAATGAAAACAAATAGAGTTCATACCAACCTCTTACCACACCTCAAGTTGTCATAAATCATCATTGCCTTTCACTTGTGTGACTTGAATAATAAGATAAAACCAAACTCCAAGGAGTCATTGTGGACCGCTGAACCCTGCAATGAACTTTACAAAACCAGAGAAGAACAACAAATGTTTTTGGGTTTTCGATTTTTAAAGGCAAGAACGGAAAGGAAGAACAAGCAAATCGAAATCTTTTTGGGTTTTTCGAATAATCAAAACAAAGCTAAAAGAAAGAAGCAAACCAAGGCTAAAAGATAAAGAAGCAAACAAAGAGAAATAACGAAAATATTTTTGGTCCTTTTGTGTTTTGGAAAGCAGAAATAAAGCAAGAACAAAAACTAAAAAGAAAATGAAACATGGATATGCAAAGTACCGACTGAACATGATATATAGATGAGTGTGATGTCGGTATACCTCCCCAAGCTTAGGCTTTTGGCCTAAGTGGGTATCAATCCCGAGCTGGCCAAGATGGAGTGCCTCCGTAATACAATGAAGAAGTGCCTTCGTCCTGATACGAACTCGAGGACGCCCCAGCGTAGTGCGCAGAGTAGTCGTAAGAGGGCACATCCCCTAGTGCTGCCCGTGGAAACCAAGCAAGCGGAGCTGCTCGTCCACCTCCTCCTTGGAACGCGACCATGGCATCCTGTAAATACTGAACAAAGTGGACTGTGGCAAAGGAATTTTTCTCTCATATTCGTCAGTAAACAACATCATGTAAACTAAATTCTCGGTACTAGAGTCAGTAGTAACAAAGTGATGTGTTTTCATAGCAGCAAGACCAAGCCTTTGTGGTGTCAACACAGTGTCATTAGGATCCACAGAAAGTTCTAAGGCAGCAACCATGCGTGTGGCAATAATGCCCCCATAAATAGGTCCTCTAGCGGCTAGGCGGCAAGCAATGAGAGAACCAAGATTATACTTGGTATCATTATTAAGTGCAGTAGCAAGAAAGGCTAAATGATAATTAGAAATATTACTAGTGTTCTCCCTACCAAGAATGCTAGTGGCAAGATAATAAGCAAAATATTTAAGAGCTGGGAGTTGAATATTCCTTATCTTCCCGCGCTGAGCTATGCGGTCATCGTCATTTGTCACACTTCGGTAGAGCTCCAGCAAGTCAGCGGGTCGACCTTGAATCTTCATCACTGTCCCAGTCATGCCTATGCCTATAGTGCTGCAAAATCTTTCCAATGGCATGGTAATACGCATCTATAATATCTATAAAGTTCATCCCCACTAAGATGCATTAAATGTTTGCAAGCTGAAACCTCATGCTTCCGTGTCACTCTTATTATTTCTAACCGTTGGATTCCAAATATATGGTATCTATTCTTCTATTCATGATTGTTTTGTATGCAGAACCCATCTCATGGGAACCCGACCGCTCCTACTTTTATCCCGTGTCATATCCAGTATTTTCTTGCAGTTATGTCCTGTCGTTTCGTGTTTCCTCTCACCCCATTTAATTAGGACAGAAACGAACCGATCAGAGCATTTAACCGGAGACGCAATGAGGCATCTAGCCGATCGGCCGGCCGGCCGACATCTTGTTTATTACCCCTTCGCCCACCACCAGTTTCCCACACGTCCTCCTCCATTACCCTCCCTTCCATCTAAGAGGGTCCTCCTGCAGCTGGTAGTCGTCCCAGCACATCACCATGTATTCTCCAAGCTTAGACATGGTTGTGCATTTCCTTTGCATCGAGCATCAGTGGTTGTCCGTCCTGGATATTGGCAGCTCACATAAGGTTCCCATCACTGCCAACTATCCGGACACAACAATATAAGTTCCTCCTAATCTGAATTCTAAATTCTTGGTTTATTGATATTTTAGTTTTGCTCCTTTCGTTGTTGAAACGTTATCTGCTCAGAACATATTTCTTTCACAGATGAACGTTTTGGTGGTGACGCCATGTCGTTTGCCTCCTTTTGTCATTATAGGCAGCAAGAAGCTTCTTCCCTCAATTTTTTTAACCTTTTTTCCTTCACAGTACTCACAGTAAACTTGGTCTGAATGTCTAACGAACTGTGCAGGACCGGTACGAGTTATATGGAGTTGATATTGGAGAGGTGACTCAAGCCTGGCTACTGATCTAATATTTATTTTTCCACAGTATTTTTCAATTTTATAACCTTGCCGTTGACTTGGTATATCCTTTTAATCAATATTTTTGTTGCATCATACCTTGATGGAATTCCAAAGGAGAGAATTTTGGTATCCATTAGTGATCTACCTTACCGTGTGTAGGTAGCACTCAACACTTTTTTTAACTGAAACACTCGGAACTTGAATGTGCATGCTATTTTTATTTACATTTTATATGCATCTAAGTGGGTGTTGGTGGCCTATCCTGATGTCCCCTCCCTTTTCAGCATTATTTTTTGTATAACAATAAATTATGTCGTAGAACTTCCATGGAGTGGCTTTCACTCTGCATAACCTATAATTTCGAGTCCCACAAGTCCAGTTGCTATTTTTTTACTTTCCTCTATCTTATGACGTGCTACACCTTCAGATTGACCGTATTTGTATCGGTTGTTGTTGATAAGTTTATTTTCATTTTCATTTTTACTTCAAAAAAAGTTTATTTTCATTTTTCTCAGAATAGCTATGGTGTAGCCACTAGAACCAAAACCTATATATATCAGCATCTCTTACCTTTCGGGAATTCAAGCTACTTTTCTTTGCCTACTATTGATACTACATTTTCCTCTTCAGGAATTTTCATGTACAATATATTATCTAGATTCTCCCATGTACTTCACTTAAAGCTGTTTGTTTCCAAGCTAGATAATATGTACCATATTGCTTCCATGTTTATTTGGTGCTATAGTATGAATGTCAAACATGTTTCCTAATTTTTGGTGGTGATATTGTACATATCCCATATGGCACAATATTACCTTATCTAAAAATAAACTAACTATATGCTTCTAACTTTCTATTTGAAACAAACATATTTCTGAAAAGCAGCTGAAAGTTCCGCTGCAACGCGTGGAGTATCAACTAGTATTATAAATTTTGAACGAAACAGTTGACCGATAAGGGGTGTTAGTGAAAACGAAACTTTCAACGAAATTTTTAGTGAGCATGGCATATTGCTCACTCTCATCTTCCATGTAAGTGGTCAGACCAACCCTCTGAACAAGGAGTAAGAAATCATCAAGGATCCCTGCAGCTTGCAAAAAGGCAAAACAAGGGAAGGTAGATGGGTGAGCATCTCCCTCATCTCCTTCATTGCCAAAGCGTGGTGCAATAAGATCTTCATTATATGATGGCCTAAATTGAGAAGCTGATCTCGAAGGCCTTGCCCTCCTAGGTGTGTCCCTCTCAAATACTTCTCCAAAAGTGTGGTTGTTCATCTCCGCTATTTTGAAATTTAAACATCCATCATACAAGTGATTGCAAAGTGATCACATAATGAAAGGAACTACTTATAGGGACTTGTAAGAGGCCTAAACATGCATCAAAACAATTTTCTAAGAATTGAACAAGCTTACAAGCTCACATAACCTGTCACCTACAATAGCAAAATGCTCAAGATAAAATGCACTAATCACAAATCTACTTGGACAAGCGGAGGAGTCACATACCGGAGATCAAATGCTCCAAATCTCAGCAGCAAAGATGGGCTGAGCAAGGAGATGGAAAATCACGAGCAAGAACGACAAGAACACGGGTTTGAGCAATGAACTGGTGTTTTCTCGGGAGAGAGAAAGGAGTGGCAAGAGGAAGAGTAAGTGGAGGGCCAGGGGTGGCCCACACCATGGCTAGGCGTGCCCCTAGTGTGGCCATGCCATAGGTGGTGTGCCTGCCTGGTGGGCCCCCCTGAGTCACTCCAGGTCTTCTCTACATCTTTTTTCACGCAAAAATTTAATATGGATTTTTCGAGACACCTTATTTTTTTAACAATTTTTAGGTATTGATGAATGATTTTCTGACAGAAAGATAATATTGGAATGATGCAATAACAAAACAAAACTTAAACTTCAGAAGTTCTAAGAAACTCTATTATGCAAGCAACTAGTAATAGAAAAGTAAACTAAGTGAAAGAAAAAATTAAAATGGATAAACTAAAAGTAAGCAAAGATAATCATGGTGAAAACATTGTTTTGTTCATCAAAATCCCTTTGTTAACAAGGTTAATCGGGTCTTGTTACCAAAACAATTTTATATGAAACAAAACTTTGCATTTCACTAAATGATTATGTTACATCAACCTTAATAGCAATGGTCCCAATCATAATAATTTCATAGTTTTCTCGTGGTATGGGACAGTATATTTCTCCAACTTGGATGCCCTCAATATTTTCAATTGAATTTAGGCCATAAGTCTTATCAATCTTCTTGGGGAAATAGACAGTATGCTCCTTGTCATTAACATTAAAAGTTACCTTTCCTTGATTACAATTAATGACAGCTCCTGTAGTGTTAAGAAAAGATCTCCCAAGAATAATAGACATATTATCATCTTCAGGCATTTCAAGCACAACAAAGTCAGTTAATATCAAGCAATTATGAGCCACTTGAACAGGTACATCCTCACATATACCAACATGAATAGTAGTAGATTTATTAGCCATTTGCAAAGATATATCAGTTGGTATTAATTTCTCCAGTTGAAGTCTCTTGTAGAGAGGAAAAGCCATAACACTAACTCTTGCTCCCAAATCACACAAGGCAGTTCTAACATAATTATTTTAACAGAGCATGGAATAGTTGGAATCCCTGGGTCTCCAAGTAAAGTAGAAATTTCCTCATTAGGGAGTTTCCTTTTATTAGAGACAATATCCTTCATATACATTGAATAAGGAGGCAGTTTAATAGCACTGGTTAATTTGCAAAAATAAAGGTTTCATCCACTCACAAAACTTATTATAGTGTTCGTCTTCCTTTGACTTGTGTTTCTTATCAGGGAAAGGCATTGGTTTTTGAACCCATGGCTCTCTTTCACTACCATGTTTATTAGCAACATAATATTCCTTAGTGTACTTAGCATTCTTAGTGTTCCTTTTAGGTTCTTCTTCAATTTCTTCTTTATCAGGAGCGTCATTTTTCTCATTACCTCTCTTAGTTTCAGCATCAGAGATAGATATACTATTAGGATCTTTTGCAGGTTCAGAAGATTCTACAACTGTTTTATGTTTATTTTTCTTTCTCTTAAAAGAAGTACCTCTATTTTCAGTTTGTTGAGAATCCTGCTCAGTTCTTTTAGGATGACCCTCAGGATAAAGAGGATCCTGGGTGGCAGCACCACTTCTAGTTCTAATTTCATAAGCATGTTTTTCTTTAGAAGCATTAAATAGCAAATCTTTTTGTACTTTAATAAGCTGATCAATTTGAGTTTGAACCATTTGGAAATGTTTAACAAGCATTTTAACATCATTAGAGGTTCTTTCCACAATATCCCTTAACTCAATAATAGCTCTAGAGTTTTCCATCAAATGATTCTGCACTCTTTTATTAAAATTATCTTGCTTAACAATAAAAATATAAAATTCTTCTAAGCATTGATCAGGAGGTTTAGAATAAGGAATATCACCTTCATCAAAATGTTGGAGAGAGTGTACCTCAATAGTGGATGAGTGGGAGATTGGCTTACATAATTCTTCTATAGGAGGTAAATTCTTCACGTCTTCAACTTTAATACCCTTCTCCTTAAGACATTTCTTAGCTTCCTTCATCACTTCATCATTTAGTTCAATCACTCCCCTCTTCTTTGATGTTGGTTTTGGCTCAAGCACGACTAACTCAGGTGGAGT
Source organism: Avena eriantha (assembly GCA_910589775.1). NCBI lineage: Eukaryota > Viridiplantae > Streptophyta > Magnoliopsida > Poales > Poaceae > Avena > Avena eriantha. The sequence continues at coordinate 58,685,877 of OU342743.1, read as the reverse complement.
TAACTCAGGTGGAGTTGACTTAGGTGAAGTCCAGTCATCATAATTCTTGCTTATTTTAGCCATTAATTCCTCAGCTTCTTTTGGAGTTCTCTTCCTGAAAACACAATCAAAACAACTATCTAGGTATGTCCTAGATTCTTTAGTTAGTCCATTATAATATATATCAAGAAGCTCATTTTTAGGTAATGGACATCCAGGTTGTGCATGAAACAAAGCACAAAACCTTGCCCATGATTCAGGCAATATCTCCTTTTCTCCCTGTTTAAAATCAAAAAGTTCCTGCAAAATGGCATGTCTAGCACTAGGAGGGAAATATTTCTGAAAGAAACTACTAATCAAGCAATCAGGGATATCAATAGATCCAGGAGGTAAATTATTAAACCAAGCCTTAGCTTCTCGTTTCAGTGAAAAAGGGAAAAAATTAGCAACAAAGTAGGTGTGCATCTTAATATCATCAGAAAATAGGCCACTCATGGTAGAAAGCTCAGTCATATGTGCTACAACACTTTCATTCTTAGTCCCACAAAAAGATTCTTTCTCAACAATGGTTATGTAAGATAAATAAAGGGAGAAATCATAATCCTTATCTTTAATGTTTATGGGAGATGTAGCAAACTTATCTTTAGGATATAATTTGGGTTTTATAGTATGCCTCTCAAGGAGACTCTTAGTAGCACTTTTACCATGAGTATTTTGACATTCTTTAATAAATTCATCAGTCATTTCTATATATCTGTCTTCAATATCATAGCTCTCTATAGACTCAGGTGAACTGACAGGTGTAGTAGTGTCTTCATTAGGAGTTTCAGTATTTCCAGCTATAGTTCTAGCAATCGTAGCATCTAGGAAAGGACCTAATGAACCACTCTTATCAAGCACAGTAGAAGCAGCATCATAAGTATCAGAAGTTTCAGATTCAGTAGAAGTAGCAGTATGTGTAGCATGTGTATGTGGTGGTGGTGTAAGGAGCTTACTCATCACAAATGGTGAATCAAGAGCAACATAGGTGTTCAGAATCATACCTCTCCTTGTAGTGGATGGTAATATAGGAACCTTGCCATCATGAGATTTACCCATGATGAATGGATGGCGGCGAACAATAGTTATTCCAAGTGAACTTGATAAATAGAGCTATGCTCCCCGGCAACGGCGCTAGAAAATAGTCTTGATGACCCACAAGTATAGGGGATCGCAACAGTCTTCGAGGGAAGTAAACCCCAATTTATTGATTCGGCACAAGGGGAGCCAAAGAATATTTATAAGCCTTAACAACTGAGTTATCAATTTAGCTGCACCTAGAAACAATCTTGCTCGCAGTAGTTTATCAGTAGAAACAGTTTTGTAGTAGCAATAGCAAAGTAAAAGCAGTAGTAAAAGTAAAGACAGTAGTAACAATTGCAGTAAAAGTAGGATTAAAGCGCAGTAGGCATAGGGATGGATGGACGGGCGTTGCATGGACAAGACAATTCATATAGCAATCAAGATATAGGTCATTTGCATATAAATAAGGTAAAGCATCCAAGTACTAAATAATCATAGACATGTGTTCCATATATAGTCATACGTGCTCATAATGAGAACTTGCACAACATCGTTTGTCCTACCAGCCCATTTGTAGTGGGGCCTCAAGGGAACTACTGGCAATTAAGGCGCTCCTTTTAATAGAGCACTGGAGCAAAGCATTAACACTCCATAAACACACGTGATCCTCATATCACAGCCATTCCCTCCGGTTATCCTGATTATTGTCACTTCGGGGCCTTTGGTTCCAGAGAATAATATGTGTATCCAACTTGCAGGTAAGATCATAAACAATACTATCATCATGAATCAATAACATGTTCAGATCTGAAATCAGGGCACTCGGGCCCTAGTGACAAGCATTAAGCATAACAAGTTGCAACAAAGTCAAAAAGCACTAATAATAGATACTAGGCACCATTCCCTAACAATCTGATTCAGTTACATGAATGATCTCATCCAATCCCTACCATCCCCATAGCCTACATCGGGGGATTACTCACTCATGGATGGGGGAATCATGGATGGTTGATGAAGAAGCGATGGTGATGATGATGGCGATGATCTCCTCCAATTCCTCGTCCCAGCAGGGTGCCAGAACGGAGTTTCTGGTTCCGAATCGCGGTTTCTAGTGGTGGCGGTGCAGCGGAACTCTATCTGGAAAAACGTCGACCCCCCTCTATTTTCAGGTCAGAGGGCTTATATAGGTGAAAGTATAGGCTGAGGCAGAGTCCGAGGTGGCCACACCACCCCCTAGCGCGGCCTGGCCTAGCCCGCGCGTCCAGGTGGTGTGGGCCCCTCATGGCTCTTCTTCGTCTCCTCTTCTGGCTCCTTGAGTCTTCTGGTAAAATAGGAGTTTTGCGATATTTTCTGGGATTTTTTCCTAAAAGTTGATTTCCTGCACAAAAACGAGACACCAAAGCAATTCTGCTGAAAACAGCGTTAGTACGCGTTAGTTGTATCGAAATCACACAAATTAGAGAAGAAACAATAGCAAAAGTGTTCGGAAAAGTAGATACGTTTTGGACGTATCACCATCTTAGTCTTCCCACGAACGACTCATGGTACATGTACTCACTGTAACCGAAATAATATCATTGAGAACTATATCACAATTCTGCTCTATCGATTTTTGTTTTTAAGGATGCAAATGGGTATCCTCTATGGTACCCTCTACCCTCTTTAGTACAAAAAATGAACTACATTTTCACAAATCATCATTTTTTTTAGAAAACTAGTTCATTTGTTTGATATATACTGAAATAGAGGGTACCCTAAAGGTTCCAAACTTGCATCTATAGTTTTTTTCATATATGTGGATTAATGCCATCTTATTGGCCGACAGAATTGGATTATCTGCTTGATCTCCTAATTACTATCTGTTCTTGCTAGCTGTTTGAGTGTTATCTCTGTTGCTTCCTGTGTTAGGCATTAAATTTTAGTTGTAGTTTCTATATATTTTCTTCACATGTGTATTTTGCATGTTTCAGGAGGCTACTGATGATGTTGACAGCGATGTTGAATCCTGCACAGGAAGACCAGGGCCACTCTGAAGAAGCTAAGGGACGGGACGTTTGATGCCTTCTGGAGTGAACCCTGGACTCATGCCATGAACCGCTGCCCCTTCTGCAAAAGGAGCATCAACATGGACTTCCAAAGCATCCTCCAGCATGCCGAAGGCTATGGATCTGGCCATGTGAAGGTCGGTGAAACCGTCAATGTCCATGGCTTACAGGCCAATCACAAGGCCTATGGCCTCTTCCTCAGGGACAAACTAAACCAAGCTATCGAGCTCGGTTGTGTGCCTGCTCCCGTGCCCAGGCCGCCAAAGGTTTTGGGTATGGGCAGCAAAAAGCAGAGGAAGCAGGACCGGGAGCAGTGGAACCGAGAGGAGGTGGCGGCGAGGAGGCAATGAATTAGTGATGTGTTGGTTGTTTGTGTGTTGTTGCTGCTTTAAGCAGCATGTTTTGTTGAACTATGTTTCTGTTGGCTGTTGAGCAGCGTTTGTGTTGAACCTTATCGTACCTTGTTTATGTTGAACCTTGCTATATTATTTTCCTGACATGTTTCTAGATTGTAGATGTTTAATTATGTCTACACTTATTTTTGTACATGCTGGTGTGTGGTGGGATTTTGTATTTGGGTAAGGGTACGATGAAGGTAAATAGTTAAGCAATTGAGATATAGAAGCTGGTGTAGATTTCCTACCAGACTGGACAAAAAGGAATGAATGAGGTGAGTCAGACAGAGATAGAGACAAAACGTGGTGCATCAATTTGTTTCCAGAAGGAGACAAATAGAGAGAGTATAGAAGCTGGTGTAGATATCCTACTATATTGGGCAAAAGGAATGAATGAGGTGAGCCAGCAGAGATAGAGACAGAAAGTGGTGCATGGATTTGTTTCCAGAAGGAGACAAACAGAGAGATAGTATAGAAGCTGGTATAGATTTCCTACCAGATTGGGCAAAAAAGAATGAATGAGGTGAGCCAGGCAGAGATAGATATATAAAGTGATGCATGGATTTGTTTCCAGAAGGAGACAAATAGAGAGAAGGTTCTCTGATTTGTTTCTCTTCTCTCCCTTCTTCTTATAGTTTTTTATTTACAGATTTTTATCGTGGTGCATCTAAATATTTTTTTACTAAAACAATAAGGTAAAGAAATCAATAAAATGTAAAATATTGTCGTTTTCATAGTGAACAAATTTGAAGGTTTCAAGAAGATTTTGAGAATTTCTCATTTTTTATGAAATTTACCATGTTTGGTCAAACCGGGGTTGACTAGAGACTTTCGAGAGATTATGAAAGCATCTGAAAAATACAACTGTTGTTATGTGGTCCTAGTGTGATGTACAACCACCCAAGCATGCAAACTAAAGGTCTCAAATTGTAGTTTTGGTACTTGCTTCACAAATAGTTCCATGTTTTTGAGTTTGAGGGTTAAAATTTTCAATTTTTTTTAAAAAACGGCTAGATAAATTACTAGCATCATTAGCCACATGGTGATACACCCTTGTACCAAATTTGAGTCCATTTGAAGATAGGTAGATTAAAACATGGTACACAAATGGCTCTTTCTAGAAGTTGGACATGATCGTTGACCAAACTACACCACATTTGAGAGTGGACTGCTAGGGGGACATTTTTCCCAAGTTTCTCATTTTTCATGCAAAGTATTTGCCACACAGTGATCAAATTCGAAGGTTTCAAGATATTTTGATAATTCTCATTTTCTATGGAATTCACAAGGTTTGGTCAAACCAGTGTTGACCAGAGTCTTTCGAGAGATTGCGAAAGCATCTAAAAGGTACAACTATTGTTCTGTGGTCCCAATGAGATGTACAACCACTCAAGCATGCAACTTGAAGGTCCCAAATTGTAGTTTTGGTACTTTCTTCACAAATGGTTCCTTGTTTCTGAGTTTGGGGATGAAAAATTTGAAATTTCCAAACCAAAATGGCTAGATACAATGCTAGCATCACTAGCCACATGGTGATAAACCCTTGTTCCAAATTTGAGTCCATTTGAAGAAAGGTAGATGAAAACATGGTACACAAGTGGCTCTTTCTAGTAGTCAGACATGATCATTGACCAAACTACACCACATTTGAGAGTAGACTGCTAGGGGGACATTTTTCATGCAAAGTATTTGCCTCACAGTGAACAAATTTGAAGGTTTCAAAAGATTTTGAGAATTTATCATTATTTTATGAAATTTACAAGGTTTGGTCAAATCGGGGTTGACTAGAGACTTCCGAGAGATTGCGAAAGCATCTGAAAAATACAAATGCTATTATGTGGTCCCAATGTGATGTACAACCACTCAAGCATGCAAACTGAAGGTCTCAAATTGTAGTTTTGGTACTTGCTTCACAAATGGTTCCATGTTTTTGAGTTTGAGGGTCAAATTTTTGAATTTTTCAAACCAAAACAGCTAGATACAATGCTAGCATCATTAGGCACATGGTGATACACCATTGTGCCAAATTTGAGTCCATTTGAAGATAGTAGATGGAAACATGGTACACAAGTGGCTCTTTCTAGTAGTCGGACATGATCGTTGACCATACTACACCATATTTGAGAGTGGACTGCTAGGGGGACATTTTTTCATTTTTAATGCAAAGTATTTTCCACATAGTGATCAAATTCGAAGGTTTCAAGAGATTTTGAGAATTTCTCATTTTTCTATGAAATTCACAAGGTTTGGTCAAACCAGGGTTGACCAGAGTCTTTTGAGAGATTGCGAAAGCATCTAAAAGGTACAACTCCAGTTCTGTGGTCCCAATGAGATGTACAACCACTTAAGCATGCAACTTGAAGGTCTCAAATTGTAGTTTTGGTACTTGCTTCACAAATGGTTCCTTGTTTCCGAGTTTGAGAATGAAATTTTTGAAATTTTCAAACCAAAATGGCTAGATACAATGCTAGCATCACTAGCCACATGGTGATAAACCCTTGTGCCAAATTTGAGTCCATTTAACTTGCATCAATAGATCAAAACATGGCTTATAAACTTGTAATTTAAACAATATGAATATTTCACTATTCTAAGATATGATTTAGGGACGGGTAATGTATGCATCATTCGTATCTAATAATAGGACTTTGTAATGTAATATTAATTTTCAACTTGTCAGTACTTCATGTCATTTTTTCATACCAACGATGTAAAACTTACATATACGAAGTAAACCAAATTTTCAAGAAATGTTTTACCTCTAACGTCAAAGTTAACAAAACTAGACAGAACCTCCCTCCAAAATTTTCAACACATTTTTGTTCCCTCCTTTTTCCACCTCACCCCACCGCCAAAATTTTAAACCCCACAACATCAGAGTGGCGTCTCATCTTAACTCCCCAAACCCACCCCCTCTGGCACCTCATCCTTCTCCTTCCCCGGATCCGATCTTGTCCACGAGGATCAGAACTCATCGCTGCATCTGATTGGCGATCTCCTTGGCCAACGCCATGATCAGGACTCTTCGCAGCGTAAGGCACACAAACCATTGAGGTCTACACCGAAGAAGAAGCCCAACGTCAAACGACCGTCAGGTGATAATTCAATCCCCCGATCCTTCTCATATGTAGTAGATCTGCTAGAACCATTCATTACAAAGTGGTTAAACATCTCGTTTCTGTCATTCTAGTTATAATATTAGTGATATACTCCCTACATTGTTTTCCCACACACATGCAATGATATTGTTTCATAGTAGACAGATTGAGTTCAGTCTACTCTCTACATCTACTCCCTAGAGTAAATCACATTTGTAGAGATAAAAATAGTATAGCTCACTCATGTGCTCATAAGGTACAGATAATTAGTTATACTTTACCTACTTTAGTTTATTCTTCAACATCACACTCGTAATATGTATGTCCTTGGTGTAGGTTATTTTAGAAATGAAAATTGTTGGGACTTTGTAATTCATGATGTAATCTGTTGTTGATCTGTAATACAATTTTGATCATCCTTTGTCAGGAACCGAAAAAAACCAACTAATGCATATGAGGCAAACAAGTACAAAAATTTGGAAGAAAATAAAGCTTGTATGATCGAAATTTTGAAAGAAGCACAATCTGCCAGAGGTTTGCCTATATAAAATGCAGAAGAGGTAGCACATAAATTCGTGTAGAGCGGCATCTGCTGTCAACACCTGGATTTTTAATCCTAGATGCATGTTATGCCATACATCGCGATCCCAGGATTACCATTTTTGCGAGACATAACAGATTGGATATCACAGTACATCATCCATTACAAACCATAATACGGTCTTACACGAATAAAGGATCGCATGATCCAGTCTTAATACAAACAAGCAGCAGAATAATAAGCGTAGTGGTGGGCTCCATATTCAGTGTCACAGGCAATGCTGACGATGGGAGATAGTCCTAGTTGTCGTAGCTGTCCTGCTATCCATCTTCTGGGTAGTCCTCCTCATAGTCTGGCCACGGGAATAGCCAGGGACAAAGCCATGAGTACTCTTTAAGTACTCGCAAACTATCACTAACAAGTAAGGTAGTTCTAGTAGGAATGCTAAGCTCTAAGTTTATTTGCAAAAGCTAAATTGAAACCTAAGCTGAGTTCAGAAACAAAGAAAGCTAAAATAAAGTTCTAAATCACTTAAGTTGGGAACTTCGTTTTCATAGTCACAACCCTGTTGTAGTCAAGTCAAAGTCACCATTCATTTCACAAGTCATTTTGAAAACTTCTGACGACGGAACAGTATGGCCACTCCAACTGTCCATGACCGCGGACGTGGCTATTTAAATAGTTTGATACTCTGCAGAGGTGGTACACTTTCACCACAAAATTCGATACATCTGTCAGGGGTAACCCTGAATCATCATACTTAGGATGCGGATAATCAATCATAACCTTTCCTTTACACACTCTAGTATAAGCACCTCTCCTATGAGCTTGGCCTCCCAGCCATGGCCATCTGCCATCCTGGGCACTGCATAGGTGGACAACATCAAGAGGTAGCCTCAGCTCAACCTCTCCCACGAGGGAACCCATACTAATACATATAAACTTCCGGCTAAGCCTTACCCAATTCAAGTATTGTGGTTGTACGGTAAAATTGGAATGGTATCGCATCCGAACCTAACCATCAGTTTTTATAAAGGGTTAAGGCTCATGCCTCAACATTTTCATCATCATAAACCATTTGTGTTTCTAAACACATGTCAAAACATCTCAATAGAATGACTCATCATTCCAAGGTTTTCATAATCATTTTCACCAAGTATTCGCATCTAAAGTGATCAAGTTTTATGCTTAGCACTAGCCACTAAGGTTAAGAGTGTTCACTAAAGGGGGTGATAATCTTCAATATCATGCCATAGAATGACATCTAAGTATAGCTATATAGGCTAAGTTTTATACTCTTTATGCTATCTATACTAAAAGTAAAGAACTTTGGTAAACTAAGAAAGTAAAGCTTGCAAGTAAAACTTGTGAAGGATATAATCAAAAGTATAACCAAGCATGCCTAATGCATATTTCTTAGGTCATTTTGTATAATTCTAGCTTGCTAACAATAGCTTGCCTTGGTTGGTGCAATGGTTGAAATTCTCCTCGTCTTCTTCGGGGTAGAACTCCTCCTCCTCGTAGGCTTGGTGGGCACTATCGTCTATAAATAAATACAGGATACACAATCACCAAACAACACTTAACTAGTATATTTAGCACACTAAGGTACCCACTTGATGATTTAGCATCATCACCATCATCACAAGATTTAAAGAACTAGTTTCATTATTTTATTTGAGAAAAGTAATTTCTACTCATTGAAAAATATTTAAGATTTAATATTCTCCAATTAAAATATGGGATCATGTGGACACATGTCCTCACCACATATTCTAATACATGGGAATGTGTTTTAAATGGTCGGTCACATTTTCTAAAGTTTAAGTTTATTATTTAATCATTTTAAAGTGACTAGAAATGCCTATATAGCATTTTTTTGGTACGAGTCCAAAGTCACTGCCTACAAAACTAAATATTTTTAAATATTCAGATAGGTATTGTAAAATGTGATTTTTGAGAGTTGGAATCAACTCAAAAGCTATTATGGTTGATTTTTTGAAAAATGTTTGAATGTAGAAAAGTCTTTGTCTTGTTATTTTTACTATATATGATCTTTAACTCCAATTGATTTAAATCCAACGGTCTTGGATAGATATTTTAATTATCTCCCTAAAAAAATTTGAATCATGCATTTTGGTTAAGTGAAACTCTCTGAATTGATTTTTGAATAAGTGGACAAAATCTAGTTTCAACCTAAATGGAAAAATATTTATTTGAATCTGTGGGCTAGTGCGGGAAAGCTAATGGGCCGTCCCAGTGGTGCTCTGCGGCGTAGCGGGCTACTGACAGGTTGGTCCCGCACGTCAGCGACACATTTAACGCGAAGCGGTACGGGGCAATCTCAGCGCTACGATTACAACAAGATCTACGGTTGTGGTTCATCGTCTCCGGTGAACATGTCGCCGACGAGAATGAACCCTAGCGGAACGGTGGGGGTCTACGGTGGCTCACCTGGGCTCCAGCTAGGTGTGGCGACGGGGGCATTCGAGCTGGTAGACGACGGCGGTTCGAGGCGTGGTCGCGACGGCTCCTAGGGCAGCTCCAATAGATGGCGCCTCTTCTCCTCTACAGCGCCAAGCTCCGGCGAAATTCCGGCAAACTACGGCCCGCCTTGCTCCGAGGATGGGGTGGAAGGGTCGGTGTTGAGAGGGAGTGAGGTGGTGTGTAGAATTTGGGTGGAGGAGGCCTCCTTTTATAGGCTCGACGAAGGGACAGAGCGACATGGGCGCGGCTCGTCGGTTGCGACGGTACATGCAGCTAGCGGCGCGACTGGAGGTAGGGCACAGTGCGTGGTCTGCTGGCGGTCATCTACGGCGTAAAGGCGCGGCTAGGGACGGTGGCATTTGGTCGGGAGCGGGCGATGCTCTACACGGCAGAAGCGGCGTTCGACGCGGCGTATGGTGGCTGCAGGTCAAGCGGCGGAGAACGGGCATGTCTGGGCGGTTCCTGGGGTCGTGGTGAAGCAGTGTGCGCGGGCTGCGGTTGAGGCGCGGCGTGTTCACGCTTGTCGGACGCGGCGCTCTAGCGCGTGCTTAGCATGGTGCAGACGCGGTGGGCGCGGCTGTTCTACGGTGGTCCAGGGCCTGGCAGCGCTTGGGGAAGGGACATAGAGGGGCGGTGTGATCTCGCCTACCTCCTAGGTATCGTGGGCGACCTGGGTTCGGTCTCCTGCGAGTGAACCATGGTCGGCCGGCATGGGGATGCTCGAGTGGCTTAGCACTGGCGCATACAGCAAGGGGGAGTGGTGCATTAGCCTTGGTTGTGACTAGAGGGGACAAAGGGAGTGTAAAGGGGCAAAAATGGTGGACAAAGCATTGATCAAGAATAGTTATTGTTAGGCAGTTAATTCAGTGCTCACCAAGTGTTTGTTTAAATGGCCCAAAGAAAATTATATTTGAATTTTTGGCTCAAATTTGGTGGGTGATCTACACTTATGCTTGGTGATCTATTCTTGCTTGGGATTGTCAAGTGGAGTTGGTTTGGTGGGTTTTTGAGGAAGTGGGATCTTCCCATATGCATTGGATTCAATTTTCAAATGTCATTTAAATTGTTTTGCTAGATGTTTCTGTAAGTTTGTAAAGTAGGCCTTGATACATCTTTACTTGGTCTAGCAAGGGGTGAAAAGATCGAGAATTGGTTATGTTGGGAATTGACTTCTAGGAACACCTAAAGTGGCCTAGTGGATTAAAATGGCCAAAATGACCATTTGCATTATTTAATCTTATTTGATTTCTTTTTCTTTGGATTTTGTTTGTAAATGGTCTAGATGATGTGGCATTCACCCTTGAACCATTTCATATCATTTAGAACAATCAAACATGGCATTTTCAAACAATTCTACACTAATGCAACATACACATGCATTCATAATTATTTTAATAATAAAAAGTTTTTATTAACCCTAAATTGGGTGATTTGAACTTTGATAACCTTGATTAAAGTTCTGGGGTGTTACAAAGCTTCCCTCCTTAAACAAAATCTTGTCCCGAGATTTAAGAAAAACTAGGAACTAGAGAGATCTGGAAACTCGGTCCTGATGTAATCTTCTCGCTCCCAAGTGGCTTCTTCTTTGGTATGGTTGCTCCATTGGATCTTGAGAAACTTGATACTCCGGCTCCGGGTGGTTCTTAAAGCTTCTTCCAAGATACGAATAGGCACTTCACGATACGTCAAATCCTTGTTGATATCAATGGCTCGGTGATCGATGTTCTTGAAAACTTCGGTCTTCTCCGGAACTTCTAGGCATTTGCGAAGTAACGAGATGTGGAACACATTATGGATGGCTGACATCTCCTCTGGCAGTTCCAATTGATATGATACTTCTCCTCGGTGATTTCAGAATCTTGAAGGGTCCAATATATCTGGGGGCTAACTTTCCTTTCAGACTATAACATTGCGTTCCTTTCAACGGTGACACTTTGAGATACACAAAATCTCCGACATTGAAAGTCAGGTCTCTACGTCTCTTGTCGGCATAACTCTTCTGTCTAGATTGGGCAGTCTTGAGGTGCTCACGGACTTTGTGAACCTTCTCTTCAGCTTCTCGTAGGATGTCGGGTCCGAAGATCTGACTCTCTCCTATTTGCGACCAATTCAAGGGGGACGACACTTTCTCCCATATAAGAACTCAAATGGGGCCATTTGCAAACTGGCTTGATAACTGTTGTTGTATGAGAATTCTGTGAAAGGCACACAAGATTCCCATTTTTATCCATACTCTAGAACACAAGCTCTCAACATATCTTCTAAGATCTGGTTCACTCTTTTAGTCTGTCCATCGGTCTACGGGTGATAAGTTGTGCTGAAATTCAGCTTGGTCCCTAATCCTTCTTGGACTTTCTGCCAAAATCTCGAGGTAAATTGGGTTCCTCGATCCGACACTATGGTCTTAGGGGTTCCATGCAAACTAACGATTCTAGCAATGTGCAACTCCGCTAGCTTCGAACTCTGGTAGGTTGTCTTGACAGGTATAAAATGGGCTACCTTGGACAGTCTATCAACTATGACCCAGATAGAGTCATTTCCCCTACTAGAAGTAGGTAACCCGGTGATAAAGTCCATTCCGACGAAATCCCATTTGCATTTTGGAATCTGCAATGGTTGCAATAATCCTGCAGGTCTCTGATGTTCTGCTTTGACTCTTTGACAGATATCGCACTTGGCGATGTAGCTTCCGATTTCTCTCTTCATCTTGTGCCACCAAAATTGCTCCTTCAAATCATGATACATCTTTGTTCCTCCGGGGTGGATAGAATAAATAGTATCATGAGCTTCTTGCATGATAACTTGCTTCAACTCCGAATCTGCTGGCACACAGATACGTCCTTTGTACCACAAAACTCCTTCTTCATCCTCGGTGAATCCAGGTACATTTCCTGTACCAAGACGACGCTTGATTCCGCCGATACTTGCATTTCCCTTCTGGGCTTCCTTGATCTGACCGATCAAAGTGGGTTGAAGCTCAATGCTAGCTAAAAATCCTTTGCGAACTAGCTCAGTTCTAAACTGCTCCAATTCTTCATGCAAACTTGGCTGGCTCTATTTGATCATGGTGTTTAATCTACACGGCAATCTGCCAAGAGCATCCGATACCACATTGGCTTTGCCGGGGTGATAGTGCATGTCAAGGTCACAATCCTTGATTAACTCTATCCATCTCATTTGCCTCATATTCAGCTCCTTCTGAGTGAAAATATACTTTAGACTCTTGTGATCCGAATTAATGTCACGGCGGTTACCCATAAGGTAATGACGCCATGTCTTCAATGCTAAAACTACGGCTGCTAGTTCAAGATCATGGGTAGGGTAGTTTTGCTCATGCTGCTTCAGTTGTCTTGACAAATATGCTATGACTTTGGCTTCTTGCATCAACACACATCTTAGACCAATCTTGGATGCACCACAATACATATCAAAAGGCTTCTTGAGATCTGGCATAATCAATATTGGGGCTGAAATCAATCTCTTCTTGAGTTCTTGAAAACTCGCTTCACATTTGTCCGTCCATTTGAACTTCTTATCTTTCTTCAATAGTTGGGTCATCAGTCTTGCGATGCTCGAAAATCTTTCAACGAACTTGCGGTAATATCCCGCTAATCCGAGAAATGCACGGACTTGGGTTTGAGTGGTTGGGGCTTTCCATTCTTCAACATCTTTGATCTTGGCGGGATCAAGAACGATTCCTCCTGCCGACACAATATGTCCGAGGAATCCTACTTCCTTCAACCAAAACTCACATTTGCTAAACTTGGCATACAACTGATGCTCTCTCAGGGTTTCAAGGATGGTTCTCAGGTGTTGCTCATGGTCTTCTTCTGACTTGGAATAGATAAGAATATCGTCGATAAAAACAACTACAAACTTATCCAGAAAGTTCATAAAAATCTTATTCATGAGATTCATGAAATAAGCGGGGGCATTGGTTAGTCCAAAAGACATGACCGTATACTCATACAATCCATATCTGGTGGTAAAGGCGGTCTTTGGAATATCCGTTGCACGAATCTTGAGTTGGTGATAACCAGTTCTAAGATCAATCTTAGAAAACATTCTGGCACCAGTCAACTGATCAAACAGATCCTCAATCTTGGGCAGTGGGTACTTGTTCTTGATGGTGACATCATTCAGCTTCCGGTAATCAGTACACAAATGGTTACCTCCATCTTTCTTGTCGACAAACAAAACAAATTATTGATACGTCCATTTTGCATCACTATTCTATATCATAATTCATTGTTATTCATTGCTATATTTCCTATTAAGAGATGATACTTATGTTATTTCATCTGTTTTTGCATGGTTGATGACTTTTGGAGCATGGACCGCAGCAGTCAGGATTCTGATGGATAAGGTGCTGTTTGGAGGCAAAATTTGCGAAGATCAGAAAATCCGGGAAAATATACGGAAAATCCTATTTTTCCAGAAGACGAAGGCTGTCAGAAGAGGGAGTGGAGATGGGCCACAGGGGGGCACACCACCCCCTGGCACAGGCCACCCTAGGCCGCGCCACCAGGTGGTGTGGCCGCCCTGGCCCACCTCTGGCTCTCCCCTCTGGCGTATATATTCCTCCCGAAACCCTAAGACTCGGGGAGCGACCACAGAAAGATTCCGCCGCCTCTACAGGGCGGAAAACACCGAGAGAGAAAGATCTCTTTGGAAGACAGATTTCTGCCGGGGGAATCCCTTCCCGGAGAGGGGAGATCATCGCCATCAACACCACCATCAAGCTGGACTTCATCGGGATCATCATCATCATCACCACCATCAACAACATCAGCACCCTCATCACCATAGTTAAATCTTGCATAGTTCATAAGGGAAACTTTCCCGGTGTTGATTACTCTTTGTAGTTGATGCTATTGAGTGAACCATTGAATTATTGTTTATGTTCAGATTGTTATACATCATTATTCCATCTCTGATCATGATCCATATGATGTCTTGTGAGTAGTTCGTTTTATTCTTGAGGACATGGGAGAAGTCATGTTGTTAGTAGTGGAGTTGTGTTGAGAAAGATTCAATAGTTTGATATTTAAGTTGTGGTGTATTTCTTCTAGTGGTATCATGTGAACGTAGACTACATGACACTTCACCTATATGGTCCTAGGGGAATGCATTGTGTATTTGGCTACTAATCGTAGGGGTTGCCGGAGTGACAAAAACCTGAACCCCCGTTAGGAAACCATTGCACAAGGGACGTAAGGGTCTTAGAGTTTAAAGCTGTGGTTAGGTTTCTACCTAAATTACTTTCTTGTACTTACGGATGTTTGCAAGGGGTATAATCACAAGTATGTATTAGTCCTAGGAAGGTTGGTACATTAGCACAGGTTCACCCACACAACACTTAGCAAGCTAAAGAACATTAATCAACTATATGAAGCAAAAGCACTTGACAGTCTTCCCATGTGTCCTCAAGAACGTTTGGTCATCTTAAGTAATACGATCGGCTTGTCCTTTGCTGCATAAAGGATTGGGCCACTTGCTGCATTTATTCCTACTGTCTTTTATTTACTCGTACTATGTTTACTTGCTTTATCAAAATCCCCTAAAAATGCGTTTGCTAAGTATTTGTAGAGAATTCCTGATCCATACCACTAGCCAGCACCTTCTGCTCCTCGTTGGATTCGACACTCTTACTTATCGAAAATACTGCGATACACCCCCTATACTTGTGGGTCATCAAGACTATTTTCTGGCGCCGTTGCCGGGGAGTGAAGCGCTATTAGAGAGTGGAACAGGTAAAGGAAACTCCTACTGTGAGTATTGTTTACTTCTGTTAGTTGCTTTATTTTCGTTATGGATAATTCGCTGAGTTTCTTATTTGGTAATGGTACTACCACTGCTAAGGTAGTAGATGAACCACCACCTACTGAGAATGATGCTTTTAAAATACCTACAAGAATTACCGATCGTGTTATGGATAACTACTATGTTGGGGATGGAACTGTCCATCCGGGTGATCATTTACTCTTTATACACGAATTATGCGGGTTGTTCAAGTGTGTAGGTATTACTACAGATCAAGTTAAGAATAATTTATTCTCATTATCACTGAAAGGAAGAGCTGAGGAATGGTATAAGCTGCTGAAGAATGGTCAAGCTCTGGAATGGGAGGAAATAGTGCCTCTCTTTTATTCAAAGTTTTATCCTCCTAGTGAGATTCATAAAGATCGGAATCAAATATACAACTTTTGGCCTCTTGATGGAGAGAGTACAGCTCAAACTTGGGGGAGTTGAAGTTACTAATGCTCAAATGTCCCATTCATGAGCTCCCCAACAATATTATTATCAATAACTTTTATGCAAGGCTCCCTCTACATGATAAGTATTTACTGGATGCTTCTTGTGCTGGATCATTCACTCGCATGGAAGAAGAAGCTAAATGGGATCTTCTAGACCATATTCAAGACAATGCTGAAGCTTGGGAGAATGACAAAGGTAGAAAGTCAGGTATAAATTATGATTATGAATGCATTGAATCTTTTATGGGAACTGATGACTTTCAAAACATTAAAAATGTTTATGGTCTAGACTCGCAGGCTATTACTTCTTATTTTAAGGCTTTTGCTTCCTACATTGAAGTGCCTAAAAAGAAGTAGAACAAATATCATGAACCTTATAAAGATATTGCTAAGAGTGTTCCTGCAAGAAATACTGAAGTTTATACTGCTAATCATGTATTACCTGAACCTTATATTGAGAAAATGCCTTTCCCAGTTAGTATAAGGGAACATTCTATGATAACTAGTATGGTTAATGAAAGTACACATAAAGCTTTTGAAATTGATAAACACATGGTTGATGAACCTATAATAGCAAATGTGAAAGACTTTGTTGCTAAATATGAAGAAGAGGGACACACTATCCTTTGTAAGGATACCTCTAATATTGTTTCACAAAGTAGTGTTATGAGAGCTAGTATTCCTGTGTTTTCTGTTAGAATAAGTGATCATTGCTATGATGGTTCTTGTGATAGTTATATTGTTAAGTTTATGCATGATACTAAAAGTTATTATGAGAGAGGGAAAAATATCCTTTTGCATCTCAATAATCTCAAGTTTCCTCGTTTTATGCTGAAAGTTTTTATGTTGCACTTCTTTTGCTTTCCTATGCTAGTAGTTTCTGGTTTCAACAACTTGTTTGTTTACAAAATTCCCTTGCATAGGAAGTGGGTTAGACTTAAACGCGTGTATTTTTGCTTCTTAATGCTCTCTTTCACTTCAATTCATATTCCTGAGTGAGCATCTTCAAAATTATCATGCCCATCTTAATGGCTATAAAGAAAGAGCTTTTTGGGAGACAACCCAATTTATTTTTGCTTTCAGTTTGTTTTTGTTTCTTTGAGTCTTGGAAGTTATTACTACAGTAATAACCTCTCCTTATCCTTTTTGTTTGGTTTTTGTGTCAAGATCAACCTCTAATGAGAGAGAAGTAAGATTTGCGAAAGTTGCTGTCCCGAAACAGATTTGTGTGCTTCACCGTAAAAATTCGTGAGAAATCTTTGTATGTCGGATTGAGCTGTAATTTTTGTGCTTCTGCCCCAGGTTGTTATTTAACTTTCATTAGTTTTGCACTTTTTGATTTGAGCAACAGAAGATTTTCGAAAAAACTGATATTTACCTTCTGGTCTGTTTTGACAGATTTTGCCACTCTTGCATTTGCTTCTTTATTCGATTTCCTTTTTGAATTCTTTTTGGGTTTTCGGAAGGAGTTGCTACAGTAGCTTATGTTTTGATGGTTTTCAATTGAAGTTGGACTCAAAAGGTTTTATCACTTCACTTATACTAATGTTGCTAATGAGAACTGTGTGAAGTTTTGTGTGAAAGAAATTTCCAGGTTAGTGGAGATAATGGTGTAATAAGAAAGTGAAAGGGTTCATGACTCAAGTAATGAGTGTATGAAGATCAAGATATTGATGTTATTCAAGTGGTAACTCCGGAAGAATCTACTAGATACCAAATTCAGAGACCTGCAGAGTCTGTTTTCAAATAGGTAACAGTTCTGGTAAGAAAAGTTCCGTGAAAATACTATCCAACTATATTTTTATAGTTTTTAGCCAATAAGGAAAGCTACGAAGCGAAAAAGGGACAGAAACAGAGCCAAGGTGGCCAACACCACCCTGTGGCGTGGTCCCACCCCTGGCCGCGCCACCAGGTGGTGTGGCCACTCCGGACTCCGTCTCCGACCCGTTTTCTTCTAGTAGCTTCCTCTTGTTATGAAACTTCGTAATATATAATCCCCCGGATCCCCCGAGGTTCGTATATCGTGTTCTTGTCGTGTTTTCGTTTCGATCTGTTTCTGCTAGGAACTATTCTTGAAAGCCTAGAAGCACAATGGTGTCCGCCAAGGATAAGGGAAAGGAGCCTATGGAGGAGGATCTCCAAGACCCCGGGCAGGAGAAGGAGATCAAGAGTGAAGGTGAAGAGGAGGCAAAGCATAGCTGCACTACCGTTGCAAGCATTGGAGTGGTGGCAAACCCTGCTAGGACTATGTCAATTGAAGGGAAGCCTCCTCATCACCGTTCAGATCCCTGGTCACTTTCTCATAGCACCAAGAGTCCTTTCCATACCTTTATCCATAACCATGCAGGAAAAGAAGACCGCAAGGCAGGAGAGTGGGCAAAAAATCGCAAGAGCTGGGATGCACAACCTGACATGATCATGCACCGCATCGAGCGATTTTATTCGTACTCCCACCTTCGAGATTGTGGACTTGGGGAAATTGATCAAAGAGCTCATCATGAGGATACCACCACCATCGAAGGAGTAATTCGTCATTAGGTTTGGCATCCCCTTGGTTTGTTCCAAGCTTGGAGGAGTGCCGCGGTATCACACCACTATATTCTATCTTTTTACCCTTTTTAGTAGAGTCATATCATGAATAGAGAAGTTATCATGTAGGATGGTTTGCATTATGGAAGTGTCCCCTCTCTCGTTAAATATGTATCCCTTGGTGTGAGTTACCGTTATGGAATATTGATGAGAAGTTCTTTCATTTACTCTTTGGCATAGCTTATATTAGTTTTCAATTCATGGTTATATGATTGATCTTGTTGTTAGTATTGGTATCACTTTGGGATCATTGAGTTAATTTAGTTGGTTTTGGCAAACCTGGCTCGGTCAGTAACAACACTATTTTTGAGAGTTGAATGAAAAAGATAAAGTACTCTAAAGAAATATAATTTCATCATCTTTCTTTCTTGATTTGCTCATAAGTTTAGTATTCTCTAGTTAAGATCTTTTGTGCTTCCAAGGAAGATTGCATGTTTGCTTTTATCACTTGTATGTTTGTTTGTTTCCTTCAACTCTTATACTTGCTACCCAACCTTTCTAGCCAAAAACCTGTACTGAGGCCTTGTTCCGTTACACCCGAGTCGGGAGGGATTGACATGGAACGGCAGGGAATACGGTTCAATTCCCTGTCAAAACCTCCCAATCCATGTTGATCCCACTCAAACCGAACAGGCCCTAGGAGGGAATTCTTCGCGTGCATCCACTTCCTTTAAACCAAACCCATGCCATTTGTGTCCACCATACCTACCTATTAGCATTATTGCTATTCCAAGTAAATTCTTGTTTTTATCTACCTTCCAAATTAAACTTTTATGTGAAAATTAGTGATTAAAGCTCCCATGAACTTGATGGCACACTTTACTTTCTTGCATCTAATAAACTTGAACCATTGTGCTCACCTATGTTGCGTACATGCTTGCGCTTTGTAAGTTGTGAATTAGCAGAACCATGCTATCATGGGGAACGCTTTCAACATTGCACTGGTACTTTGTACCTAGTTGATATCATGATTCTTTTGCCTATGGATCCCGGCGGTGTGAAATAAAAGGGGAACTTGTAAGATCATGGAGTTCATATGTGTGTTAGAGAAACGCCTGGGCTGCTAGCCTAAGCCATGCCTAATCATGGTGGAAACTTGCAGCATAACTATAGTGAGCATTCTATGAAGCATCCTCAATAAAAACCTATGCAAATAGCAAATAAAAAGATCACTGAGATGCTCATTGTCTGCTTGCCTTGTCATTTTGATTATGGGATAGCTGCTGTATCATGTGCAAGGGGTACCCCATTGGCGGTTCTCAACGATACACATGTATTTACAATGACAAGAGCTTACTTGTGACTGAAGTTGAGTAGCATGAAGTTTGGTACTCGTAAGTAAGGGGAATGAGACTTCAACTTATAACTTGTCAAGCATATCCTCTTAGTTGTGTCACTTTAACCTTAATCACCTAAAGATGCCTATGATAGGGGCAATGAGAGCTGAAAGCTAATAAGTACCATAATTTTTGGGAGCTCTTTATGAGACTTGTAATCCCTGCTTCCCTCTGCGAAGGGCCTTTCGTTTACTTTGAAGTTGAGTCAGTAAACCTATTCCCTCCTATCTCAGCAAGTATTTTGAGTTGTTTTGTTTCATTCATTCATATGATGATTTATTCAATCATGTTTCTTATGTTCCTTGTTTTGCACATTGCTCTTATCTTGGTGATTACTACTTTCAAAGCTATCATTGCAACGGTTATTTGTGAACTCCAGCAAATTATCAACTATTCTTCGACCAAGAGCTAAGTTTGCCATTACCAATTATGATTTACTTTATGTATCTTTATTGTGTTTCCTTTACTTATTGCAAGTTGAGTTATATAATAGTGAGTTATCTTCTATTATGATCTATGTATTGATGAATGTGATTCTTCTTGTCCGTATTATTTTATTGACTCTTCACTCCATAAACCTGAGGTCATGTTTATGGAGCTCAGTTTCGCTTGGGGACAAGCGAAGTCTAAGCTTGCGGGGAGTTGATACGTCGATTTTGCATCACTATTCTATATCATAATTCATTGTTATTCATTGATATATTTCATATTAAGAGATGATACTTATGTTATTTCATCTGTTTTGCATGGTTGATGACTTTTGGAGCATGGACCGCTGCAGTCAGGATTCTGAT
Organism: Avena eriantha; assembly: GCA_910589775.1. NCBI lineage: Eukaryota > Viridiplantae > Streptophyta > Magnoliopsida > Poales > Poaceae > Avena > Avena eriantha. The sequence goes on along the minus strand of OU342743.1, from coordinate 58,665,293 downwards.
GGATACGATGTTGTTTGGAGGCAAAATTCACGAAGATCAGAAAATCCGGGAAAATATACGGAAAATCCTATTTTTCCAGCAGACGAAGGCTGCAGAAGAGGGAGTGGAGATGGGCCATAGGGGGCCCACACCACTGATGGGTTCGTAGCATGGAAAACAAAAAAATTCTACCGCAAGAACGAACAAAACTCACATCTAATCTAGATAAAAGCTAAGCTCTAATCTATTAGACATGTGCAACGAGATAGATATGTACTAACCCTCGTAGATCCGAAAGCGTTATGAGATTAGATCTCGTGGTTGATGTAGTCGATCACTTGCCGATCTCAAGATCGTGTGGACGATCCTTCCGGCGCCGCGTTCTGGCAGCGCTTCCGTAGTCGGTCACACGTACGGATTCGAAGCAGACCTTCCTCTCCTCGTTCCAGCGAGCAGCGGAGGTAGTAGATCTTCTCCATGGAATCCCAGCAGCACGACGACGTGGTGGTGGTGGTGGAGTAGAGAATTCTGCAGGGCTTCGCCTATGCCTGTGCAGAAGAAAGGAGGAGGAGAGAGGCGGCGGAGATTTGGAGTTGTGGAGGAGAGCTTGGAGGTGGCGCCCCCACCCCTCTATTTAAAGGGGGGAGGCACCATGGGAGGGGGAGTCCTAGTAGGACTCCCCCCCTCCTATGGCCGGCGGATTTGGGAGGGGGGGAGGAGTCCTCCTCCCCCACGACTCCTTGTCTTGCCCCACAAGGACTCCTTGGTCCCTTTCTTGGTTTTCAAGCAAACTCCAAGAAATCTTCCAGAACCTTCCGGAACATTCCGAAACCTTCTAGAAACCTCATACAAATACTCCGGAACATTTCCTAACTCAGAGAATGATCCCCAATATATGAATCTTATTCTACGGACAATTCTGGATCTCCTCGTGATGTCCTGGATCCAATCCGAGACTCCGAACAACATTCGGTCTCCAACGCATATTCCATATCTACTTAAACAACTTCGAACCTTAAGTGTGTCACCCTACGGTTCGTGAATATGCAGACATGACAGAGATACATCTCCTATCAATAACCATCAGCGGGATCTGGAGATCCATAATGGCTCCCACATACTCAACGATGACTTCCTGATCGATTGAACCATTTACATACGAAACCAATTCCCTTCGTCACGCGATACTATACTTATCCGAGGTTTGATCGTCGGCATCTCCATACCTAGTTCTACCTCGTTACTGATAAGTACTCTTTACTCATTCCGTGATATAGCATCCCTTGTGACCCAGTCACATGCTTGCAAGCTAACTAGATGACATTCCACCAAGAGGGCCCAGAGCATATCTATCCGTCATATGGATGGACAAATCCAAATCTTGGTCCATGCGCTTCAACACATACTTTCAGAATACCCAATGACACCTTTATAACCACCCAGTTACGAAGCGGTGTTTGAGGTCATCAAAGTACCCATCCGGTGATGGTGATTAACATAACCTCATGGTCGAAGGATTAGGTTACTATGCATTTAAAAGCTTATAGCAATACGAACTTAATGACTTGATCTTATGCTACGCTTACTATGGGTGTATGTCCATCACATCATTCTCCTAATGATATAACCTTGTTATTAATCACATCCTAATGTCCATGATCAGGAAACCATGATCATCAATTAATTAACAAGCTAGTTCAACAAGAGGCTTACTAGGGACTCTTATATGTTTACAAAACACACAAATATTAGTGTTTCCTAATAATACAATTATAGCATGGGATCTAAACATTCATCATAAACACAAAGATATAATAATAACCACTTTTATTATTGCCTCTTGGGCATATCTCCAACAACCACCCCCTGGCGCGGGCCACCCTAGGCTGCGCCACCAAGTGGTGTGGCCGCCTTGACCCACCTCTAGCTCTCCCCTCTAGCGTATATATTCCTCCCGAAACCCTAAGACTCAGGGAGCGACCACAGAAAGATTTCGCCGCCTCCGCGAGGCAGAAAACACCGAGAGAGAAAGATCTCTCCGGCAGACAGATTTCTACCGAGGGAATTCCTTCCCGGAGAGGGGAGATCGTTGCCATCAACACCACCATCAAGCTGGACTTCATCGGGATCATCATCACCACCATCATCACCATTAGCACCCTCATCACCATCTCCATATTGCTATAACAATTGAGTTGAATCTTGCATAGTTCATAGGGGAAACTTTCCCGGTGTTGATTAATCTTTGTAGTTGATGCTATTGAGTGAACCATTGAATTATTGTTTATGTTCCGATTGTTATACATCATTATTCCATCTCTGATCATGATCCATATGATGTCTTGTGAGTAGTTCGTTTTGTTCTTGAGGATATGGGAGAAGTCATGTTGTTAGTAGTGGAGTTGTGTTGAGAAAGATTCAATAGTTTGATATTTAAGTTGTGGTGTACTTCTTCTAGTGGTGTCATGTGAACGTCGACTACATGGCACTTCACCTATATGGTCCTAGGGGAATGCATTGCGTATTTGCTACTAATCGTAGGGGTTGCCGGAGTGACAGAAACCTGAACCCCCGTTAGGAAACCATTGCACAAGGGACGTAAGGGTCTTAGAGTTTAAAGTTGTGGTTAGGTTTCTACCTTAATTACTTTCTTGTACTTACGGATGTTTGCAAGGGGTATAATCACAAGTATGTATTAGTCCTAGGAAGGTCGTTACATTAGCACAGGTTCACCCACACAACACTTAGCAAGCTAAAGAAGATTAATCAACTATATGAAGCGAAAGCACTTGATAGTCTTCCCATGTGTCCTCGAGAATGTTTGGTCATCTTAAGTAATACAACCGGCTTGTCCTTTGCTGCATAAAGGATTGGGCCGCTTGCTGCATTTATTTCTACTGTCTTTTATTTACTCGTACTTTGTTTACTTGCTTTCTCAAAAAACCCTAAAAATCCATTTGCTAAGTATTTGCAGAGAATTCCTGATCCATACCACTAGCCAGCACCTTCTGCTCCTCGTTGGGTTCGACACTCTTACTTATCAAAAATACTGCGATACACCCCCTATACTTGTGGGTCATCAGTGATCTCCATGGCGATGCGCTTGGTTGAATCAAACCTTTTGCCATCATAGCATCAAGTTGCTTCTTCATCTCCACTAACTCTGATGGGTTCATACTATATGGTCTCTGAGCTATGGGTCCAGTTCCAGGAATTAGTTCAATAATGAACTCGATATCCCGATTCGGGGGCATACCGAGCAATTCATCTGGGAATACCTTGGGGTATTCACAGACTACTCTGACTTGGTCTATGGTTGGTAGGGATAGACTCTTGTTGCATTTGAATTGATGGTGCAAGGTTTCAGATACATGCTCTACGGATACTCTAGAGCTACTGGTCATGGTTATGGCTTTCTTGGCACAGCCGATCAATCCTTTATGTTTCGACATCCAATCCATTCCTAGTACTACTTCCAAACCTTTGGTTCCAAGTACTATTAGATTGGCATAAAAATCTATCCCATGGATTCTGATAGGTACAACCTTGCAAATTTTCCTAGCTTTGGTGGTTAAACCAGGTATTTGAACTATCATAACATGCTTCTGTTTTGTTGGTTGAATATTACTAGTGCATGCAAATTCTTATGTAACAAACGAGTGTGATGCTCCACAATCAAACAACACTCTTGCTAATACTGAGTTAACAGAAAACATACCCAGCCCGACATCTGGCGCTTCCTGGGCTTCTTTGGCATTCATGTGGAACAAACGGCCGTTGCGGTTGTGCAAATTCCCTGGGGAAAATCTTCTTCCGGGTTGAACACGGCGTTGCTGCTAAGCTGGAACATTCACTTTGGTGGTGGCTGCAAGCTTCTTGGGACACTCGTTGGAGTAGTGACCCTTCACTCCACACTCAAAACAAGTAATCTGGGACTTGTCTTTGGCTGCAACAGGCACGGCATTGCTTCCAGTCCTTGGGGCAGTATTGTTGTTGTTGTTGTTGTTGTTGGACTTGGGCGGTGCACAGTTGAAGTTGTTGGAGTTGTCGGGGTTGTTGTTGTGGTTCCCTTCGGACTTCACGTTCCCTCCGCTACGATTGGGGTAGCTTGGGCGAGACATTGGTTGTCTATTGTTTCTTGGGGCATATCCTGCAGACGGGTTGGGGCGATACATCTGGGTATTATGGGACCCAGTCTGGTGCATCATTTTGCGCTTGCGGTTGTCATTGGCTTGGTTTATCTTCCCTTCCATCTGGATGGCAGAGTTGACTAGCTCTTCTAGGTCATCAAAATGGATGTTGACTAAAACAGTCTGCATCTCATCATGTAGTCTGTTCAGGAATCTCTCCTTCTTCTTGGCTTCAGTGTTTATTTCATCAGGGGCATATCTTGCGAGGGATAGAAATTTGTCACGGTATTCAACTACCGTCATCCTGCCTTGCTTCAGCTCTATGAACTCATCTCTCATTCTGGTGACTAAACTGTGCGGCACATGGGTGCGGCTAAAATTAGTTTTGAAGGCTTCCCACGTCATCACTTGACCGTGGTTCATAGTACGGATGCTATTCCAGCAGGCTCTTGCTTCTCCTGCCAAATAGTGGGTGCAAACAGTACTTTCTTGTTGGCATCAACTCCTGCGACTTCTAGGTTATTCTCCATGGTTTGTATCCAATCATCTGCATCCAACGGGTCTTCAGACTTGCTAAAGATAGAGAGATTGGTATTCTGGAAGTTCTTAAGCTTGGATCCATGATGATCATGATTTCCTTCACCTTGATTATTGTGGGCCATCTGAGCTATCTGTTGTAGGGTGGCTAGGTTGGCTTGGCGCTTTGCTCTAATAACTTCACGGTCGGAAACTAGCATCTATAGAATCTGCAGCATCGGGTCCTGCGATGAGCTGCTTCCTCCGGGGTTTCCACGAGTCATTTGAAGATTGAGATAGATAAAGGGGTAAGAGGGAAAGTTCTAGGGTTCATGGTTTTGTTTTCAAAAGCTAAAACTTTGAGTTTGACTCAGGTTTGGCATACTAACTCCTTCTCATTCATTCAATCAAAGCACACGATACAAACACACACACCACAACATGAAAGGAAAACATATGGTTTTAAGAACCAGTCTGTGAGCTAAGATACAATGGTACCGATACAACTCATTCCTACGGTAGTGATCAAGTGCATCTACTCATCATCGATGAAGTCGGAGTCATCATCATCGGTGTATAAATCCATGGCATCATCCTCCAGGTAGTCATTGGCATCACTGAGGTATGAATGAATATCTCCCTGGATGTCTTCACCTTCTTCCTCTTCTTTGATGGCCCAAAATATATCGAGCTCGTTGGGGAACCCCAAGAGGAAGGTATGATGAGCACAGCAGCAAGTTTTCCCTCAGTACGAAACCAAGGTTATCAATCTAGTAGGAGAAAGGAAACACCCCAAAGGTGTTGCTAGCTGAGCCTTAGCAGGGTGCACTACCGGTGCCAGCAGCAACGTGGAGACCTGCACAACACAACCACAGAACTCTGCCCCCAACTTGCGATGAGGTTGTCAATCTCACCGGTTTTGCTGAAAACAAAGGATTAAACGTATCGAATGGAAGGAAGTAATAGTTTGCAGAAAGTAACCACAAAGCAGTAAACAGTTGATTGTAGATTGAATGTAAAAGAAAGGACTGGGGTCCATAGTTCACTAGAGGTGACTCTCCTTAAGATAGATAACACGTTGGGTGAACAAATTACAGCGGGGCAATTGACAAACATCGAGAAAGCATACAAGCATATACTACTCATCTTGACTCCTTTGAGATTCGATTGGGAATTACAACATTATACATAGACCGTCATCCAACTGCATCTATGACTAATAATCCACCTTCAGGTTATCATCCGAACCCCCTCCAGTATTAAGTTGCAAGCAAGAGATAATTGCATTACGAATTGCGTGTAATGTAAACAATACGATTGTTCTATGAACAAAGGATTGTTGTTTTCTCCCTAGTAGCAATAGCACATCTAGTACCTTAGAGATTTCTGTCACTTCCCTAGATTACCAGAGGCATGAACCCACTATCGAGCATAAATACTAACTCTTGGAGTTGCTAGCATCTACTTGGCCAAGATATCTACTAACAATGGAAAGCATGCAAGATCACAAATAACAAAGACATGATAGAATCAATAATCAATCTGAAATAGCATCTCAATATCCATCGGATCCCCGCAAACACAACATGCAGAATTACAAATAGATGATCTTGATCATGAACGGAGCTCACAAGATCTAAACATGAAAGCACAAAGGAGGAGAACCAGCCATCTAGCTACTACATGGAGTCATAGTCTAGAGATGAACTACGCACGCATCACACCTCAGGCTTGCATGATGATGAAGAAGGCCTCCAGGGTGAATTCCCCTCTCTGACAGGGTGCGGGGAAGAGCTTCAGATCCCTCTCGATCTAGGGATGGAGATGACGGTGGCTACAGACTCTTTTGACGAATTTTGATCGGGTACTTAGGGTTTTCGTATCAGAGGCAATATATAGGCGGAAGGAGAGGCTGAGGTGGTGCCTGGGCTGGCCACACCACCCCCGGGCGCGGGCCAAGCCTGACCGCGCGGCCAGGAGGTGTGGCCGCCCTCTGGCCCTTCTCTGTCTCGTATTCTGGCTCCAAGTGTCCCCCGGTAAAATAATAACTTTGGCTTTTGTCCCGTCCAATTCCGAGAATATTCATTTTCCGACTTCCTGAAACCAAAAACAGCAGAAAATAGGCAGCTAGCGCTTTGGCTCTTATTAATAAGTTAGTCCAAGAAATCATATGAAAAGTACTCCAAAGTGTGGACAAAACATAAGAAAGTAGATAAAACGAAGCATGGAACATCAAAAATTAAAGATACATTTGCAATGTATCAACATCCCCAAGCTTAAGTCCTGCTCGTCCTCAAGTAGGTAAGTGATAAAAAGAAAGAATAATTTTTGAGGTGACATGCACCATCATAAACTTGATCAAAGTATTTGTAAAACATTCGAAGCTGGGATCATAGTACTTCAACCATAACATGAAAGACAAAATTCTAGCAATAAGACAAAGAAACTATGTTGCAACATGAAAAGGCACAAACAAAAGATTCATGAATAACAATGCTTTGTAAGACGTTTGTTTGTTTCACATAAAGTAAACATAGCATAGTAGTATTCAGCTTGTCCCTCATAGAGTAGCAAATATAAATGCATAGGACACCTTCAAAGTTCATAAGAGTGACTAGATACAAATAGTTTAAAACAAGCAATATCAAATTATGCATCCATCAACTAGTCTTGGGACAATGCACATAGAACTAAGAATGGCCACTATGCTCTCAAAGTAGGTGCATAAAGATAGAAGGTGGAGACTCAATATATAAGTGGAAGAAAGGCCTTCATAGAAGGAAGTAGGGATTCAAGTCTCATAAAGAGCTTCCAAAAATTAGGGTACTTATAGCTTTCAGCTCTCATTGCCCCTATCATAAGCATCTTGAAGGTGATTAAGGTTAAAGTGACACAACTAAGAGGATATGCTTGACAAGTTATAAACTGAAATCTCATGCCCCTTACTTACGAAGACCAAACCTCATGCTACTCAACTTTAGTCATGAGTAAGATCTTGTCATTATAAGTACATGTGTATCATAAAGAACCGCCAATGGGGTACCCCTTGCACATGATACAGGAGTTATCCCATAATCAAAGTGACAAGGCAAGCAGACAATGAGCATCTAAGCAATCTTTTTATTTCCTATTTGCATAGGTTTTTATTGAGGATGCTTCATAGAGTGCTAATTATGGTGATGCTGCAAGTTTCCACCATGATTAGGCATGGCTTAGGCTAGCGGCCCAGGCGTTTCTCTAACACACATACAAACTCCATGATCTTACAAGTTCCACTTTTATTTCACACCGTCGGGATCCATAAGCAAAAGAACATGATATCAACGGGGTACAAAGTACAAGTGCAATGTTGAAAGTGTTCCCCATGATACATGGTTCTGCTAATTTCAACTTATAAAGCGCAAGCATATACGCAACAAAGAAGGACCCAATGGTTCAAGTTTATTAAATGCAAAAAAGTAAAGTGTGCCATCAAGTTCGTGAGAGCTTGAATCACTAGTTTTCTCATAACAAGTTTAATTTGGAAGGTAGACATAAGAATGAATATACTTAGAATAGCATAAGATAATAGGTAGGTACGGTGGACTCTTTGGAATAACTTGGTTTAAATAGTTGGATGCATGAGTGGAACTCATACTTGGTTGTGGAGGCTAGCAAAAGACTAGGAGCGACAAACTAAGAGAGCAATAATGGCCATAATCATACAGAGCGACAAAACATCATTGATCAAAACATAAAGTGATACTATAAGTTGAAAACTAAAGGATCATAAAGGCTATGGTGACTTGGGATAGTCATAACATGGTGTGAGCATGCGCCAAGTCAACCCAAATAAAGCATCAAAGGAGAATACCACAATACTATGCTTTTAATATGCTAAAACAACGCATGATTCATCCAAGGCACATTAAGCAATCTCAATTGTTTATAACAAGTCATTCTACAGCAAAGAATACTAAGCATAAAGACAAAACAATATCAATCATGGCATGACAAAGCATAGGCCACGGTCAAAAACAAGCTCTCTTTAACACTTAAGCATGAACTATCCTACTCTTTTCCAAATCAAACCAAACTATTTGAAAACCAATGTATGAAAGAGGGGGTCCAACCAATTTATCAAGCAAACTAAGCAAACAAAGCAAACGAAAACCAAAAACAAAAACGAAAAAGAAGATGCTCCAAGAACAACACAATTGTGCATGAAACAATAAAAATAAAGCGTTTGGAAGGAACCTGGGATTTTTATTGATGAAGAAGGGGATGCCTTGGGCATCCCCAAGCTTTGACGCTTATACTTCTTGGATATTTCTTGGGGTGACACGCATGGCATCTACAAGCTTGAGCTTTAGTCCATCCTTCATCTCATTACTCATTCCTTCCATACACCTGAAATTTTTTCCTTCATACAAAACTTCACACAATCTTTATTAGCAACATTAGTGCACACAAGATAATAAGTCTTTAGGTTCAGTTCTAACACCAATAAAACTTCCATTAAAACACTAGATATTGTAGCACTTCCCTCAAAAAGCTCAATTCCCCAAAAGAACTGAAAAAGGAACCAACAAGAAGCAAATGCAGAAAATGGCAGAAATTTGTCAAAACAGACCAGTAGGTAAAGACAAATAAATTTGAAGACCTTCTGTTGCTCAAATGAAAAATTGTTGAACTAACGAAAGTTATATAACAACCTGGGGCAGAAGCATAAAAATTCACGCCTCATAAGGACGTACAGAGATTTTACACGAATTTTTACAGTGAAGCACAGAAATCTGTTTCGGGACAGCAACTTTCCGAATCATTACTTCTCTTTCATTAGAGGTTACTCTTGGCACAAAAAGAAAATAAAAGGATAAGGAGCGGTTATTACTGAAGTAATAACTTCCAAGACTCATCTAGAACTTTTGGGTTATCTCCCAATAAGTACTTTTCTTTAACGCCTTTAAGTTAGGCATAAGAAGCAAGAAAAAGAATCAAGTGTTCTCAAATGAAGAAGCATTAAAACCAAATTTCTTGCCCTTACCTCTCTTACTTTTATTCTTAACCTTGGGGAAAATATTATTGTTTGGTGGAGAATCAAGGTGCATGGTCCCCTTTCCCACATCTATTATTGCTCTAAGGAGTTCTAATAGGGACCTTCCAAGTGTAATTTGTCCTTTTCCTGCACATTCAATAACAAGATAATGTTGGAGATATGCCCAAGAGGCAATAATAAAAGTGGTTATTATTATATCTTTGTGTTTATGATGAATGTTTACATCCCATGCTATAATTGTATTATTAGGAAACACTAATACATGTGTGTTTTGTAAACATAAGAGAGTCCCTAGTAAGCCTCTTATTGAACTAGCTTGTTGATTAATTGATGATCATGATTTCCTGATCATGGACATTAGGATGTGATTAATAACAAGGTTATATCATTAGGAGAATGATGTGATGGACACACACCCATAGTAAGCGTAGCATAAGATCAAGTCATTAAGTTCGTATTGTTGTAAGCTTTTAAATGCATAGTAACCTAATCCTTCGACCATGAGGTTGTGTTAATCACCATCACCGGATGGGTACTTTGATGACATCAAACACCGCTTCGTAACTGGGTGGTCATAAAGGTGTCATTGGGTATTCTGAAAGTATGTGTTGAAGCGCATGGACCAAGATTGGGATTTGTCCATCCATATGACGGATAGATATGCTCTGGGCCCTCTCGGTGGAATGTCATCTAGTTATCTTGCAAGCATGTGACTGGGTCACAAGGGATGACATATCACGGAACGAGTAAAGAGTACTTATCAGTAACGAGGTAAAACTAGGTATGGAGATGCTGACGATCAAACCTCGGATAAGTATAGTATCGCGTGACAAAGAGAATTGGTTTCGTATGCAAGTGGTTCAATCGATCGCAAAGTCATCGTTGAGTATGTGTTAGCCATTATGGATCTCCAGGTCCCACTAATGGTTATTGATAGGAGATGTGTCTTTGTCATGTCTGCATATTCACGAACCGTAGGGTGACACACTTAAGGTTCGAAGTTGTTTTAAGTAGATATGGAATATGCGTTGGAGACCGAATGTTGTTCAGAGTCTCGGATTGGATTCGGGACATCACGAGGAGATCCGGAATGGTCCGGAGAATAAGATTCATATATTGGGGATCATTTTCTAAGTTAGGAAATGTTCCGGAGTGTTTGTATGGAGATTCTAGAAGGTTTCGGAATGTTCTGGAAGGTTCTAGAGGATTTCTTGGAGTTTCCTTGAAAACCAAGAAAGGGTCAAAGGAAACCTAGTGGCACAAGACACGGATTCGTGGGGGAGGAGGACTCCTCCCCCCTTCCCACCGCCGGCCATAGGAGGGGAGTCCTACTAGGACTCCCCCTCCCCAGGCGCGCCTCCCCCCCCTTAAATAGAAGGGCAGGGGCGCCCCCTGCTACCCCGCTCTCATAACTCCAATCTCTGCCGCCTCTCTCCTCCACCTTTCTTCTGCACAGGCATAGGCGAAGCCCTGCAGAATTCTCTACTCCACCACCACCACCACGCCGTCGTGCTGCTGGGATTCCGTGGAGAAGATCTACTACCTCCGCTGCTCGCTAGAACGGGGAGAGGAAGGTCTACTTCGACTCCGCACGTGTGACCGACTGCGGAAGGGCTGCCGAAACGCGGCGCCGGAAGGATCGTCCACTTGACCGACTGCGGAAGCGCTGCCGGAACGCGACGCCGGAAGGATCGTCCACACGATCTTGAGATCGGCAAGTGATCGACTACATCAACCACGAGATCTAATCTCGTTAACGCTTTCGGATCTACGAGGGTTAGTTCCTATCTATCTCGTTGCACATGTCTAATAGATTAGATCTTGGCTTTTATCTAGATTAGATCTGGGTTTTGTTCGTTCTTGCGGTAGAATTTTTTTGTTTTCCATGCTACGAACCCATCAGATAATCAGTAGAGATCATTTTCCCAAGGATCTTTGTAAACACTCCTTCAGCTATTCTAATAGGTAATATTGTAGCATTATTAGCAAGAGATATTTATTTTCCTCCTTCAGAAAGCCCCCAAAGATTCAAAGATTCATAAATATCTTTGGGCATAAGACAAAATTCAGACATGATATCACAGCAAGCTTGAAAAGTTTCATTATTTATATCAATCTTCACTCTGGGGAGCCACTTTGATTGTTCAGAATTTATTGGAACATAATTATGATGCTCTCTAAGTGTGTTATAACAATCCTTTAAACTAGTAGTGCGGGTCTCAAGAGTGTTCAATCTAGCAAATATGTTCATAAAGGAAGAATCAGATTTTCTAGGTAAGTTGTAGGTAAAGATCAACTTCTTTATAGCATTAACAGCATCATCCTCATTGCATTGGAGGAAATCTCCTCCCACAACAGCATCTAAAGCATATCTATAGCAAAGAGCAATTCCAAGGTAAAAACTGCTAAGGAACAAGCTTTGAGTCATTTTAGGCTTAGTTTTTTCATGTAGATCAGAGATTTTAGACCAAGATTCCTTGAAGCTCTACTCAATTCCTTGTTTAAAAGTGAAAATCATTTACTCAGGTGACATAGTGATTGGAGCAAGGCTAGACAAAATGGCAATTTAAGATAATTTTTTGTGTGTTTTTGGTAAAGACACAAGCAAACAAAGCAAAAGTAAACTAAGCAAAACAAAAATAACAAAGTAAAGAGATTAATTATGAGGGACTCCCCTTGTGAAGATGTCCTTGACTCCCCGGCAACGGCGCCAGAAAAAGATCTTGATGGCCCAAAATATATCAAGCTCGTTGGGGAACCCCAAGAGGAAGGTATGACGAGCACAACAGCAAGTTTTCCCTCAGTACGAAACCAAGGTTATCAATCCAGTAGGAGCAACGAAACACCCCAAAGGTGTTGCTAGCTAAGCCTTGGCAGGGTGCACTACCGGTGCCAGCAGCAATGTGGAGACCTACACAACACAACCACAGAACTCTGCCCCCAACTTGCGATGAGGTTGTCAATCTCACCGGCTTTGCTGAAAACAAAGGATTAAACATATCGAATGGAAGGAAGTAAAAGTTTGCAGAAAGTAAACACAAAGCAGTAAACAGTTGATTGTAGATTGAATGTAAAAGAAAGGACCGGGGTCCATAGTTCACTAGAGGTGGCTCTCCTTAAGATAGATAACACGTTGGGTGAACAAATTACATCGGGGCAATTGACAAACATCGAGAAAGCATACAAGCATATACTACTCACCTTGACTCCTTTGAGATTCGATTGGGCATTACAACATTATACATAGACCGTCATCCAACTGCATCTATGACTAATAATCCACCTTCACGTTATCATCCGAAACCCCTCCAGTATTAAGTTTCAAGCAACGGAAAATTGCATTACGAATTGCGTGTAAAGTAACAATACGATTGTTCTATGAACAAAGGATTGTTGTTTTCTCCCTAGTAGCAACAACACATCTAGTACCTTAGATATTTCTGTCACTTCCCTAGATTACCAGACGCATGAACCCACTATCGAGCATAAATACTAACTCTTGGAGTTGCTAGCATCTACTTGGCCAAGATAGCTACTAACAATAGAAAGCATGCAAGATCACAAATAACAAAGACATGATAGAATCAATAATCAATCTGAAATAGCATCTCAATATCCATCGGATCCCTGATGGCTCAGTGTTGATGTAGAGCTCGTTGGGAACCCCAAGAGGAAGGTATGATGAGCATAGCATCTAGTTTCCCTCAGTTATGAAACCAAGGTTTAATCGAACCAGTAGGAGCAAGGAAACACCCCAAAGGTGTTGCTAGCTGAGCCTTGGCATGGCGCACTACCGGTGCTAGTAGCAACGTGGAGACCTGCACAACACAACCATAGAACTTTGTCCCTAACTTGCGATGAGGTTGTCAATCTCACCGGTTTTGCTGAAAACAAAGGATTAAATGTATTGAATGGAAGGAAGTAATAGTTTGCAGAAAGTAAACACAAAGCAGTAAACAGTTTGTAGATTGTATGTAAAAGAAAGGACCGGGATCCATAGTTCACTAGATGTGGCTCTCCTTAAGATAGATAACATGCTGGGCGAACAAATTACAGAGGGGCAATTGACAAACATCGAGAAAGCAATACATGCATATAATAATCATCTAGACTCCTTTGGAACTTGATTGGGCATTACAACATTATATATAGACCGCCATCCAACTGCATCTATGACTAATAATCGACCTTCAGGTTATCATCCGAACCCCCTCCAGTATTAAGTTGCAAGCAACAGATTATTGCTTTATGAACTACGTGTAAAGTAAACAATACGATTGTTCTATGAACAAAGGATTGTTGTTTTCTCCCTAGTAGCAATAGCACATCTAGTACCTTAGAGGTTTCTGTCACTTCCCCAGATTACCAGAGGCATGAACCCACTATCGAGCATAAATACTAACTCTTGGAGTTGCTAGCATCTACTTGGCCAAGATGGCTACTAACAACGGAAAGCATGCAAGATCACAAATAACAAAGACATGATAGAATCAATAATCAATCTGAAATAGCATCTCAATATCCATCAGATCCCCACAAACACAACATGCAGAATTACAAATAGATGATCTTGATCATGAACGGAGCTCACAAGATCTAAACATGAAAGCACAAAGGAGGAGAACCAGCCATCTAGCTACTACATGGATCCGTAGTCCAGAGATGAACTACGCACGCATCACACCTGAGGCTTGCATGATGATGAAGAAGGCCTCCAGGGTGAATTCCCCTCTCTAGCAGGGTGCGGGGAAGAGCTTCAGATCCCTCTCGATCTAGGGATGGAGATGATGGCGGCTACAGACTCTTTTGTGGAATTTTGATCAGGTACTTAGGGTTTCTGTATCAGAGGCAATATATAGGCGGAAGGAGAGGCCGAGGGGGTGCCTGGGCTGGCCACACCACCCCCTGGCGCGGGCCAAGCCTGGTCGTGCGGCCAGGAGGTGTGGCTGCCCTCTGGCCCTTCTCCGTCTCGTATTCTGGCTCCCAGTGTCCCCCGGTAAAATAATAACTTTGGGTTTTGTCCCGTCCAATTCCGTGAATATTCATTTTTTGACTTCCTGAAACCAAAAATAGCAGAAAATAGGCAGCTAGCACTTTGGCTCTTATTAATAAGTTAGTCCAAGAAATCATATGAAAAGTACTCCAAAGTGTAGACAAAACATAAGAAATTAGATAAAAGCAAGCATGGAACATCAAAAATTATAGATACATTTGCAATGTATCAACAACCCCAAGCTTAACTCCTGCTCGTCCTCGAGTAGGTACGTGATAAAATGAAAGAATAATTTTTGAGGTGACATGCACCATCAAAGACTTGATCAAAATATTTGTAAAACATTCAAAGCTGGGATCATAGTACTTCAATCATAACATGAAAGACAAAGTTCTAGCAATAAGATAAAGAAACTATGATGCAACATGAAAAGTCACAAACAAAAGATTCAAGAATAACAATGCTTTGCAAGACGTTTGTTTGTTTCACATAAAGAGAACATAGCATAATAGTATTCAGCTTGTCCCTCATAGAGTAGGAAATATAAATGCATAGGACACCTTCAAAGTTCATAAGAGTGACTAGATACAAATAGTTTAAAACAAGCAATATCAAGTTATGCATCAATCAACTAGTCTTGGGACAATGCACATAGAACTAAGAATGGACACTATGCTCTCAAAGTAGGTGCATAAAGGTAGAAGGTGGAGACTCAATATAATGGTGGAAGAAGGGCCTTCATTAAAGGGAGTAGGGATTCAAGTCTCATAAAGAGCTTCCAAAAATTATGGTACTTATAGCTTTCAACTCTCATTGCCCCTATCATAAGCATCTTGAAGTGATTAAGGTTAAAGTGAACAAACTATGGTGTACATGCTTGACGAAGTATAAGTTAGAAATATCATGTCCCTTGTATACGAGGGCCTCTCCTCATGCTACTCTAGTTTAGTCACCGGTAAGTTCTTGTCATCGTAAGTATATGTGTATCATAGAGAACCGCCAACGGGGTACCCCTTGCCCGATGATACGGAAGAATCCACATATCAAAATGACAAGGCAAGCAGACAACGAGTATCTCAGCAATCTTCTTATTTACCATGGGAATATGGTGCTTTTTTATCTCTTTCCTCTTTTCATAATCTCCTTTCTTTCTCTTTTTTCTCAATATAGGACTCTTTTTTTATAAGAAGAATGCTTCATAGACAGCTCATTATAGTTACGCTGCAGGTTTCCACCATGTCAGCATGGATTAGACCAGCGGCCCAAGCGTTTCTCTAACACATATAAATAACTCCATGGACTTACAAGCTCCCCTTTCATTTCACACCGACGACATCCATATACAAAAAAGCATGATATCAACTAGGTACAAGTACCAAGTGCAATGTTGAAAGCGTTCCCCATGACAGCATGGTTCTGCTAATTCCCAACAAATAAGTGCAAGCATATACAACATAGACGACACAATGGTTCAAGTTTATTAAGGGCAAGAAAAGTAAAGTGTGCCATCAAGTTCGTGAGAGCTTTAATCACTAGTTTTCTCATAACAAGTTTAATTTGGAAGGTAAACAAAAGCATGAATATACTTGGAATAGCATAAGCTAGTAGGTAGGTATGGTGGACTCTTTGGAATAACTTGGTTTAGGGAGTTGGATGCATGAGTGGAACTCATACTTGGTTGTGGAGGCTAGCAAAAGACTGGGAGCGACAAACTAAGAGAGCAATAATGGCCATAATCATGCAGAGCGACACAACATCATTGATCAAAGCATAAAGTGATACTACAAGTTGAAAACTAAAGGATCATAAAGGCTATGGTGACTTGAGATAGTCATAACATAGTGTGAGCATGCGCCAAGTCAACCCAAATAAAGCATCAAAGGAGAATACCACTATACTATGCTTTAATAAGCTAAAACAACGCATGATTCATCCAAGGCGCATTAAGCAATCTCAATTGTTTATAACAAGTCACGCTACAACAAATAATACTAAGCATAAAGCCAAAACAATATCAAGCATGGCATGATAGAGCATAGGCCACAGCCAAAAACGAGCTCTTTTACCACATAAGCATGAACTTTCCTACTCTTTTCCAAACCAAACCAAACTATTTGCAAACCATTGTATGAAAGAGGGGGTCCAACCAATTTATTCAGCAAACTAAGAAAACCAAGCAAACGAAAAACCAAAACCAAAACGAAAAAGAAGACACTCCAAGAACAACACAAGTGTGCATGAAACAATAAAAATGAAGCGTTTGGAAGAAACCTTGGATTTTTACTAATGAAGAAGGGGATGCCTTGGGCATCCACAAGCTTTGACGCTTGTATTTCTTGGATATTTCTTGGGGTGACACGCGTGTCATCCCCAAGCTTGAGCTTTAGTCCATCCTTCATCTAATTACTCATTCCTTCCATACACCTGAATTTTTTCCTTCATACAAAACTTCACACAATCTTTATTAGCAACATTAGTGCACTCAAGATAAATAAGTCTCAAGGTTCAGTTCCAACACCAATAAACTTCCATTAGAACACTAGCTACTGTAGCACTTCCCTAAAAAAGGTCAATACCCCAAAAGAACTCAAAAAGGAACCAACAAGAAGCAAATGCAGAAAATGGTAGAAATCTGTCAAAATAGATCAGCAGGTAAAGACGAATTTTTTCGAAGACCTTCTGTTACAAAAATCAAAAAGTGTTGAACTATCGAAAGTTAGATAACAACCTGGGGCATAAGCACAAAAATTCACGTCTCAAAAAGACGTTCAGAGATTTTACCCGAATTTTTACCGTGAAGCACAGAAATCTGTTTCGGGATAGGAACTTTCCAAATCATTACTTCTTTCTCATTAGAGGTTACTCTTGGCACAAAAAGAAAATAAAAAGGATAAGGAGCGGTTATTACTAAAGTAATAACTCCAAGACTCATCTAAAAACCTTTGGGTTATCTCCCAATAATTACTTCTCTTTAACGCCTTTAAGTTAGGCATAAGAAGCAAGAAGAAGAATCAAGTGTTCTCAAATGAAGAAGCATTAAAATTAATACCAGAAATATCTTCAACAAGGCAAGGTATATCATCCAAATAAGTTCTAGAGGATCCTCTCTCAATGCTCTTAGGTTCACTATTTTCATCAAAAGGGTTTTCAGGAACAATCCAATCAAGATTCTTTTCTATGGCTTTATGCATTGCTACTAGTTTGAAGGGTATTGGTATCTTAGGTTCCTCCCCATTAGGCTCGGTTTTGTTCATATTTTCTCGTGTAACAACAACATCTACACATGATCTTAGCATATTGAAATGTTCGAAGACTTTTCTAGAATAAAATCCCTCTTTTCAGGGTCCTCAATTTCTTTAAGCTAAAGAAACATTACTTGCATTAAGGGGTTGAGGTTAACAAACCAAGCTTCAATCATGTGAATTAAAGAAGCTACAACAATCTCATAGTTTGGAGCAAGTTCTGCAAGGGATCTATCCTCAGTATCTTCATGCTTACTAACATGATTAAAGAATTCTTCATTATTATCTTTCCCAATTATAGAACCACTACCAGTTGAAAGTTCTTTCAGGGTGAATTTAGGGATCAACATGGTGAGCTAAGGAAGAGGCAACAACTAAAGGAGACTTAAATTTTTTATGTTTTTGATAAAGAAAGCAAACTAGTAAAACTAATTTTTTGTGTTTTTCATAACAAAACAAGCAAACGAAACTAAGCAAAACAAAAATAACAAAGTAAAGCGATTGGTTATGAGGGACTCCCCTTGTGAAGATGTCCTTGACTCCCCGGCAACGGCGCCAGAAAAATGCTTGATGGCTCAGTGTTGATGTAGAGCTCGTTGGGAACCCCAAGAGGAAGGTATGATGAGCACAGCAACAAGTTTCCCTCAGTTATGAAACCAAGGTTTAATCGAACCAGTAGGAGCAAGGAAACACCCCAAAGGTGTTGCTAGCTGAGCCTTGGCAGGGCGCACTACCGGTGCTAGTAGCAACGTGGAGACCTGCACAACACAACCACAGAACTTTGTTCCCAACTTGCGATGAGGTTGTCATCTCACCGGTTTTGCTGAAAACAAAGGATTAAACGTATTGAATTGAAGGAACTAATAGTTTGCAGAAAGTAAACACAAAGCAGTAAACAGTTAGTAGATTGTATGTAAAAAAGGACCGGGATCCATAGTTCACTAGAGGTGGCTCTCCTTAAGATAGATAACATGCTGGGCGAACAAATTACAGCGGGGCAATTGACAAACATCGAGAAAGCAATACATGCATATACTAATCATCTTGACTCCTTTGGAACTTGATTGGGCATTACAACATTATACATAGACCGCCATCCAACTGCATCTATGACTAATAATACACCTTCAGGTTATCATCCGAACCCCCTCCAGTATTAAGTTGAAAGCAACAGATTATTACTTTACGAACTACATGTAAAGTAAACAGTACGATTGTTCTATGAACAAAGGATTGTTGTTTTCTCCCTATTAGCAACAGCACATCTAGTACCTTAGAGATTTCTGTCACTTCCCCAGATTACCAGAGGCATGAACCCACTATCGAGCATAAATACTAACTCTTGGAGTTGCTAGCATCTACTTGGCCAAGATAGCTACTAACAACGGAAAGCATGCAAGATCACAAATAACAAAGACATGATAAAATCAATAATCAATCTGAAATAGCATCTCAATATCCATCGGATCCCTGCAAACACAACATGCAGAATTACAAATAGATGATCTTGATTATGAACGGAGCTCACAAGATCTAAACATCAAAGCACAAAGGAGGAGAACCAGCCATCTAGCTACTACATGGATCCGTAGTCCAAGGATGAACTACTCACGCATCACACCAGAGGCTTGCATGGTGATGAAGAAGGCCTCCAGGGTGAATTCCCCTCTCCGGCAGGGTGCCGGGAAGAGCTTCAGATCCCTCCCAATCTAGGGATGGAGATGACAGCGGCTACAGACTCTTTCGTGGATTTTTGATCGGGTACTTAGGGTTTTCGTCCCGAGGGCATCTTATAGGCGGAAGGGGAGGCCACGTGGCCAGGTGGTGTGGCCGGCCTCTCGCCCCTCTCCGTGTCGTATTCTAGCATCTAATGACTTTCGAAAAAATAGGCACTTTGGCTTTTGTCCCATCCAATTCCGAGAATATTCATTTTCTGACTTTCCTGGAACCAAAAACAGCAGAAAACAGGCAGCTGGCACCGTCGCTCTTGTTAATAGGTTAGTCCAAGAAATCATATGAAAAGCACTCCAAAGTGTGGACAAAACACAAGAAAGTGGATAAAACCAAGCATGGAACATAAAAATTATAGATACATTTGCAATGTATCAACATCCCCAAGCTTAACTCATGCTCGTCCTCGAGTAGGTAAGTGATAAAAAGAAAGAATAATTTTTGAGGTGACATGCACCATCAAAGACTTGATTAAAGTATTTGTAGAACATTCAAAGCTGGGACCATAGTACTTCAATCATAACATGAAAGACAAAGTTCTAGCAATAAGACAAAGAAACTATTATGCAACATGAAAAGGCACAAACAAAAGATTCATGAATAACAATGCTTTGCAAGACGTTTGTTTGTTTCACATAAAGAAAACATAGCATAATAGTATTCAGCTTGTCCCTCAATAGAGTAGCAAATATAAATGCATAGGACACCTTCAAAGTTCATAAGAGTGTCTAGATACAAATAGTTTAAAACAAGCAATATCAAATTATGCATCAACCAACTAGTCTTGGGACAATGCACATAGAACTAAGAATAGCCACTATGCTCTCGAAGTAGGTGTATAAAGGTAGAAGGTGGAGACTCAATATAATGGTGGAAGAAAGGCCTTTATAAAAGGAAGTAGGGATTCAAGTCTCATAAAGAGCTTCCAAAAATTATGGTATTTATAGCTTTCAGCTCTCATTGCCCCTATCATAAGCATCTTGAAGGTGATTAAGGTTAAAGTGACACAACTAAGAGGATATTCTTGACAAGGTATAAAACGAATCTCATGCCCCTTACTTACGAAGACCAATCCTCATGCTACTTAACTTTAGTCATAAGTAAGCTCTTGTCATTGTAAGTACATGTGTATCATAAAGAACCGCCAATGCGGTACCCCTTTCACATGATACGAGAGCTTTCCCATAATCAAAATGACAAGGGAAGCAGATAATGAGCATCTCAGCGATCTTTTTATTTGCTATTTGCATAGGTTTTTATTGAGGATGCTTCATAGAGTGCTCATTATGGTGATGCTGCAAGTTTCCACCATGATTAGGCATGGCTTAGGCTAGCGGCCCAGGCGTTTCTCTAACACACATACAAACTCCATGATCTTACAAGTTCCACTTTTATTTCACACCACCGGGATCCGTAAGCAAAAGAACATGATATCAATGGGGTACAAAGTACAAGTGCAATGTTGAAAGCGTTCCCCATGAAACATAGTTCTGCTAATTTCAACTTATAAAGCGCAAGCATATACGCAACAAAGAAGGACCCAATGGTTCAAGTTTATTAGATGCAAAAAAGTAAAGTGTGCCATCAAGTTCGTGAGAGCTTTAATCACTAGTTTTCTCATAACAAGTTTAATTTGGAAGATAAACAAAAGCATGAATATACTTGGAATACATAAGCTAGTAGGTAGGAATGGTGGACTCTTTGGAATAACTTGGTTTAGGGAGTTGGATGCATGAGTGGAACTCATACTTGGTTGTGGAGGCTAGCAAAAGACTAGGAGCGACCAAATAAAAGAGCAATAATGGCCATAATCATGCAGAGCGACAAAACATCATTGATAAAAGCATAAAGTGATATTGCAATTCGAAAACTAAAGGATCATAAAGGCTATGGTGACTTGGGATAGTCATAACATGGTGTGAGCATGCGCCAAGTCAACCCAAATAAAGCATCAAAGGAGAATACCACATATTATGCTTTAATATGCTAAAACAAAGCATGATTCTTTCAAGGCACATTAAGCAATCTCAATTGTTTTTAACATGTCATGCTACAACAAAAATCACTAAGCATAAAGCCAAAACAATATCAAGCATGACATGACAAAGCATAGGCCACAGTAAAAAACAAGCTCCTTTTTACCACTTAAGCATGAACTTTTCCTACTCTTTTCCAATCCAAACCAACTTATTTGAAAACTAATGTATGAAAGAGGGGGTCCAACCAATTTATTCAAGCAAACTAAGAAAACCAAGCAAACGAAAACCAAAAACAAAAAACTAAGACGCTCCAAGAACAACACAACTGTGCATGAAACAATAAAAATGAAGTGTTTGTAAGAAACCTAAAATTTTTATTAATGAAGAAGGGGATGCCTTGGGCATCCCCAAGCTTTGAAGCTTGTACTTCTTGGATATTTCTTGGGGTGACACAAGTGGCATCCCCAACCTTGAGCTTTAGTACATTCTTCATCTCATTACATCACTCTTTCCTTACACCTGAAATTTTTCCTTCATACAAAACTTCACACAATCTTTATTATCAACATTAGTGCACTCAAGATAATAAGTCTTTAGGTTCAGTTTCAACACAAGTAAAACTTCCATTAAAACACAATATACTATAGAAATTCCTTTAAAAAGTTCAAATGATCAAAGAGAACTCAAAGAGAAAGAGATTAAGAGGCAAATGCAAATAATAGTAGAAATTTGTCAAAACAGACCAGCAGGTAAAAACCAACTTTTTTCGTAAACCTTCTATTGCGCAAATCAAACAGTGTTGAACTAACAAAAGTTAGATAACAACCTGGGGCAGAAGCACAAAAAAATTACAACTCAAACCGACATACAGAGATTTTTCATGAATTTTTACAGCGAAGCACAAAAATCTGTTTCGGGACAGCAACTTTCCCAAGCATTACTTCTCTCTCATTAGAGGTTACTCTTGGCACAAAAATCAAATGAAAAGGATAAGGAGCGGTTATTACAGAGGTAATAACTTCCAAGACTCATCTAAAACTTTTGGTTTATCTCCCAATAAGTACTTTTCTTTAATGCCTTTAAGTTAGGCATGATAGTTTGAGAACATGCTCACATAAGAAATATGAATTGAAGTAAAAGAGAGCATCAAAAAGCAAAATAAAAGCACATTTAAGTCTAACCCACTTCCTATGCATAGGAATCTTGTAAAGAAACAAGTCATGAAAGCACAAAGTAATAAGCATAGTAAAGCAAAACAAGTGCAAATTCGAAAATTTCAACATAAAGAGGGGAAACTTAGTATTATTGATATGCCTAGAACCATGTTTCCCTCTCTCATAATAACTTTCAGTAACGACATGAATAAAATTAACAATATAACTATCACATGAAACATTCTTATCATGAGCCACATGCATATAATCATTATTACTCTCCACATAAGCATACTTATTCTTATTAATTGTAGTGGGAGCAAATTCAACAAAATAGCTATCATTATTATTCTCATCACCACAATCATCAAATATAGGAGGCATATTGTAATCATAATTAATTTTCTCCTCAATAGTAGGTGGACTGAACATATCATATTCATCATTGTAATCATCATATATTGGAGGTTTGGTATCATCATAAGCAATAGAATAGTTATCTTCCAAAGCTGGGGAACTAAAAAGATCATTTTCATAAAAACTAGCTTCCCCAAGCTTAGACTTTTCCATAGAATTAGCAATAATGGTGTTCAAAGAATTCATACTAATAACATTGCTATTAGCATGCAGATAAAGTTCCATAGGTTTTTTAATTTTCTCTTCAAACACTTCATGTTCTAACTCAAGATAAATACTATAAAGATCTCTAATTTTGTTGTTGTTTTCCATTAAGCCTAACTAGTGAAAACAAGAAACAAAAAGACAAAATTGCAGAATCTAAAGGAAATAACTTTGAGCACTCACACCAGAGGATGTGAGTACCTTTTACCTGACCTCCCCAACAACGATGCTAGAAAATAGCTTGATGTCTACGCACTTCTATTCTTGTAGACAGTTGTTGGGCCTCCAAGTGTAGAGGTTTGTAGAACAGCAGCAAGTTTCCCTTAAGTTGGATTACCCAAGGTTTATCGAACTCAGGGAGGAAGTGGTCAAAGTTATCCCTCTTAAGCAACCCTGCAATCAAGATACAAGAAGTCTCTTGTGTCCCCAACACACCCAATACACTTGTCAGGTGTATAGGTGCACTAGTTCAGCGAAGAGATATTGAAATACAAGTGGTATGGATATAAGACAACAGTGCCATAAAATAGCTTAATAGCGTGGAAGAGACTAAAGGCAAACTGAAATAAAGATGGAAGCAAGCACCATCTGGTGACCTGCCACCACCCTGCTTGCCTCGCTTCCCTCGCCCTGCATGCTCGCCTCGCGCTACCGCCTCGCGCTCTCCTGCCACTGCCGCTTCGTGCGCGTTGAGCCGGCCCGCTGCTGTTGCGGCCCAGCCGCCTTGCCGCGCCAGCCCTGCGCTTTGCTCGCTTAAGCGTGTGGTCGCCGCGCCCTGCCGCTGCTGCTTTGCTCGACCCAGCTCACCCACCGCTGCACTGGCCCACCTCCATGTCCGCTGCTCGCTTCACTGGCGTCCGCCCGATCCCCTTGCGCGTGCTGGTCGCTCCCGCCTCCCCCTGCTCCCCCACTTGATCCCCTTGCCATGTTGACCTGCTGCTGCTCGCGTTGCCAGGTGTTGGGCGGTAGTACCGGGCCTCTGCGGTACTACCGGCCCAACAGGAAATCTGCCCCAACGGCCAGATCTCTATGGCCCCTATAAATGGCCCCTTTATCTTTTTGACTAGGTGCTTCTTCTCCCTCTTTCTTCAAGATTTTGCCTATTGTCTTGACTCATCTCTTGCTTGATTTCTTCACACCACTCCAATGATTCTTGCCAATTTTTGAGGGGAAGAAAGAGGGGATTTAGATCCACATTTTGACCAAACCATATCTCCTCTTTGTGAGTGGATCTTTGGGATCTAGATCTTTGGGGCTTTTTCTGATCCCCTTTGTGTTCTTCCTCTCTTATTCCCCCAAGTGCTTTAGTAGCCTTGTTGGAATTTGAGAGTGAAGTTGTGGAGCATCTTTGTGGTGTTCTTGCCTCTTGCATTTGGTGCATCGGTGTGTGTTCTCTTCGGAGGATTTGTTCGGTGATATTCATTGAAGCTTGTCCCTCTTGGGTTCTTGGAATCCTAGACGGTTGTGTGGCTTTTGTGGCATGTGCTTGGGGTCTTCAATTAAGTTGTGAAGCTCCCCCAAGATTGAGGCCTTGGTGGCAATTATTGGGAGCCTCCAATTAAGTTGTGGAGATAGCCTCAATCTTGTACGGGTTTGGTGACCGCCCTAAAGTGTCCCATAGTGGAATAGGTGCTTGCTCGCGTGGTGGGTGCTCGGGATAATAGGGTGAGGCCTTGGTGGCGTTGGTGGTCTTAGTACCACCACCCCTCCAACGAGACGTACTCCCTTGTTGGGAGGAACTTGGTAAAATATCGTCGTCCCCACGTGCCTCGGTTATCTCTATACCCAAGCTCTTTACTTATGCAATTTACTTTGTGATAGCCATCGTGCTTGAGGTAATTATCTTGCTATCATATTGTTGCTTGTATTGCGTAGCATAAGTTGTTGGTGCAAATAGGTGAACCTTAGTATATCTAGGCTTTGTGCTTAACAAAATAAAACGATAGTTTTATTCCGCCATTGTTAAGCCCATCTCGTAGAAGTTTTAATCGCCTATTCACCCTCCTCTAGGCGACATCCGTGATCTTTCACCTCCTCATCATGGGAATCAACAACTACGATGGAGATGGTGGTGGAGATCGATGGAGATGGCTCCGGGGGCACTTCCCCGTCCCGACAGGGTGCCGGAACAAAGATTTTCTGTCCCCCGAATCTCCCCTTCGATGGTGGCAGTGCTGCAGAACTTTTCGTGGTTGGAGGCTCGACTCTTTAGGGTTTCTACATCAGAGGCTTCTTATAGGTGAAAGGGCGATGTCAGAGGGTGGACCAGGGGCCCACACCAGCTCGTGGCACGGCCAGAGGGACCCGCGCCACCACATGGTGTGGCCAGCCCCTGGCCCCTCTCCGTCTCGTCTTGTGGCTCCGTGAGTCTTCCGGTAAAATATCGACTTTGGCTTTTGTCCGGTCCAATTCCAGGAATATTCATTTTCTGGCTTTTCTGGAACCAAAAACAGAAGAAAACAGGCAACTGGCACTGTGGCATTTTGTTAATAGGTTAGTTCCAAAAATGTGTAAAAGTACTGCAAAGTGTGGAAAAAACATAAGAAAGTAGATATAAAACAAGCATGGAACATCAAAAATTATAGATACGTTTGCAACGTATTAGAAGCATATAAGATGAAGCCAGCAAATGTAGTAAAGAGAAGTTGAAAAGATCTTGTGGACATATGGTTTGATGCCCACTATCAGGTACTGACATTTACACTTACAAATACTCATCACATAAATCTCTCTTGCACGGAAAACTCACAAGTTCATACTCAAATTTAGGAAATGTGTGTGAAGAATGAAGTGAACAGAGAAGCTATGAAGAAGAACCATACAACTGGATCGAGATGCTTCGTTGTACACTATGAACCTCTTGTACGTTTTTAAGTTCATATATGAAACAATTGTTCTACCAAACTCAGTATAAATTTTGCTAACTCATGTCCGTAATTCCAATTTTTCTATAGAACTCGGAGAACTTGGAGGAGGTGACATATCCAATTGAATTCTATAGACTTACCCACACTAACAAGGAAGGCATCATGACTACGGAAGCCAAAGATGCTTATGTAAGACATTTTTAATACTGCTAATATTTTGTAATAATAAGATTTCTACTTCAATATTTCTTATGCTTTCATTTGAACTTATTTGCAGGATTCAATGATGACCATGAAAAATATACCACGCCTAGAAGATGAGACTGAAAAAACAGTATTGCAGATTATTAAAGAAGTCTTGAAGGAGAAGAGCACAACGAGCTCAAGTACATGCACGTTCCTCTCAAATTTGGGAGTTGGATCAATCTCAAGGAAGAGCTCTGTGTCCACAGAACGCATCCGAGAACTAGAAAACAAGCTTGCTGAACAGGAGGAACAATCACTCCTCGTAGCTGAAAGGTACAAACAAGAGATGCAGGAAAGGATGGAATCCCAGGATAAAAGATTTGAAGAAATGAAAAAGAAACAAGAAGAGGACCATGCAGCTCTGATGAAGGCACAAGAAGAGAAAAATAGAGCAACTGAAAAGAAGAAGCAAGAATTAGAAGCCACACTTAGTTTCATCTTAAGGACATCACAACAGCAAGGACAGGGCAACAACTCAACAACACCTCCATCTTGATGAAATTGTTCATCAATGTGATTTACTTAGTTGTATCTTCATGTTAAAACTATTGCATAAAATTTTATCGCCACTATTTTATATATTGGTCCTAAATTTTATTTGTCTGTATGATATTTTTTTCATTTTCTGAATAATTATTAACGTGATGAAATTACTGACACTATCATCAGCACGTGGACCCATGTGTTAGAACCATCTCGGTCCCACCTGTCCGAAGCGTCTTGGTCCCACCTCTCTGAACCCTACAGGTCCCACCGGTCAGAACCATCTTGGTCCCACTTGTCAGAACCCTATGGGTCCCACCTATCCGAGCCGTCTTCGACCCACCATTGGTCCACCTGTCAGAACCACTGGGTCCCACTGGTCATAATGCCACGTCAGTAAATTGCACTAAATTAACAAAATGCCATGTTTGTAATGATGACATGTCCTACACTCCCTTCTAATTTACAATGACAAACTTTTCATATATATCATGACAAATATTTTAGTCACCGATTGCACATGATTGCTCACAAAACTAACATCGTAAACTAATATAAGTTAAACAATGACAAAAAAATGCAAATCATGGTTATGGATTTTTTTATGACGTGGCTTTTATGACAAAATTAGTGACAACCCATTTTTGTCAACAACATATATTCATTGACAAACTATGGATATTAAGTGACAAAAGGGGTATGTCAATAAATACGATTTCTGTTGTAGTGAAAGTATCATGTTTGCCTCCATGATTCTTGATATTCAAAAGTTGTTTTAATATCGAGGTTATCTAGGAGTTGAAACAATTGTTTCAGAAACCATCATGTGTGAAAGATATTGTGATATCTGAAACAATGTTTAGGTTGCAATATGATAGAGTATAATTTGCCAAAAGTACATGTTTTCATATTGTATGAGAATTTGTGAAGGTTGGAGACATCCTAATATCCCAAAAAGGTTTTGGGAACTGACATTATACTCGTGATTCGTCCTTATAGGCTATACTAGCTTGATCATGAAAGTTGTCATGATAAAGATGAATAGAAGATGTAGGTAAAATGTTTACTACACTAAAAGATTACTAAAGAATGGATTTTTAAAAGAACACCAAACATTTGACGATGGTGATCCACTTCAAAGTGCAAATCCAAAGGTATTAGTATTTGACTATACATGCTTTGGACTATGTGTCATATGTATGGCTCCACTGTTGATGTTGATATATTATTTTAAAAGGAAAAGGAAATGCTGAAAGAGAATCTATATAATATTTGGTAGAAAAGAAAAGACTGAAAATGCCAGTGGAGGTATATAAATGATATACATGTTATGGTTGTATTTTCTTTGCTTGTTAAAAATGTGGTTCTTGGGTATTAGATACCGAAATGGTTGGTGTGAAATGTCATATAGAACAATGCAATTCATGAACTACAATGGCTAAATAACTAGCACGAGAATATGTGATGACGTTCATCGAAAAAAAATAAAGTGTTATTGTGTTCATAGTTGATATCAAAGCTTGCCTTCAAGATTTGTTTAAATAATTGTTATTTTTTTCTGGTATTATGAGAATAATAATTGTTCAAATAATTACCATATTCCATAGAAGATGGATGAACTTTTACAAGTCTAGTTGGAGAAATCACATCCATAAAACTAATGCTAAAATGTCGCAAGACAGATGATTGAAAGATCACTTACAAAGTAACATCGCCGTTTAAATTATATTGTAAAGAAAACATGAAGAAATTCCATGTTGATGGATTTTTGGAGTCTTTGATTTTGATCAAATGATGCTTGTGAGACTTTCCTCGAGATAATTGAAACTCCGCCCATAGGCCAAAGAGTAACGGATGACTAACTTATTGGACATTATGCATGTTGATGTATATAGTCCATTATATGTAGCCATGTGCGATGGATCTTTCGACTTCATATGCTTTCTCCAAAAATTTGAGTGAATATATCTGTATATATTTACTTAATAAGGAAGAAGCATGAAACATTTTAAAATTGTTCAAAGACTTTCAAGATGAAGTGGAAAATCATTTTAACAAGAAAATAAAAAGTTTATGATTCGATTATAAAGAGAGATATTTGAGTTACATGTTTAGCAAAATACCTAAGATTTGAGGAATTGTTCCATGGATTTGCATTTCTCGATAAACCATAGGAGTATATGTTCAAGTGATCAAATCGAACCTTGTTTGACATGGTAAGATCAAAGGTGTCATTCATAAAACTACCATTATGTTTTAAGGATTAAATCTTTAGAGACTATCGCTTTTACAGTGAAAAGAGCACCATCGCGATCCGTTGAAATGACACCATAAAGGTTATGGGTTGGGATAAAATCAGAGTTGTCTTTTCTTAAATTTTGGTATGTTATGCATAAGTAAAACGTTTATAACCAAAGTCGGATAAGCACGTCTTTGTAGGTTATCCCAAAGAATTTGTTGGGTATTCCTCCATAACACTAAGGATAAAAGAGTTTGTCACTTGGAACGTGAAGTTTCTTGAGAAGGAATTTTTGCAAAATGTTAAGTGGGAGGACAATAGAACTTTGATAAGGTTATTGAACCTTAGCTATATGTGCTAAGTAGCGTAGCGCCAGGAAGTGTCCCGCTGGTGGCCAGGATGCTCATGGCTCCCGTGATTACAAAGGTTATGATCTTGGAGAATAGAGTTCCTATTTGAACCGATGTGTAGGGTAACAATCAAATAGCAAGATTTGATAAACAAGTCATTATTGATTTGATAATGATGAATCGACAGCATGCAAAGAAGTGATGATGAGCCATGACTCCATAAAATGACTAGAAGTCATCAAAATCTGTGATAGTTTCCATACATGAGAAATCGAGTTTTTGAACTTGGAAGACCCTCTGAAAAGGCATGAAGCCTATCAGTCGTATTTGGATCTATAAAGAAACAAACATGGATGTTTGACATCTATGAAATAGTCAAAATGTCGGAAAGGAGTTTACGACAATGTTCAAGGAGTTAACAACGATAAGATTTGATCTTTCGTAGCGATATTTAGTCTTGATGGATTAATATAGCAACCACTACATATAATTTGGTATATGGTAGTTGAACAAACAAAACAAGGTTCTTCTAATAGAATGGTTACCTAGGACGCGTACATGACATGGTCCGAAGGGTTTTGTTAATTCAAAGGATGCTAAAAGGACGTGCAAACTTCAATGGTTGAAGTGAGCATGGCAGAGTTGGAATCTTCACCGTGATGAAAATGTTAAAAGAGTTTAATTTCATCGGAGACGATGAAGATGCTTGCATTTGCAACAAAATTAAGTGGGAGCGCTGAGACATATTTCTAATACATTATGTAGAGTACATATTGCTGATTGGAAATGATGTATCTTTTGTTGACACAAGTTAAGAATTTCATTAAAATTGGATTTCGATGAAAGACTTGGACAAAACCGGAATATGTGGCATTAATGTCTATATGGATAGATTGAGGCGCTAATATGGTTGTGCCAGACGTACATATATGAGAAGTTGAAAGGGTTCAATATGGAAACAAAAAAAAGGTTCTTGCTGCATGAAAAGGATTGAATCGAAATTCAAGTGTATCGACACTTGATGAGTGAAATCACATGAATATTTTGATCAATAATGTATACCATGATATGTACATGTCTAGATATGTCATATGCTATAAATGTTTTGTGCATATACCAGAATGATTCATAAGATGATCATTGGACAATAGTAAGGATATTCTTATGATCTTTGGAAGAACTAAGAGTATATTTATGTAGAGGTGACAAATAGTTACAAATAGTTCATTGTAAAGTGTTACATTGATACTAGTTTGTCACAAGATACAAATTAAATTTATATCAATTTAAACTATGGGTGGCACAATGTAATGGAAATGAGGTTCCATGGTAGATTTGGATGAGTTCCAAAGTTGATACATTGTGACGGATACTACAGCAAAAGGCTAAGTATATGACTTCTATAGTAGCAGCAAAGGAGGGAATTTGGTTAACTAGTTTGTTATCAAACTAGGTGTGGTTCACAGTGGGCTAATACTATGAAGATAAATTGTACGATAATACTATCAACATGTTTTAACCCAAAGGAACTAAAGGTCTCACCCAAGGACTAAATTTATATAATGTCATCTCATTAGAGAATGAGTGATGCGTAGAGACGCAAAGACATGCAAATACATGTGGACCTGAAAATGTCAGATCTGGAGACTATGTTGACTACTAACAAACACGTATATACAACACCAAAAAGCCATAGGTGTTGAATCGCAAGTTTACAGACTAGATTATTGACTCTAGTGCAAGTGGGAGACTGAAGGGAATATGCCCGAGAGGAAATAATAAAGTGGTTATTATCTTATTCCTTGTTTATGATAAATGTTTATTTTGCATGCTATAATTGTATTAATTGGAAATGTTAATACATGTGTGTTTAATAAACAAATAAAGGGTTCTTAGCTATGCCTCTCTTATAAACTAGCTTGTTGATTAACAAGATGATCAAGGTTTCCTGATCATGGACATTGGATGTTGTAACGAGGTCACAACATTGGTTGAATGGTGTGATGAACATTCATCCAAAGTATAGAAATACGATCAAAGACATTGTGTTTAAATTGCTATAACATCATATAAAGTAATTCTAGTCCTTAGACCATGAGATCATGTCAATCACTAACACTGGAAGAGTAACTTGATAACATCAAACATCACACCGTAATAGGGTGACAATAAAGGTGGGTTCAGATACCCCGAAGGTGTTATATAGAGGCTCATGGATCAAGAGTGGGATTTTTCCATTCCGATGACGGATAGATATACTCTGGGCCGCTCTCGGTGATATCACATTGAGATAGCTTGCAAGCAAGTGATGTGATCACTAGAATGTTATATCACGGAAATGAGAAAAGAGTGCATGTCGGTAATGAGATCAAACTAGGTATGGGGATACCGATGATCGAATATCGGATATGTAATATATC
This sequence comes from Avena eriantha, assembly GCA_910589775.1. NCBI lineage: Eukaryota > Viridiplantae > Streptophyta > Magnoliopsida > Poales > Poaceae > Avena > Avena eriantha. The sequence goes on along the minus strand of OU342743.1, from coordinate 58,633,305 downwards.
GCGAGACAAAGGGATTTAGTTACAAACATCAAGGTTCTCACAATCACTAAGTCATCATTGAATGTATGGGAGTCAGTATGGATCTCTAGGTCCCGCTACTGATTATTAATCGCAGAGGGGTCTCGATCATGTCTGCATTATTCGCAAATCATAGGGTGACACATTTAAGGTATACCGACACTAATTGGGGCAGATATAATACCAAAGAAAGGTTTTTAAAGCGCTGGGATTATATCGATGGACACCAGAATTGTTCCGGGTGAAATTGCTGAAATTTGTTCTGCATGTGATATCGAAATGTTGTAGGGGTTTTATGTAAATGTTTGTTAATTAACAAAATTCTGAATAAAATAAATAAAAGTGTTTTATTTAAAGAGAGAATGCATTTAAACAAGCGGGTATTAAATGCAAAGTGAGTGGAGTTGAAATTGATGTGAGTGGGCTTAGTGGAAGCTCCACCCACATGAATACGGGAGAGGTGGGGGCACCCACCATGGCCGGCCAGCCATGGCCATGGGGCTGCGCCCCAACCCATACAAAAGGAGCCCCATGGATCCTCTCCTCTTGCACCACCTCCTTGTGAAGGTTCTCTTCCCCCTCTAGCAATTCCCCATGGCTTCGGATTAGCGAAGTACATGTTCTCGGTGTTTATGGAAAGGATCTGCTGCTTCCACTGTTTTGCTGGAGTGAGGGACGGAGATTGTCAGGGGTAACGGACGTGTGTGCGATCACGGATGCACCGCTGCTTTGCGTTTCTGGACTTGCTGGTGCTGGACTTGCTAGACTCGCTAGACTTCATCATGATCTTGAGATTAGCAAGTGTACGACTACATCAACCACGAATCAGTTTTTATTTAACAATGCTTTGTCGCTCTTCAAGGGTATGTTCCCTATGGATGTATATCCACCCGTTGATTGTATCTAGGTAGATAGATCTTGGTGCTTAGTTGTTCACTTCATAGGAATTTTTTGTTTTATATGCTGCGAACCCAACAATTACCCTCCCACGTGTACTTGTTTATATCATGGCACTGTTTGATGAAGCGTCCCAGACCGACCTTATGTGTAATCTTATGTGAGACTGGTTCCACACTTGACATATGGCTTGCACCATATAAGTGGCTAGCGGGTGTCTGTCTCTCTCACAGTAGTTGATATGGCATTTACAACAGAGGTCCACAAGAGAGGTGTCATAGAGACAACTATTTGATCAATGTCGAGGTTGAATGTTTGTAGGTAAGAAAGATTCTATTGATCCCTAGCAGCAACTTGCAAAAGATAAAGTAGATACGTCTAAATTTATTTTGCAGGAGGGCATGTGATGTGATATGGTTATGGTCGTGATTGAGGTAAAGTAGTTTGCTTTTATGTTACTAAGTTGAAGGCAGTGCTCTAAGCCTCACACCAGTGGACTTAGGATGCCAGTCCTCGACTGACGCTGTTAACCACTTGCCATACTGCTTAGCTGCTTCCTCATAGACACTGATACATTGCAAATGTATCTATAGTTTTTGATGTACCATGCTTGGTTTTATCCACTTTCTTGTGTTTTGTTCATACTTTGGAGTACTTTTCATATGATTTCTTGGACTAACCTATTAACAAGAGCCATAGTGCTAGCTGACTGTTTTCTGCTGTTTTTGGTTCCAGGAAAGTCAGAAAATGAATATTCTCAGAATTGGACGGGACAAAAGCCAAAGTGCCTATTTTTCCGGAAGTCATCAGATGCCAGAATACGAGACAGAGAAGGGCCAGAGGGTGGCCACACCACCTGGCCGCGCGGCCAGCCTTGGCCCGCGCCAGGGGATGGTGTGGCCAGCCCACGCACCCCCTCGGCCTCTCCTTCCACCTATATATTGCCCTCGGGACGGAAACCCTAAGGGCCCGATCAAAAATCCATGAAAGAGTCTGTAGCCGCGGTCACCTCCATCCCTAGATCGGGAGGGATATGAAGCTCTTCTCGGCACCCTGCCGGAGAGGGGAATTCATCCTGGAGGTCTTCTTCATCACCATGCAAGCCTCCGGTGTGATGCGTGAGTAGTTCATCCTTGGACTACGGATCCATGTAGTCGCTAGATGGCTGGTTCTCCTCCTTTGTTCTTTCATGTTAAGATCTTGTGAGCTCCATTCATGATCAAGATAATCTATTTGTAATTCTACATGTTGTGTTTGCAGGGATCCGATGGATATTGAGGTGCTATTTCATATTGATTATTGATTCTATCATGTCTTTGTTATTTGTGATCTTGCATGCTTTCCGTTGTTAGTAGCTATCTTGTCCAAGTAGATGCTAGCAACTCCAAGAGTTAGTATTTATGCTCGATAGTGGGTTCATGCCTCTGGTAATCTGGGGAAGTGACAGAAATCTCTAAGGTACTAGATGTGCCGTTGCTACTAGGGAGAAAACAACAATCCTTTGTTCATAGAACAATCGTATTGTTTACTTTACACGCAGTTCGTAAAGCAATAATCCGTTGCTTGCAACTTAATAGTGGAGGGGGTTCAGATGATAACCTAAAGGTGGATTATTAGTCATAGATGTAGTTGGATGGCAGTCTATGTATAATGTTGTAATGCCCAATCAAGTCTCAAAGGAGTCAAGATGACTAGTATATGCATGTATTGCTTTCTTGATGTTTGTCAATTGCCCCGTTGTAATTTGTTCACCCAGCATGTTATCTATCTTAAGGAGAGCCACCTCTAGTGAACTATGGATCCCGGTCCTTTTTCTTTACATACAATCTACAAATTGTTACTGCTTTGTGTTTACTTTCTACAAACTATTACTTTTTTTTCCATTCGATACGTTTAATCCTTTGTTTTCCGCAGAGATTGACAACCTCATCGCAAGTTGGGTACAAAGTTATGTTGTTGTGTTGTGCAGGTCTCCACATTTCTACTAGCACCGGTAGTGCGCCCTGCCAAGGCTCAGCTAGCAACACCTTTGGGGTGTTTCCTTGCTCCTACTGGTTCGATTAAACCTTGGTTTCATACCTGAGGGAAACTTGCTGTTGTGCTCATCATACTTTTCTCTTGGGGTTCCCAACGAGCTCTACATCAACATCGCACCAGCATTTTCCTGGCGCCGACACAAAGCCATCAAGCATTTTTCTGGCGCCGTTGCCGGGGAGTCAAGGACATCTTCACAAGGGGAGTCCCTCATAACAAATCTCTTTACTTTGTTGTTTTTGTTTTTCTTAGTTTCTTTTTGCTTTGTTTGTTTGTTTCTTTATCAAAAACACACACAAAAATAGTTCTACTATTTTGCTTTCTTATTTGAAAACACAAAAAAATGACTACTCTTGAAAACACTAACTTGTGTGACTTCACTAGCACCAACAACAATGATTTTATGAGCACACCTATTGCTCGACATGTTCCTGAAGCTACTTTCTTTGAGATAAAACCTGCTTTACTCAATCTTGTTATGAGAGAACAATTTTCTGGTATTAGTAATGAAGATGATGCTGCCCATCTAAATAATTTTTTGAACTTTGTGAGATGCAAAAGCATAGGGATATAGATGGTGATATTATTAAATTGAAATTGTTTCCTTTCTCTTTGAGAGGAAAAGCTAAAGAATGGTTGAATTCCTTAACTAGGAATAGTATTGATTCTTGGACTAAGTGCAAAGATGCTTTTATTGGAAAGTACTATCCTCCTGCTAAGATTATATCTATGAGAAGTGAAATAATGAAGTTTAAACAATCTGATAATGAACATGTTGCTCAAGCTTGGGAAAGAATGAAATCTTTGGTAAAGAATTGTCCCACTCATGGACTGACTGCTTGGATTATCATCCAAACTTTTTATGCAGGATTGAACTATTGTTCAAGGAACCTATTGGATTCTGCTGCTGGAGGTACCTTTATGACCATTACTCTGGGTGCTGCAACAAAACTTCTGGACAATATGATGGTTAATTATTCTAAATGGCATACTGAGAGAGCTCCACAAGGTAGGAAGGTAAATTCTGTTGAGGAAACCTCCTCCTTGAGTGATAAGATTGATATTATTATGTCTATGCTTGTTAATGGGAAAGCCCATATTGATCCAAATAATGTTCCTTTAGCCTCTTTAGTTGCTCAAGAAGAGCAAGTCGATGTGAACTTCATAAGAAATAATAATTTTGGCAACAATGCTTATGGTAACAACAATTATAAGCCATATCCTCCCAACAATGGTAATACTTATGGAAGTTCCTACAACAATAATAGGAGTGCACCCTCTAAACTTGAAGTTATGCTTAAAGAGTTTATTAGTAAACAAACTGCTTTCAATAAAACTATTGAGGAAAAACTCTCTAATGCTGAAAGAAATGTAGCATCTTTGGCTGAAGCTCAATCTTCTTTGAATAAAATGGCTGCTAAACCTGAAACTAATGATAATCCCTTTGCATCTACTAATGCTATACAAGTTAGAATTGATGAAAATGTTAGACTATTAGCTGAATTACATGCTAAGTGGGAAAGAGAAGATGAAATTGCTAGAAACATTAGTGTTTCTACTATCACCACCACTAGTGTTGGGGCTAGTAATAGTTCTATTACTTTAGATGATAAATTTGATTTTGATCTTGATGGTTGCAATATCTCTGAAGTTATTAAGTTCCTACAAAAGCTTGCTAAAAGTCCTAATGCTAGTGCATGAACATGGCCTTTACAAAACACATTATTGATGCTCTCATAAAGATTAAAGAAGAAAAGATGAAACATAAGGCTTCAATTCCTATTAAACAAGAAGATGGTTGGGAACCCATCATTAATATGAAAGTGAATGACTTTGATTTCAAAGCTTTATGTGATCTTGATAGTAGTGTTTCTATTATGCCTAGAAGGATTTATGATATGCTTGATTTGCCTCCAATTGAAGATTGTTATTTGAATGTCCCACTTGATGATAATGCTAAAAAGAAACTCATGGGGAGTCTTAATGATGTTCTTATTATGGTTAACAATTCCTATGTCCCCGTTTATTTCTATGTTTTGGATGTTGAATACAATGCTTCTTGTCCTATTACTTTGGGAAGACCTTTTCTTAGAACTGTTGGTGCCACTATTGACATGAAAGAAGGCACCATTAAATATCAACTCCCACTCAAGAAAGGTATAGAACACTTCCCTAAGAATAGAGAGAAGATTTCTTTTGCTCCTCCTATAAAAACAAAATTTGGTCTTAATGCTTCTTCATTTGAGAACACTTGATTCTTTCTTGCTTCTTATGCCTAACTTAAAGGCGTTAAAGAAAAGTACTTATTGGGAGATAACCCAAAAGTTTTAGACGAGTCTTGGAAGTAATTACTTCAGTAATAACCGCTCCTTATCCTTTTTATTTGCCTTTTGTGCCAAGAGTAACCTCTAATGAGAGAGAAGTAATGATTGGGAAAGTTGTTGTCCCGAAACAGATTTCTGTGCTTCACCGTAAAGATTCGTGTAAAATCTCTGAACGTCTTTTTGTGGCATAAATTTTTGTGCTTCTGCCCTAGGTTGTTATCTAACTTTCGTTAGTTCGACACTTTTTGATTTGAGCAACATAAGGTCTTCGAAAAAATTCGTCTTTACCTGCTGGTCTGTTTTGACAGATTTCTGCCATTTTCTGCATTTGCTTCCTGTTGGTTCCTTTTTGAGTTCTTTTGGGGAATTGAGATTTTTGAGGGAAGTAATACAGTAGCTAGTGTTCTAATGGAAGTTTATTTGGTGTTAGAACTGAACCTTAAGACCTTTTATCTTGAGTGCACTAATGTTGCTACTAAAGATTATGTGAAGTTTTGTATGAAGGAAAATTTTCAGGTGTATGGAAAGAATGAGTAATGAGATGAAGGATGGACTAAAGCTCAAGCTTGGGGATGCCACGCGTGTCACCCCAAGAAATATCCAAGAAGTACAAGCATCAAAGCTTGGGGATGCCCAAGGCATCCCCTTCTTCATCAATAAAATCCCAGGTTTCTTCCAAACACTTCATTTTTATTGTTTCATGCACAGTTGTGTTGTTCTTGGAGCGTCTTCTTTTTCGTTTTCATTTTGGTTTTTCGTTTGCTTTGTTTGCTTAGTTTTCTGAATAAATTGGTTGGACCCCCTCTTTCATACATTGGTTTGCAAATAGTTTGGTTTGGTTTGGAAAAGAGTAGGAAAGTTCATGCTTTTATGGTAAAAAGAGCTCGTTTTTGACTGTGGCCTATGCTTTTTCATGCCATGCTTGATATTGTTTTGGCTTTATGCTTTATAAACAATTGAGATTGCTTAATGTGCCTTGGATGAATCATGTGTTGTTTTAGCATATTAAAGCATAGTATAGTGGTATTCTCCGTTGATGCTTTATTTGGGTTGACTTGGCACATGCTCACACCATGTTATGACTATCTCAAGTCACTATTGCCTTTATGATCCTTTAGTTTTCATTTGTAGTATCACTTTATGCTTTGATCAATGATGTTTTGTCGCTCTGCATGATTATGGCCATTATTGCTCTCTTAGTTTGTCCCTCCCAGTCTTTTGCTAGCCTCCACAACCAAAGTATGAGTTCTACTCATGCATCCCACTCCCTAAACCAAGTTATTCCAAAGAGTTCACCATACCTACCTACTAGCTTATGCTATTCCAAGTATATTCATGCTTTTTTTATCTTCCAAATTAAACTTGTTATGAGAAAACTAGTGATTAAAGCTCTCACGAACTTGATGGCACACTTTACTTTTTTGTATCTAATAAACTTGAACCATTGGGTCCTTCTTTGTTGCATATATGCTTGCGCTTTATAAGTTGAAATTAGCAGAACCATGTATCATGAGGAACGCTTCCAACATTGCACTTGTACTTTGTACCCCGTTGATATCATGTTCTTTTGCTTATGGATCCCGGCGATGTGAAATAAAAGTGGAACTTGTAAGATCATGGAGTTTGTATGTGTGTTAGAGAAACGCCTTGGCTACTAGCCTAAGCCATGCCTAATCATGGTGGAAACTTAAAGCATCACCATAATGAGAACTCTATGAAGCATCCTCAATAAAAACCTATGCAAATAGCACATAAAAAGATCGCTGAGATTCTCATTGTCTACTTGCCTTGTCATTTTGATTATGGGATAGCTCCTGTATCATGTGCAAGGGGTACCCTGTTGGCGGTTCTTTATGATACACATGTACTTACAATGACAAGCGCTTACTTGTGGCTAAAGTTGAGTAGCATGAGGTTCGGACTTCGTAAGTAAGGGGCACGAGATTTCGGTTTATAACTTATCAAGCATATCCTCTTAGTTGTGTCACTTTAACCTTAATCACCTTCAAGATGCTTATGATAGGGGCAATGAGAGCTGAAAGCTATAAGTACCATAATTTTTGGAAGCTCTTTATGAGACTTGAATCCCTACTTCCTTTTATGAAGGCCTTTCTTCCACCATTATATTGAGTCTCCACCTTCTAACTTTATGCACCTACTTTGAGAGCATAGTGGCCATTCTTAGTTCTATGTGCATTGTCCCAAGACTAGTTGATTGATGCATAACTTGATATTCCTTGTTTTAAACTATTTGTATCTAGTCACTCTTATGAACTTTGAAGGTGTCCTATGCATTTATGTTTTGCTACTCTATGAGGGACAAGCTGAATACTATTATGCTATGTTTTATTTATGTGAAACAAACAAACGTCTTGCAAAGCATTGTTATTCATGAATCTTTTGTTTGTGCCTTTTCATGTTGCATCATAGTTTCTTTGTCTTATTGCTAGAACTTTGTCTTTCATGCTATGATTGAAGTACTATGATCCCAGCTTTGAATCTTTACAAATACTTTGATCAAGTCTTTGATGGTGCATGTCACCTCAAAAATTATTCTTTCTTTTTATCACTTGCCTACTTGAGGACGAGCAGGAGTTAAGCTTGGGGATATTGATACATTGCAAATGTATCTATAATTTTTGATGTTCCACGCTTGGTTTTATCCACTTTCTTGTGTTTTGTCCACACTTTGGAGTACTTTTCATATGATTTCTTGGACTAACCTATTAACAAGAGCCACAGTGCCAGCTGCCTGTTTTCTGCTATTTTTGGTTCTAGGAAAGTCAGAAAATGAATATTCTCGGAATTGGACGGGACAAAAGCCAAAGTGCCTATTTTTCCGGAAGTCATCAGATGCCAGAATACGATATGGAGAAGGGCCAGAGGGCGGCCACACCACCTGGCCGCGCGGCCAGGCTTGGCCCGCGCCAGGGGGTGGTGTGGGCAGCCCAGGAACCCCCTCGGCCTCTCCTTCCGCGTATATATTGCCCTCGGGACGGAAACCCTAAGGGCCCGATCAAAAATCCACGAAAGAGTCTATACCGCCGTCATCTCCATCCCTAGATCGGGAGGGATCTGAAGCTCTTCCCGGCACCCTGTCGGAGAGGGGAATTCATCCTGGAGGTCTTCTTCATCACCATGCAAGACTCCGGTGTGATGCGTGAGTAATTCATCCTTGGACTACGGATCCATGTAGTAGCTAGATGTCTGGTTCTCCTCCTTTGTGCTTTCATGTTTAGATCTCGTGAGCTCCGTTCATGATCAAGATCATCTATTTGTAATTCTGCATGTTGTGTTTGCGGAGATCCGATGGATATTGAGATGCTATTTCAGATTGATTATTGATTCTATCACGTCTTTGTTATTTGTGATCTTGCATGCTTTCCGTTGTTAGTAGCTATCTTGTCCAAGTAGATGCTAGCAACTCCAAGAGTTAGTATTTATGCTCGATAGTGGGTTCATGCCTCTGGTAATCTGGGGAAGTGACAGAAATCTCTAAGGTACTAGATGTGTTGTTGCTACTAGGGAGAAAACAACAATCCTTTGTTCATAGAACAATCGTATTGTTTACTTTACACGCAGTTCGTAAAGCAATAATATGTTGCTTGCAACTTAATACTGGAGTGGGTTTGGATGATAACCTGAAGGTGGATTATTAGTCATAGATGTAGTTGGATGGCGGTCTATGTATAATGTTGTAATGCCCAATCAAGTCTCAAAGGAGTCAAGATGATTAGTATATGCATATATTGCTTTCTCGATGTTTGTCAATTGCCCCACTGTAATTTGTTCACCCAACATGTTATCTATCTTAAGGAGAGCCACCTCTAGTGAACTATGGATCTCGGTCCTTTTTCTTTACATACAATCTACAAACTATTACTGCTTTGTGTTTACTTTCTGCAAACTATTATTTCTTTCCATTCGATACGTTTAATCCTTTGTTTTCCGGAAAACACGGTGAGATTGACAACCTCATCGCAAGTTGGGGACAAAGCTCTGTGGTTGTGTTGTGCAGGTCTCCACGTTGCTACTAGCACCGGTAGTGCGCCCTGCCAAGGCTCAGCTAGCAACACCTCTGGGGTGTTTCCTTGCTCCTACCGGTTCGATTAAACCTTAGTTTCATAACTGAGGGAAACTTGCTGCTGTGCTCATCATACCTTCCTCTTGGGGTTCCCAACGAGCTCTACATCAACATCGCATCAACATTTTCCTGGCGCCGACACTGAGCCATCAGACACCGTCGCCACACTCTAGATCTCCATGGCCGAAAAGACCACATACTTCACAAAACCGGGACAACTTCTCATAGTTTACCATGACCGTCATCCTCTCGCTGCCCTCGGGATCTAGGCCCACCACCTTCGTGAGTGACTTGTTCACATTGAGCTTCACCCTAACTCGCACGAAGCTATTACCGCTCGCACCCAAGGCATACAGATCAACACTCATCACTTCCCCGATGCGTGCCGCCATATCGCGCACGATCTCCTCCCTGCGGAACAGAGGAGGAATCCCCCTGAGTTGCACCCATGCATGGATTCGGGTTAAGATCACCGATGAAGGATCTGCAATCCTGTCGTATGGATCCAACATCAAACCCTTCTACCGAAATATCCACGGGCCTTCCAACATAGCCTTGTTCCAATCACCCACACATGAAACCTGTAGCACGGACAGATTAAATTCCATCGGCCTTATCATCCATTGTCATGCGAAACCCTAGGCCACATCCATCTTTTGAAAGAAGGGATGGTTACCAAAGTGTTTTGTGGTGTGCACTTTTACCACAGACCATCCATCGTGCGCCCTCTCTCAGGTTGACGAACTCCTCCCTGGGCAGAACGATGTCGTCAAGTTCCTCGTCCTTGAGGACAAGTTCCTTCAGCAGATCTTGCAGGTCCGCAACAGACTTGAGGTTGGACGAGCCCTCCTACATGGGTATCTTTGCCGCCATCGATTTTGCAGCCACAATCGGAATCAATCTCCTAGCCTCTGCCTCCCAACTCCCGCACTCACCAAGGCCGGGAAGACGCACGAGGTGTCCCCTTGATCAGCCCGAACAGGGGAGAGACGAAGGAGGGAGCAGGAACGAGATCAGGATCGGAACATGCCTTTCGCCACTGAGATCGCCAACGGGAGTCAGGAACCCTAGTTTTCTAGGTCTGACACGCATAACGCGACTGTTGGAGTTGCTCTAAGGACAAGTACAACGCCAGAGCTTAGGAGCGACGCTAGGATTTCCATCTTGACCATTTTTCCAGAATCCATGTCGATCTCGGGAACTTTGTTTGCGTCGACGCAAAGTAGATCGTCGAGCGCTTAGCAATTTTTTCCCGGCTCCGTGACTTCCGCGCGGTCTGGTGGTACAGATCTAAGCGCAATCTTTTATCCTTTTTATTATCCCCGTAGCGACTCAAAGAAGCGTCGAGCGCCTAGGACGCTTAGCTGATAATTCAGTTTTTCAGGAATTATTCTTTTACAGGTAAGCGTCTGCCTAAACGTCTATGAGCGTAAAGCGGAGGCCCTAACGAACCACTCAAACCAACCAAGCGTCTCGAGCGATATGAACGTGTTAAACAGGCCGGGCCCATATGAAGTTTTCTTAAGCGAAATGGTGACACGCGTCGCGCGCGCTAGCGAGTGATTCCACCTGAACCGTTTAGTTGCAGCAGGCCCGTGCTCTACCCCCACCCCACCCACTCTTCTCCACCCGACTGAGGAAAGACAGGACGTCATATCAAAAAGAGGAAAGACAGGACGAACAGAGGCATCGGCTGTTCCTCCTCCCCCTCGAAATCCCACCAAAACAGGCATCAAATCCATGGATGTTTAGGGGGATTTCTACCCTACTCCTCCCCAAAGGTAAATCTCCCCTGCACCTCTTAATTTCACCGGTTAATTTGTCCTTTTAGGGCCAATTTCGCAAACCATAGTTAATGCTCTGTAGTTGTAAATCCATGAATTTTTTTACAATGTATTTGATAGTTGGTCTCACTTAGTTGTAGATCCATGTTTGTATGTATGTGTGAATGGATGTGCATGGATCCATATGTGTAATCTGATGCACGCATGATGGACGGGCATTGATGCATATGTGGATTATGATATATACACGTGTATGGATCATGGATGGATGGTTTCTAATCCATGGTATGTATGTGTGGATGGATGGGGGCGTGGATGTGCTATATTTTGCTTGTATATGTATGTAATTGTTGGCATAACGAGGTGAATGATTCATAAGTTGTATACTTTTGTATTGACAGCATGTGTGAATGTTTGTTATGTACATATGCAAACCTAGTTAGATGGATATTGTTAAGAATAAATGTGGCGTATACGTTGATGGATTTATGATGTGTATATTCAATAGTGGACCCAAGAAATTTTCAAAGCCTGGGCAAACTCTAAGTTTAAAGGCTAATGATGCTAATTTTTGGTCTAATTGGTAAAAAAATACACTGCGCGTCCGGCCGGAAGCCCGGGCAGTTGTCGGGCTGGAGGGGCGCTGGATCCGCCACTGTGTATATTTGTTGTGCTTATTATGCCGAATAATTTTTTATGCTCATTTGTTGTTGTTGTTTATTGTATCATGTAGGATGGCTCCTTACTATCCCGGGCCTGACCATGAGTACGGGCGTGAGCATCGTGCGCAACCAGCCGAGAATGGGGATGTACCAACTAAGAATGTGGAGAGATGACAGTCACTCCACAGGCCAAAGTTTCCAACTAACTATGGATTGACGGGCCAGGGATGCTCGTCAAACCGTGGAATTAGGCCTGCATCCCCGCAGGCCTGTAGAACCACGTTCGCCAATGCATTGAGTCTGCAGGCTGACGGCGGCATGTGGGCTCTGGATGCCATGAGGAGCAGAGTCGATGGTGGATTCCAGGTATGATCTGAAGACATGTGGAGATTTCTTATTCAAAATCAACTGGGAAATTCGTATAGGTTCGAAAATAGCTCTTCTTTCCTGGACCAGTGCTATATATGTTTGGTTTGGATTTAGATTTTACTAAGAGTGGTTGTCAGGGCCAAGAGTTTTTGTATGAACAGATCATACATACCCCGGTATCTGCACCATTGCTCAGCCCTATCAAATAGGACTAGATTTAGGGGTGTGCCTTGGCGCACGACCCCATGGCTTTCACACCCGTTTTCATTATGAATCCCGTTAATAATAGATATATGATAAAATGATAGTGTGTTTATGAATTTTCCATTGCAACTCACACAAAACTATGAGATCCAAAAGAATGGGTGCAAGAGTTGTGGCAGTTCATTTGGAGTGAGGAGATTCCTTCCCTTCCTATTTTCTTTGTAGTAACATGTATATCACAATAAGAATACTAATTTAGTATAATAATTCTATAGAAAAATTGGTATTAACAATAGTATACTTCTCCATCAGGTAAATCCGAATACAAACCACTTGATATAGTAATCCACTTCATACTTTCTGGTGGGTTGATTTTGTGGCCGCGGGTCTGTGTGTCCTGATGATACAAGGACACTTGGACAAATTGTACTTACGATCAGCGTTTAGAGCTCTATATTCCTTGATAGTTACCACTAATTCCTATCATATCTGTGAACATATAGAATCGTAGCTCTAGACTGTCTGTAGAAGAACAAAAGTAACTACATAATTGACGTGATATTTATTTTAGACCAGTAGGTGTTCTTCCTATGCAGGTTTAGGAGAACCTAAGTAACCGATGGTCCCCATAGCTGAAGTGGAAAACTGGCGATGGAGATGAATATTCGCTTCTCGGTGAGGTCGAACCCTAGCTCATCACTCATATGACTGTATCATGATGTATGAGCGAGATGTAGCACTCTTTGTAACTGACCATGTGGCCTGCGCTGCTGGCCCCTGTATTATAAGAGTGACCTGAAATGCGCACTGGTATTTTAGAAATGATCCCAAAGGTGTCAGTTATAACCATTGGACCAAATAATCATAAGTGTTTTATTCATGTCCATGTAGTAGTATCTTCTGGTTTGTTCCATCATGTGCGTGCCTTTTTTCCGGCCATGTGCATCAGCTGTCTGTTCATCCAGCAACAGCCTACTAACCAGCATCTTTGAATATAGCCACAAATTATGCACACAGAAAGCACAGATGAAAATAATATTTCTTGCCCTATGGTTAGTAATGGTCATCCAGATTAGCAAAAAAACTTAAGACGAGTGCATCATCGAGTCTTACTCAGTTCTCGCTCTCTACAAAAGCTAAATAATTGCCAAACAAAGCTGAATACAATCATTTTTGTGGCCTGAGTACATGATTAGCAAACCCATTTATGGTGTGTCAGTGCTAGAGTACAACTCAAAAACATTTGGTTTCTAATCACAATAACAGTACCTAAATTAACTGACTCTTTTTTTGAAACGTACCTGAATTCTCAAATAAATATATAAAGGAAGTCACATCAAAGATCCAGACATAAATAAGTTGGTCCTTTTTCAAAATAATAATTATAGTACAAAACGGAACATGCTAATAACCTAAAAACGATAATATAGTGAACATCGAAGTTTACAAAGAAAAGTATGTGGTTTGTGCCTCCAAGTCTGGAGCATACATGAATACCTGAATCAACATCTAGTACTGGACAGCTATTAAGGAGTATTAGTAGGAAAGGAAATAATTGTTTGTATCTGGTTTTGATAGGTGACTGTCGAGGGAGGACAAACACTTGAACCTACTTGTATTTAGAGCATACAAAATAGAAAAAATTGACATACCTTCTTTCCACATATTGGCCAGTTTTATCTGAGTGCCATCCAAGCTTTGATCAGCGTTTGGAGCAAACCATAAAGTATCTTGAAAGAGAGAACCGATGAGACTATTATGACCAACAATCATTAATCCCAGCAGTAGTTCCAATACAAAGAAGCTATAGCCTTTTTATCAACTCAATTCATTCAAAGTTATTGATGGAGGCATATGAAATGAAGCTTCTCCGAAGCGTCACTTGGTGGGTCGACCGTTTTCTAGACCAATGTGCTACATATTTTCAGGATATTTCATGGTGAAACTGGGCCATATTCAGTAAATATATCGCAGAAGCTTGATTACAACTGAGCGGACATGTGCCACTATATATAACAAGTTATGCAAGTGGCAAGCATGTTCAATGCATTGGTCAATGAGAAAAAATGCAAATGAATCTAAATACGAGTAGAAGGATAGAACAATGAACCAACAAACCACGATAGCTTTTAATTTCTCCAAATATATACAAATACTGTTTTGAATCACCATAATTTCTACCTTTATTACTTAATATTTAAGGTGTCCAATAATGATTGCTACCTTTTGCCTGCAGAATTATGAGGAAGCCTACGATCCTCTATTCAGAGCTCTTCTAATATTGATATCCCATAATATATTTATCAGGTCAATACTCAGAACTTCTATGTAGAAATAGTACGCTCTTATCAATTTGGACAAGCAACAATAAAAAAAAGAGTTTAGTGCCTGCAGATCTCTCCACTAAATATCACACAATTATTTGCACAAGATTTTTTTGTCCTGCGTGCCCTAGCTAGAATTCAATGTAAGATGAACTAAAGCAACACCAGATCTAGACCCGCAATGCAAAAGGATGATATGAGAGGAAATATGAGCATGAATCAGGACCAAATAACCCAGTCCCCAAATTTCCCTATGTAGATATTTGTAGGTAAAATAACTCATCCACCAATTTTTCCTACAGATCCACCACATGTACCAAGTATTGTTCAGCCCACAACCTTTAGAATAAAAATTACAAGAGCCGATACTTACCCTCAAAATGACCACATAAATATTATAGAAGTTTAAGTTACAACATCGCGCCAATGTTCATATCATCCGTCCTGTTATGAGCATGTATGTGAATTAGATATAACATATATTAATAACAAAAGGACCAATAGGAAATGTACTTCATGAAGTTTAACAAAATGATCCCATTCTGAACTTCACTTTTTACTCATTCCTCATCCATTTCCTGAGAAACACAACCATAATCAAATTTAATTAGCATTGCGAAAATACGAAGATGGAAAAGGGGAAGATAGCTAGCAGTTGGGGCAGTAGAAGCACCTTGTTCATCACCGTCAGATCCACTTCGCCGGGCTAGAGAGAGACGCACCATTGAAGCCCTGCTTATGCAGGCAACACATGCAAGAAATCTCTCTAGATAAGCTAGAGAAATTCTGCTGCTCAAAAGTATAGTAACATCAATTCATCAAAATGGAATACTACCTTCTGTCTGCTCACCACCAAAGCAGCAAAAATATTTTGAGAAAAAGTCAGTGTTAGAAAAATAAATCCGTGTTAATATCTTAATGAGTGTTGCCCTCATGATTTCTGAGAAAGGACCTCACAACGTGTAGCCAGGACCACAATCAATATAGAAGCATAGAAAATTTTACTGAACAGATTTGATACAGCACACAACAATTATATTTTGACTGAACAAAATGGTTAAACTTCAGTCAAAGTAAATATACAAGCTGAGATT
Organism: Avena eriantha; assembly: GCA_910589775.1. NCBI lineage: Eukaryota > Viridiplantae > Streptophyta > Magnoliopsida > Poales > Poaceae > Avena > Avena eriantha. The sequence continues at coordinate 58,617,511 of OU342743.1, read as the reverse complement.
TTTCCCCCAGCTCTAGCCCTGCTGAACAACTTGTATGCATACATAGAAGAATCTAGACCAATCAAGTAAAGATAAAAGATTAGGGGATTAAACCAAAAGGGAGTAGGGGACGAGAGGATAGAGCAAATCCATAGGACAAAATTTGCACACCTCACTCTTGACATGGTGCTTCCCAAGTGGACACGCTCTGTGATGATGAAGGGGAGGCGGTGGCATGAATGGCTCCGTGACCCAAGCGGCGAGGGGTGAGGACAACCGCGACATCCTCCACCTGCAACCCAGCTTCCTTTGCGAGGACGGTGGGGATGGCGTCGTGCTCCCCCTGCCTGGTCCAGAGATGGAGGAAGAACGGGAAGAACACAGAGATGGAGCGCATCCGCGAACCACCGGCCGTTCCTTCGCCACGAAGTCATGGCGAGCTCGACCTTCAGAGGGACTGGCCGCCGCGCTTGGAGAGGAAGGGGATAGGAGCAGGAGGTCGCGGGAGCAGGAGGGACAAGGCGTGGAGGGCGGGTGGCGGCCATGGAGGCGGACCGGCGTCGGTCGCCGCACGCGAGAAGAAGGTGGCGCTTGCGCGGGAGGCGGCTAGGGTTTCCGATGCGAGACTAAGTGTGTCGTGTCGTGCCGTGTTAAAAACTGATATACGGGGTTCCACTGGCTAAGGGACCAATCGGACGGCTCCTTAAATCTGATTTACCTGAGAGCTCCGCGGGGTAGCGCCGTTTATACTTTTAGATTCTGAAATTAATCTCAAACATAGCAGAACCAGCATATATGATCTCATTACAGAGGTAACAGCATACATGGCTGCACGGCACCTGATGTGCGGTGTTCAAGCATTTCATGCACAAGTTTTACTCCAGGTCACGTATATTAGATATCACTGCCCCTTTTCATAGAGTGGCAGCATTCCTTTCAGGAAGGAGCTGACCAACACGAACGCTCTCTCGGGCTCCGAGTAAGGGACCATATGTCCAGCTCCCCTCACTGTTGCAAACACTAACTCTCCCGTGTATCCTTGAACATACCCTCCAACCTGCAACCATTCATCATTGTCAGTACCAACACGAACAAACTTGTGAAGATCAGGAGGGTAGTCATGGTTACCTCTTTGCCTGCAGTCCATGAGCGCAATGGCTCTGTGACAGTGACACCGAGGTCATGGATGGTGTACCTTGTGCCGGTGAACGGGCATATGGAGTCGAAATCGCCGCTGAAAACATTTATTCGTTATAGACTTTGTTTGGCATGTTAGAAACACCATTGCAGTTCAGTCCGGGATCGATATGTGTTACCTGAACAACCACACCGGAAGTTTGTGCTCCATTAGCCATTTGAGTGTTGCCACCATTGAAGCCGGCGCGCGCGTCTTTCCAGCCCAAGAGCCTGCGCAAGTAGAACATCATTTTAGGATACTGACTGACGGTTAGCTCATAAGGGTAGGGTAATTTGTTTGCTAATAAACGTAGTTTTGTTTTCTCGCAGTTAAACCGTCTTACGTGTTCTTTGAAAATTTCGTGTACAAATCCTTTTGCACCATTGGCCCCTGTAAATTTTTGAAGCGCAAGCCCCTGCACAAGTGGGCCATCAGTTAAGGACAATGACAAATAGCTAATTTGCTTGTAAAGAGAGTTTGTTTGATCTCAGTTAAGCAGTCTTACGTGCAGTGTGACCACACTGTTTCTCTAGCGTGCAAAGCCGTTTGCACCTTGGGATCATTGAGGTAGGCTTGTACGTGATGGTTGCTGCAAGGATCATATCCTGGTATCTGCAAAATTTGGAGCAGAAAAATCTTATTCAGAAAGCAAATATTCAGGGTAACTGCGCCTGCTTATAATTCAGTGCTGCTCTCTTACATAGCTGCTGGGGTAGAATGTTCCATCGGGTGATTCAATGCAAACTGGTCTATATATGTCGTAGGAATCAATGTCAGCAGAATCATGGAGCGCAGCATCATTGCATGCGTCGCCATCTGACCCGTCGAATTTGCAGTTCTTGGTGGTGTTGGCCCTCGACTCATCTGATATCACCCCATGGCTCCATAGGTAGTCATCCCTCCCCTTTGCGTTCATGTCATCATCAAGGAACGGATTTCCAACCTAATTAACCAAGCAGAGGATTGTAAAAGAAACCACTGAAAGTATGCCATTACTATAAAGTGTATATAACTGGGTAATTAATTGGGCATACCAGGATACCCTGTAGGTTTACAGAAGTCCTTGTAACATTGTTCATGTTGTGCCTCAAGATGGTGGCAGCGAGCTGCGGCACATAGTGACCGCCGTAGCTCTCCCCGGAGATGTAGAAGGCTCGGCCTTTATACTCCGGGAACCTCTCGAGCCAGTTGACGAGGAAGACAAGTGCGTCGTCCACCGTCCTCCGGTCTCCGCAGCTGTCGTAGTCGGAGGTCGTGTTGGAGTAGGAGAACCCGACGCCAGCAGGCGATTCCAGGAATATCACATTAGCCACTGCAAAATCTCACATGAGTCACAAGAAATATGTGTACATATTGGATCGATGGTGGTTTAGTTGCTGTGAGCATGTGCCTCACCATTGTTCCAAGCCTGCATGTTTCTGCTGAGATTTTTGTTGTCGCTGTTCACGCGGAATGGGCCCAGCTCCATCATCGCCCCGTAGCCAATCGACGAGCATCCAGGACCTGTAAATGCATCCTCAAGTAAGCATATAGATAGTAGAAAACACAAGAGGTTAATCAACTGGAAGCATATTCAAAGTGACAAGCCTCCATTCAGCCACAGGAGGAGTGGCTTCGCTGCCGGGTCGGTCGCTGTCTCGACGAAGTAGTAGAAGAGTGCCCGGCCGTTCTTCTCGTCGACGGTCACGTACCCACCGTACTGGTTGAAGTCGACCACAGGTTGCCCCGGCAGCGCAGGGATCTTATCAGCGGCCTTCAGCTTGGCCTGGTCAGAGACAGAGTACTCTGCCCTGGTGATCCTGGAAGTAGCAGTTAATCGTACCCTCGGCTCATCTACTCTGTAGGCATTGCTACTGCTCCTTCTGTACCGGATGAACTCTCTGAGTTGAGCTTCTTGCGATGCATCTGCGTGCAACGTGGCCACGCAGATGAGGAGTAGACCGAAGGTGGTGATCCTCATCTTCAGATGAAATGAGTAGCTGCTGCCAAGATGACTAAGATGGCTTTGGTCGGGGCTATATATAATGGCTGGGCTTACGCGTGATGGAATGAGAGGATTAATCATCCTATACCTCGTATCGTCTCTCAGATTTTTGGAGGCTGGTTACGTGTGGTAGAAGTAGAATAAAAGCTAAGCTCACACACTCTGGTGGGTGCGGCAATTAAGTTGACCGAATTTGGCTATGTTGAAATGAGGCAGTTTTCGAATAAAAGTAACTAATCTACCTCTCGCAGGCTATTTAATTCTCTATCACATGATTTATATCATGGTCTGGTATTTTAGGAAGTTGCTTTGCTTGCTAGATATACTTCGTAGTCCAAATATATAGTAAGAGCCATCCGAATTTGAGTCTACCTCTGAGCATAAGTTTGATAAACAAAATATGAGCTATATCCCACAAAAGTATACCATTTGATTCTAACTCGAAATAAGTCTTTAATAGTGTGATTTTTGTTGCAAGTAATTTATTTTGTTACTGTAAATTATGTTCGAAGTTAGATTAAAAATTCAACAGTGTATTATATATTTGGAAGGAGGAAGTACAAAGCTACACATTCTAGTATGTGTGACAGTTATGTTGATCAACTGGATTATGAAGAAATGAATTTTTTTATAAACGGAAAGTAATTAGTCATGTGTAGCATATGTCTACGAGTGCATCATCTGATTACAATTGTGATACTTTACTGCAGTGACCATTGGAGCAGGAGTTGGTCCTTTGGAAACGCGAGGTTAGTGTTGGCACAATGGTGGAATACTAATAGGGCTATGCACAAAAATCTCATTTTTTAGCTCATCGCTTTTTCCGCACCCAGTGATGCAACTCATGTATCAACATTGAAATAAATTGGTTTCGTTGTATTTTCGAATGCAGAGACTGAGAAAGGTTTTATGTTCAACAAAGTGTTATACCTTCAACATTTCTTCAATATTATTAGAAAAAAAATTATATTTGCATACTCCACCTACCCACTTACACATATGGATTTTTCTCTAGTTAAATGATTAGCTATTGGTAAAATGGCAAAGATAGATTTGGTTGGTGTCATAATGGTTGAGCATAATGGAAGGAGTATTTTGAGATGATTAGTCTTGCCATCATGTATTGTGTCTCATATTTTGGGAGATTGGTTGCAGGTGGTAGAGTGGAAGGTACAATAACACATTTCAGTCAGTGCACAAGTCTTGCCATCACAGGCTATCTATAGATGACAGGAATGAACTCTCTGAGTTGAGCCTCTTGCGATGCATCTGCGTGCAACGTGGCTACGCAGATAAGGAGGAGTAGGCCGAAGGTGGTGTTCCTCATGATCTTTTCTGGTGAAATGAGTTGTTGTTGCCAAGATGGTGACGATGTATTTGGTTGGTTTATATATAATGGCTGGGCTTAGGCATGATGGGAGTATTTTGAGAGGATTAATCATATTACCTCTTATGGTCTCTCACAGTTTTGGAGGTTGGTTGCGAGTGGAGAATGAAAGCTAAGCTTACACATTCTGGTGGGTGCGACAACTAAGTTGACCGAACTTGGCCATGTTGAAATGAGGCAGCTTTCAAATAAAAGTAACTATTCTACCCCTTGTAGGCTATTTAATTCTATATCACATTACTGGCGGGTGCTGCAACTAAGTTAACCGAACTTGGCCATGTTGAAATGAGGCAGTTTTCAAATAAAAGTAACTAATCTACCCCTTGTAGGCTATTTAATTCTATATCACTTGACTTATATCATGGTCTGGTATTTTAGGAAGATTCTTTGCTTGATAGATATACTTCGTGGTCCAGATATATATGAGCCATCTGAATTTGAGTCTACCTTCGACAATAATTCGATAAACAAAATATGAGCTATATCCCACAAAAGAACCATCTGATTATAATTCGAAATAATTCTTTAATGGTGTAATCTATATATTGTTTCCATAACTCATGTTCAAAGTTAGATTCGAAATTCAAGGGTGTATTATATTTTTGGACGGAGGGAGTAGAAACTATGCACACACACATTCTACAGTATGTGTGACAGTTACGTTGATCAATTGGATTATGCAGAAATGAAATTGGTTTTTATAAAAGGAAAATAATTGATCATGTGTAGCATATCTATACGTGTGCATCATCTGCTTGCAACTGTGATACTTTACTGCAGTGGTCATTGGAGCAGGAGTTGGGCCTTTGGAAATGTGAGGTTAGAGTTGGCGCCATGGTGGCATACTAATAGGGCTATGTAATATTTGATTTTTTTTCTCATTTTTTAGCTTATATAACCCATGTATCAACATTGAAATTAATTGGTTTCGTTGTATTTTTGAATGCAGAGACCGAGAAATGTTTTATGTTCAACAAAGTGTTATACCTTCAAGATTTCTTCCATATTGGTTCGTTCCATAATGGTTGGGCATAATGGAAGGAGTAATTTGAGATGATTAGTCTTGCCATCACGTATTGTGTCTCATATTTTTGGAGATTGGTTGCGGTAGAGTGGAAGGTATACTCACGTACACATTTCAGTCAGTGTCTCATATGATGGGAATGAGTATTTTGAGAGGATTAATCATAATACCTCTTATTGTCTCTCACAGTTTTGGAGGTTGGTTGCGAGTGGTAGAATGAAAGCTAAGATCGCACGTTCTTACGGGTGTGACAATAAAGTTGACAGATTTGGCTGTGTGAAATGAAACTGTTTCCAACAAAAAGGTAACTTATCTACCCCTTTCGGGCCATTTAATTCTGTATATCACTTGACTTATACCATGGTCTGGTATTTTAGGAAGTTGCTCGCTTGGTAAGATAGAAAGCTATGCTCACACATTCTAGTAGGTGGGCCAGATACATTGATCAGTTTGGATAGACAGGATTGACATTGCGGTTTTATAATGGGAAACTAATCACTTCTAGCATGTTTATGTGTGTGTCATCTGGTTTCAGTTGTGATACTTTACTGCAATGGCCACTAAAGCAGGATTTGAATCTTTGGAAACAAGAGGCTTGAGTTGGCGCCGGTATAATTAATAACAGGCCCATGTAATATTTGTTTTCTCTCTTTTATGTAGCTTGTCGCTTTCTTTTGCGTCCAGTGATGCATGGCGTGTATCATCAACGCTCTAAATTGGAATGAGCATTTTGAGAGGCTTAATCATGGTACGTCGTATCGTCTCTCATATTTTTGGAGGTTAGCTGCGGGTGGTATAATGAAAGCTAAGCCCCCACATTCTAGTGGGTGCGGCAATTAAGTTGAGCGGATGGTCACGTTTGTCGAAGGTGATGCATGACTCGCTTCCACTGAGGTACTCAGTGGTGGCTGGTGGCGAGTGTGTGGCCAAGTCGACTTGGCGAGTGATGGCCTTCTGCACCCTATTGGAGGGGCGTCCTTTTTGGATCATCATGGTGCCCATGGCTCGTGGGTACGGTTCGCCTCCGTGGTGCTGCTCCGGTGCAGCTGCATTCGGGGGTGGCCCAGGTGGTGGTGGCGGTGCGCCATGTGCCACGGCGCCTGGAGCGGCTCCGTAGCCTCTTTCGACTATGTTGCAGTTCATCCGAACTAATCCCTCATGTAGCTTGAGGAACTCGCGGCAGTCCTTGAGGAGGTGGCTGGACTTCCTCTTGCCATCATGCTTGTCGATGTAGAAGTGCACTGTGCAAGGCCCGGACAGTTTGTCCTCAATGGAGTTCGCGGGTGTCTCATCGCGAGTGCGGCGTTGCCACACCTGCGTGGTTTTTCCGGAGTCGCGGTATCTGCCGCCACGGTATCTGCTGTTGCGGTTATCATCGCGTCTGTCGGGGTAGCCAGCGGCGACCATGTTGACATCATCGCGGTCATCGTAGATGCGCATGCGGCGCTTGCCTCGGCGGTTGCGTCTGTGTTCGAGTTCCGCCTCTTCGTCGGAGTGAACGCGATTTTTCACCGAATCTTCTCCATCGGCCCACCGATTTCACGATTTCCATCAGGTGGTCGATTGTCTGGGGCTTTGAGCGCCCCAACTCCTCCCTGAGTTCTAGGCGGCGGTCGCCACCGTTGAATGTGTCAATCGCGTGATCTTCCGAGATGTTCTCTGCGGAGTTCTTGATGATGGACCACCTTTGGATGTAGGAGCGCAGCGATTCGCCAGATCTTTGCTGGCAACATCTCAGCTCTTCGATTGATGCAGGCCGCTTGTATGTGCCCTTAAAGTTGCGCACGAAGCTGTAAACCAGCTCATTCCAACTGCGAATGGATCCGCGTGGGAGGTTATTGAGCCATGCTCAAGCGACGCCCTGCAGCTGTAGCTACAAGCATTGCATGGCCGTGCTCCGACCGCCTCCGTGGAGTCTTACGGAGGAGATGTGGTCCTCTAGCCAGATCTTTGGGTCCTGTAGGCCATCAAACTTCGGGTTCTCTGACGGGAGTTTAAACCCTTTAGGCATCGCTTCTGCCTAATGGATCTGCTGAAGCATCTGGCGCCGCAGAGCTCCCCATCTTCTTCTTCTGTGTAAGTCGACCGAGCACGTCGTGCCCTTGATTTGTCGATCTTGCACTGCGTGAGGTCGTCGCGCGCATCGTAGTCACGGTTGTATCGCCGTGAGCGGCGGCGTCGAGACAGGTCGTGACTGTCATCGCTGGACGAGGGCAAGGAGTAGCGCTTTGCTAGCACTTTACCCTTCTTTGGGTCTGGTGTTGGCTCCTTGTCGAGGGCGGCCTCGATTAATCCCAAGCCCGCGATCGTAGATCGGTGCATGGTGGTTCGGGGATCTCTAGCTGGCGGCTGGTTGTTGAGGAGGTACATGGTGGCTGCTGTCACTCCAGCCTGCGGCGTCCTGGGGACCACGTTGCCTCGTGTGTCGACTGTCATAGAGCCGAAGTCGAGGACTTTTGCGGCTTCTATGCGTTCTTGCTTGGTGAGATGGGCCATCCGCAATTGCCTCTTCTTGGCGAGGTACTCGTTGCCTCTTGAGGAGGATCCTCAGTAGGAGGAGAGCCCAGCGCGACGAAGGCTCGATTCGTCCACTGCCTTTTTACGCACTTCGAGTTGCGCGATTGTTTGCAGTTGGCGCTTGAATTCTTCCTTCAGGAGCCAGTGATAGCCCATCAGCAGTTCTTGCGGGGATCCGAAGGGTAGAGGGGCGCCTCGTAGGGCCTTGCGGCAGCAAGCCCATTCTTGCTCGTTGAGCCTGATTACGACGCGTTCGCCGGTTTTCTCATTTATTATGGATGTAGGTTCGACTTCTCCTCCATTATCGACGGGGGTGCGATTGCCACCGTTGCCGCCGTTGCCACCATTGCAGGCGTTAGGCGGATCGGTCCCGTTACCGGGATTACCACCGTTGTCGCGATTAGCAGAGGTATCGCCTGCATTGATGACGGCGCACATGTAGTGATTGGGGAAGCTGTTGCTTCCACAACTCTCAGATCCGGAACCGTAGGTTCCATCTTCAGTGGCCAGATCGCTCAGATCGGAGTCGCGACTGCTGTCGCTTACTGTGTTCTCGACTGCTGCCGGGGTGTTGAGCTCGTTGAGGGTGCCGATCGATGGAGGGAACCATGATGCTGGGGCAATCGCCGGCGCTGTCGGCTGATCAGGCATGTGAAGCGTGCCCATCTGGCCAAACTTGGAAGCGGAAGCTCCAGAGCGCCAGGCTGATTCCGTCGCCCACGGACTCGAAGGCCGGGCGAGTGGCCGACGTGTGGACGGTGAAGTCGAACGCGCCGAAGAGCTGGCGAATCTCCGTTGTTATGGAGTTGTAGATCGCAGTTGATGGGGCCGAAGAAGCCACAACATCAGCACTCCCAATTCTCACAGACAACGGCAATTGACGAGGGTTTAACTCATCAATGCCCATTGTTATGGACTTGGGTTTTGGAGAAGGAGGGAGCGTTGGAGACATCTATCAGCTAGCAAACAAGCACACAGAGGACAAAGATTTACCCAGGTTCAGGCCTCGTAGAGGTCCCTACTCCTGCTTGTCTGCTCATGGAATTATCGAAGGAACCGAAAGTTACAATGGTTCGCAGATGCAATCTGGCGAGGGTGGTGGAAAACTAGGGTTGCGTGTGTCCTCCTCGCTGCCCCCTCCTAGTCTTTATATAGATAGGCTAGGTCCCGGGTAGCAGGTCGAGTCGGTTACAAGTTAGGGTTTCCCCTTTAAACTTTCTATCTTTAACTTCTTCTTGTTCTTCAAGCAATCGAGAGTCCGTAGGTTACTCGAATCCTTCGTTTGGGCCTTGGCGACACTGTGGGCCTGTACGTATTTAGATAATATATACCAAGCTCGAGTACCTGTAGGGTATACCCATGTCACGTGTACTTCTTGGATATTTCTTTGGGTGACACGGGTGGAATCCCCAAGCTTGAGCTTTAGTCCATCCTTCATCTCATTACTCATTCCTTCCATACACCTGAAATTTTTCCTTCATACAAAACTTCACACAATCTTTATTAGCAACATTAGTGCACTTAAAATAATAAGTCTTTAGGTTCAGTTCCAACACCAATAAAACTTCCATTAAAACACAAGCTACTGTAGTACTTCCCTCAAAAAGCTCAATTCCCCAAAAGAACTCAAAAAGGAACCAACAAGAACCAAATGCAAATAATGCCAGAAATCTGTCAAAACAGACCAGCAGGTAAAGACGAATTTTTTCGAAGACCTTCTGTTGCTCAAATCGAAAAGTGTTGAACTAACGAAACTTAGATAACAACCTGGGGCAGAAGAACAAAAATTCACGCCTCAAAAGGACATACAAAGATTTTACACGAATTTTTACGGTGAAGCACATAAATCTGTTTCGGGACAGCAACTTTCCCAATCATTACTTCTCTCTCATTAGAGGTTACTCTTGGCACAAAAAGAAAATAAAAACGATAAGGAGCGGTTATTACTGAGGTAATAACTTCTAAGACTCATCTAAAACTTTTGGGTTATCTCCAATAAGTACTTTTTCTTTAACGCCTTTAAGTTAGGCATGATAGTTTGAGAAGATGCTCACATAAGAAATATGAATTAAAGTAAAAGAGAGCATCAAGAAGCAAATTCAAAGCATATATAAGTCTAACCCACTTCCTATGCATAGGAATCTTGTAAAGAAACAAGTCTTGAAAGCATAAAGCAACAAGCATAGTAAAGCAAAACAAGTGCAACTTCAAGACTTTCAACATAAAGAGGTGAAACTTAATATTATTGAGATGCATAAAACCATGCTTCCTGATACGTCCAAAACGTATCTACTTTCCCGAACACTTTTGCTATTGTTTCTCCTCTATACTTGTGTGATTTGGATGCAACTAATGTGAACTGATGCTGTTTTCAACAGAATTGCCTTGGTGTCTACTTTTTGTGCAGAAAATCGACTATCAGGAAACATCCCGGAAAATATGCCAGAACTCCTATTTGACCCGAAGACTCCAGGAGCCAGAATACGAGACGGAGAAGAGCCCTGGGGTAGCCACACCACCTGGTGGCGCGGGCCAGGCCAGGCCACGCCAGGGGGTGGTGTGGGCCTCCCAAGCACCCCCTCGACCTCTCTCTTCGCCTATAAGAAGCCTTCTAACCTAAAAACTCCAGGGGGGTCGACGTTTTTCCAAAAGGAGTTCCGCTCCACCGCCACCACCAAATTCCACGAAACAGCACCAGAAACTCTGTTCTGGCACCCTGCCGGGACGGGGAATTGGAGGAGATCATCGCCATCATCATCACCATCGCTTCTCCATCGACCATCCATGTTTCCCCCATCTATGAGTGAGTAATCCCCTGCTGTAGGCTATGGGGATGGTAGGGATTGGATGAGATCGTTAATGTAATGGCATCAGATTGTTAGGGCATGGTGCCTAGTATCTTTTATTAGTGCTTTATGACTTTGTTGCAACTTGTTGTGCTTAATGCTTGTCACTAGGACCCGAGTGCCATGATTTCAGATCTGAACTTATTATTGATTCGTTATGATAGTATTGTTTCTGGTCTTATCTACAAGTTGTGTACACACGTTGTTGTCCGGAACCTATGGCCCCGAAGTGACAGAAATCGGGATAACCGGAAGGGAAAGGCTTTGATGTGAGGATCACATGTGTTCACGGAGTGTTAATGCTTTGCTCCGGTGCTCTATTAAAAGGAGCACCTTAATTGCCAGTAGTTCCCTAGAGGCCCCGCTGCAAACGGGCTGGCAGGACAAAAGATGTTGTGAAAGTTCTCATTGCGAGCACGTATGACTATATATGGAACACATGCCTAGGATTGTCTAGTACTTGGGTGCTTTATCTTATTTATCTGCAATTGCCCTATGTTCTTATTGCTATGTGAATTGTCTTGTCCATGCAACGCCCGTCCATCCATCCATATGCCTACCGCACTCGAATCCCACTGTTTACTGCTTTTGTTACTACTATCTTTGTTTTACTATTGCTGTTACTTTACTATTCCTACTACAAAACAGTTGCTACTGATAAACTGCTGTGAGCAAGATTGTTTCCAGGTGCAGCAGAATTGACAACTCGGTTGTTAAGGCTTATAAATATTCTTTGGCTCCCCTTGTGTCGAATCAATAAATTGGGTTTCACTTCCCTCGAAAATACTGCGATACACCCCCTATACTTGTCGGTCATCACTTCCCTCTCTCATAATAAATTTCAGTAGCATCATGAATGAAATTAACAATATAACTATCACATGAAACATTCTTATCATGAGACACATGCATAAAAGAATTAATACTCCCCACATAAACATAGTCATTCCTATTAATTGTAGTGGGAGCAAATTCAACAAAATAGCTATCATTATTATTCTCATCACCATAATCATCAAATATAGGAGGCATATTGTAATCATAATTAATTTTCTCCTCAATAGTAGGTGGACTGAAAATATCATATTCATCATTGTAATCATCATATATTGGAGGCATAGTATCATCAAAGTAAAAAAATCCTCCGTGCTTGGGGGACTAAAAATATCATGCTCATCAAAACCAGCTTCCCCATGCTTAGACTTTTCCATAGCATCAAAAATAATGGTGTTCAAAGAAATTCATACTAATAACATTGCTATTAGCATGCAAATAAAGTTCCATAGGTTTTTAAATTTTCTCTTCAAACACTTCATGTCCTAACTCAAGATAAATACTATAAGGCTCTCTAATTTTGTTGTTGTTTTCCATTAAGCCTAACTAGTAAAAACAAGAAACAAAAAGATATAATTGCAGAATCTAAAGGAAATAGGAGGATGTGAGTACCTTTTACCATACCTCCCCGACAACGGTGCTAGAAAATAGTTTGATGTCTACGCACTTCTATTCTTGTAGACAATTGTTGGGCCTCCAAGTGTAGAGGTTTGTAGAACAACATCAAGTTTCCCTTAAGTGGATCACCCAAGGTTTATCGAACTCAGGGAGGAAGTGGTCAAAGGTATTCCCTCTCAAGCAACCATGCAATCAAGATACAAGAAGTGTCTTGTGTCCCCAACGCACCCACTACACTTGTCAGGTGTATAGGTGCACTAGTTTGGCGAAGAGATAGTGAAATACAAGTGGTATGGATAATTATATGTGGTAACGGTGATAAAAAATAGCTTGATGGCATGAAAAAGACTAAAGGAAAACTAAAATAAAGATGGAAGGAAGCAAACATGTAACAGATCTAATTGCAAACGGTGTTTCAATGCTTAGAAACAAAGCCTAGGGATCATACTTTCACTAGTGAACACTCTCATATAATATCATCTCTTTATGATACTACTCTTAACTACTCTCCGGTTGGACACTCTAATCGATGGTAGGGCTATAACAGCACACCTCAAAGTTTTCTTTCCACATCTAGATAACCCCACAGTGTCACCTTGAGCACTAGATGGTTCCAACAAACACCACAATTTCATAAAGAAATCCAACTCCAAATATAACTCATAACAAGTATTTGTAATCTCTAGCCTAAGTGCCAACATGGTGTGCACACTGTCAACTTCACACACATGGGGAGAGCAGAGATCTATTAAAGCACTTGAGTAGCAAGGTAGATCTATAGATTACAAGCTCATGATCTCAATAAGATCTTGCATAGAGAGAGAGAGATGAACACATAGCTACCGGTAGAACCCTTAGCCTCGAGAGAGAACTACTCCCTCCTCATCATGGGAATCAGCAATGGTGATGGAGATCGATGGAGATGGCTCCGGGGGCACTTCCCCGTCTTAGCAGGGTGCTGGAACAGAGACTTTCTGTCCCCCGAATCTCCCCTTTGGTGGTGGCGGCGCTGCGGAACTTTTCGTGGCTGGAGGCTGGACGATTTAGGTTTTTGCATCGGGAGGCATCTTATAGGCAGAGAGGCAAGGTCGGTGGGAAGCTAGGGGGCCCACACCATGCCCTAGCGCGGCCTGGGAGGACCCGTGCCTAGGGGTGGTTTGGCCATCCTGTGTCCCCCTTCGTCTCTCCTTCTGGCTCCGTGAATCTTCGGAGAAATAATGACTTTGGCTTTTGTCCGGTCCAATTCCGAGAATATTCATTTTCAGACTTTCTGGAACCAAAAACAGTAGAAAACAGGCAACTGGCACTGTGGCTCTTGTTAATAGGTTAGTCCAAGAAATCATATGAAAAGTACTCCAAAGTGTGGACAAAATATAAGAAAGTAGATAAAACCAAGCATGGAACATCAAAAATTATAGATACGTTAGCAACATATCACTCCCCGGCAACGGCGCCAGAAAATCACTTGCTGACTCGTGTACTAACGAACTCCTTGGGGAACCCCAAGAGGAAGGTATGATGAGCACAGCAGTAAGTTTCCCTCAGTTATGAAACCAAGGTTATCAATCCAGTAGGAGCAAGGAAACACCTCAAAGGTGTTGCTAGCTGGTCTTTGGCAGGGCGCACTACCGGTGTCGATAGCAACGTGGAGACTTGCACAACACAACCACATAACTCTATCCCCAACTTATGATGAGGTTGTCAATCTCACCGGTTTTGCTGAAAACAAAGGATTAAACGTATCGAGTGGAAGAAAGTAATAGTTTGTAGAAAGTAAACACAAAGCAGTAAACAATTGATTGTAGATTGATGGTAAAACAAAGGACCGGGGTCCATAGTTCACTAGAGGTGGCTCTCCTTAAGATAGATGACATGTTGGGTGAACAAATTGCAGAGGGGCAATTGACAAACATCGAGAAAGCATACAAGCATATACTACTCATCTTGACTCCTTTGAGATTCGATTGGGAATTACAACATTATACATAGACCGTAATCCAACTGCATCTATGACTAATAATCCACCTTCAGGTTATCATCCGAACCCCCTCCAGTATTAAGTTGCCAGCAACAGATAATTGCATTACGCATTGTGTGTAAAGTAAACAATACGATTGTTTTATGAACAAAGGATTGTTGTTTTCTCCCTAGTAGCAACAGCACATCTAGTACCTTAGAGATTTCTGTCACTTCCCCAGATGACGAGAGGCATGAACCCACTATCGAGCATAAATACTAACTCTTGGAGATGCTAGCATCTACTTGGCCAAGATAGCTACTAACAACGGAAAGCATGCAAGATCACAAATAACAAAGACATGATAGAATCAATAATCAATCTGAAATAGCATCTCAATATCCATTGGATCCCCGCAAACATAACATGTAGGAATTACAAATAGATGATCTTGATCATGAACGGAGCTCACAAGATCTAAACATGATAGCACAAAGGAGGAGAACCAGCCATCTAGCTACTACATGGACCCGTAGTCCAGAGATGAACTACTCACGAATCACACTAGAGGCTTGCATGATGATGAAGAAGGCCTCCAGGGTGAATTCTCCCCTCTGGCAGGGTGCCGAGAAGAGCTTCAGACCCCTCCCGATCTAGGGATGGAGATGACGGCGGCTACAAACTGTTTCGTGGAATTTGGATCGGGTACTTAGGGTTTCTGTATCAGAGGCAATATATAGGAGAAAGGAGAGGCTGAGGGGGTGCCTGAGGCGGCCAGACCACCCCTGGCGCGGGCTAGGCCTCGCCGCGCGGCCAGGTGGTGTGGCCGGGCCCCAGCCCCTCTCCGTCTCGTATTCTGGCTCCTGGTGTCCATTGGTGAAAAACTGACTTTGGCTTTTGTCCCATCCAATTCCGAGAATATTCATTTTCTGACTTTCCTGGAACCAAAATAGTAGAAAACAGGCAGCTGGCACTGTGGCTCTTGTTAATAGGTTAGTCCAAGAAATCATATGAAAAGTACAGCAAACTGTGGACAAAACATAAGAAAGTAGATAAAACCAAGCATGGAACATCAAAAATTATGGATACGTTAGCAACGTATCAACATCCCCAAGCTTAACTCCTGCTCGTCCTCGAGTAGGTAAGTGATAAAAAGAAAGAATCATTTTTGAGGTGACATGCACCATCATAAACTTGATCAAAGTATTTGTAAAACAATGATAGCTGGGATCATAGTACTTCAATCATAACATGAAAGATAAAGTTCTAGCAATAAGACAAAGCAACTATGTTGCAACATGAAAAGGCACAAACAAAAGATTCATGAATAATAATGCTTTACAATATGTTTGTTTGTTTCACATAAAGAAACATAGCATAGTGGCATTCAGCATGTCCCTCATAGAGTAGCAAACATAAATGCATAGGAAACCTTCAAAGTTCATAAGAGTGACTAGATACAAATATTTTAAAACAAGCAATATCAAAGCTATGCATCAATCAACAAGTCTTGGGACAATGCACATAGAACTAAGAATGGCTACTATGCTCTCAAAGTAGGTGCATAAACATATAAAGTGGAGACTCAAGATAAAAGTAAAAGAAATGCCTTCATAGAAGGAAGTAGGGATTCAAGTCTCATAAAGAGCTTCCAAAAAGTATGGTACTTATTAGCTTTCAGCTCTCATTGCCCCTATCATAAGCATCTTGAAGGTGATTAAGGTTACAGTGACACAACTAAGAGGATATGCTTGACAGTTATAAGCCGAAATCTCATGCCCCTTACTTACGAAGACCGAACCTGATGCTACTCAACTTTAGTCACAAGTAAGCTCTTGTCATTGTAAGTACATATGTAGCATAGAGAACTGCCAACGGGTACCCCTTGCACATGATACAGGAGCTATCCCATAATCAAAATGACAAGGCAAGCAGACAATGAGCATCTCAACGATCTTTTTATTTGCTATTTGCATAGGTTTTTATTGAGGATGCTTCGTAGAGTGCTCATTATGGTTATGCTGCAAGTTTCCACCATGATTAGGCATGGCTTAGGCTAGCGGCCCAGGCATTTCTCTAACACAAATACAAACTCCATGATCTTACAAGTTCCCCTCTTATTTCACACCGCCGGGATCCATAAGCAAAAGACCATGATATCAACGGGGTACAAAGTACATGTGCAATGTTAAAAGCGTTCCCCATGATACATGGTTCTGCTAACTTCAACTTATAAAGCGCAAGCATATACGCAACAAATATGGACGCAATGTTTCAAGTTTATTAAGTGCAAGAAAGTAAAGTGTGCCATCAAGTTCGTGAGAGCTTTAATCACTAGTTTTCTCATAACAAGTTTAATTCGGAAGGTAGACAAAAACATGAATATACTTGGAATAGCATATTCTAATAGGTAGGTATGGTGGACTCTTTGGAATAACTTGGTTTTAGGAGTTGGATGCATGAGTGGAACTCATACTTGGTTACGAATGCTAGCAAAAGACTGGGAGCGACCAACTAAGAGAGCAATAATGGCAATAATCATGCAGAGCGACAAAACATCATTGATCAAAGAATAAAGTGATACTAAAAGTTGAAAACTAAAGGATCATAAAGGATATGGTGACTTGGGATAGTCATAACATGGTGTGAGCATGTGCCAACTAAGAGAGCAATAATGGCCATAATCATGAAGAGCGACAAAACATCATTGATCAAAGAATAAAGTGATACTAAAAGTTGAAAACGAAAGGATCATAAAGGCTATGGTGACTTGGGATAGTCATAACATGGTGTGAGCATGTGCCAAGTTAACCCAATAAAGCATCAAAGGAGAATACCACAATACTATGCTTTAATATGCTAAAACAACACATGATTCTTTCAAGGCACATTAAGTAATCTTAATTGTTTATAACAAGTCATGCTACAGCAAAGAATACTAATTATATTTTGACTGAACAAAATGTTAACTTCAGTCAAAGTAAATATACAAGCTGAGATTTTTCCCCCAGCTCTAGCCCTGCTGAACAACTTGTAGCATACATAGAAGAATCTAGACCAATCAAGTAAAGATAAAAGATTAGGGGATTATAACCAAAAGGGAAGTAGGGGACGAGAGGATAGAGCAAATCCATAGGACAAAATTTGCACACCTCACTCTTGACATGGGTTGCTTCCCAAGTGGACACGCTCTGTGATGATGAAGGGGAGGAGTCGGTGGCATGAATGGCTCCGTGACCCAAGCGGCGAGGGGTCGAGGACAAACCGCGACATCCTCCACCTGCAACCCAGCTTCCTTTGCTGAGGACGGTGGGGATGGCGTCGTGCTCCCCCTGCCTGGTCCAGAAGATGGAGGAAGAACGTTCAGTTCACAGAGATGGAGCGCATCCGCGAACCACCGGCCGTTCCTCGCCACGAAGTCATGGCGAGCTCGACCTTCAGAGGGACTGGCCGCCGCGCTTGGAGAGGAAGGGGATAGGAGCAGGATGGTCGCGGAGCAGGAGGGACAAGGCGTGGAGGGCGGGTGGCGGCCATGGAGGCGGACCGGCGTCGGTCGCCGCACGCGAGAAGAAGGTGGCGCTTGCGCGGGAGGCGGCTAGGGTTTCCGATGCGAGACTAAGTGTGTCGTGTCGTGCCGTGTTAAAAACTGATATACGGGGGTTCCACTGGCTAAGGGACCAATCGGACGGCTCCTTAAATCTGATTTTACCTGAGAGCTCCGCGGGGGGTAGCGCCGTTTATACTTTTAGATTCTGAAATTAATCTCAAACATAGCAGAACCAGCATATATGATCTCATTACAGAGGTAACAAGCATACATGGCTTGCACGGCACCTGATGTGCGGTGTTCAAGCATTTCATGCACAAGTTTTACTCCAGGTCACGTATATTAGATATCACTGCCCCTTTTCATAGAGTGGCAGCATTCCTTTCAGGAAGGAAGCTGACCAACACGAACGCTCTCTCGGGCTCCGAGTAAGGGACCATATGTCCAGCTCCCCTCACTGTTGCAAACACTAACTCTCCCGTGTATCCTTGAACATACCCTCCAACCTGCAAACCATTCATCATTGTCAGTACCAACACGAACAAACTTGTGAAGATCAGGAGGGTAGTCATGGTTACCTCTTTGCCTGCAGTCCATGAGCGCAATGGCTCTGTGACAGTGACACCGAGGTCATGGATGGTGTACCTTGTGCCGGTGAACGGGCATATGGAGTCGAAATCGCCGCTGAAAACATTTATTCGTTATAGACTTGTTTGGCATGTTAGAAACACCATTGCAGTTCAGTCCGGGATCGATATGTGTTACCTGAACAACCACACCGGAAGTTTGTGCTCCATTAGCCATTTGAGTGTTGCCACCATTGAAGCCGGCGCGCGCGTCTTTCCAGCCCAAGAGCCTGCGCAAGTAGAACATCATTTTAGGATACTGACTGACGGTTAGCTCATAAGGGTAGGGTAATTTGTTTGCTAATAAACGTAGTTTTGTTTTCTCGCAGTTAAACCGTCTTACGTGTTCTTTGAAAATTTCGTGTACAAATCCTTTTGCACCATTGGCCCCTGTAAATTTTTGAAGCGCAAGCCCCTGCACAAGTGGGCCATCAGTTAAGGACAATGACAAATAGCTAATTGCTTGTAAAGAGAGTTTGTTTGATCTCAGTTAAGCAGTCTTACGTGCAGTGTGACCACACTGTTTCTCTAGCGTGCAAAGCCGTTTGCACCTTGGGATCATTGAGGTAGGCTTGTACGTGATGGTTGCTGCAAGGATCATATCCTGGTATCTGCAAAATTTGGAGCAGAAAAATCTTATTCAGAAAGCAAATATTCAGGGTAACTGCGCCTGCTTATAATTCAGTGCTGCTCTCTTACATAGCTGCTGGGGTAGAATGTTCCATCGGGTGATTCAATGCAAACTGGTCTATATATGTCGTAGGAATCAATGTCAGCAGAATCATGGAGCGCAGCATCATTGCATGCGTCGCCATCTGACCCGTCGAATTTGCAGTTCTTGGTGGTGTTGGCCCTCGACTCATCTGATATCACCCCATGGCTCCATAGGTAGTCATCCCTCCCCTTTGCGTTCATGTCATCATCAAGGAACGGATTTCCAACCTAATTAACCAAGCAGAGGATTGTAAAAGAAACCACTGAAAGTATGCCATTACTATAAAGTGTATATAACTGGGTAATTAATTGGGCATACCAGGATACCCTGTAGGTTTACAGAAGTCCTTGTAACATTGTTCATGTTGTGCCTCAAGATGGTGGCAGCGAGCTGCGGCACATAGTGACCGCCGTAGCTCTCCCCGGAGATGTAGAAGGCTCGGCCTTTATACTCCGGGAACCTCTCGAGCCAGTTGACGAGGAAGACAAGTGCGTCGTCCACCGTCCTCCGGTCTCCGCAGCTGTCGTAGTCGGAGGTCGTGTTGGAGTAGGAGAACCCGACGCCAGCAGGCGATTCCAGGAATATCACATTAGCCACTGCAAAATCTCACATGAGTCACAAGAAATATGTGTACATATTGGATCGATGGTGGTTTAGTTGCTGTGAGCATGTGCCTCACCATTGTTCCAAGCCTGCATGTTTCTGCTGAGATTTTTGTTGTCGCTGTTCACGCGGAATGGGCCCAGCTCCATCATCGCCCCGTAGCCAATCGACGAGCATCCAGGACCTGTAAATGCATCCTCAAGTAAGCATATAGATAGTAGAAAACACAAGAGGTTAATCAACTGGAAGCATATTCAAAGTGACAAGCCTCCATTCAGCCACAGGAGGAGTGGCTTCGCTGCCGGGTCGGTCGCTGTCTCGACGAAGTAGTAGAAGAGTGCCCGGCCGTTCTTCTCGTCGACGGTCACGTACCCACCGTACTGGTTGAAGTCGACCACAGGTTGCCCCGGCAGCGCAGGGATCTTATCAGCGGCCTTCAGCTTGGCCTGGTCAGAGACAGAGTACTCTGCCCTGGTGATCCTGGAAGTAGCAGTTAATCGTACCCTCGGCTCATCTACTCTGTAGGCATTGCTACTGCTCCTTCTGTACCGGATGAACTCTCTGAGTTGAGCTTCTTGCGATGCATCTGCGTGCAACGTGGCCACGCAGATGAGGAGTAGACCGAAGGTGGTGATCCTCATCTTCAGATGAAATGAGTAGCTGCTGCCAAGATGACTAAGATGGCTTTGGTCGGGGCTATATATAATGGCTGGGCTTACGCGTGATGGAATGAGAGGATTAATCATCCTATACCTCGTATCGTCTCTCAGATTTTTGGAGGCTGGTTACGTGTGGTAGAAGTAGAATAAAAGCTAAGCTCACACACTCTGGTGGGTGCGGCAATTAAGTTGACCGAATTTGGCTATGTTGAAATGAGGCAGTTTTCGAATAAAAGTAACTAATCTACCTCTCGCAGGCTATTTAATTCTCTATCACATGATTTATATCATGGTCTGGTATTTTAGGAAGTTGCTTTGCTTGCTAGATATACTTCGTAGTCCAAATATATAGTAAGAGCCATCCGAATTTGAGTCTACCTCTGAGCATAAGTTTGATAAACAAAATATGAGCTATATCCCACAAAAGTATACCATTTGATTCTAACTCGAAATAAGTCTTTAATAGTGTGATTTTTGTTGCAAGTAATTTATTTTGTTACTGTAAATTATGTTCGAAGTTAGATTAAAAATTCAACAGTGTATTATATATTTGGAAGGAGGAAGTACAAAGCTACACATTCTAGTATGTGTGACAGTTATGTTGATCAACTGGATTATGAAGAAATGAATTTTTTTATAAACGGAAAGTAATTAGTCATGTGTAGCATATGTCTACGAGTGCATCATCTGATTACAATTGTGATACTTTACTGCAGTGACCATTGGAGCAGGAGTTGGTCCTTTGGAAACGCGAGGTTAGTGTTGGCACAATGGTGGAATACTAATAGGGCTATGCACAAAAATCTCATTTTTTAGCTCATCGCTTTTTCCGCACCCAGTGATGCAACTCATGTATCAACATTGAAATAAATTGGTTTCGTTGTATTTTCGAATGCAGAGACTGAGAAAGGTTTTATGTTCAACAAAGTGTTATACCTTCAACATTTCTTCAATATTATTAGAAAAAAAATTATATTTGCATACTCCACCTACCCACTTACACATATGGATTTTTCTCTAGTTAAATGATTAGCTATTGGTAAAATGGCAAAGATAGATTTGGTTGGTGTCATAATGGTTGAGCATAATGGAAGGAGTATTTTGAGATGATTAGTCTTGCCATCATGTATTGTGTCTCATATTTTGGGAGATTGGTTGCAGGTGGTAGAGTGGAAGGTACAATAACACATTTCAGTCAGTGCACAAGTCTTGCCATCACAGGCTATCTATAGATGACAGGAATGAACTCTCTGAGTTGAGCCTCTTGCGATGCATCTGCGTGCAACGTGGCTACGCAGATAAGGAGGAGTAGGCCGAAGGTGGTGTTCCTCATGATCTTTTCTGGTGAAATGAGTTGTTGTTGCCAAGATGGTGACGATGTATTTGGTTGGTTTATATATAATGGCTGGGCTTAGGCATGATGGGAGTATTTTGAGAGGATTAATCATATTACCTCTTATGGTCTCTCACAGTTTTGGAGGTTGGTTGCGAGTGGAGAATGAAAGCTAAGCTTACACATTCTGGTGGGTGCGACAACTAAGTTGACCGAACTTGGCCATGTTGAAATGAGGCAGCTTTCAAATAAAAGTAACTATTCTACCCCTTGTAGGCTATTTAATTCTATATCACATTACTGGCGGGTGCTGCAACTAAGTTAACCGAACTTGGCCATGTTGAAATGAGGCAGTTTTCAAATAAAAGTAACTAATCTACCCCTTGTAGGCTATTTAATTCTATATCACTTGACTTATATCATGGTCTGGTATTTTAGGAAGATTCTTTGCTTGATAGATATACTTCGTGGTCCAGATATATATGAGCCATCTGAATTTGAGTCTACCTTCGACAATAATTCGATAAACAAAATATGAGCTATATCCCACAAAAGAACCATCTGATTATAATTCGAAATAATTCTTTAATGGTGTAATCTATATATTGTTTCCATAACTCATGTTCAAAGTTAGATTCGAAATTCAAGGGTGTATTATATTTTTGGACGGAGGGAGTAGAAACTATGCACACACACATTCTACAGTATGTGTGACAGTTACGTTGATCAATTGGATTATGCAGAAATGAAATTGGTTTTTATAAAAGGAAAATAATTGATCATGTGTAGCATATCTATACGTGTGCATCATCTGCTTGCAACTGTGATACTTTACTGCAGTGGTCATTGGAGCAGGAGTTGGGCCTTTGGAAATGTGAGGTTAGAGTTGGCGCCATGGTGGCATACTAATAGGGCTATGTAATATTTGATTTTTTTTCTCATTTTTTAGCTTATATAACCCATGTATCAACATTGAAATTAATTGGTGCAGAGACCGAGAAATGTTTTATGTTCAACAAAGTGTTATACCTTCAAGATTTCTTCCATATTGGTTCGTTCCATAACGGTTGGGCATAATGGAAGGAGTAATTTGAGATGATTAGTCTTGCCATCACGTATTGTGTCTCATATTTTTGGAGATTGGTTGCGGTAGAGTGGAAGGTATACTCACGTACACATTTCAGTCAGTGTCTCATATGATGGGAATGAGTATTTTGAGAGGATTAATCATAATACCTCTTATTGTCTCTCACAGTTTTGGAGGTTGGTTGCGAGTGGTAGAATGAAAGCTAAGATCGCACGTTCTTACGGGTGTGACAATAAAGTTGACAGATTTGGCTGTGTGAAATGAAACTGTTTCCAACAAAAAGGTAACTTATCTACCCCTTTCGGGCCATTTAATTCTGTATATCACTTGACTTATACCATGGTCTGGTATTTTAGGAAGTTGCTCGCTTGGTAAGATAGAAAGCTATGCTCACACATTCTAGTAGGTGGGCCAGATACATTGATCAGTTTGGATAGACAGGATTGACATTGCGGTTTTATAATGGGAAACTAATCACTTCTAGCATGTTTATGTGTGTGTCATCTGGTTTCAGTTGTGATACTTTACTGCAATGGCCACTAAAGCAGGATTTGAATCTTTGGAAACAAGAGGCTTGAGTTGGCGCCGGTATAATTAATAACAGGCCCATGTAATATTTGTTTTCTCTCTTTTATGTAGCTTGTCGCTTTCTTTTGCGTCCAGTGATGCATGGCGTGTATCATCAACGCTCTAAATTGGAATGAGCATTTTGAGAGGCTTAATCATGGTACGTCGTATCGTCTCTCATATTTTTGGAGGTTAGCTGCGGGTGGTATAATGAAAGCTAAGCCCCCACATTCTAGTGGGTGCGGCAATTAAGTTGAGCGGATGGTCACGTTTGTCGAAGATGATGCATGACTCGCTTCCACTGAGGTACTCAGTGGTGGCTGGTGGCGAGTGTGTGGCCAAGTCGACTTGGCGAGTGATGGCCTTCTGCACCCTATTGGAGGGGCGTCCTTTTTGGATCATCATGGTGCCCATGGCTCGTGGGTACGGTTCGCCTCCGTGGTGCTGCTCCGGTGCAGCTGCATTCGGGGGTGGCCCAGGTGGTGGTGGCGGTGCGCCATGTGCCACGGCGCCTGGAGCGGCTCCGTAGCCTCTTTCGACTATGTTGCAGTTCATCCGAACTAATCCCTCATGTAGCTTGAGGAACTCGCGGCAGTCCTTGAGGAGGTGGCTGGACTTCCTCTTGCCATCATGCTTGTCGATGTAGAAGTGCACTGTGCAAGGCCCGGACAGTTTGTCCTCAATGGAGTTCGCGGGTGTCTCATCGCGAGTGCGGCGTTGCCACACCTGCGTGGTTTTTCCGGAGTCGCGGTATCTGCCGCCACGGTATCTGCTGTTGCGGTTATCATCGCGTCTGTCGGGGTAGCCAGCGGCGACCATGTTGACATCATCGCGGTCATCGTAGATGCGCATGCGGCGCTTGCCTCGGCGGTTGCGTCTGTGTTCGAGTTCCGCCTCTTCGTCGGAGTGAACGCGATTTTTCACCGAATCTTCTCCATCGGCCCACCGATTTCACGATTTCCATCAGGTGGTCGATTGTCTGGGGCTTTGAGCGCCCCAACTCCTCCCTGAGTTCTAGGCGGCGGTCGCCACCGTTGAATGTGTCAATCGCGTGATCTTCCGAGATGTTCTCTGCGGAGTTCTTGATGATGGACCACCTTTGGATGTAGGAGCGCAGCGATTCGCCAGATCTTTGCTGGCAACATCTCAGCTCTTCGATTGATGCAGGCCGCTTGTATGTGCCCTTAAAGTTGCGCACGAAGCTGTAAACCAGCTCATTCCAACTGCGAATGGATCCGCGTGGGAGGTTATTGAGCCATGCTCAAGCGACGCCCTGCAGCTGTAGCTACAAGCATTGCATGGCCGTGCTCCGACCGCCTCCGTGGAGTCTTACGGAGGAGATGTGGTCCTCTAGCCAGATCTTTGGGTCCTGTAGGCCATCAAACTTCGGGTTCTCTGACGGGAGTTTAAACCCTTTAGGCATCGCTTCTGCCTAATGGATCTGCTGAAGCATCTGGCGCCGCAGAGCTCCCCATCTTCTTCTTCCGTGTAAGTCGACCGAGCACGTCGTGCCCTTGATTTGTCGATCTTGCACTGCGTGAGGTCGTCGCGCGCATCGTAGTCACGGTTGTGTCGCCGTGAGCGGCGGCGTCGAGACAGGTCGTGACTGTCATCGCTGGACGAGGGCGAGGAGTAGCGCTTTGCTAGCGCTTTACCCTTCTTTGGGTCTGGTGTTGGCTCCTTGTCGAGGGCGGCCTCGATTAATCCCAAGCCCGCGATCGTAGATCGGTGCATGGTGGTTCGGGGATCTCTAGCTGGCGGCTGGTTGTTGAGGAGGTACATGGTGGCTGCTGTCACTCCAGCCTGCGGCGTCCTGGGGACCACGTTGCCTCGTGTGTCGACTGTCATAGAGCCGAAGTCGAGGACTTTTGCGGCTTCTATGCGTTCTTGCTTGGTGAGATGGGCCATCCGCAATTGCCTCTTCTTGGCGAGGTACTCGTTGCCTCTTGAGGAGGATCCTCAGTAGGAGGAGAGCCCAGCGTGACGAAGGCTCGATTCGTCCACTGCCTTTTTACGCGCTTCGAGTTGCGCGATTGTTTGCAGTTGGCGCTTGAATTCTTCCTTCAGGAGCCAGTGATAGCCCATCAGCAGTTCTTGCGGGGATCCGAAGGGTAGAGGGGCGCCTCGTAGGGCCTTGCGGCAGCAAGCCCATTCTTCCTCGTTGAGCCTAATTACGACGCGTTCGCCGGTTTGCTCATTTATTATGGATGTAGGTTCGACTTCTCCTCCATTATCGATGGGGGTGCGATTGCCACCGTTGCCGCCGTTGCCACCATTGCAGGCGTTAGGCGGATCGGTCCCGTTACCGGGATTACCACCGTTGTCGCGATTAGCAGAGGTATCGCCTGCGTTGATGACGACGCACATGTAGTGATTGGGGAAGCTGTTGCTTCCACAACTCTCAGATCCGGAACCGTAGGTTCCATCTTCAGTGGCCAGATCACTCAGATCGGAGTCGCGACTGCTGTCGCTTACTGTGTGCTCGACTGCTGCCGGGGTGTTGAGCTCGTTGAGGGTGCCGATCGATGGAGGGAACCATGATGCTGGGGCAATCGCCGGCGCTGTCGGCTGATCAGGCATGTGAAGCGTGCCCATCTGGCCAAACTTGGAAGCGGAAGCTCCAGAGCGCCAGGCTGATTCCGTCGCCCACGGACTCGAAGGCCGGGCGAGTGGCCGACGTGTGGACGGTGAAGTCGAACGCGCCGAAGAGCTGGCGAATCTCCGTTGTTGTGGAGTTGTAGATCGCAGTTGATGGGGCCGAAGAAGCCACAACATCAGCACTCCCAATTCTCACAGACAACGGCAATTGACGAGGGTTTAACTCATCAATGCCCATTGTTATGGACTTGGGTTTTGGAGAAGGAGGGAGCGTTGGAGACATCTATCAGCTAGCAAACAAGCACATAGAGGACAAAGATTTACCCAGGTTCAGGCCTCGTAGAGGTCCCTACTCCTGCTTGTCTGCTCATGGAATTATCGAAGGAACCGAAAGTTACAATGGTTCGCAGATGCAATCTGGCGAGGGTGGTGGAAAACTAGGGTTGCGTGTGTCCTCCTCGCTGCCCCCTCCTAGTCTTTATATAGATAGGCTAGGTCCCGGGTAGCAGGTCGAGTCGGTTACAAGTTAGGGTTTCCCCTTTAAACTTTCTATCTTTAACTTCTTCTTGTTCTTCAAGCAATCGAGAGTCCGTAGGTTACTCGAATCCTTCGTTTGGGCCTTGGCGACACTGTGGGCCTGTACGTATTTAGATAATATATACCAAGCTCGAGTACCTGTAGGGTATACCCATGTCACGTGTACTTCTTGGATATTTCTTTGGGTGACACGGGTGGAATCCCCAAGCTTGAGCTTTAGTCCATCCTTCATCTCATTACTCATTCCTTCCATACACCTGAAATTTTTCCTTCATACAAAACTTCACACAATCTTTATTAGCAACATTAGTGCACTTAAAATAATAAGTCTTTAGGTTCAGTTCCAACACCAATAAAACTTCCATTAAAACACAAGCTACTGTAGTACTTCCCTCAAAAAGCTCAATTCCCCAAAAGAACTCAAAAAGGAACCAACAAGAACCAAATGCAAATAATGCCAGAAATCTGTCAAAACAGACCAGCAGGTAAAGACGAATTTTTTCGAAGACCTTCTGTTGCTCAAATCGAAAAGTGTTGAACTAACGAAACTTAGATAACAACCTGGGGCAGAAGAACAAAAATTCACGCCTCAAAAGGACATACAAAGATTTTACACGAATTTTTACGGTGAAGCACATAAATCTGTTTCGGGACAGCAACTTTCCCAATCATTACTTCTCTCTCATTAGAGGTTACTCTTGGCACAAAAAGAAAATAAAAACGATAAGGAGCGGTTATTACTGAGGTAATAACTTCTAAGACTCATCTAAAACTTTTGGGTTATCTCCAATAAGTACTTTTTCTTTAACGCCTTTAAGTTAGGCATGATAGTTTGAGAAGATGCTCACATAAGAAATATGAATGAAAGTAAAAGAGAGCATCAAGAAGCAAATTCAAAGCATATATAAGTCTAACCCACTTCCTATGCATAGGAATCTTGTAAAGAAACAAGTCTTGAAAGCATAAAGCAACAAGCATAGTAAAGCAAAACAAGTGCAACTTCAAGACTTTCAACATAAAGAGGTGAAACTTAATATTATTGAGATGCATAAAACCATGCTTCCTGATACGTCCAAAACGTATCTACTTTCCCGAACACTTTTGCTATTGTTTCTCCTCTATACTTGTGTGATTTGGATGCAACTAATGTGAACTGATGCTGTTTTCAACAGAATTGCCTTGGTGTCTACTTTTTGTGCAGAAAATCGACTATCAGGAAACATCCCGGAAAATATGCCAGAACTCCTATTTGACCCGAAGACTCCAGGAGCTAGAATACGAGACGGAGAAGAGCCCTGGGGTAGCCACACCACCTGGTGGCGCGGGCCAGGCCAGGCCGCGCCAGGGGGTGGTGTGGGCCTCCCAAGCACCCCCTCGACCTCTCTCTTCGCCTATAAGAAGCCTTCTAACCTAAAAACTCCAGGGGGGTCGACGTTTTTCCAAAAGGAGTTCCGCTCCATCGCCACCACCAAATTCCACGAAACAGCACCAGAAACTCTGTTCTGGCACCCTGCCGGGACGGGGAATTGGAGGAGATCATCGCCATCATCATCACCATCGCTTCTCCATCGACCATCCATGTTTCCCCCATCTATGAGTGAGTAATCCCCCGCTGTAGGCTATGGGGATGGTAGGGATTGGATGAGATCGTTAATGTAATGGCATCAGATTGTTAGGGCATGGTGCCTAGTATCTTTTATTAGTGCTTTATGACTTTGTTGCAACTTGTTGTGCTTAATGCTTGTCACTAGGGCACGAGTGCCATGATTTCAGATCTGAACTTATTATTGATTCGTTATGATAGTATTGTTTCCGGTCTTATCTATAAGTTGTGTACACACGTTGTTGTCCGGAACCTATGGTCTCGAAGTGACAGAAATCGGGATAACCGGAAGGGAAAGGCTTTGATGTGAGGATCACATGTGTTCACGGAGTGTTAATGCTTTGCTCCGGTGCTCTATTAAAAGGAGCACCTTAATTGCCAGTAGTTCCCTAGAGGCCCCGCTGCAAACGGGCTGGCAGGACAAAAGATGTTGTGAAAGTTCTCATTGCGAGCACGTATGACTATATATGGAACACATGCCTAGGATTGTCTAGTACTTGGGTGCTTTATCTTATTTATCTGCAATTGCCCTATGTTCTGATTGCTATGTGAATTGTCTTGTCCATGCAACGCCCGTCCATCCATCCCTATGCCTACCGCACTCGAATCCCACTGTTTACTGCTTTTGTTACTACTGTCTTTGTTTTACTACTGCTGTTCCTTTACTATTCCTACTACAAAACTGTTGCTACTGATAAACTATTGTGAGCAAGATTGTTTCCAGGTGCAGCTGAATTGACAACTCAGCTGTTAAGGCTTATAAATATTCTTTGGCTCCCCTTGTGTCGAATCAATAAATTGGGTTTCACTTCCCTCGAAAATATTGCGATACACCCCCTATACTTGTGGGTCATCAAGACTATTTTCTAGCGCCGTTGCCGGGGAGCATAGCTTTATTTATCAAGTTCACTTGGATTCTCTATTGTTCGCTACTTTCCAACCATCGTGGGTAAGTCTCGTGATGGCAAGGTTCCTATTTTACCATCCACTACAAGAAGAGGTACGGTTCTGAACACCTCTACTGCTCTTGATTCACCGTCTGTTTTGAGTAAGTTCCTTACACCACCAGATACACATGCTACACACACTGCTACAACTGCTGAATCTGAAACTTCTGATACTTATGATGCTGCTTCTACTGTGCTTGATAAGAGTGGTTCATTAGGTCCTTTCCTAGATGTTACGATTGCTAGAACTATAGCTGGAAATACCAAAACTCCTAATGAAGACACTACTACACCTGTTAGCTCACCTGAGTCTAGTGAGAGTTATGATGCTGAAGAAGATTATGTTGAGATGACCGATGGGTTTATTGAAGAATGTAGGAACACCCATGATAGGAGCGCTGCTAAGAGTCTCCTTGAGAGGCGTACTATTAGACCCAAATTATCTCTTGATGCTAAGTTTGCTGCTTCTCCCATAAACATAATAGATGAAGATTATGATTTCTCTCTCGATCTATCTTATATAGCTATTGTCGAGAAAGAACCTTTTTATGGGACTAAGAATGAAAGTGCGGTAGAACATATGAATGAACTTTCTACCATGAGTGGCTTGTTTTCTGATGATATTAAAATGCGTACTTACTTTGTTGCTAAGATTTTCCCTTTTTCACTGAAAGCAGAAGCTAAAATTTGGTTTGGTAATTTACCTCCTGGATCTATTGATAGCCCTGAGTGCTTGATTAATACTTTCCTGCAGAAATATTTTCCTCCTAGTGCTAGACATGCTGTTTTGTAGGAACTTTTTGATTTTAACCAGGGAGAAAACGAGGTATTGCCCGAATCTTGGGCAAGGTTTTGTGCTTTGATTCATGCACAGGCTGGAAGTCCATTACCTAAAAATGAACTACTTGATATATTTGATAATGTACTAACCGAAGAATCTAGGACATACCTAGATAGTTGTGCTGATTGTGTTTTCAGGAATAGGACTCCCAAGGAAGCTGAGGAATTAATGGCTAAAATAAGCAAGAATTATGAAGATTGGACTCCTCCTAAACAAGTTACACCTGAAGTAATTGTATATGAACCATCTATTCCTGAGCCTATTCCAACACCAAAGAAGAGGGGAGTTATTGGATTAAATGATGAAATGATGAAGGAAGCTACGAAATGTCTTAAGGAGAAGGGGATTAAAGCTGCAGATGTCAAGAATTTACCTCCTATAGAAGAATTATGTAAGCCTATTCCCTATTCACCCACTATTGAGATACACTCTCTCCAACACTTTGATGAGGGTGATATCCCTTACTTGAAACCTCCTGATCAATGCTTAGAAGAATTTGATATCTTTATTGTTAAGCAAGATAACTTTAATGAAAGGGTGCAAAATCATCTAATGGAAAACACTAGAGCTATTGTTCAGTTGAAAGATATTGTGGAAAGAACCTCTAATGATGTTAAAATGATTGTTAAACACTTTCAAATGGTTCAAACTCAAATAGATCAACTCGTTAAAGTGCAAAACGACTTGCTAGTTAATGCTGCTAAAGAAAAACATGCTTATGAAATTAGAACTAGAAGTGGTGCTGCTACCCAGGATCCTCTATATCCTGAGGGGCATCCCAAAAGAATTGAGCAGGATTCTCAACAAGCTGAAAATAGTGGTTCTACTCGTAAGAAAAGGAAAAAGAAACATAAAACTATCGTAGAACCCTCTGAACCTGCTATAGATCCTAACAGTATATCTATCTCTGATGCTGAAACTGAAAGTGGTAATGAAGAAAATGAAGTTCCTAATGAAGAAAAAGTTGAAAAAGAACCTGAAAACCACACTAAGAATACTAAATACACCAAAGAAGATTTTATTGCTAAGAAACATGGTAGTGAAAGAGAACCTTGGGTCCAAAAACCTATGCCTTTCCCTGATAAGAAACACAAGTCAAAGGAAGATGAACACTATAATAAGTTCTGTGAGTGGATGAAGCCTTTATTCTTGCAAATTCCTTTGACTGATGCTATTAAATTGCCTCCTTACTCAAAATATATGAAGGACATTGTCTTGAATAAAAGGAAGATCCCTAATGAAGAAATCTCTACTTTGCTTGCTAATTATTCATTCAATGGTAAGGTTCCTAAGAAACTTGGAGACCCAGGGATTCCAACTATCCCTTGCTCTATTAAGAACATTTATGTTAAAACTGCTTTGTGTGATTTGGGAGCTGGAGTTAGTGTTATGTCTTTCTCCCTCTATAAGAGGCTTCAGCTTGAAAAATTGATACCAACTAATATATCTATGCAAATGGCTGATAAGTCTACCACTATTCCTGTGGGTATATGTGAGGATGTACCTGTTCAGGTGGCTCACAATTGCTTGATATTAACTTATTTTGTTGTGCTTGAAATGCCTGACGATGATAATATGTCTATTATTCTTGGCAGACCTTTTCTTAATACTGCAGGAGCTGTTATTAATTGTAATCAAGGAAAGGTGACCTTCAATGTTAATGACAAGGAACATACTGTCTATTTCCCCAAGAAGATTGAAAGGACTTATGGTTTAAATTCAATTGAACATGTTGAAGGCATTCAAGTTGGAGAAATATATTGTCCCATACCAAAAGAAAAATTTGAAACTATTATGATTGGGACCATTGCTATCAAGGTTGAGGTAACATAATCATTAGTGGAGTACAAAGTTTTGTCTCATATGCAATTGTTTTGGTAGCAAGACTTGATCAACCTTGCTAACAAAAGGATTCCATTGAACAAAACAATGTTTTCATTATGATTATCCTCGTTTATTTCTATCCTTTGCATTTTAGTTTTTGCTTTCGTTTAGTTTTATTTTTGTTATTAGTTGCTTGCATGCTATAACTTCTATAGTTCTAGCCTTGTTTTGTCCTTGCATCATGTTTCCAAAAAGGAAAAAAATCTGTTTGTCAAAAAAATCATTCTTCTATTTCTGAAAATTGCCCAAAAATAAAGTGTCTCGAAAAATTCCAGAAAATTCATATTAAATTTTTACGTGAAAAAAGGGGCAGAGGAGTACTTGGTAGGTACCAGGGGGGCCCACCAGGCAGGTACACTACATGGTGGCGCGGCCAGACCTGGGTGGCGCCATGCCCTGGTGTGGGCCACCCCTGGCCCCCCACTACCTCTCTCTCCTGCCACTTTCTTCTCTCTCTCCCGTGTAAGCTCCAGTTCATAACTCAAAATCGCGTTCTCTCTGTGCTTGCCCTCGATTTCTTCGATCTCTTTGCTCAGCCCATCTTTTTTGCTGAAATTTGGAGCAATTGTTCCGTGGTATGTGACTCCTCCCCTTGTCCAAGTAGATTTGTGTTTAGTGGATTGTATGTTGAGCATTTTGCTTCTATAGGTGACTGGTTATGAGAGCTTGTAAGCTTGTTTGATGCTTAGAGATATAGTTTTGATGCATGTTTAGGCCTCTTGCAAGTCCCTATGAGTATTTGAATCCTTCATTATATTTACTTTGCAATCACTTGTTTAATAGGTGTTTAAATTTCAGAATACCAAGCATGAACAACCACACTTTTGGAGAGATATTTGAGAGTGATGCACCTAGGAGGTCGAGGCCCTCAAGAACAGCTTCTCAATCTAGGCCATCATACAATGAAGACCTTATTGCAACACGCATTGGCAGTGATAGGGATGATGGGGATGCTCACCCATCCTCTTTTCCTTGTTTTACTTTCTTGCAAGCTGCATGTATTCTTGATGATTTCTTGCTACTGATTGAGAGGGTTGGCTTCACCTCTTATATGCAAGATGAGAGTGCACAATACGCTATGCTCACCAAAACTTTTGTTGAGAGTTTCTCATTTACTAACACATCCTATCATTCTATTGTCTCATTTAAAATCTATGATATGCCCTTCACCATGCCTTTGGAGAGATTTTGCAGTATTGTAGGTGTGCGTATGACAGGGACCGTGAAGAAAATTCAAGGGAGGCCCGCTGATTTGTTGGAGCTTTACCGAGGGGTGACCAATGATGATGACCGCGTGGCGCAGCGTGGAAAGATAAGAAATACCCAACTCCCTGCTCTTAGATACTTTGCATACTACCTTGCCACTAGTGTTTTGGGTAGGGAGAACACTAGTAATATCTCCAACTATCACTTAGCTTTCCTTGCTGCTGCGCTCAACAATGATACTCGGTACAATCTTCGCTCGCTTATTGCTCGCCGCCTAGCTGCTAGGGGGCCTATCTATGGGGGCATCATTGCCTCGCGTGTAGTCGATGCATTAGATCTTTCGGTGGCTCCTGATGATGTTATGCTAGCACCACAGAGGCTGGACCTTGTTGCCATGAAAACTCATCACTTTGTCACTGCTACCTCTGATTTGAACAATCTAGTATATAGGATGCTTTTCACTGACGGGGATGAAAGGGAGATCCTTTTGCCACAGCCTGCTTTGTTCAGTGTTGACATGAGACCGTGGTCGCGCTCCAAGGAGGAGGTGGACGAGCAGCTTCGCTTGATGGGTTTCCACGAGCAGCACCAGGAGGATGTGCCCTCCTATGATTACTCCGCACATTACGGAGGGACGTACTCGGGCTCGCACCAGGACGAGGGTACCTCCTCGTCGTACCCCGGTGACACTTCATCTTGGCCAGCCTGGGATTTATACCCACTTAGGCCAAAAGCCTAAGCTTGGGGGGAGGTACGCCGACACCGCACCCATCTCCATATCATGTTGCGTCGGTACTTTGTATATTCATGTTTTCGTTCTTTTTTAGTTTTCGTTTTTCTTTGCTTTTGCTTTCTAAAAACACAAAAAGACCAAAAATATTTCTGTTGTTTCTCTTTGGTTTGCTTCTTCTTTTTGCCTTGTTTTGTTTTTCCCTTTTTGCTTTGTTTGAACTATTTGAAAAACCCAAAAAGATTTTGCTTTGCTTGTTTTTCTCTTTTGGTTCTTGTTTAAAAATCGAAAACACCAAAACTATTTGTCGTTCTTCTTTGGTTTTTGCGAGTTAGCTACAGGGTTCGGCAGTTCTCAGTGGATTATTGGTTTCATATTATTATTCAAGCCACACAAGTGAAGAGCAATAATGAGGATCAATGACAACTTGAGGTGTGGTAAGAGGCTGGTAACGAACTCTATTTGTCTTCATTTTTGTACATATACTCATCATTGTGAGCTTGCTTAGTCCGTTCATGTAGAGTGTATGTTTTCTTTGGATGCTTAGTAGTTCTTGCTTTCTTGTGATTAGCTCCGGCTCGCTAATAGTTTGTAGCATGTTTCATGAATGTTTGCTTGCATTACTCTATTCATAAATTGGTATGACACTGTGGTATCCTCCTCTGAATGTTTCATTTGATTGACTTGGCACGTGCTCATGCATGCACATTACTGTGATAATCAGTTAAGCCTTGATGAATTATTTTGCCTTGAGGATCTGGAATCATTTTCATGCCATGAGTAGTCTTGTTTTGTTGCAAGCATGATAATGACAGCTATTGCTCTCTCGTTTGTCGCTCCCTTACTATTGCTAGCCTTCACTTCCACTGAGTGTTTTACTCAAGTTTCCAACTCCCTAAACCGAATATCTCCAAAGTGTCCACCATACCTACCCATTAGCATCATTTGCTACCTCCGTGCATATTCAGTGTGCCTTGTTTTCTTCCGAATAAAATGTTTGCTTGTTATGGGAAAATTAGTTAGTAAAGCTCTCACGAACTTGATGGCACACTTTATTTTCCGCACTTAATAAACCTGAACCATTGCGTCCTTCTTTGTTGTGCATATGCTTGCGCTTTATGAGTTGAAGTTAGCAGAACCATGTATCATGGGGACCGCTTTCAACGCTTCATAGGTACTTTGTACTTAGTTGATATCATGTTCTTTTTCTTATGGATCCCGGCGGTGTGAAATAAAAGTGGAACTTGTAAGATCATGGAGTTTGTATGTATGTTAGAGAAACGCCTGGGCCGCTAGCCTAAGCCATGCCTAATCATGGTGGAAACTTGCAGCATAACCATAATGAGCATTCTATGAAGCATCCTCAATAAAAATCTATGCACATAGTAAATAAAAAGATCGTTGAGATGCTCATTGTCTGATTGCCTTGTCATTTTGATCATGGGATAGCTCCCGTGTCATGTGCAAGGGGTACCCCGTTGGCGGTTCTCTATGATACGTATATACTTACAATAACAAGAGCTTACTTGTGACTGAAGTTGAGTAGCATGAGGATCGGTCTTCGTAAGTAAGGGGCATGAGACTTCAGTTTATAACTTGTCAAGCATATCCTCTTAGTTGTGTCACTTTCACCTTAACCACATTAAAGATGCTTATGATAGGGGCAATGAGAGCTCAAAGCTAATGAGTACCATACTTTCAGCATTTGGAAGCCTTTCAAATTATTCAAAACCTTTTCATCTACCTTTTGAGTCTCCACTTATTCTTTGAGCACCTTCTTGAGAGCATAGTTGTCATTTGTGTTTGTTCCATTACTTGATTATTTGTGTTATGACTTTGATGCTTGTATCCTTGATATCTTTACTTTTAGTCATCACTTGAATTTTAGAGGTGCCTGGACATTCATAATCAAAGGCAAGCGAGACACCACTCTATCATACCTTTCTATGAGCATAGTAATGTTGCTTATGTTCGTGTTTTATGCTACTTATTATTCTTGAGTTGGAATCTCTTCATAGCTTGCAATGACTATTAAGTAGACTCAGTTGCATACTCTTTATTATGAATTGTCTAAGTAGTTGATCACATTGCTGAGAATATTTACATCATATGAAGCAAATGTGTTCGTGAAAGTTCTTTTATCGCACTCAGTTTTCAACTGAATTGCTTGAGGACAAGCAATAAGCTAAGCTTGGGGGGAGTTGATACGTCCAAAACGTATCTACTTTCCCGAACACTTTTGCTATTGTTTCTCCTCTATACTTGTGTGATTTGGATGCAATTAATGTGAACTGATGCTGTTTTCAGCAGAATTGCCTTGGTGTCTACTTTTTGTGCAGAAAATCAACTATCAGGAAAAATCCCGGAAAATATGCCAAAACTCCTATTTCACCCGAAGACTCTAGGAGCCAGAATACGAGACGGAGAAGAGCCCTGGGGTGGCCACACCACCTGGTGGATCGGGCCAGGCCAGGCCGCGCCAGGGGGTGGTGTGGGCCCCCCGGGCACCCCCCCTCGGCCTCTCTCTTCGCCTATAAGAAGCCTTCTGACCTAAAAACTCCAGGGGGTTCGACGTTTTTCTAGAAGGAGTTCCGCTCCGCCGCCACCACCAAATTCCACGAAACAGCACCAGAAACTCTGTTCTGGCACCCTGCCGGGACGGAGAATTGGAGGAGATCATCGCCATCATCATCACCATCGCTTCTCCATCAACCATCCATGTTTCCCCCATCTATGAGTGAGTAATCCCCTGCTGTAGGCTATGGGGATGGTAGGGATTGGATGAGATCGTTCATGTAATGGCATCAGATTGTTAGGGCATGGTGCCTAGTATCTTTTATTAGTGCTTTATGACTTTGTTGCAACTTGTTGTGCTTAATGCTTGTCACTAGGACCCGAGTGCCATGATTTCAGATCTGAACTTATTATTGATTCATTATGATAGTATTGTTTCTGGTCTTATCTACAAGTTGTGTACACACGTTGTTGTCCGGAACCTATGGCCCCGAAGTGACAGAAATCGGGATAACCGGAAGGGAAAGGCTTTGATGTGAGGATCACATGTGTTCACGGAGTGTTAATGCTTTGCTCCGGTGCTCTATTAAAAGGAGCACCTTAATTGCCAGTAGTTCCTTAGAGGCCCCGCTGCAAACGGGCTGGCAGGACAAAAGATGTTGTGCAAGTTCTCATTGCGAACACGTATGACTATATATGGAACACATGCCTAGGATTGTCTAGTACTTGGGTGCTTTGTCTTATTTATCTGCAATTGCCCTATGTTCTTATTGCTATGTGAATTGTCTTGTCCATGCAACGCCCGTCCATCCATCCATATGCCTACCGCACTCGAATCCCACTGTTTACTGCTTTTGTTACTACTATCTTTGTTTTACTATTGCTGTTACTTTACTATTCCTACTACAAAACAGTTGCTACTGATAAACTGCTGTGAGCAAGATTGTTTCCAGGTGCAGCAGAATTGACAACTTGGTTGTTAAGGCTTATAAATATTCTTTGGCTCCCCTTGTGTCGAATCAATAAATTGGGTTTCACTTCCCTCGAAAATACTGCGATATACCCCCTATACTTGTCGGTCATCACTTCCCTCTCTCATAATAAATTTCAGTAGCATCATGAATGAAATTAACAATATAACTATCACATGAAACATTCTTATCATGAGACACATGCATAAAAGAATTAATACTCCCCACATAAACATAGTCATTCCTATTAATTGTAGTGGGAGCAAATTCAACAAAATAGCTATCATTATTATTCTCATCACCATAATCATCAAATATAGGAGGCATATTGTAATCATAATTAATTTTCTCCTCAATAGTAGGTGGACTGAAAATATCATATTCATCATTGTAATCATCATATATTGGAGGCATAGTATCATCAAAGTAAAAAAATCCTCCGTGCTTGGGGGACTAAAAATATCATGCTCATCAAAACCAGCTTCCCCATGCTTAGACTTTTCCATAGCATCAAAAATAATGGTGTTCAAAGAAATTCATACTAATAACATTGCTATTAGCATGCAAATAAAGTTCCATAGGTTTTTAAATTTTCTCTTCAAACACTTCATGTCCTAACTCAAGATAAATACTATAAGGCTCTCTAATTTTGTTGTTGTTTTCCATTAAGCCTAACTAGTAAAAACAAGAAACAAAAAGATATAATTGCAGAATCTAAAGGAAATAGGAGGATGTGAGTACCTTTTACCATACCTCCCCGACAACGGTGCTAGAAAATAGTTTGATGTCTACGCACTTCTATTCTTGTAGACAATTGTTGGGCCTCCAAGTGTAGAGGTTTGTAGAACAACATCAAGTTTTCCCTTAAGTGGATCACCCAAGGTTTATCGAACTCAGGGAGGAAGTGGTCAAAGGTATTCCCTCTCAAGCAACCATGCAATCAAGATACAAGAAGTGTCTTGTGTCCCCAACGCACCCACTACACTTGTCAGGTGTATAGGTGCACTAGTTTGGCGAAGAGATAGTGAAATACAAGTGGTATGGATAATTATATGTGGTAACGGTGATAAAAAATAGCTTGATGGCATGAAAAAGACTAAAGGAAAACTAAAATAAAGATGGAAGGAAGCAAACATGTAACAGATCTAATTGCAAACGGTGTTTCAATGCTTAGAAACAAAGCCTAGGGATCATACTTTCACTAGTGAACACTCTCATATAATATCATCTCTTTATGATACTACTCTTAACTACTCTCCGGTTGGACACTCTAATCGATGGTAGGGCTATAACAGCACACCTCAAAGTTTTCTTTCCACATCTAGATAACCCCACAGTGTCACCTTGAGCACTAGATGGTTCCAACAAACACCACAATTTCATAAAGAAATCCAACTCCAAATATAACTCATAACAAGTATTTGTAATCTCTAGCCTAAGTGCCAACATGGTGTGCACACTGTCAACTTCACACACATGGGGAGAGCAGAGATCTATTAAAGCACTTGAGTAGCAAGGTAGATCTATAGATTACAAGCTCATGATCTCAATAAGATCTTGCATAGAGAGAGAGAGATGAACACATAGCTACCGGTAGAACCCTTAGCCTCGAGAGAGAACTACTCCCTCCTCATCATGGGAATCAGCAATGGTGATGGAGATCGATGGAGATGGCTCCGGGGGCACTTCCCCGTCTTGGCAGGGTGCTGGAACAGAGACTTTCTGTCCCCCGAATCTCCCCTTTGGTGGTGGCGGCGCTGCGGAACTTTTCGTGGCTGGAGGCTGGACGATTTAGGTTTTTGCATCGGGAGGCATCTTATAGGCAGAGAGGCAAGGTCGGTGGGAAGCTAGGGGGCCCACACCATGCCCTAGCGCGGCCTGGGAGGACCCGTGCCTAGGGGTGGTTTGGCCATCCTGTGTCCCCCCTTCGTCTCTCCTTCTGGCTCCGTGAATCTTCGGAGAAATAATGACTTTGGCTTTTGTCCGGTCCAATTCCGAGAATATTCATTTTCAGACTTTCTGGAACCAAAAACAGTAGAAAACAGGCAACTGGCACTGTAGCTCTTGTTAATAGGTTAGTCCAAGAAATCATATGAAAAGTACTCCAAAGTGTGGACAAAATATAAGAAAGTAGATAAAACCAAGCATGGAACATCAAAAATTATAGATACGTTAGCAACATATCACTCCCCGGCAACGGCGCCAGAAAATCACTTGCTGACTCGTGTACTAACGAACTCCTTGGGGAACCCCAAGAGGAAGGTATGATGAGCACAGCAGTAAGTTTCCCTCAGTTATGAAACCAAGGTTATCAATCCAGTAGGAGCAAGGAAACACCTCAAAGGTGTTGCTAGCTGGTCTTTGGCAGGGCGCACTACCGGTGTCGATAGCAACGTGGAGACTTGCACAACACAACCACATAACTCTATCCCCAACTTATGATGAGGTTGTCAATCTCACCGGTTTTGCTGAAAACAAAGGATTAAACGTATCGAGTGGAAGAAAGTAATAGTTTGTAGAAAGTAAACACAAAGCAGTAAACAATTGATTGTAGATTGATGGTAAAACAAAGGACCGGGGTCCATAGTTCACTAGAGGTGGCTCTCCTTAAGATAGATGACATGTTGGGTGAACAAATTGCAGAGGGGCAATTGACAAACATCGAGAAAGCATACAAGCATACACTACTCATCTTGACTCCTTTGAGATTCGATTGGGAATTACAACATTATACATAGACCGTAATCCAACTGCATCTATGACTAATAATCCACCTTCAGGTTATCATCCGAACCCCCTCCAGTATTAAGTTGCCAGCAACAGATAATTGCATTACGCATTGTGTGTAAAGTAAACAATACGATTGTTTTATGAACAAAGGATTGTTGTTTTCTCCCTAGTAGCAACAGCACATCTAGTACCTTAGAGATTTCTGTCACTTCCCCAGATTACGAGAGGCATGAACCCACTATCGAGCATAAATACTAACTCTTGGAGATGCTAGCATCTACTTGGCCAAGATAGCTACTAACAACGGAAAGCATGCAAGATCACAAATAACAAAGACATGATAGAATCAATAATCAATCTGAAATAGCATCTCAATATCCATTGGATCCCCGCAAACATAACATGTAGGAATTACAAATAGATGATCTTGATCATGAACGGAGCTCACAAGATCTAAACATGATAGCACAAAGGAGGAGAACCAGCCATCTAGCTACTACATGGACCCGTAGTCCAGAGATGAACTACTCACGAATCACACTAGAGGCTTGCATGATGATGAAGAAGGCCTCCAGGGTGAATTCTCCCCTCTGGCAGGGTGCCGAGAAGAGCTTCAGACCCCTCCCGATCTAGGGATGGAGATGACGGCGGCTACAAACTGTTTCGTGGAATTTGGATCGGGTACTTAGGGTTTCTGTATCAGAGGCAATATATAGGAGAAAGGAGAGGCTGAGGGGGTGCCTGAGGCGGCCAGACCACCCCTGGCGCGGGCTAGGCCTCGCCGCGCGGCCAGGTGGTGTGGCCGGGCCCCAGCCCCTCTCCGTCTCGTATTCTGGCTCCTGGTGTCCATTGGTGAAAAACTGACTTTGGCTTTTGTCCCATCCAATTCCGAGAATATTCATTTTCTTACTTTCCTGGAACCAAAATAGTAGAAAACAGGCAGCTGGCACTGTGGCTCTTGTTAATAGGTTAGTCCAAGAAATCATATGAAAAGTACAGCAAACTGTGGACAAAACATAAGAAAGTAGATAAAACCAAGCATGGAACATCAAAAATTATGGATACGTTAGCAACGTATCAACATCCCCAAGCTTAACTCCTGCTCGTCCTCGAGTAGGTAAGTGATAAAAAGAAAGAATCATTTTTGAGGTGACATGCACCATCATAAACTTGATCAAAGTATTTGTAAAACAATGATAGCTGGGATCATAGTACTTCAATCATAACATGAAAGATAAAGTTCTAGCAATAAGACAAAGCAACTATGTTGCAACATGAAAAGGCACAAACAAAAGATTCATGAATAATAATGCTTTACAATATGTTTGTTTGTTTCACATAAAGAAAACATAGCATAGTGGCATTCAGCATGTCCCTCATAGAGTAGCAAACATAAATGCATAGGAAACCTTCAAAGTTCATAAGAGTGACTAGATACAAATATTTTAAAACAAGCAATATCAAAGCTATGCATCAATCAACAAGTCTTGGGACAATGCACATAGAACTAAGAATGGCTACTATGCTCTCAAAGTAGGTGCATAAATATATAAAGTGGAGACTCAAGATAAAAGTAAAAGAAATGCCTTCATAGAAGGAAGTAGGGATTCAAGTCTCATAAAGAGCTTCCAAAAAGTATGGTACTTATTAGCTTTCAGCTCTCATTGCCCCTATCATAAGCATCTTGAAGGTGATTAAGGTTACAGTGACACAACTAAGAGGATATGCTTGACAAGTTATAAGCCGAAATCTCATGCCCCTTACTTACGAAGACCGAACCTGATGCTACTCAACTTTAGTCACAAGTAAGCTCTTGTCATTGTAAGTACATATGTAGCATAGAGAACTGCCAACAGGTACCCCTTGCACATGATACAGGAGCTATCCCATAATCAAAATGACAAGGCAAGCAGACAATGAGCATCTCAACGATCTTTTTATTTGCTATTTGCATAGGTTTTTATTGAGGATGCTTCGTAGAGTGCTCATTATGGTTATGCTGCAAGTTTCCACCATGATTAGGCATGGCTTAGGCTAGCGGCCCAGGCATTTCTCTAACACAAATACAAACTCCATGATCTTACAAGTTCCCCTCTTATTTCACACCGCCGGGATCCATAAGCAAAAGACCATGATATCAACGGGGTACAAAGTACATGTGCAATGTTAAAAGCGTTCCCCATGATACATGGTTCTGCTAACTTCAACTTATAAAGCGCAAGCATATACGCAACAAATATGGACGCAATGTTTCAAGTTTATTAAGTGCAAGAAAGTAAAGTGTGCCATCAAGTTCGTGAGAGCTTTAATCACTAGTTTTCTCATAACAAGTTTAATTCGGAAGGTAGACAAAAACATGAATATACTTGGAATAGCATATTCTAATAGGTAGGTATGGTGGACTCTTTGGAATAACTTGGTTTTAGGAGTTGGATGCATGAGTGGAACTCATACTTGGTTACGAATGCTAGCAAAAGACTGGGAGCGACCAACTAAGAGAGCAATAATGGCAATAATCATGCAGAGCGACAAAACATCATTGATCAAAGAATAAAGTGATACTAAAAGTTGAAAACTAAAGGATCATAAAGGATATGGTGACTTGGGATAGTCATAACATGGTGTGAGCATGTGCCAACTAAGAGAGCAATAATGGCCATAATCATGAAGAGCGACAAAACATCATTGATCAAAGAATAAAGTGATACTAAAAGTTGAAAACGAAAGGATCATAAAGGCTATGGTGACTTGGGATAGTCATAACATGGTGTGAGCATGTGCCAAGTTAACCCAAATAAAGCATCAAAGGAGAATACCACAATACTATGCTTTAATATGCTAAAACAACACATGATTCTTTCAAGGCACATTAAGTAATCTTAATTGTTTATAACAAGTCATGCTACAGCAAAGAATACTAAGCATAAATCCAAAACAATATCAAGCATGGCATGAAAAAGCATGGGCCACAGTCAAAAACAAGCTCTCTTTACCACTTAAGCATTACTTTCCTACTCTTTTCCAATCCAAACCAAACTATTTGAAAACTAATGTACGAAAGAGGGGGTCCAACCAATTTATTCAGCAAACTAAGCAAACCAAGCAAACGAAAACCAAAACGAAAAACGAAAAAGAAGACGCTCCAAGAACAACACAACTGTGCATGAAACAATAAAAATGAAGTGTTTGGAAGAAACCTGGGATTTTTATTGATGAAGAAGCGGGATGCCTTGGGCATCCCCAAACTTTGACGCGTGTACTTCTTGGATATTTTTTGGGGTGACACGCGTGGCATCCCCAAGCTTGAGCTTTAGTTCATCCTTCATCTCATTACTCATTCCTTTCATACACCTGAAATTTTACCTTCATACAAAACTTCACACAATCTTTATTAGCAACATTAGTGCACTCAAGATAATAGGTCTTTACGTTCAGTTCTAGCACCAATAAAACTTTCAATTAAACACTAGCTACTGTAGCACTTCCCTCAAAAATCTCAATTCCCCAAAAGAACTCAAAGAGGAACCAACAAGAAGCAGATGCAAATAAAGGCAGAAATCTGTCAAAACAGACCAATAGGTAAAGACGAATTGTTTCAAAGACCTTATGTTCCTCAAATCGAAAAGTGTTGAACTAACGAAAGTTATATA
Organism: Avena eriantha; assembly: GCA_910589775.1. NCBI lineage: Eukaryota > Viridiplantae > Streptophyta > Magnoliopsida > Poales > Poaceae > Avena > Avena eriantha. Next base: position 58,573,840 of record OU342743.1, on the reverse strand, counting down.
ACAACCTGGGGCAGAAGCACAAAAATTCACGCCTCAAAAGGACATATAGAGATTTTACACGAATTTTTACGGTGAAGCACAGAAATCTGTTTCGGGACAGCAACTTTCCCAATCATTACTCTCTCTCATTAGAGGTTACTCTTGGCGCAAAAAGCAAATAAAAAGGATAAGAGCCGGTTATTACTGAAGTAATAACTTCCAAGACTCATCTAAAACTTTTGGGTTATCTCCCAATTAGTACTTTTCTTTAACGCCTTTAAGGTAAGCATAAGAAGCAAGAAAAAGGATCAAGTGTTCTCAAATGAAGAAGCATTAAGATTAATACCAGAAATATCTTCAAAAAGGCAAGGTATCTCATCCAAATAAGTTCTAGAGGATCCTCTCTCAATGCTCTTGGGTTCACTATTCTCATCAAACGGGTTTTCGGGAACAATCCAATCAAGATTCTTTTCTATGGCTTCATGCATTGCTAAAAGTTTAAAAGGTATTGGTATCTTAATTTCCTCCCCATTAGGTTCGGTTTTGTTCATATTTTCTCGTGTACCAACAACATCTACAAATGAGCCTAGCATATTGAAACGTTCAAAGACTTTTCTAGTTTCCTTGGCAACATCATAGAATTCCTTAAGCAAAGTTTCTAGAATAAAATCCCTCTTTTCAGGGTCCTCAATTTCTTTGAGTTTAAGAAACATTACTTGCATTAAGGGGTTAAGGTTAATAAACCTAGCTTCCAACATGTGAACTAGAGAGGTTGCAGCAATTTCATAGTTTGGAGCAAGTTTTGCAAGGGATCTATCCTCAATATCCTCATATTTACTAACATGATTAAAGAATTCTTCAATATTATCCTTTCCAACTATAGAACCACTACCTATTGAAAGGTCTTTTAGGGTGAATTTAGGGATCAACATTATGAGCTAAGAAAGAGGTAACAACTATAGGAAGACTTAATTTTTTTGTTTTTTTATAAAGAAAGCAAACTTGTAAAGCTATTTTTTTGTGTTTTTGATAAAGAAATAAGCAAACAAAGCAAAAAGTAAACTAAGCAAAACAAAAACAACAAAGTAAAGAGATTGGTTATGAGGGATTCCCCTTGTGAAGATGTCCTTGACTCCCCGGCAACGGTGCCAAAAAATCACTTGCTGACTCGTGTACTAACGAGCTCCTTGGGGAACCCCAAGAGGAAGGTATGATGAGCACATCGGTAAGTTTCCCTCAGTGATGAAACCAAGGTTATCAATCCAGTAGGAGCAAGGAAACACCTCAAAGGCGTTGCTAGCTGGTCTTTGGTAGGGTGCACTACCGGTGTCAGTAGCAACGTGGAGACCTGCACAACACAACCATAGAACTCTGTCCCCAACTTACGATGAGGTTGTCAATCTCATCGGTTTTGCTGAAAACAAAGGATTAAACGTATCGAGTGGAAGAAAGTAATAGTTTGCAGAAAGTAAACACAAAGCAGTAAACAGTTGATTGTAGATTGATGGTAAAAGAAAGGACCAGGGTCCATAGTTCACTAGAGGTGGCTCTCCTTAAGATAGATGACATGTTGGGTGAACAAATTACAGCGGGGCAATTGACAAACATCGAGAAAGCATACAAGCATATACTACTCATCTTGACTCCTTTGAGATTCGATTGGGCATTACAACATTATACATAGACCGTAATCCAACTGCATCTATGACTAATAATCCACCTTCAGGTTATCATCCGAACCCCCTCCAGTATTAAGTTGCCAGCAACAGATAATTGCATTACGCATTGCGTGTAAAGTAAACAATACGATTGTTTTATGAACAAAGGATTGTTGTTTTCTCCCTAGTAGCAACAACACATCTAGTACCTTAGAGATTTCTATCACTTCCCTAGATTACTAGAGGAATGAACCCACTATCAAGCATAAATACTAACTCTTGGAGTTGCTAGCATCTACTTGGCCAAGATAGCTACTAACAACGGAAATCATGCAAGATCACAAATAACAAAGACATGATAGAATCAATAATCAATCTAAAATAGCATCTCAATATCCATCGGATCTCCGCAAACACAACATGTAGGAATTACAAATAGATGATCTTCATCATGAACCGAGCTCACAAGAACTAAACATGATACCTCAAAGGAGGAGCACCAGCCATCTAGCTACTGCATGGACCCATAGTCTAGAGATGAACTACTCACGCATCACACCGGAGGCTTGCATGATGATGAAGAAGGCCTCCAGGGTGAATTCTCCCCTCCGACGGGGTGCCGGGAAGAGCTTCAGATCCCTCCTGATCTAGGGATGGAGATGACAGCGGCTATAGACACTTTTGTGGAATTTTGATCGAGTACTTAGGATTTATGTATCGGAGGCAATATATAGGCGAAAGGAGAGGCCGAGGGGGTGCCTGAGGTGGCCAGACCACCCCTGGCACGGGCCAGGCCTGGCCGCGCGGCCAGGTGGTGTGGCCGGGCCCCAGCCCCTCTCCGTCTCGTATTCTGGCTCCTGGTGTCCCTCGGTGAAAAACTGACTTTGGCTTTTTTCCCGTCTAATTCCGAGAATATTTATTTTCTGACTTTCCTGGAACCAAAAACAGCAGAAAACAGGCAGCTGGCACTGTGGCTCTTGTTAATAGGTTAGTCCTAGAAATCATATGAAAAGTACTCCAAAGTGTGGACAAAACATAAGAAAGTAGATAAAACCAAGCATGGAACATCAAAAAATATAGATACGTTAGCAACGTATCAGCATCCAAAGCAAAGTTTGACCGAATAAATAGAGCAACTAAAATTTGATTATATTGAGTAATATTAGTATCATTGGATTCATATTAAAACACACTTTCCAATGATGCTAATTTTATATTAACATTTTTATATATTTAGAGTAAATCTTGGTCAAAGAAAAACACGCAAAACGAGGGTGCCTTATTCCTTGAGACAGACGGAGGTAGTAATAGTTTTATACCATGCTATAACTGTATCAATCAAAAACATTGGTACACATGTGGTATATAAACAAACCAAGTCCCTAACAGCCTCTGTACAACTAGTTCATTAGGCAACTGATGGTCAAGGTTTCCTGACCATTGATCATTATGCCAATTGACAATAAAGTCATATCATTAGTGAATGATGTGATGTGCATTTATCCAATATAAGTATTGCAACAAGATCAAGTCACAAAGTTCATCGTTGCAATAATTAGAAATGAAGTATCCTTCTCCTTTTACCGTGAGATCATATTTAATTACTATCTGCTGAGGCTACTTTTATTGTATCAACCATCACAACGTAACATGATGATCATAAATGTGTATATTAGGTATTCCAGAGGGGTATTTTTAGGAATATGCATCAAAATCGAGATTTGTTCTCCCGCGTGACGGGAAGATACACTGAACGCACTGGTGAGATTACATCCATAAGCTATGTAGTGTGTGGCTAGGTCGCGGAGATGGAATATCACGGGAAAAAGTAAAATATCACTTGTCGGTAATGAGATTGAACAAGGTATCGTGATATCGATGATGAGATCTCGAAATAGTCAAGTATGAAAGTTCACACAGGGAATTAGACTTGACGTTTATGGTTCAAACAACATTGAAATCGTGGAATGCGCAGAGGTCATTATAGGTATCCAGATCCCGCTAATGATCATTGGTCTGAGAGTCATCTCGATCATTTCTATGATGTTCCTGAACCGTAGAGTAACACGCATAAGGGTTTTACGACGCTTGGACATCGTTTTTGAAACATTGGGCTCATCGGAAGAAAGATATGAGAATACCGGAAGTGTTCCGTGAGAGAACCAGAATCGTTCCAGTAGAATCCAAAGGAGTTCGGAGTGAACCGAAAGGTGTTTCAGGTCAAAGGGAATTTAATAATATGTATTTTATATTAATTATTGGAATTAATAATAAAATAAATATTTAAAATTAAATTTGAAAGGGTAACTTTCCTAATAGGCCAAATCCCTAGAGGGAAAAGGCCCATGAGGGAAGCGACCAAGGGAGGCTAGCCGCCGCCTAGGGGCCCACCCTGGATGGCATTAAGCTGTGCGCGGGGGTGGTGGCCCACCCGGCCAGCTGCCCCATGGCGGCGTGCCTCCTCCCTCCTCTCCCTTTAGTCCCACCCCGGGACTTTAATAGATGGGGCACCCCTTTTCCCTATATAAGAAGGTCCATATAGGAGAGAAAACGACACACAATATTCTCTAAGGTAATTTCCTCAGAGATTTTGTTCTCTCTCTCTCTTCTCTCTTACAACTGCGACCCCAAGTAAGGGATGCACGCGTAATAGATTGCTTCGTTGTGGCACGCTATTGTGCTGTGGTGATTCTAGCTAAAAGATCTACTTTCGCATCCCGACTGAATTAGGGAGAACGAGAGTCGTCATAAAACATTGGACGTGTGCGAGACCACGTGGGTGCTACCACTTGTGGCACCAGGATTATCGTGTGATGACCAGGGTTGACTTGCAAGGAGCTTCACATCCTTGAGATCGTCTACGAGTACGACTACATCATCCACATTCCACATGAGCGTTAAGCGCTTTCGGTCTATAAGGGCATGTTACCGAAGCTTCTCTCTCCATTACAGTATTACTCCTAGATAGATCTTGGACATATGGTGTTACGTTAGTCATGGAGTTTTTCGTTTTTTGCTATGAACCCTTTTGTTAGTGTATATTTGTGTATTGTAGTTTCCCCATATGTTAGGGGGTTTCCTGTATATTTGCACATGTACATGTACTATATATTCTGGCCTTTGGCCCTCTGGTAATACAAGATCTATTACCCTAACATGGTATCAGAGCCGTAAGGCCTTTTTTTTCCGTCGCCGCCGCCGCCGCTCGCCCCGGCTCCCCGCCGCCGCCGCCGATCTCATCGCCGCCGGCCACCGCCGCCGCCGCCTCCTCCCGCTGCCGGCCGCCTCCTCCTTCCGCTGCCGGCCGCCTCGGCCTCCCGTCCGGCCGGTCACCCCCGCCCCCGCCGGCCACCCCCCACCACCGGCCGCTGTCGCACCGGCCTCCCGCCCCGCCGGTCGCCCTGCCCCCGCCGGCCGCTCCCCGGCCCCGCCGGCCGCTCCCCAGCCCGCCCCGGCCCGCCCCGACTTCCGCGTCCGCCGCCGCCCCCCAGCCGCCGCCAGATCTGGTCAGATCCGATCTAGGTCGGTTCGCAAAAAAAAATGTCTTCCTCATCGGGCTATGTTGCGATCCCTCGCTGCCCTGGTGATTTTTGATGGCGCGAATTATCCTGATTTCGCTGCCTTTATGCGCGTCCATATACGCGGTCTTCGCCTTTGGGGTGTGCTTTCCGGTGAGGTCTCCTGTCCACCGCGCCCCGTTGTGCCTCCAGTGCCTCGTGCCCCGACGCCCGTTGCCCTTGCCCCCGATGCTACTCAGGCGGTCAAGGATGCAGCCCAGAGTGCTGATGATTCTGCTCAGGCTGACTATGAGCTCCAGGTTCAGGCGCATTCTGCTGCTACTACGGCCTACCGGCTGGATCTGGCCGACTACACTCAGTGGATAGATGAGGATGCTCGTGTTGCTGCTGTTCTCACTTCCAGTGTTCTGCCTCAGTATGCTGCTGAGTTCATGGGTCTTCCCACTGCTGCTGCTCAGTGGGCTTTTCTTCGTCAGCGCTATCAGCCATCTGGAGATGCTCTTTATTTGTCCGTGGTTCGTCAGAAGCATGAGCTCAAGCAGGGTGATTCTACTATTGATGATTTCTACACTCAGAGTGCTGCTATTTGGTGTCAGCTTGACTCTCTTCGTACAGCGGTGTGTAACACATGTCCCTGCTGTCTGATTGTGCGCGCGGATCTGGAGTTTTCAGCGCGTCTTTGAGTTCTTGTCACGGCTCCGCAAGGAGTTTGAGCCGCGCCGTGCCCAGCTGCTTGCCCGTGGTCGTGTTCCGCTCTCTGAGGTACTGGCTGAGCTTCGTGCTGAGGAGACTCGTCTTCGTGGTGCTGGTCTTCTTGAGGTTCCGTTTGTGCTTGCTACTCATGGTCCCCCTGTGCCGCCGGCTTCGTCACGGTCTCTCGCGCCGCCACTACTCTCTACTCTACCGGCCCAGGGTCAGCGTCAGTCTCAGCAGACTCGTGGTTCTCGTCCTCCCTGTGCCCACTGTGGCAAGCCTGGCCACGACATCTCTGGTTGCTGGACGAGGGATCCACGCTTACGTCAGCAGTATCTTGCTCGTCGACAGTCTGGGTCTTCAGGATCTTCTGTTGTTGTTGCCTCTGGACCTCCTACTGGTGCTTCTGGACCTCCTGCTGGTGCTCTGTCGGATCAGGATATTATTCGTGGTCTTCGTAGTCTGCTCGCTGCTACCGGCTCCTCCTCATCGGGTACTGCTGGTTCTGTGACTAGTTCTTCTAGCACTGTGCGATCATCATCTTCTACACAGTCAGGTACGTCATCCCCGTGGTATCTGGATTCTGGAGCTTCTTTTCATATGACTTCTGCATCTTCTATTCTTTCTGCTCTTCGCTCTCTTATTTCTCCTGTCCGTGTTATTACGGCTAATGGTACCTCTCTTCCTGTTTCCAGTCGAGCCACCCTCTCTACCTCCTCCTTCTCTGTCCCTGATGTTTCTCATGTTCCCAGTCTTCAGATGAATCTTTTCTCTGCTAGTCAGCTTACTGATTCTGGTTGTAGGGTCATTCTTGATGCTGATTCTTGTGCTGTTCAAGACCGTCGTACACATGCTCTGGTTGGAGCTGGCCCTCGGAGAATTGAGTCTCCGGGGCTCTGGGAGTTAGACTGGCTTCGTGTTCCTTCTGCCGACACTTCTTCTGCCACTTCTCCTGCAGTTGCTGCTTCTGTCATTGGCTCTTTTCAGCAGTGGCATCATCGGTTGGGTCATCTTTGTGGCTCCCGTTTATCCTCCTTAGTTCGTCGTGATCTTCTGGGGCTTGTCTCAGGAGATGTGTCGTCGCTACATTCGTGTCAGGGTTGTAGGTTAGGTAAACAGATTTAGCTTCCCTATCCTACTAGTGTCTGTATCTCAGCGACCTTTTGATTTAGTTCATTCAGATGTGTGGGGTCCGGCTCCCTTTGCTTCAAAAGGGGGCCATAGATACTATATTTTGTTTATTGATGATTTTACACGGTACACCTGGTTATTTTTTATGCGCTCTCGCAGTGAGGTGCTTGCTATTTATCAGCGTTTTGTGGCTATGGTTCGTACCCAGTATTCCACGCCTATTCGTGTTTTTGGTGTTGATTCTGCAGGAGAGTATATCTCTCAGCACCTGCGTGGCATCCTTGCTGAGCAGGGCACCCTTGCTCAGTTCTCGTGTCCCGGTGCCCATGCTCAAAATGGTGTCGCCGAGCGTAAGCATCGTCATATTCTTGAGACTACCCGCGCTATGATGATTGCTTCCTCTCTTCCGCCGCATTTCTGGGCTGAGGCTGTCGCTATGTTGACTTACCTCATTAATATCCAGCCTTCAGCTGCTCTTCAGGGTGGCATTCCTCTTGAGCGTCTCTCTGGATCCTGTCCAGACTACTCGGCTCTTTGTTTATTTGGCTGCGTTTGCTATGTCCTTCTCCCTCCTCGTGAACGCACCAAACTAACCGCTCAGTCTTTTGAGTATGTTTTTCTTGGCTACAGTGATGAGCATAAGGGCTATCGCTGTTGGGACCCCGTTGGTCGTCGTATGCGCATCTCTCGTGATGTCACGTTCGATGAAACACGTCCTTTCTATCCTCGCCCCACCTCTGGTACTTACCCAACGGATGATCTCTCTTTTCTTCTTTTTCCTGATACACCTTCCGCTGTCTCTTCTCCTCCACCTCCTCCCTCTGCTGCGCCTCCTTTGTCTTCGGCGCCATCCTCTCCTCCGTCTAGTTCCCCTAGTTCTCCTCGGTCTCCAGCTTCGGATCCTTCCTCCGCGCCTCCTTCTTCCTCCTCTTCTGATGAGTCATCTTCCGCGGATGAGCTTCCTTCCTCACGACCTGTTCGTCAGTGTCATGCTCCAGACCGTTACTCCCCTAGTCAGTATGGCCTCTCTGTAGTTTCCGAGCCGACTTCTTATCAGGATGCTGCGTGTCATCCTGAATGGCAGCTTGCCATGGCTGAGGAGATTGCTGCGCTTGAGCGCACAGGCACCTGGGATCTTGTCTCTCCCCCTTCTGGTGTTCGTCCTATCACATGTAAGTGGGTCTATAAAATTAAGACCCGCTCTGATGGATCTCTTGAGCGCTATAAAGCGCGTCTTGTGGCTCGTGGTTTTCAGCAGGAACATGGTCGTGACTATGATGAGACCTTTGCTCCTGTGGCACATATGACCACTGTGCGTACTCTTCTTGTTGTTGCTTCTATCCGACGCTGGTCTGTGTCCCAGCTTGATGTTCAGAATGCTTTTCTTAATGGCAAGTTGAGTGAGGAGGTTTATATGCAACCTCCTCCTGGGTTTTCTGTTCCTGATGGGATGGTTTGTCGTCTTCGACATTCTCTTTATGGCCTGAAACAGGCCCCTCGTGCCTGGTTTGAGCGCTTTGCCTCTGTGGTGACTGCTACTGGTTTCTCTCCTAGTTCTCATGATCCAGCGCTTTTTGTTCACACTTCTCCTCGTGGACGCACTCTTCTCCTTCTCTATGTTGATGATATGATCATTACTGGTGATGATCCTGAGTATATTGCCTTTGTCAAGGCTCGTCTTCGTGATCAGTTTCTTATGACTGATCTTGGTCCTCTTCGCTATTTTCTTGGGATTGAGGTTTCATCCACTTCTGATGGGTTTTCTATCTCTTAGGAAAAGTATATTCAGGATCTTCTTGCTCGGGCTGCTCTTGCGGATGAGCACACTGTTGAGACTCCTATGGAGCTTCATGTTAAGCTTCGTCCTACGGATGGTGATCCTCTTCCCGATCCCACTCGTTATCGCCATCTTGTTAGGAGTCTCGTTTATCTTGCTGTCACCCGTCCTGATATCTCTTATCCTATTCATATTCTGAGCCAATTTGTCTCATCTCCTACCACTGTTCACTACGGTCATCTCCTCCGTGTCCTTTGTTATCTTCGTGGCACAATTACTCGTCGCCTTTTCTTCCCTCGTTCTAGCTCTCTCCAGCTCCAGTGCTACTCGGATGCTACGTGGGCGAATGATCCTACGGATCGTCGTTCACTTTCTGCTTACTGTGTGTTTCTTGGTGGTTCGCTTGTTGCTTGGAAGACGAAGAAACAGGTAGCGGTTTCCCATTCGAGTGTTGAGGCTGAGTTGCGGGCTATGGCTTCGGTGACTGCTGAGGTGACCTGGTTACTGGTGGTTGCTTGCAGATTTTGGGGTCTCTGTTACGACGCCCACTCCACTTTTGTCAGACAGTATAGGTGCTATCAGTATTGCACGTGACCCGGTCAAGCATGAGCTGACCAAGCATATTGGTGTTGATGCTTTTTATACACGTGCTCAGGTGCAGGATCAGGTTGTTGCGCTCCATTATGTGCCTTCAGACTTGCAGTTGGCAGATTTCTTTACAAAGGCACAAACTCGCGCTCAGCATGATTTCTTACTCTCCAAACTCAGTGTTGTGGATCCACCATGAGTTTGAGGGGGGGGGGGTGTTAGAGTATATTTGTGTATTGTAGTTTGCTCGTATGTTAGGGGGTTTCCTGTATATTTGCACCTGTACATGTACTATATATTCTGGCCTTTGGCCCTCTGGTAATACAAGATCTATTACCCTAACACCTTTCATTGGTATTCAGAGCCAGGTTATGCGTAATATTGCTTGTATGGTTAGAACACATGCTGAATGTGGGTATTGATCCTCTAGTTAATATCCTCCCACGTGTACTTGTTTAGGGCATCTCCACTCAGGGTCCTCAAAGGCCCCCCCAAATGCCTATGAGAGCCGTCGGCGCCAAAAAACACGCCCAGCCGCGGCCCTCGTTCTAGAATTTCCACCGACGCGGCCCAATTATTAACTCGGCAGCCCCAGGCGAAACCTCATCTACAGGGAGGCAAGCGGGGGCACCGGAGGGGAATAAAATATTGCCCTGTCAAGCCACGCGCCCTTCGGCGGCCATGCGGTCGACCGGAAGTGGCTGCCACCGCGTTCCCGCCAGTTCTTTCCCGCAAGTTCCACCACTTCCCGCCAGATCCACCGCTTCCCGCCTCAACTTCTCACCATTTCCGGCTACATAGGCCACGGCCGCCATTTCCATAGCTCAGACCTACATGCAATGTCATCCCCCAACCCCCCACACACTAACATACGCCGAGGCGGAGTCCCTGTGCGCCTCCCACTACCCCTGCCCGCCGGGGTACGGGTGCCCTCCGGGCTGGAGGTTGAGCGCCGGTGGTGTGCCGGTCCCGCCCGTCCCTCAAGGTGCTGCCCACCGAATGGCCATCACCAACCACTACTACGGTGATCTCACGTCGGAGCAGCGGATGGACACCAACTGGGACCCTGACAATGCCGCCACCTGGAACGCCTTCTTCGCGAACCGTCGCGAGCGGTAACTCGCCATGTACGATGGGGATGGTCCGCTGCCCATCAACAACAACGAGGAGGGCCGTAGGTTGTGGTGGGGCGCCCGGACTCTTGCCGACGTGATGGACCACATAATGGCGGGCGACTATCCCCGCCTCCGGTACCCGCACTTCCAGCGGAAAAAGGACGGATGTCGCATGGTGTTCTGGGATCCTCTTGCCCCGCGCGTGATGCTACGCCTCGACCAGATGTTGGAGGCTCGGCCGGAGCCTCAGCCAAAGCCACAGCCAGAGTGGGTGGTCCCTCCGGAATACGCCGTGGCGGTGCGCCAGCAGAGGCATCCCGACGACCCGGAAGAATTTCTGGGCCAGCGTGCGGCCATTCACGCGTCGCTCGAACCGGCGCTGCCGAGGGACACCTGGTGGCGGAAGGAGGAGGAAAGCCTATCATGCGTGCGGCGGAGGCGACGACGAAGGCTGCAGCCATTGCGGGCGCTGGTCCCCAAAGCGACAATCGCTCTTCGACGATCGTTCGATGTGGTGCGATCGTGGCCGGCCAACGCCGCCAAGGCCGGAGCGCGCGCCGACCGACAACGAAGACGACGGCTCCTACGATGACCACGAGGACGAGTACTACAAGGTTAGGCATGATTATGACTAGTTTTCTATTTTTTATATGTAATAAAATTAGGTTTTCCCTATGTAATAAAATTAGGTTTTCCCTATTTAAAAATTAGGTTTTCCCTAATTAAATATTACTTTGGGGGGCACGGCTGGGAAGGCGGCGCTCCCCATTTCTGATTTCGCGCCGGTGGCCCCCCATACGGGCAAAAAATGGGCCACGCCGGTGCCCGTATGGGGGTTACGAGTGGAGATGCTCTTATATCATGGCACTTTTTGATGAAGCGGCCCAGACCGACCTTACGTGTAAGATGTAATCTTACGTGAGACTAGTTCCACACTTGACATCTGGCTTGCACCATATAAGTGGCTAGCGGGTGTCTGTCTCTCTCACAGTAGTTGAGACGACATTTACAGAGGTCCCGAGAGGGGTGTCATAAAGAGACAACTATTTGATCAATGTCGTGGTTGAAAGTTCGTAGGTAAGAAACAATTCTATTGCGAAAGCCCTAGCAGCCACGTAAAACTTACAAAAGATAAAGTAGATATGTATAACTTTATTTTGCAGGAGGGCATGTGATGTGATATGGTCATGGTCGTGATCGAGGTAAAGTAGTTTACTTTTATGTTACTAAGTTGTAGGCGGTGCTCTGAGCCTCATACCAGTGGACTTAGGATGCCAGTCCTTGACTGGTGCTATCAGCCACTTGCCATACTGCTTAGCTACTTCCTCATGGATACCGTCGCCACACTCTAGATCTCCATGGCCAAAAACACAACAGACTTCACAAAACCAGGGCAACTTCTCATAGTTTACCATGAACGTCATCCTCTCGCTGCCCTCGGGATGCAGGCCCACCACCCTGGTGAGTGGCTTGTTCACATTGAGCTTCACTCTAACTCACATGAAGCTAGTACCGCTTGCACCCAGGGCATACAGATCAAGACTCAGCACTTCCCTGATGCGCGCCTCCATATCGCGCACGATCTCCTCCCTGCGGAACAGAGGAGGAATGTAACTACCTCGGTGAATTACGCTCTTAGTTAATGCCTGGATGAACGAAAGTGGTTAAAATAGTACGGCGGGGCCCAGGGCCACTCACGGTAGACCTTTCGGCCATCCTAACCACTTTCAAACAACGGGACAAGAACGAGCGGCGTAATCGGCAGGCGAAGGGATCAACTACATACACAAATGATATGTATGCAAGCCACATACAACAGTCCTCAGAGCCATTCCATCTAAAAGAAATAGAAATATAGCAACGCCATACGGCAAGATCCAAATGTCCTAGATAGATATAATAATTTAGGATAGCTCCTCATACATCACACATCAGAGTAGCAGGCGGAAGCGAAAAACAAGATCCGAGTACGGATAAGAAGCAAATTGGCATAAGATGCCCCATAAATAAACACATCCCGCCCACAGATCACACGGATCCCCGTTCCCGGAATCTCTACACCGAATGATCATTGCCAACATCATCTGTCTCTTCCACCCAGTATCCATCTTACGGGTACACCTGTTCATCTGAATCAAACAATTTATCGTGTGAGGCCCTAGGGGTACTCAGCAAGTCTTTATGCCACTAAAGGGGACACAACCTGGGGGGACGCAATTGCAGCAAAAGATAATACCTGACAATTCTACAGATACTCGCTAACCTTCCGCCTAACCAATGATAGACGGAAGTCCATGAATTAAGAACAACAGTTATAACAGTATAATTAACAGATCCATCCTCCTCCTCGCTTACCAACGAGGAAGCGGACGAACAATCCCCCATCATCCGTTGGCAGTTTTATTATCCATTCCATGAGTTTTGCACTATTTACTAGTCAAGTACTTAGTCAAATTAACAGCGGTACTTTAATTATACTTGTCTATGATCGAGAAACTGTGCTCCAAGTCGTCCATAACCGTGGACACGGCTTTCAGAAAGATTTACCCTGCAGGGGTGCACGAATAGCAATACACACTCGATCGACCTCGGAAAAACCAACTCAAAACCCAACGAGGCATTCACGACAAAGCAATCACAGGATTCAGAAATATTTCAGGGGGCCACCCCATTAAGCTACCCGCAACGAAGTTGGCCGGCTCCGAGACGGACTAGGTTTGTGTCAATGGCTGTAAACGACTGGGAACCCGAAAATGTGACTGGGCTTGTCGATACCGCGAAAACATTCCACGATCCAAAACAGTACAGGTGCTCCACGCACAATCTTATTAAAGCAGTAACATGGCATAAGTACAGGATAGTAATAAAACCCCAAACTAATTGTGGCCCCAAGAAATAAGAATGAATCAAGCTCTGGCTCAGGGGGGTCCATAAGGCCTCCCGGATGTGGGTAGTGCGAATAGTCAAGGAACAGGAATCAAGTACTCGGGGTCCTACGGGACACAAGTGAGCATGAAAAACCAAATAGCAGATATTGCTCACCGGTGCCTCTTTCATTAGTTATCCCATTTCTACTCCGGTTATGTTGTTTAGGTACCTCATTATCCATCAGACACTCACATACCCTACTCATGCTTTTCTACGACTCGCATGGCTCAAACAAGTCCTGTAGTAATGGCTCATGGGACCGGAACAGGCTTGGTGTGGTTTAAAAGTAAAGGCTATGCAGTACTTGGGATTCAATTTAATGCAATCGCGACTCAATGATGCAAGAATAAGATAGAGGCAATAGGTACTCTATGTATGCAAGCATGTGGTAGTGCTTGCCTGGCAGCTTAGTTGAAGTGAGAGATGGATCTGGGTAGTACTCCTGTGATTCCTGGTAATTCTCCTGCTGGGCGTCTATTCGAAGAAGAACCAAACAAACAAGGGCCAACATAAATAAAGTGCACAAGCATATGATTAAAATGCGACAAGCAAACAAGCATGCCATGATGCATGATGCACAATTTACATGGCATTAAAGTAGCATGGCAAAGGTGGGGTGTGGATACAAGAAATAAAGCACTTTATTATTTATTTGCCCAAGTTTTATGGTCATAAACGGTTCAGATTTTAAATGACAACATGATGCATGCTTCAATTCAGAACAAGGATTGCATAAATAGAACGGGCTCGTCGCGCTGATCGATTTAGACATATTATTTGTCAAATTTGGAGTTATAAAACAAAAGTTATTAATTAAATAAGGAAAAGGGCATTTTTATTGTAATTTTAATCATCTCGAAATTTAAAGTGTTCAAAATATATTTTGAAGGGCATATTTGAATTCCTCACATTTTTCTGATTCCAAAACATATATTATTTGTATTATTTGGATTTGTATTTTAAAAATTGTTTGAATCTGAATTGAATTTGAATTTAAATCAATTTGAAAAAGATTTGATTAAAAACAGACACAGGGAAAAACTTTTGTTACTCAGGCAAAAACAACCCCAGACACTGACAGGTGGGCCTTGGTGCTGACTGGACCACGCGCGGGGAAATCCTTTTGTCACCGCGTCTCGGGCTAGCCACTGTGACTGCGGGGTGGGCCAACTGGCGCAGGCCCACGTGACAGCGGCGAGGGAGACAGGGGCTGACAGGTGGGGCTGGGGCTGGAGCACGGGTTGCGGCTGAGAAAGGCTGAGGGGTTTTCTGCAAGATGACCAGGGTGGCTGGCAAGTGGGACCTCTAGGAGCGCGGGTTTCAGGAATCAAAAAGGTGGGGGGCTTTTTGCAAATCGACCACAGCCCGAGTTACTGTTTTTCTTCCTCTCTATTCTGACGGCAAGTGCGTGCGCGGCTCGGGGCGGGGATTCGATCCTGGGACCCGGGCGAGCGCGCTGAGGGGGCGGAGCCACTGCGGCGGGCTAGGGGAGATGGCAGATGAGGGGCTGGGGCCTAGATAGGGTGTGGTGCGGCGCGGGGAGGCTGCAGATGCCGGCGAGCGGCGCGTACGGAGAGCGCTCGACAAAACGGTTGGCGGCGCTAGACGGCGACGGAGAAGCGGAGGTTGTCAGGGAGAGGGAGGGGCTCACCGCGGTTTGCCTGGTGTGGTCGGATCGGGGAGAAGCGCGGCGGTTCGTCGACGACGCAGACGCTCCGGCGGGCTAGGGTTTCGGAGGACGGCGAGGATCTGGCGGTGCTGGGGCTTTCTCCTTCGCCCTGGCGTGGACAGGGCGTAGTAGAGGAACCTCCTCGAGCTCCCAGGCCACCTCCAGGTCGAGCTGCACGGCTGGATCGACGGGGACGCGGTGGGTGCTGGCGGCGACCGGCGGCAGGAGCTGTGGTCGGAGCGGAGGAAGGGGAAGAAGAGGGCGGCTCTGGGGCGGATCTGGGGACGCAGGAGAGACGTGGGGAGGGAGGAAAAGACGGGAGAGAGGGAGGAGGCAGCTGGGGCACGGCAGAGATAAAGGTGGCCTCGGTGCCACCTTTTCTCTCCTCTCTCACGTGCCGGCTTGAGCTAGGGCTCGCCCTGGGGCTGGTAGGCACGGCGGGGAGGGGCTGCAGGTGGGCCAGGGCGGCGGACGGCTGCAGGGTGGGGCCAGCATGGCGGTAGAGAAAGAAAGAGAGGAGGGGAGGCTAGCTCGGGCTAGGGTTAGATGGAGCTCGGATTAGGACATGGGCTAGGGTTAGGGTGGCTGGGTGTGGGCCAGGGGGAGGGTAGGCCAGGTGGTCAAGCTAGTGAGAGAGAGAGAGGGGGGGGTTTAGAGTTAGGGTTTAGTGTAATTTAGGTGTAAAGGAATTATAAAGAGAAAACTAGGTTTGAATTTTATTAGGTGTTTATATTTTGATTTAGTTTATGAGGCCAAACCAAGAAGAAGAAAAGGAAGCTTGATCTTGCTTGAGGTAAGGTGGAGGAGAAACTAGAGAAAGAGGAAGAAAAGAAATAGGTGGAAAGGGTCACATATGGAGCATGCATGGAGAATAAAAATAAGAGGAAAAATGAGATGGTTGAGATTATGAGGATGGTGCAATGGTGGTAGATGGCCTTCCAAGATAGTTTCTACTAAATCAGAAGAAAAACCAAAGGATAGAAAGGTAGTGAAGACTTGTGCATGGCCCATGCAAAAATAATAATGCCATTGATTATTTGTGAAAACAATATGGATATTATGGCATTACTCTATGCATATCCAAGAAGTGGAGATAAAACCAAGCACAAGAATTTAGAGGGTTTAATCCACCCCAAACTACATGAGCTAGAGTTAAATAGCAAAAGAAAGAGAAACAAGCTCATGGTTAATGGGATGGTGGGATTATAGAGTGGTGGAAGGGAAAGATGGTAGAATGGAAATAAAAGATATGCCCCCAACTCAACTTGGGCATAGAACAATATATCAATAGCCAAATACAATATCCAGAGGCAAATACAATTAATAATGCATGTGAGAGAAGAGCCAAAAGAAAAAGGGTTTTATATGATGCTCAAATGCAAGGTGGCATGATGACATGAGCATGATATCATTATGATGCAACAATAATATATATAAAGTAGCCAATATCTTACTAGGACAAGTAGCATTACAATTGTTAGACAATTGGGGTGCTACAACTCTTCCCACTAAACAGGCATCTCGCCCCGAGATTCTAGGAAGAAGAAGACTCAAAGAGGGTAGGATACTTGGCACGGAGCTCATCTTCACGTTCCTAGGTTGCTTCATCAACGGAATGGTGCGAGCACTACACTTTGCAGAACTTTATGGACTTGTTGCGAGTCCTTCTTTCTGCGACTTCAAGAATTTTTGTGGGGTGTTCTTGATAAGACAGATCTTCTTGGAGATTGATGAGTTCATGGTCCACGGTCCTGCCGGGATCCTTGAAGCACTTCTTGAGTTGAGAGACGTGGAAAACATCATGGACTTTGAGTTGTTCAGGGAGTTCAAGAGCATAAGCAACTTCTCCTCTTCTTCCACGAATTTTGAAAGGACCGATGTATCTAGGTTCCTTTGATACCAAAGCGGTGCGTACCTCTCATGGGAGTGACACGAAGGTAAACGAGATCACCAGGGACATACTCCATGTCCGTGTGCTTCCTATCATAATTGCTCTTCTGGCGACTTTGAGCAATCTTCAGATTTTGAAGAATGATGTGAACTTTCTCCTCCGCTTGAGTTACAATGTCGGGGCCAAACAATATTCTTTCACCTGCGCCCGACCAACCAATCGGAGTTCTGCATTTGCGACCATAGAGAGCCTCAAATGGTGCCATCTTTAGACTTTTCTAGAAGCTGTTGTTGTAAGAGAATTCAGCATAAGGAAGACATTCTTCCCACTTCATGCCGAAAGAGATAACGCAAGCACGGAGCATATCTTCTAGAATCTGATTGATCCTTTCGACTTGTCCTTGCGACTGAGGGTGGTACGCTGTGCTGAAGTTTAGCTTTGTCCCCAAAGCATTTTGGAAACTTCCCCAGAACTTGGAAGTGAAGATGCTTCCACGGTCTGAACTGATCTCAAGAGGAACTCCATACAGAGAGACAATTCTGTTGATATAGAGTTCAGCCAACTGAATTACAGAAATTGTTTCCTTGACTGGAAAGAAGTGAGCTACTTTGGAAAGCCTGTCAATGACAACAAAGATTGCATTGTTGCCTTTCTGCGACCTTGGAAAACCAGTGATGAAGTCCATCTCTACTTTCTCCCATTTCCATTCCGGAGGCTTCAATGGCTGTAGAAGACCGGAAGGTTTCTGATGGACAGCTTTAACTCTGCGACAAACATCACACTCTGAGATATACTTGGCACAATATCGTTTCAAACCAGGCCACCAATATTGTGTTTTCAAGTCCATGTACATCTTAGTGCTTCCAGGGTGGATAGAAAGAACAGAATCATGCGCCTCCTTGAGAACTTGCTCTCTTAAACCCGGGTAGTTCGGAACAAACATCCGGTGTTCAAAGAAAAGAGTGCCTTGGTCGTCAACGTGGAAAGACTCATACTTCGGAAGTTGAATGTTGGAGATGATCTTTTTAGTGTAAGGATCCCCAAGCTGAATGGAACGGACCTTTTCTTCCAAGAGAGGTGTTGCTAGAAGGTTCAGAAGATAACCTTGATCCACAATTTCAAGGTTGAGCTTGCGGAATTCTTCGCACAATAGAGGCTGTTGTTCTTCCACCATGAGATTATTGACATAAGCTTTTCGGCTGAGAGCATCTGCCATGACATTGGCTTTGCCCGGAGTGTAGTTGATGGTCAAATCAAAATCATTGATTGTTTCAATCCACCTCCTCCGACGAAGGTTGAGATCAGGCTGTGTGAAGATATACTTTAGACTCTTGTGATCAGAAAAGATCTCACAACGGTTGCCCAGCAAGTAATGCCTCCATACTTTCAAAGCAAAGACAACTGCTGCGAGCTCAAGGTCATGTGTAGGATAGTTGATCTCATGCGTCTTCAACTGACGAGATGCGTAAGCAACAACTTGCTTTTCTTGCATAAGGACCGCACCCAATCCTTGCAACGAAGCATCACAGAAAATCAGGAAAGGCTTTGATGTATCTGGAGGAACCAAGACTGGTGTGGAAGTGAGCTTCTCTTTGAGTGTTTCAAAGCTTGCTTGACATGCAGGAGTCCAAAGGTATTTCTTGCCTTTCTTGAGGAGATCGGTAAGAGGCTTCGCAATCTTTGAGAAATTTTGAACAAATCGCCGACAGTAACTGGCCAAACCAAGGAAACTCTGGACTTCTTTGACATTTATGGGTGGAAGCCAGTCCATAATTGTCTTAATAGTTTCTGGGTTGACGGCAGTGCCCTTGGCAGAGATGACGTGACCAAGGTAGGTGACTTGAGGCAGCCAGAATTCACAATTGGAGAACTTTGCATACAGGCGATTCTCACGAAGCTTGTTTAGGACACACCGAAGGTGTTCTTCATGTTCTTCTTTTGACTTAGAATAGACTAGAATGTCATCCAGATATACCACAACGAACTTATCCAGATATTCCATGAAAACCGAGTTCATAAGCCTCGAGAAGGTGGCAGGTGCATTGGAGAGACCGAAAGACATGACCGTGTACTCATACAGGCCATAGCGGGTGGTGAAAGCTGTTTTGGGAACATCTTCCTTGCGAATCTTGATTTGATGATAACCACTTCTCAAATCAAGCTTAGAGAATACAACAGCTCCAGCTAGCTGATCGAAGAGATCATTAATCCGCGGAAGGGGATATTTATTCTTGATGGTTTTAGCATTGAGTGCCCGATAGTCAACACAAAGTCTATCAGTCTTGTCTCGCTTCTTCACAAAGATGGTTGGACTACCCCAAGAAGAAGTACTGTGCTGAATGAAACCCAACTTCTCTTGTTCATCCAACTGACGCTTAAGTTCAGCCAACTCAGCAGGACCCATTTTATAAGGCCGCTTGGAGATAGGAGCGGTGCCAGGTTCAAGTTCAATGACAAACTCAACCTCACGATCCGGAGGCATACCTGGTAACTCTTCAGGAAAGACATCTGGAAACTCACAAACTACAGGAACACTCTGAATACCTTCCATAGCATCATCATTCAAAGCCGCCAAAGAATAAAGCTGAATTGCAGGAGTCAGACTTGGAGAATAGACTATATGGCCTTCAGGAATTTTCAGAGAAACCGAACGTTCAGCACAATCAATCACAGCTGCATTTGCTGTCAACCAATCCATGCCCAAGATAACATCAATATCAGAATTGCCCAGAACAATTAAGGAAGCCAGAAAAGAAGAACCACCAATCTCAATTTGATTGCCATGGCTGATCTTAGTAGATAACAATCTTGCCCCGGGAGAAAGAACCATTAACTTTTTATCCAGCTGGTCTATAACAAGCTCATGCTCATTTGTAAATTTGTGAGAAACGAAAGAATGTGAAGCACCAGAATCAAACAAAACTCGTGCAGGAACTGAGTTAACAAGAAGCATACCCATGACAACTCCAGGTGCATGCTCAGCTTGAGCGACGTTGACACAGTTGGCACGAGCAACCGTAGATCCTGGCTTAGTGTTGATGTTGAGAGCCCGAGGTGGAGGTGCACGAATCATAGGAGCACTTGCCGCAGGTCTTGGAGGTGGTGGTGGAAGAGCTTTGTTGTTCATTGGACAATTCCAGTGCCGATGTCCAGTGTTTCCACAAGTATAGCAAGCACCAGGTGGACGTGGAGCAACGTAGCCAGGGACTCCGCCAGGCGCTCCAGGGTAGTTGTGGTTGTAGCCCCTGGGAGCCGCAGTGAAGGAGTTTGGTGGCCTTGGTGCGTAGCTTGAAGGTCTTGGTGGAGCAGGGAGCGACGGTGGGGTGTTAGGAACCCAGACACGACGCTTAGAAGGAGCTGTCATAGTAGAAGAGCTTGCTGTATCACGGCTGTGTTTCTTTGACTCCTTAAACACTTGCCTACTTGCTTCTTCCTGCAGAGCTGTGTGCTGAAGTTCCAGGAAAGATGCCGGCCTTGCATGAGTGATTGCATATTTGATGGAAGCATTGAGGCCTTGCCGAAACCTCTTTTGCTTCTTTTTGTCATCAGAGATCTCATCGCCACCATAACGAGATAGGTTCATGAAGTTTCTAATGTAGGTGTTGACATTGTCAGTGCCCTGCTTGAGGTTGAGAAACACTTCCTTCATCCTTTCCATGACAATTTCTGACAGATATTGCTCTTTGAAAGCAGTAGTGAACCGCTCCCAAGTAGGCTGAAAACCAGAGAGATCTGCCTTGAGGTAATTTTCCCACCAAAGAGCTCCATCTCCCTTCAGAAGGTGAGTAGCACACTTGACCCATTCTTGCTTGGGAACATCCGCAGTCATGAGCAACCTTGACACTTCACAAAGCCAATCATCCGCATCAAGTGGCTGATCAGACACTTCAAATTGGCGTGGGTTGAACTTGAGAAAACTCTTGATGTCTCCTCGCTTGGGAGGTGGAGGTAGCGGAACAAACTCATTCCTCCTCACGCTTTCCTTGAAGCGCTGCTGGTTTTGCTGCATAGTGCCCAAAGCATTTGCAATACTTGCCAAAGCGGCCCCAAGCTCAGGTGGTATATCCTCCTCAGAACGGCGTGGTGGTGCCATCCTGTGATTGATATAAAACACAAGTCAGTACTATAATGGAGAATGATTATAATCCAAAATAGTACCAAAATGGAATTAATCAAGATTACGGAATGCAATTCACTGAGATGATATTAAAATATCAACAAAGTTCAAGGCAATTAGAAGATATTAAGCATAACACACACGACTGAACAAGGAGTGTGGTATACAAACTAACAAAGAAAAATTTCCGCAAATTTCGGCATTAAAATACCACTATATGCGTAAAACCACTTACGAATCAAGATTAGTAACTCTACTAGTTCAATATACAAAAGCAAATGACAAAACTAGTGGCATGGTCGCGACTCCATCCCGCACTCAAATCATTACTCCGCACATGAATCAGTAAAACACATATCCCAACAACTTCTTCTTAAGATGAACCTAAGGATTGTTAACTACGGAAAAGAACACCCCGACAAGATAACATCAGATAACAAAGAGTAAGATAGATCGCATCGGTGTACAACGAATCAGAATAGATCGCGTCGGTTTACAAAGGACTGTCGGTAGGGAATGTACCAACAGTTGATAACCAAAAGGCAGATAGTGATAACATTTCGATGCAACAGATAGACAAGGAATTCACACACACACACACACACAAACACAAACACAACCTATGGTACTACGGAACCCAGAACACGTGAATCCTAGTTTGAATTTTTAGAAGAGGATTGAAAACGTTACACTTCCTTACCAGAAAAGGGTGGGTGGGTGGGTAAGAAGAAAATGGAAGCAGTCCCACTCTCACGTTTTGTTTTTCCCTAGTATTTGCTAGACTGACAACGACCATTTTGGCTGAGACCCTGAAGGGCGGGATGGCTCTGATACCAATTGTAACTACCTCGGTGAATTACGCTCTTAGTTAATGCCTGGATGAACGAAAGTGGTTAAAATAGTACAGGCGGGGCCCAGGGCCACTCTCGGTAGACCTTTCGGCCGTCCTAACCACTTTCAAACAACGGGACAAGAACGAGCGGCGTAATCGGCAGGTGAAGGGATCAACTACATACACAAATGAGTATGTATGCAAGCCACATACAACAGTCCTCAGAGCCATTCCATCTAAAAGAAATAGAAATATAGCAACGCCATACGGCAAGATCCAAATGTCCTAGATAGATATAATAATTTAGGATAGCTCCTCATACATCACACATCAGAGTAGCAGGCGGAAGCGGAAAACAAGATCCGAGTACGGCTAAGAAGCAAATTGGCATAAGATGCCCCATAAATAAACACATCCCGCCCACAGATCACACGGATCCCCGTTCCCGGAATCTCTACACTGAATGATCATTGCCAACATCATCTGTCTCTTCCACCCAGTATCCATCTTGCGGGTACACCTGTTCATCTGAATCAAACAATTTATCGTGTGAGACCCTAGGGGTACTCAGCAAGTCTTTATGCCACTAAAGGGGACACAACCTGGGGGGACGCAATTGCAGCAAAAGATAATACCTGACAATTCTACAGATACTCGCTAACCTTCCGCCTAACCAATGATAGACGGAAGTCCGTGAATTAAGAACAACAGTTATAACAGTATAATTAACAGATCCATCCTCCTCCTCGCTTACCAACGAGGAAGCGGACGAACAACCCCCATCATCCGTTGGCAGTTTTATTATCCATTCCATGAGTTTTGCACTATTTACTAGTCAAGTAATTAGTCAAATTAACAGCGGTACTTTAATTATACTTGTCTATGATCGAGAAACTGTGCTCCAAGTCGTCCATAACCGCGGACACGGCTTTCAGAAAGATTTACCCTGCAGGGGTGCACGAATAGCAACACACACTCGATCAACCTCGGAAAAACCAACTCAAAACCCAACGAGGCATTCACGACAAAGCAATCACAGGATTCAGAAATATTTCAGGGGGCCACCCCATTAAGCTACCCGCAACGAAGTTGGCCGGCTCCGAGACGGACCCAAGGTTTGTGTCAATGGCTGTAAACGACTGGGAACCCGAAAATGTGACTAGGCTTGTCGATACCGCGAAAACATTCCACGATCCAAAACAGTACAGGTGCTCCACGCACAATCTTATTAAAGCAGTAACATGGCATAAGTACAGGATAGTAATAAAACCCCAAACTAATTGTGGCCCCAAGAAATAAGAATGAATCAAGCTCTAGCTCAGGGGGGTCCATAAGGCCTCCCGGATGTAGGTAGTGCGAATAGTCAAGGAACAGGAATCAAGTACTCGGGGTCCTACGGGACACAAGTGACCATGAAAAACTAAATAGCAGATATTGCTCACCGGTGCCTCTTTCATTAGTTATCCCATTACTACTCCGGTTATGTTGTTTAGGTACCTCATTATCCATCAGACACTCACATACCCTACTCATGCTTTTCTACGACTCGCATGGCTCAAACAAGTCCTGTAGTAATGGCTCATGGGACCGGAACAGGCTTGGTGTGGTTTAAAAGTAAAGGCTATGCAGTACTTGGGATTCAATTTAATGCAATCGCGACTCAATGATGCAAGAATAAGATAGAGGCAATAGGTACTCTATGTATGCAAGCATGTGGTAGTGCTTGCCTGGCAGCTTAGTTGAAGTGAGAGATGGATCTGGGTAGTACTCCTGTGATTCCTGGTAATTCTCCTGCTGGGCGTCTATTCGAAGAAGAACCAAACAAACAAGGGCCAACATAAATAAAGTGCACAAGCATATGAATTAAAATGCGACAAGCGAACAAGCATGCCATGATGCATGATGCACAATTTACATGGCATTAAAGTAGCATGGCAAAGGTGGGGTGTGGATACAAGAAATAAAGCACTTTATTATTTATTTGCCCAAGTTTTATGGTCATAAACGGTTCAGATTTTAAATGACAACATGATGCATGCTTCAATTCAGAACAAGGATTGCATAAATAGAACGGGCTCGTCGCGCTGATCGATTTAGACATATTATTTGTCAAATTTAGAGTTATAAAACAAAAGTTATTAATTAAATAAGGAAAAGGGCATTTTTATTGTAATTTTAATCATCTCGAAATTTAAAGTGTTCAAAATATATTTTGAAGGGCATATTTGAATTCCTCACATTTTTCTGATTCCAAAACATATATTATTTGTATTATTTGGATTTGTATTTTAAAAATTGTTTGAATCTGAATTGAATTTGAATTTAAATCAATTTGAAAAAGATTTGATTAAAAACAGACACAGGGAAAAACTTTTGTTACTCAGGCGAAAACAACCCCAGACACTGACAGGTGGGCCTTGGTGCTGACTGGACCACGCGCGGGGAAATCCTTTTGTCACCGCGTCTCGGGCTAGCCACTGTGACTGCGGGGTGGGCCAACTGGCGCAGGCCCACGTGACAGCGGCGAGGGAGACAGGGGCTGACAGGTGGGGCTGGGGCTGGAGCGCGGGTTGCGGCTGAGAAAGGCTGAGGGGTTTTCTGCAAGATGACCAGGGTGGCTGGCAAGTGGGACCTCTAGGAGCGCGGGTTTCAGGAATCAAAAAGGTGGGGGGCTTTTTGCAAATCGACCACAGCCCGAGTTACTGTTTTTCTTCCTCTCTATTCTGACGGCAAGTGCGTGCGCGGCGCGGAGCGGGGATTCGATCCTGGGACCCAGGCGAGCGCGCTGAGGGGGCGGAGCCACTGCAGCGGGCTAGGGGAGCTAGCAGATGAGGGGCTGGGGCCTAGATAGGGTGTGGCACGGCGCGGGGAGGCTGCAGATGCCGGCGAGCGGCGTGTACGGAGAGCGCTCGACAAAACGATTGGCGGCGCTAGACGGCGACGGAGAAGCGGAGGTTGTCATGGAGAGGGAGGGGCTCACCGCGGTTTGCCTGGTGTGGTCGGATCGGGGAGAAGCGCGGCGGTTCGTCGACGACGCAGACGCTCCGGCGGGCTAGGGTTTCGGAGGACGGCGAGGATCTGGCGGTGCTGGGGCTTTCTCCTTCGCGCTGGCGTGGACAGGGCGTAGTAGAGGAACCTCCTCGAGCTCCTAGGCCACCTCCAGGTCGATGGATTTATACGTTGATGGATTTATGATGTGTATATTCAATAGTGGACCCAAGAAATTTTCAAAGCCTGGGC
Organism: Avena eriantha; assembly: GCA_910589775.1. Classification (NCBI taxonomy): domain Eukaryota; kingdom Viridiplantae; phylum Streptophyta; class Magnoliopsida; order Poales; family Poaceae; genus Avena; species Avena eriantha. The sequence goes on along the minus strand of OU342743.1, from coordinate 58,548,704 downwards.
AAACTCTAAGTTTAAAGGCTAATGATGCTAATTTTTGGTCTAATTGGTAAAAAAATACACTGCGCGTCCGGCCGGAAGCCCGTGCAGTTGTCGGGCTGGAGGGGCGCTGGATCCGCCACTGTGTATATTTGTTATGCTTATTATGCCGAATAATTTTTTATGCTCATTTGTTGTTGTTGTTGTTTATTGTATCATGTAGGATGGCTCCTTACTATCCCGGGCCTGACCATGAGTACGGGCGTGAGCATCGTGCGCAACCAGCGGAGAATGGGGATGTACCAACTAAGAATGTGGAGAGATGACAGTCACTCCAGAGGCCAAAGTTTCCAACTAACTATGGATCGATGGGCCAGGGATGCTCGTCAAACCGTGGAATTAGGCCTGCATCCCCGCAGGCCCGTAGAACCACGTTTGCCAATGCATTGAGTCTGCAGGCTGACGGCGGCGTGTGGGCTCAGGATGCCATGAGGAGCAGAGTTGGTGGTGGATTCCAGGTAGGATCTGAAGACATGTGAAGATTTCTTATTCAAAATCAACTGGGAAATTCGTATAGGTTCGAAAATAGCTCTTCTTTCCTAGACCAGTGCTATATATGTTTGGCTTGGATTTAGATTTTACTAAGAGTGGTCGTCAGGGCCAAGACTTTTTGTATGAATGGATCATACATACCCCGGTATCTGCACCATTGCTCAGCCCTATCAAATAGGATTCTGAAATTAATCTCAAACATAGCAGAATCAGCATATATGATCTCATTACAAAGGTAACAGCATACATGGCTGCACGGCACCTGATGTGCGGTGTTCAAGCATTTCATGCACAAGTTTTACTCCAGGTCACGTATATTAGATATCACTGCCCCTTTTCATAGAGTGGCAGCATTCCTTTCAGGAAGGAGCTGACCAACACGAACGCTCTCTCGGGCTCCGAGTAAGGGACCATATGTCCAGCTCCCCTCACTGTTGCAAACACTAACTCTCCCGTGTATCCTTGAACATACCCTCCAACCTGCAACCATTCATCATTGTCAGTACCAACACGAACAAACTTGTGAAGATCAGGAGGGTAGTCATGGTTACCTCTTTGCCTGCAGTCCATGAGCGCAATGGCTCTGTGACAGTGACACCGAGGTCATGGATGGTGTACCTTGTGCCGGTGAACGGGCATATGGAGTCGAAATCGCCGCTGAAAACATTTATTCGTTATAGACTTTGTTTGGCATGTTAGAAACACCATTGCAGTTCAGTCCGGGATCGATATGTGTTACCTGAACAACCACACCGGAAGTTTGTGCTCCATTAGCCATTTGAGTGTTGGCACCATTGAAGCTGGCGCGTCTTTCCAGCCCAAGAGCCTGCGCAAGTAGAACATCATTTTAGGATACTGACTGACGGTTAGCTCATAAGGGTAGGGTAATTTGTTTGCTCATAAACGTAGTTTTGTTTTCTCGCAGTTAAACCGTCTTACGTGTTCTTTGAAAATTTCGTGTACAAATCCTTTTGCACCATTGGCCCCTGTAAATTTTTGAAGCGCAAACCCCTGCACAAGTGGACCATCAGTTAAGGACAATGACAGATAGCTAATTTGCTTGTAAAGAGAGTTTGTTTGATCTCAGTTAAGCAGTCTTACGTGCAGTGTGACCACACTGTTTCTCTAGCGTGCAAAGCCTTTTGCACCTTGGGATCATTGAGGTAGGCTTGTACGTGATGGTTGCTGCAAGGATCATATCCTGGTATCTGCAAAATTTGGAGCAGAAAAATCTTATTCAGAAAGCAAATATTCAGGGTAACTGCGCCTGCTTATAATTCAGTGCTGCTCTCTTACATAGCTGCTGGGGTAGAATGTTCCATCGGGTGATTCAATGCAAACTGGTCTATATATGTCGTAGGAATCAATGTCAGCAGAATCATGGAGCGCAGCATCATTGCATGCGTCGCCATCTGACCCGTCGAATTTGCAGTTCTTGGTGGTGTTGGCCCTCGACTCATCTGATATCACCCCATGGCTCCATAGGTAGTCATCCCTCCCCTTTGCGTTCATGTCATCATCAAGGAACGGATTTCCAACCTAGTTAACCAAGCAGAGGATTGTAAAAGAAACCACTGAAAGTATGCCATGACTATAAAGTGTATATAACTGGGTAATTAATTGGGCATACCAGGATACCCTGTAGGTTTACAGAAGTTCTTGTAACATTGTTCATGTTGTGCCTCAAGATGCTGGCGGCGAGCTGCGGCACATAATGACCGCCGTAGCTCTCCCCGGAGATGTAGAAGGCTCGGCCTTTATACTCCGGGAACCTCTCGATCCAGTTGACGAGGAAGACAAGTGCGTCGTCCGCCGTCCTCTGGTCTCCGCAGCTGTCGTAGTCGGAGGTCGTGTTGGAGTAGGAGAACCCGACGCCGGCAGGCGATTCCAGGAATATCACATTAGCCACTGAAAAATCTCACATGTGACTTACAAGAAATATGTGTACATATTGGATCGATGGTGGTTTAGTTGCTGTTAGCATGTGCCTCACCGTTGTTCCAAGCCTGCATGTTTCTGCTGAGATTTTTGTTGTCGCTGTTCACGTGGAATGGGCCCAGCTCCATCATTGCCCCGTAGCCAATCGACGAGCATCCAGGACCTGTAAATGCATCCTGAAGTAAGCATATAGATAGTAGAAAACACAAGAGGTTAATCAACTGGAAGCATATCCAAAGTGACAAACCTCCATTCAGCCACAGGAGGAGTGGCTTCGCCGCCGGGTCGGTCGCTGCCTCGACGAAGTAGTAGAAGAGCGCCCGTCCGTTCTTCTCGTCGACGGTCACGTACCCGCCGTACTGGCTGAAGTCGACCACAGGCTGCCCCGGCAGCGCAGTGATCTTATCGGCGGCCTTCAGCTTGGCCTGGTCAGAAACAGAGTACTCTGCCCTGAGGATCCTGGAAGTAGCAGTAACTCGTACCCTCGGCTCATCTACGCTGTAGGCATTGCCACTGCTCCTTCTGTACCGGATGAACTCTCTAAGTTGAGCCTCTTGCGATGCATCTGCGTGCAAAGCGGCCACGCAGATGAGGAGGAATAGACAGAAGGTGGTGTTCCTCATGATCTCTTCTGGTGAAATGAGTTGTTGTTTTCAAGATGACGAAGATGGGTTGGGTTGGGGCTATATATAATGGCTGGGCTTATGCGTGATGCTTACCTCGTATTGTCTCTCGCAGTTTTGGAGGTTGGTTTGCGGGTGGTAGAAAATGAAAGCAAAGCTCTGACATTTTAGCTTGTGCGGCAATTATGTTGACTGATTTGGCCATGTTAAAATGACATCTTTTTCAATAAAAAGTAATTAACCTACCACTTGCAGGCCATTTAATTATGTATGAGTTGATTTATATCATGGTAGGGTATTTTAGGAAGTTGCTTGCTTTGCAGATACTCCACATTCCAAATGTGTAAGGGCTGATAAAATTTAAGTCCCACTTTGACCATGAATTTGATGAGCAAAATATGAGTATCAGACAAAAAGTAAGCCATCGGACTCTTATTGCAAAAAGTTGTAAGTTCCACGTTAACTCATGTTCAAAGTTAGGCCCGAAGTTCAAGGATTTGGAAGGAGGGAGTAGGAAGCTACGCTCACACATTCTAGTCGGTGTGGCAGTTACCTTGATAAATATCTGATTATACAGAAAAGAAATTGGTTTTTATACAGGGAAAGTAATTAATCATTTTAAGCACGTCTATGTGTGTATCATCTGTTGCAGTTGTGAACTTTACTGTGATGACCATTGGAGCAGAGAAATTGAGAATTTGGGAACAGGAGGTTAGAGATGGCTACGTAATATTTGTTTTGTTTTTCTCCTTTTTTCTAGCTCGTTGCTTGCCTTTTCCATGTCCTGTGATGTAACTCATGTATCAACATTGTAATAAATTAGTTTGCGCTGCATCTTCGAATGGAGAGACCGAGAGATTTTATGCTCCAACAAAGTTTTAGAGCTTCGATTTTTTTTTCATATTTTTAGACCAAAATTTTATGTTCATACTCCTACCAATTTTTTTTCAATAAAGTTTTCTGTAGTTAAATAAGTAGGTATTGCCAAAAGGACGAAGATAGATTTGGTTGGTATTATAATGGTTGGGCATAATGGAATAGGAGTATTTTGAGATGATTAGTCATGCCATCACGTATCGTGTCTCACGTTTTTGGAGATTGGTTGGGAGTGGTAGAGTGGAAGCTACACTCGCACATTTCAGTCAGTGCACAAGCTATATTGATGAATTTGGCTAGGTATAGATGACACGGTTTATGATAAAAGAACAACTTACCCACCCTTTGCAGGCTATTTAATTCTATATCAGTTGGTTGCTACCATGTCCTTTAGTGCAGTGGTGGAGTAGGACTTGATGGCCTTTTTAAGCGAAAGATATGTCTGCCTGACTCTATCTAGATAAATAAAGTCTCAAGCCATGCTTAATCAGCTTAGATTGGAAGAGTTAAACAGCCACCACTTTCCACAACCCAGAGGTTAGATCTAGGTGGTAGGAGGGGAGAGATTTAATAACAGACCACATGTAATGTTTATGTTTTTCTCACTTTATTGTGTATTTCCTTTCCTGTACTATGGCACCATTCTTATATCAACTTTGTAATAAATTGAATGTTAGGCATTTTTGTATGATGAGGTTGAAGAATGTGTAACAACTCTATCTTTTCAATATAATGAAACGCAAAGCTTTTGCGTTTTCTCAAAAAAAAAAAGTTATACGAAAAAACTATTCAACCTTGGGGAATATTTCCATATTTAGAAACCAAAATATATATACTCCATCTAACATGTTACATCTATGTTTTCTTCAATAATTTAGCTATGATGATTTAGAGGTTAAGTCCCAAAAATAATTCAAAATGGAAAATGGGTCAAACCAATAGTTTTGCATAAGAAGTGGACTTTTTCGTGAAGATTTGTTCCAACTTATTCAAGGAAAAAGTGCTTCTACCGTGGTGTTACTGCATATTACATTTGTCGAATGAGTCGCACATTTTTTCTAGCTTGTGTGGCAATTAAGTTGACAGATTTGACTATGTTGAAATGACACTGTTTTCAATAAAAAAGTAACTAATCTACCCTTTACAGGCTATTTAATTCTATATCAGTTAGTTATCATGGTCTAGTATTTTAGGAAGTTGCTTGCTTGGTAGATATTCCATATTCCAAATATTCGCGTGACCCAAATTTTGAGTCTCACTTTGTTCTTGAAGTTGACAAACAAAATCTGAGTTATATGCCACTAAAGTAAACAATTGGATTCTTATTCGTAATAAGTTGTCAATGGAATAACTTTTGTTTCAGATAACATATATTTTGTTACACTACAATTCATGTTGAAAGTTAGGCCCGAAATTGGAGGAGGCCTTTTATTTGGAAGGAGGGAGTGGAAAGCCATGCTCACACATTCTTTGTGGGTGTGGCATTTATGTTGATCGCATAAATGACATTGGTTTTTATACAAGGAAACTAAATTATCATTTTTAGCATGTCTATGTGTGTATCATCTGGTTGCAACTGTGATACTTTACTGGAATGGCCATTCGACCAGGAAATTGAGCCTTTGGAGACAGGAGGTTAGAGTTGGCTCCATGGTAGCATAATAATTTTGGCATTTTTTGCATGCAGAGGTTGAATAATGTTTTCTCTGCCCTTATATGGAAATTAACTATTGGACCTTGAATTATTTTTCCATATTTACAAACCAAAATTATGCGTGTACTCCATATAACAAGTTACATCTATGTTTTCCTTTTTAAATATTTGATGGAAATAAGTAATGTGTGACGTTGTCCTTTAATAAATTTGGCTATGATGATTTTGTGGTTAAGTCCTGAAAATAATTCAAATGAGAAAGTGGATCAAACAAATAGTACTTTAGCATAAAAAGTGTATTTTCCCTGAAGATTTCTTCCAAGTTAGTCAAGGCAAAAAGGTGCTTCTACCGTGGCTTAACCAAACATTACATTCGTTGGATATATGTCATTAAGTTCTATACAGTCTTATTGAAGTTTAAAATACAGAACAAAGCACCATCTGGCATGTAGGCTTATTGAAGTTTAAAATAAAGAACAAAGCACCGAACACTTAATTTTACTGCTATGAATTGATTTCTTGTATCTGTTATCCCTGCTAGAGCATTTGTACATGACTTGTGAGATGATGATGATTAGCACACAATATTGTTAAATTTTGCAGTACATATGTGGTCGCAGATGGAAAGAACTGATTCTGTGTGCTGTTTCGTATGCTCGCAGAGGACGTAATAACTGGAGGAACTGCCGGTGTCGTGGTGGAGACGGCTCTGTACCCAATCGAAGACCAGACTTCAGGTGAACCACACTGTTATATGTTGATCCAAATTCTACAAAGTAGAGGCCAACTTCTGACGGAGCGGAGCGAGGCCCGTCGCCGGAGGCTTGGGCCGATGCGGAGCGGAGTCTGAAGTTGGCCCACTCCGTGCCCAACAGGGACGCCTGTGGGGGGTGCGGGGGGCGACAGCCCCCCGCGGTACGGATCGTTGATGACCTAGGTTACCACCGCTATATATACTTCTTGTAAGCCGCCGGCTGGGATAAGTCGCATCTGAGAAATCCCCGGCGTTGTGTAAACACTCTCCGTTATAGTGAAGTTTCGCTGGCTGGCGCCCGTGGTTTTTCCCTTCTCTTTGTTGGAGAGGGTTTTCCACGTTAAATCTGTGTCCCCTTGCTGTGATTTTGTTTTCGTTCTTCGTTATTTACTTGTCGCAAATCTAACAAGTGGTATCAGAGCCCCAGGTTCTAATCTAGGGTTTGCGACATGTCGTCATTGAAGTTCGATCTACCGCAGCTGGACTACTCCACAAGATTCTGCTTGTGGCAGGTGAAGATGCGGGCGATTCTCGCCCAAACTTCAGATCTGGATGATGCGCTGGATGGATTCGGGGAAAAGGATGCTAAGAGCTGGTCTGACGAAGAGAAGCGGAAGGACCGTAAGGCTTTGTCTATGATTCAACTTCATCTATCCAATAATATTTTGCAGGAAGTCTTGAAAGAGAAATCTGCTGCTGCCCTTTGGGGGAAACTGGAATCGATCTGCATGTCAAAGGATCTAACCAGTAAGATGCATGTGAAGATGAAGTTGTTCTCGCATAGATTGCAAGAAGGTGGATCGGTAATGAATCACTTATCTCTTTTCAGAGAGATTATTTCTGATTTGCAATCTATGGAAGTAAAATATGATGATGAGGATCTAGCTCTATTACTCTTATGCTCGTTGCCTAGTTCTTATACTCACTTTCGTGATACAATGTTGTTGAGCCGTGATAAGATAACCCTTGATGAAGTGCAAGATGCCCTCAAACAGAGGGAAAAGATGAAATCTATGGTGCAGGCAGATGGGGCGTCTTCCAAGGCTGAAGCTCTGCAGATTCGTGGCAGGACCGATCAGAGATTTAACAACTATGGCAACCGAGATAAGAGCAAAGACGGCAGAAGTCGTTCGAAGTCCAAGGGAAAGGACAAGTTCTGCAGGTATTGTAAGAAATCTAATCATGTTATTGATGATTGTTGGAAGCTGCAGAATAAGGAGAAAAGGAACGGTACTTACCAACCGAAAGATAAGGATCAAGGTAATGGTAAGGCTGCTGTTGTTTCTGGTGATAGTTCTGACGGTGAATGTTTAGCCGTTTTTGCTGCTTGTGCATCTCGTGATGATGAATGGATTCTTGATACTGCATGTTCGTTTCATATTTGCTGTAACAAAGATTGGTTCAGTTCATATGAGTCTGTGCAGACTGGAGATTTTGTACGTGTGGGGAATGACAACCCATGCCATATTGTTGGAGTTGGATCTGTTAAGATCAAGACACATGATGGCGTGACGCGTACGTTGAATGAGGTGAAGCACATACCAAGCATGGCCAGAAATCTGATCTCCCTGAGTACCATGGACGTGGATGGATACAAGTACGCCGGTGGGCGTAGGTTGTTAAAGGTATCGAAAGGCTCTCTTATTCACATGATAGGTGATATGAATTCTGCTAAGTTATATGTTCTTAGAGGTAGCACTTTGCCTGGTATTGCTGCTGCTGTTACTGTTAATGATTCTGATGATTGTGGTAAAACAAATCTGTGGCATATGCGTCTTGGGCATATGAGCGAACATGGCATGGCAGAATTGGTTAAGAGAGAGCTGATTGATGGTTGCAACTTGGGTAAGTTTCAGTTCTGTGAGCACTGTGTTTTTGGTAAGCATAAAAGAGTTAAATTCAATGCTTCCGTTCATACCACCAAAGGCATATTAGATTATGTGCATGCTGATGTATGGGGACCTTCCCGTAAGACTTCTATTGGTGGTGCTAATTACATGCTTACTATTATTGATGACTACTCAAGAAAAGTGTGGCCATATTTTCTGAAACACAAATCTGATGTTTTTGATGCTTTTAAGAAGTGGAAAGTTATGGTAGAAAAGCAAACTGAAAAGAAGGTAAAGGTACTACGTACTGATAATGGTATGGAATTCTGTTCTAATGAGTTTGAGGAGTTTTGCAGTAACGATGGTATGATCAGGCACCACACCATCCCTTACACTCCTCAGCAGAATGGCGTGGCTGAGCGCATGAACAGAACCATCATCTCGAGGGCTCGCTGTATGTTGTCCAATGCAGGTATGCATAGACGTTTCTGGGCTGAAGCAGCCAACACAGCGTGCTACCTCATCAACAGGTCACCTTCTATTCCACTTGAGAAGAAAACTCCCATTGAGGTATGGTCAGGTTCGCCTGCTGATTATTCACAGTTGAGAGTTTTTGGTTGCACAGCTTATGCTCACGTTGATAATGGAAAGTTAGAGCCTAGAGCTGTTAAGTGCATATTCCTTGGTTATGGTTCAGGAGTTAAGGCATATAAACTATGGAATCCTGAAACTAAAAGGATTTTATTGAGTAGGAATGTTGTTTTCAATGAATCCGTTATGTATCATGACAGCTTGCCATCAGATCCCTCTCCTGTTGCTATTGGAGAGGAGGGAGTTCGTGTGCAGGTGGAGCACCTGCAGAAAACTGTTGATAATAATGTTGTTGTTGATGATACTCATGAGGAAAATATTGATGATGATGTTGTTCAGCACTCACCTACTGTTTTGCAGCAGCCACAAGAATCTATTGCTGCTGATAGACCGAGGCGTAACATAGTTCCACCTCGTCGTTTAATTGAAGAGTGTAATCTTGCTCATTATGCTTTGAGTTGTGCTGAACAGGTGGAGCATGATACTGAACCTGCTACATACAATGAGGCTATTGCATCCGTTGACCGCGAGAAGTGGTTTTCTGCTATGCAAGAAGAGATGCAATCGCTTGATAAGAATGGCACATGGGAAGTTGTGCGCTTGCCTAAACAGAAGAAGGTTGTCCGCTGTAAGTGGATATACAAGAGAAAGGAAGGTTTGTCTCCTAATGAGCCTCCAAGGTTTAAGGCAAGGTTAGTAGCAAAAGGTTTTAGCCAGATTCCAGGTATTGACTATAATGATGTTTTCTCTCCGGTTGTGAAACATAGCTCTATTCGTACTTTCTTTGGTATTGTTGCTATGCATGATCTTGAGCTTGAGCAGCTAGATGTAAAGACTGCTTTTCTGCATGGTGAACTGGAGGAGGAGATTTACATGGACCAACCTGAAGGGTTCATAGTTCCTGGAAAAGAGGATTTTGTGTGCAAATTGAAGAGATCGCTTTATGGTTTGAAGCAATCTCCAAGACAGTGGTATAAAAGGTTTGATTCATTTATGATCTCACAAGGTTTTAAGAGATCTCAGTTTGATAGCTGTGTTTATATAAAGTTTGCTAATGGGTCACCTATTTACTTGCTGTTATATGTTGATGATATGTTAATTGCTGCCAAGAGCATGAAAGAAATCACTACTTTGAAGGCACACCTAAGTAGTGAATTTGAGATGAAAGATCTTGGTGCTGCTAAGAAAATCCTAGGTATGGAAATTAAACGGGACAGAAAATCTAGGTTGTTGTTTCTTAGTCAGCAAAGTTACGTTGAGAAAGTTCTTCAACGTTTTAATATGCATGATGCAAAGTCAGTTAGTACTCCTGTTGCTCCTCACTTTAGATTGTCAGCATTGCAATGTCCTAGTTCTGATGAAGATATTGAGTACATGTCTCGAGTTCCTTATTCTAGTGCTGTTGGTTCCTTGATGTATGCCATGGTTTGTTCTCGCCCTGATTTATCATATGCTATGAGTTTGGTGAGTCGTTACATGGCTAATCCTGGTAAAGAACATTGGAAAGTTGTTCAGTGGATTTTCAGGTACCTTCGTGGCACATCCAACGCTTGCTTGAAATTTGGCAAGACTGGTGAGGGACTCGCAGGCTATGTGGATTCAGATTTTGCTGCCGATTTGGATAAGAGGAGGTCCCTCACAGGTTATGTGTTCACGGTAGGTGGATGTGCCGTGAGTTGGAAGGCAACGCTGCAACCAGTTGTTGCTTTATCTACAACCGAAGCAGAATATATGGCTGTTGCTGAAGCTTGCAAAGAGTCTGTTTGGTTGAAAGGTTTGTATGCTGAGCTTTGTCAGGATGATTCTTGCATTAACCTGTTCTGTGACAGTCAAAGTGCTATTTACCTTACTAAGGATCAGATGTTCCATGAGAGAACAAAGCACATTGATATCAAGTACCATTATGTTCGTGATGTTGTTGCACAAGGTACACTGAAGGTATGCAAGATAAGCACTCATGATAATCCTGCTGATATGATGACAAAGCCTGTTCCTGTTGCTAAGTTTGAGCTATGCTCAAGCTTAGTTGGTATAACTGCTTAGCCCAAGTGGCTATTGGCGCCGAAAGTGTTTTTCTTTGTTTGTTCAGGGAGATGATTACCGTTGATGCTACAAGAAGGAATTTGTCTCAAGGTGGAGTTTGTTATATGTTGATCCAAATTCTACAAAGTAGAGGCCAACTTCTGACGGAGCGGAGCGAGGCCCGTCGCCGGAGGCTTGGGCCGATGCGGAGCGGAGTCTGAAGTTGGCCCACTCCGTGCCCAACAGGGACGCCTGTGGGGGGTGCGGGGGGCGACAGCCCCCCGCGGTACGGATCGTTGATGACCTAGGTTACCACCGCTATATATACTTCTTGTAAGCCGCCGGCTGGGATAAGTCGCATCTGAGAAATCCCCGGCGTTGTGTAAACACTCTCCGTTATAGTGAAGTTTCGCTGGCTGGCGCCCGTGGTTTTTCCCTTCTCTTTGTTGGAGAGGGTTTTCCACGTTAAATCTGTGTCCCCTTGCTGTGATTTTGTTTTCGTTCTTCGTTATTTACTTGTCGCAAATCTAACACACACTGCAAAGCAGTAGCCAATTGTTTGTCTGAATATGTGTCGTTCAGTCTTACATGAATGCTTAGCGGTTGCTTGTGGTCTTTGATTGTTCTCGGTTGCAATGATCAGCAAATTAGACCTCCGAACCTATTCCGAGCAAGGCAATAACCTATACTGAATGTCCGGTAGTGCTACAATGCCTTGTAGTAGTCTAAACCTGAAATAAATCCTAGTTCTCTATAGCTTATGTTCTACTTGGGACTGCAGTATATTAATTATAAGAATAAGAATCATGTTTGTGCTTGGGATTGCAGTATATTAATTATACGTGCTTCAGTTAGAGATTCCTTCTGCGCAACAACCAAACTAGCCCCTGTGGAATGGCTAGTTTCCCATCGGAAGGGGATATTTTCCCATCATGGAAGGGGATCCCTTGTGGGCAAGGAAATCCCCTGTGGGGGTTCACTGCCAGTGTTGTCCATCCCCAACAACCAAACTAGACCTTAACAGATTCTATCATGGGTGTCGTTCAGCTGATTCAGATTGCAATCTAGGAGTAGGATTTGTGGCACATGAGTCGTGACATGTAATGCAGTTGTATTTTGGTTGAGTTTTATCTTTTATGTTGCCTTTTTAATGAATTTGTAAGAACTGACACTATACAAAAAAATATGGCAGATGCATTGCATCACTTGATGGAGAGACCGCGTTGGTCCTCCTTTTAAAAATAATCTACTAGTAACTTGTTGTACATGACAGATACACTCATAATATTTTGTTCCTTGAGGGGCCAAAAAGTAATCTGACGAAAAAATCTACTTTTACATAGACTTTTACAAATTACAGATACACTCTATACAGGGCTGCACGACGCCCAACATGCAGTGCTCAAGAAAACAGTTTTTACCGAGGTCCAGTATTACTCTCCCTTTTCATAGGTTGGAAGTATTCCTTTCAAGAAGGAGCTAAGCAATATCAGTGCTTTCTCAGGCTCGAAGTACGGGACCTGGTGACCAGCTCCCCTCACAGACGCAAAAACTAAACCTTCAGTGTACGCCTGAACATACCCTCCAACCTGCAAAAAATATCAGCGTCAGTACGAACAAACAAGTGAAAATAAGATCAGGTAGCCACGTTTACCTCTTTGCTTGCGGTCCATGGGCGCCATGGTTCAGTGACAGCGACGCCAAGGTCGTGGATGGTGTACCTCGTGGCGGGGAACGGGCACACCGAGTCGAAATCACCACTGAAAACATGTCTTATTTTGTTACACACTTTGGCATATCAGTTGCTCGTACTGGCAGTTTAATCTGAGGTGCCATGTTACCTGAACAGCCACACCGGCAGCCCGTTCGCCATAAGAAATTTGAGCGTTAGAACCATGGACGCCGGTGAATCTTTCCAGTGCAAGTCCCTGCACAAATAGAGCATCAGTTAAGGGCAGTGGCAAGTGGACATAATGGTTGTTAGATCATGGAAGTCCTTTTTTTATTGCGTGCAATTTAGAAGTCTTACGTGCAGCCTGCCCACTTTGTCGTTCTAGTATGCAAAACCTTTTGCACCTCGGGATCATTGAGGTAAGCGTCTACATAATAGGCGCTGCATGGATCGTACCCTGGTATCTGCACAGTTCGGAGAAGATTTTTTCTTCTTCAGCAAATAAATACTCCAAGAAAAGTGTGTTTATGAGCATTCAGCGTTAGTGCTATCTAAAAAGATGTAGTACAAATTTTATCTTACATAATGGCTCGGGTAGTATGTTCCATTGGGTGCGTCGATGCAAACCGGGCCATAGATGTCGTAGGGATCAATGTTAGCGGAATCATACACGGCCATGGCATCGGAGCATGCCTTACCGTCCGACATACTGAAATTGCAGCTCTTGGTGATGTTAGCGAACACCTCATCCGATATCACGGCATGGCTCCACAAGAAGTCAATCACCCCTTTTGTGTTCATATTATCATCAAGGTATGGATTGCCCACCTATAGCAAAGCAGAGATGCATTAGCCATATTACAAAGTTTCCACTAAAGAAGATGTGATAACTGTTATGAAAGTGTGTACAACTGATTAACCACACGTACCAAAATACCCTGCAGGTTTAAGGAAGTTCTTGTAGCATTGTTCATGTTGTGACTCAAGACAGTGGCAGCGATCTGCGGCACATAGTGCCCGGCGTAGCTCTCCCCGGAGATGTAGAAGGGGCGGCCTTTATACTCCGGGAACCTCTCGAGCCAGTTGACGAGGAAGAGAAACGCGTCGTCCGCAGTCCTCTGATCTCCGCTTTTGTCGTAGTCGGAAGTCGTGTTGGAGTAGGAGAACCCGACGCCGGCCGGTGAGTCCAGGAAGATGACATTAGCCACTGCGAAACCTCACATGTCATTTACAAGATGGTTCATGTAGATGATCACCAGAAAAAACGTTACTAGTTGCTGCGCCTCCCTCACCGTTGTTCCAGGCGTGCTCGTTTGTGCTGAGAGTTTTGTTGTCGCTGTTGACACGGAGCGGGCCCAGCTCTATCATCGCTCCATAGCCAAATGATGAGCATCCAGGACCTGTGCATCAACAAGATATTTACTCTAGTAAATTTTTGTATGAGAGACAACGCAAGCGCATGACGAATATGATGATGTGTATCTCTCTAGTATAGCCAAACCTCCATTAAGCCACAAGACTAGTGGCTTTGTCGCCGCGTCAGTCACCGCCTCGGCGAGGTAGTAGAAGAGGGCACGGCCGTTCTTTTCGTCGACGGTCACGTACCCGCTATACTGGCCGAAGCTGACGCTGTTGGGCTGCCCAGGCAACGCTGTGATCTTGTCTGTGTCCTTCAGATTGGCCTGCTCAGTGACAGAGTACTCTGCTCGGAGTCTACTGGTAGCAGTAGCTCCTACCATGGGATCATGTGCGCTGTTGCTGCTGCTACCCATGCTGGTCCTCCTGGAGTGGATGAACTCTCTGAGTCGAGCCTGCTGCGATGCATCTGCATGCCACGCGGCCACACAGATGAGGAGAAAGATACATAAGGGAGTGTTCCACATAATGTTCTGATGAAATTAGTAGTTGTTGTCGCGGTGATCATTACCTGAAGGATGTTATATAGGTCATGGAGACGGGGATAATAGAGGAGAATGTTCTGCAGCGATCAGTGTTGGAGTGTTGAAAATTTCTTCTGACCATTTCGAGACAAAGAAAAAAAGATTTCTGTTGCTATTGCTGAATTGAGTACTCCATACGCCGGCTGTATGTTGTCGATTTCTGTTTTGTACGCAAGAGCTTCCGATTAGGAGAGAGCACCATTTGGCCTGTTGTTCTGGTGCTGTATGATCTATATATAATATTTACCCTTGGGCACATTCTGTTGTCCTCACGTGCACTTTGGACATTACATCAGGATTTGTTCCAACTTATCATGGAATGATCAGACCGATGATCACACTCACAGAAACCTATAGTAAGCTAAAATAATGGCCAACCCAATCATACAACTATAATATAAGAAGAATAACCACTGGATGAACTAGATGTTATTCTAAGCACATTCTATCATGTGTTTTACCTCTGTCCTTATATGAACTGGCATAAGCACTTGGGATTTTTTTTTTTCGAAAAGGGGAAATAGCCCTGCATCTGAATCAATTTGTGCATATAGCCTTTATTATATTATTATGAAGTACCAGAGTTATTACACCCACTCGTATTTGAACTCTATTTTCTTATCGATTCTGTTTAGCCAATACCCAAAGAGGTTGGTGCTTTTTTTTGGAGGGGGATAGCGGGATACGTTAAAAGTCATATGGACAATACACCATAAGAGTTTTCCAAAGGGGCAATCTATGATTAGATGTTGTAATATTTCTTAGCAGAAACCTTGTTAAAACAGTTGATCTCCATATGGTTATGAGTGTTTGCTGATAGGGGAGCCCATTGTTTCGAAAAAACGTGCAGAATGGTAGACCAGAGATTTCGTTTTCGACATTCTGCTCGTAATAACAAGGTTTCAGGCAAAACACTGTATGACTAAAATTCAAAGAAGCTCATCCGGCACAAGCCAAGATGTGGTACGCACTTTATTCTTCTCAATGTTAACATGATTGCAATTAATTTCAGCACAGAAGTGCTAAACCGTAAGAGCCTGGACATTTTCAAAGCTGCATGTAAATAAGGAACTATTTATTGTAAGGAAAAGGGAGTCAATCCACAATTCCAATGAGAGGCGAGAGCACAGCGTGAACATGTGAATACATTCTCATTTCAGTTTGGGATGCCATCAGGTGGGAGCATGCCCTTGAGAAAGGAGTAGAGAAGAACAAGCGCTCTCTTCGGCTGGAAAGTGGGGACCGTGTGGCCAGCTCCCCTCACCGATGCGAACGTGAAGCCTCCCTCGTACTGCTGGACATAGCCTCCGACCTGCAGCCACCAGTACTATCCGATTTAATTTCCAAATTTTAAAACCGCATCTGAATTTGAACTATCTCTTTGCTACTTGCCATGCCTGTGGTACATCCATCAATAACTTATTACCTCGCTATCTGGGGTGTACCAGGGGCGCCATGGTTTGGTGATTGGCAGGTTGAGATCCTTGACGGAGTACCTCGTCGCCGTGATCGAGCATACAGAATCCATGTCACCGCTGAAGAAAATGGGCTCATTCTAGTAAAAAAACCTCAATCCTACTTTAATCCGTTATGTAATGTTCTACTGCTCGTTAATGTGCGTGGATTGAGATGTACCTGAAGATCCACACGCTTAGCCCACGCTTGATCAACCTGCTGATGGTTGGTACCATGGAAACTGGGCCATCATTATAGGGCAAGTCTAGACTGAAAGAATTAAACGAGAGTATACTGAATATGACATTTGATTTGGGCAATTTTAAAGGAAAAAGACCTTTGATTTGGGAGGTCGAGAAGAGATGTGGCAGAGCATCACTCTGTTTCATAATATAGAACGTTTTGGCAAAATGTCTTACATTACAGAACAGAGGGAGTGGTACTTACTTGCAAGCTGACCAGCTCGTGTTGGCCCGGGTGTGCATAGCTTGTTGCACCTCGAGATTGTTCAGGTAAGTCTCTACATAGTGGGGGGCGCACGGGTCGTAGCCGGCCAACTGACGAAACAAAAGTTGCAGTACTTCATTTGGTGTTATTGGTCGAAATTAGGAAAAAAACATGGTTATATCTGAAGAGAGAGAGAGAGAGAGAGAGAGAGAGAGCTGGTATTGCCATACGTAGCTGCTGGAGTAGTAGATGACGGTGTGCGGTTCCTGGAGGCAGAGCGGGGCATATATGTTGTAGCGGTCCAAGTTACCCTTCTGAGGCTTGAGTGCCGCCACGGCGCACTGCCAGTCGTCGGTCGGGCCGAAGGTGCAATTGGCAAGGATATTGGCCCACGCCTCGTCGGAGATCACCCCGTGGCTCCAAAGAAACTCCAGGTTGCCCTCCCCGTTCTTGTAGTCGTCAAGGTATGGGTTGCCAACCTAGATAACACAACGAAACACATATTTCCATTGCCGCCCAACATTACTTCTTTCATGAGGTTTATGAGAAGCTACTCACGAAGATGCCGCGGAGGTTTATCAAGGTGGTGCCATGTAGCTCGTTCATGAATTTGATGACTGTGGCGAGCTGAGGGACATAGTGGCCTCCGTAGCTCTCGCCGGCGATGTAGAAGTCGCGGCCCTTGTACTCGGGGAACCTCTCCAGCCAGTTGAGCAGGAAGACGAACGTGTCCTCGGCCGTCCTCTTGTCGCCCACGTTGTCGTTGTTGTTCGTATCGTTTTTTGCGTAGGAGAACCCGACGTTGGCGGGAGACTCCAGGAAAATCACGTTAGCCACTGCACATCGAATCAGTTCGATATCCGCATATATGGGTATCATCACAATGCAAAGAACTTAGTTTCACAACTTACGGTTATTCCAGGCGTGCTTATTTCTGCTGAGGGTCTTGCCGCCGGGGTTGACACGGAACGGTCCGAGCTCCGTCATGGCGCCGTAGCCCAGCGACGAGCATCCGGGCCCTCCGTTGAGCCAGAGGATGAGCGGCTTGGAGGGCGCCTCGTAGGGAGCTTCGACGAAGTAGTAGAAGAGCTCGCGGAAGTGCTTGTGGCTCACGGTGACGTAGCCGGAGTACTGGTCGAAGTTTACGCGCGGCGGCTGGCCGGGCAGCGCCGTGATCTTGTCGTCCGCCTTGGCGCCCGCCGGTGGGGTGGGGCACTTGGTGGGCAGGTGGCTGAAGCTTCCGGGATTGGCCCATGGGTCGGTTCCCTCAGGCCCGTTTGCGCTAGTGGCCGTGACGGTTTGGCTCTTCTTGGCCTTGGACTGAATGAACCTCGTGAGCTGATCCTCCTGAGAGGCATCGACCGTGAGTGATGCGCACAACAGGAGGAGTGAGACGAAGAAAGTAACGGTGTTCTTCATCTCTGCTTTATCGGCAGGTCTTGTGGTAGATTCATGGAAGTTGTATTATCTATTTATACAGGTCGATGGTTGTGCACTAGCTCGGATTCTCCGAGGTGCTGTGTGGCTTGGATTCCCAGGAGAGAGTTTTGAGTTTACCCCGCACAGTCAAATTGAGGCTATAAAGCTGGGCCTGACTAGAGCTTAATCGCTCAGTCGGAATGACGTCAGTGTGTGCGCATTAACCGATTTTACTCAGCCTCCATCGATGGATTTTACTCAGCCTCTATCGATGGATTGACATCCCTTATTTCTATTCTGGCAATCTGTATGGACTTTGACGTGAGAGCTGGGCTGGATTATCTCATGTTGGGCCATTTAACATTTTCATTTTGTTTGTTGGTTGATATGGCTGTACGTAAGGGGGGCCGTATAAGCATGTGAAAGCAAAATTTAGTTCAAACTAGTCTAATTTTGTTAAAAAATCTAACTAGACTAAACAATTTTTGTCCCAATTTCAGAAATCCTGATTAGTTGCCCAAAATGCAAAAATCAGGGGGAATAAAAACTTTTTTTTTGTTTAGTGAAGCAGTGTTTGCTTGCTAGTTGTTTGTGCTTATGCATCTGAAAGTGCAGTAGATGGTATACTCCTCACCTTCCCCCCAGTTTACAAAAGCTATTTAACAAAACTGTCTTGGCTTATCTTACATATTCTCAAATATTCTGGCATTTCAAAAACCTGAGTCAAGATGCCTTCGCAACCCTAACCATTCTAGTAGCTTCTCTTGAACAAATTATGGAGATCTATAAGATATAATCTCTTTATATTTTTAAGACAGAACTTTCAACTACTCTTACCTCTAGGTTTTCCAAAACCTATATAATGCTTTTGAACTCTACTCTTGGTAGAAGTACCAAGGACCTTATCTTATTCAAAAACTCTAACCTCTTCAAATCCTTATCTCAAGCTAGGCTTGATGGTAACCCTAGTAGTAGATTGAATTGCTTGGAAGGTGAATTGCATTGATCTGTTGTTTGATGATTTTTCTTGATCTGCTATCTGACTTGTTTGCTTAGGAAGTAGTATGAGCTACCCTAGGATCTCATCCTCTAGTATCTAGCTAATCTCACACTACTAACCCTAAACAAGTTACTCAAGCCTGATATGATCTCTAGTCACTAAAGTGACCATCTATTTCCTTAACTAAATCACCTCCTTTCTAGAAGCTTCCAAGTCGATGAAGACCAACTCCAAGCATGGATCCTTTCTACTCAATCTACAATTCAACCTTATCCACTTGATGATCAGTTTGGAACCCATCATCCCCTCAAAATCATTCCCTCTTATATCCTAGTCACAAACCCAAATCTGCCAAAAATAGCTAAGTCTGAAACCTTTATCAACATCACATCTTTGAGCCTCTCCTTTTCTCAACCCTTGGGCATTTTTGGAAATGCACTTGAACCATCTTGTAAACCATCCTAAGTACTTTCAAGGACCACTATAGCCCTTGTCTAGATCATCCTTTAACCCACTTGTTCTTGACGGTTTTGCAGGCGAGAAAATAATATTTTCTGCAAATCTTATCAACATGCCTACTTTGGGAGAAGCTCACATCTTTACACTATCTTATTTTGGCCAACTCTTTGCATGATTATTCTCTACTAATGAAGGTCTATCCATCCATACTTCATTTGTTTCAATTGGATCTTGGTGCGTCTAAACCCACATGGTTTTGGAGGCTAAATAATATTCTGCTATGACACCCTTATTTTTAGCCAACTTTGGCATCAATCCTAGGAGAGCTCAACCATGATCAACCTCAACACTCTGTACCTTGTTAATCTACATAACTTGGTATGTATATCCATATTGCTCATGACCCAAGGAGAGCCTTGAGATCCTTAATCCCACAAGGTTTTGATGGTATAAAAATGATAGTGCCCAAGATCCCTTATCCATTGTTTTATCCCAAAATCAAGTTTAATTTCCAAAACCCAAGGTTGCAATTGATAGATACACTATGTGGACATCATATACCTTGGAGATAAAAATTTAGCAAATGTTTTTCATAATTAATTTGGCCTAAAACTATTTAATTCTTTTCTTTTACAAAAACCTCAAAACTCCCTCTATAAAATAAAGTTTGTTTTTTTCCAAAAAAAATTTCCAACTTTAGGAAAAATTGAGGCCTATATATCATATGCTAAGTTCCCACTTAAAAATAAATATTTTTGAAGAGTTCTATTATTTTGTTTTGCCTATTTTGTTAAATGGTAGAAATGAGAAAATAATTATTTTAAATACTTTTCCTACTCCATAAATCTGGGGAAAATTCTCCAATGTGTAAATTCATGTTTGGGACCATCTCAAACCAAAAACTCACCTTGTCCAATTCAAAATCTCAAATGAATAACATATTCAACACTATTTGAATAATTGATATAAAAAGGATCTAAAATGGTCAAATAAATCCCAAATAATTCTTAGAGGTGTATCTTGATCCTATCTATCTACCAGCACCCATATATCATCTTACCCAGATCAAAAATCAAGACCTTCCTCATGATCATCAATTATGGCAATATTGGTATGGGACCAAACTTGAGTTAATACCTCACTCCAACCCTCATCAATTCTCACCTTTAACCATCACAACACCCAATATCTCCCTCTGGTTGTGTGCACTGTAGCTGCACTATAGTAGTCCCCTCTCCCTTATCTTTTGTGTTTGGAGGAGGAAGGAGAGAGGATCATGCACTAGGTGTGTATCTTACTATATCTTGCTGTAGTAGTAACCCCTTCTCTGTCCCTCTTTTTGTCAAACTCTAGGGCCCACACCACTCCTCCATGCACCCAAGCTATAACCCTAACTAGCCCTACACCCCTACCTCTCTATTTCTTTTCTTGGCTGATTTCATTTGAGAGCAACCAAGGCTTGCTGCGCAATGCTCCTCCTACGACCCCACACGACCTCTCCATTGCCTATATTGTCCAACCACAGCCCTGGCCGTATCCCAGCTCCTTCCATGGACAAGGCCCACAAGAGACCACCCCCACTTTGGTTAAATAGGCCAGGCCACCCGTGCCCCTCCTTTGCCCTCATTTCACTCCTCGCACTCCCCTCTCTCACCTCCATGAAGCACATAAGCACTCTCCCGTTCCACTACCCGGGAGACCGAGGATAACTCCTCTCGCCTACAACCTTGCCGACAGGTTCCCCTTCAACCCGACCATCTTTGCTCCTCCTCTCTGCGTGCATGCTCTTGCCTTGAACAAATCTTTCTAACCATGCCCTTACTCTTGCTTAGGGAGGTCCTGGTCTGCCACTCCGGCGAGCTACCGCAGCGGTCGCTATAGGCATCATCTTGTGATACCTCTCTCGACGTCCATCCCCGCCATGCTGCCCCTCTTTCTGTGTGGCAGGAAGCACCATGTCTCCTCCACCCCTCCTCAGATTCCGTTAAGCCCCGGGGAGCCCTCCCGATGAATCCCCTTCGCCTATAGGGTTTCCGCACGGGAGTTCCGGATGGGAGGAAGACGAGGGCCGGTGGCCGTTGATTCTGCTTTAATCGTGCGGCGTACACGCTGTCTGATATCCCTTCGTCGACCTTCTTCCGTTGACCGTTGGGCCCTCCCCATGCGGTATAAAGCCAGCAACTCCCACACGCGTCTCTAGTGTTTTGGACTGGCCTGGCACTGCATGGCCTTCTTCTACTAGAAGGTAATTGCAATACCTATCCATTGTCCTTGGCCTCATAATGTTTGGACCTATAAAATAAATCTGGTGAAAAAGATAAATTGCTTGTAGAACTGACTTTGCGATTTTCTTAAGGGCATTCTAGTAATTATTTTGGAGTGAATCCAACTCTCAAAAATCCTAAACTCATATATCTAAAAAACTCCGAGGACAAATTTATTTGAGGTACATATCTTTTCTGGTGAATTATTAACCACAATAAGGGTTATTTCCACTAGAAAAATTATAACTAATTAAAGAAAATGTATAAAATCATGAAACTACTTTTGGTGGCTTTGTTTTGTAAATATCTATATGTTGATATCATTTTTGTATATTGATATCATACAGACCCAAGCCTTAGTTCAAAACCACTTCATTAAGTGATATTCAACAATTAATTCATAAAAGAAGTTCCACAAAAGCAACTGAAGTAATTCCAACTGCTATGATCTCAACCTATCAAAACCCATTGAAGTTAGTAATGTGTTGTATGTTTGTATTGTATTTATGTTTGTATGTGTTGTGTTGATTATGGCCTTATTTGTTTGCATGTGTGATTCTTGACAATGATAATTGCGATTATATCGAAGACCAGAAGAAGTTGGTTATTATTATTATTATTATGGTATTATAAGAAGGATGCCCATGGAAATTTTGCCAGATTGTTGATAACAGGCAAGCCACCTATTTGCTCATAAGCCTTTTCCTACTATTTTACTTATGCATGTTTTATCTACTTATTTATGCAGAACTGCATTGTTTTACTATATGATGATCTATCTCCGGTAGTGGCTTGGCTCCTCCAAACCATTACACATTTGTACTACTAAGTACAACCCCCTTGATGACAACTACTTACCCCTAGTACTGTAAGTGGTGTATAGCACCATACCCCTTTAGAGACCCTGTTTTAGCCAAAGCAAAACTATAGGATGGGAAGATTCCGGAAAAGTTTACTAAATGTTTTATGGAAAATCTTGGTGAGGTTTGACCTACCAAGAGATATTTGAGAAAGAAAAAGGTTTTGTTTTGCAAATGATGCTGAGGAGGAACATGATAAAAATGTTTACAAAAATGCACCCATTTCTTTGCAGCTTTAGCTATAACAACTAAACAATGCAACCACATTACCCTCGTATGGCACATGGCTGGACTTGAAGTTTGTCTACTCTAGTATGGGATTCCTCGCGACAACTTATAAGGGATCATCTCCCTTGAATGTCGGGTTTTTTCAAAGTAAAGGTTCAGTGGTTGATAACCCTGTTCTAAAAGAGATGTGAACTGCCCTCGGTAGTAGTTGGATGATACTATGAGCCTCTCATTGAAAGTGTAGTTCCCAAGATGAAGGAATGCACTCCAGTTGGCTTTTGAACGGTACTGGGCATCCTGGCGTTGAGAGGAACAACTCATAGGATAAGGCCTATACTAGAGTGGCATCCGAAGAGTCTTGATCGGTTACCCGACCCACGATCCATAAGGGATCAGGGCAGGGTACCCGGATGGTGTGGGTAAAGTGTACAACCTCTGCAGAGTGTAAATCTATTCGAATAGCCATGTCTGTGGTTATGGAAGGTTGGACAAACTACTGCAGAGCGGTGCTGGTTTTGTTTTCAAAAAGGATTTTGGAAAAGAAAGAGTTTTTTTTGAAAAGGGTGGCCTGAGAGACCACGGAGGAAGTGAGGTGATCTTGGAAGATCACAGAAGATGGAAATCCCGGTCAAGTGAGACCTGTGAGATGAGAAATGGGTGACCCAATCCTAGTGTTTTCCAAAACTTTTCAAATAACTTTCAAAATGTTTTACAAAAAATTTCAACAAAGATATGTAGATGCTATATCTACAAGAGAAACTATTTTAGAAAAGAACCTCTTATGGAGCTGATGGCTCCGATTTTTGCCATCTTCCACTGCGTTTAAACATTGTTTTTGGTAAAGCAATTGCCAAAGAAACTCTCAACTCTTGCCACTAATGACTAATAACTGCAAAGATATGCAAATCCGTTCTTTTATTTATGTTGTGCAGGAAATCACGGCTTTTAAAGAGAAATAAGGAGTCATAATGAAGGATTTTGAGGAAGTACACACGACCAAGTAATTGGGAAGTTATGCCAGGGCGCCAGCATGCTTAACGACCAATGGTACGGGCGCGGTCCGCCCGTACCAGGTGGTGACGGCTTCGTCTCGTCAAACCCTACAACTTTCATGAAGACGCCTATATATTTTGAGGCTTCAGTCGCCGGCCAGAGAGCCGCCATTCTCAGATTGCATCACAACACCACCAAAGGAGATCCACACCATTCTTCATCCATTGTTCATCACTTCCTCTATCCATCCATCCACTATCCATAGCCATTGCTTTGTACTTTATATCTCCTTGTGATTTGGCGACCATTGCAAGAATATTTGATTTCAATCTAATTATTTGTATGATGTTTTCTATCTCTGATCTATTTGTTATGAGTGAGTAGTCCTCGCGGGCTGCGGGTTGGGGAGAAATCTCGCAGCGATTATGTGCATCTAGATCATGGGAGAATTGTATTTTATTATGAATTGTGATTTGAGTCTTTTGTTTCTTCATCTCTTGTCTCGATCTGTGGACTTGTAGGTACCCAAGATCCCATAGATTGATAAAGCTTGAGATGAGATACTTGGCTAGCGGTGATCTCATGGGAATCTTAGTGACAGAAAGGGTAGTACGATCTTCACTTACCGTCCCATTCGGGATTAATAACAACATCACCACTTAAAGCTTTGATCTGTGTTTTACACTTAGCAATCGTTTGTAACCCGTGGCTTCGGTGTACTCTTGGTTGGATTAAAAGTCTATTGCTATGCCCGCTGCATCACGGGGGCTCTAGAATACTAGGATATGTTGCCCACAAGAGATTATCTCCATTCAAACATTATGCATTACTATGCTTATTATTATCTTGTATCCCATTTGATGTGCAACTGCAGGTGGATCTTCAACCCTGGACTATCTCCATCCATTGATTCAAACCTATTATAAAGTAAACTAGATTGGTCCATTCAACTAAGGTAAAACGAACAAACAAAGTCTTGTAGATGTGTCCTTTTTATTACCTTTTAGTAGTGCTTTCCGAGGTTCGATTAAACCTAGGTCTTCTAGGAAAAAAGCTATTATACTACATCAGTGAATCCTGATCGAAGGTATAAGGAGCCCTCCTACTACCACAACCATATTGTATATTAGGGATATTATAACCGAGTCAAAAAGGATGTCTCTCGCGACCTGGGCATTATTAGCCATCCGATCGCCCTTCTTTGCTCTTCCTCGATGTTGGATTGACGTCTACCTCGCCGTGGGCCGGATATCCCTGAGGGACGCTCCTCTAGAGGTAAAATCAGCCTTCTCTGGTTAATTGGGCCCAAAGCCCCCGACTAAAGCCCAACAGGCGACTTGTGAGAAAAAAAGGACAATATAAGGGACAAGGGGCGGTAGCGATGTGAGCGGCTTGTCCTCTCCCTCCCGATCTTTGTGAATCCCCTAGATGCGCCGCTGCGACCACCACCCCACCTACCGCCTTCCCTCAACCTCCGCAGTCGAACGAGAGCTCGAGCGGCGGCACCCCTCCCCAAGTTTTCCTCCACCACCACAGTCAAATGTTATCTCGAGTTGCGCACCCAGGCGCACCCCTCACCTAATCTTTCTCGACCGCGGCAGTCAAGCGGCGGCGCCACTTCCCTGATCCCGACCTCTACCGGAGCCCCAGCCGCTACCCGAGAGTGTTTTGTGGCTACACCTATACCAGCACCGGCATCCGCAGGCGCGAGGACATCCAGGACAGTGGTTGGACTTCCACACTCCCTCAACGATGGATGTCTTAAGCACGCAGGTGTTCTAGGTTGATGGGTTGATGATTGGTTTATTGGTTCTGCTGGGTTTTATCTCGCGTACACTGCCTTCTATCTTCTCCCTTTCCACATATTCCCACTTATCTTGACCTTCCATTTCACCTAATTTATTCAGGGTTATTATTGTTCTCTTTCTTTCCCAATTTTATGCAGGTTGTGTTAGCAGAGAGGATTGATGTCTGGTTCTGCTAGGTTTGTTCAAGGAATCCTGAAACTACAAATTTCCTATGGAGAACGGGTAGGTTTGCTGAGAACCTGCCAGCCATGAGACCAGTGACTGATGGTTTTGGTCATTCAGTGTATGCGTTATTTCTATCTTCATGTATGGACAAGCAAGAACAAGGAATATCTTCAGTATGGAGTGTTCCATCTAATAGGTGTGTTCCCATAATATAAATTTAAGTGCTGATGGGGCACCATAGGTGTCTGATTTGGCATCTACGGGTGTGGAGAAAATTGAATTCTAAGGTGTTTTTATTTTTTTATGTTACTTCTGTTCACACATCTACGGATGGTATAGACATATTACGCTAGATTTGTCAGTTTTCTCTATAGAAATACAATATCTTCATTCAAGGTCACTGATTGACATGCCTTTGAGATGACTTTCAGAGTGCTTGCATGCTTCACATAAAAAGCGACTGTTCGTGTCTTACATTTTCTTCTTTAGTGAGTAGTTTCCTATTATTTGAGTAATACGGTTGTTCAATGTGACTGGATTGCTACCGAATTTATGAAACTTCACTGCCCTGAATTTCTCAATTCTGCCAGGAACCAAGCTATACTATCAACATTGCTTGATGGCATCCATTCATGTATTGGAGCTAGGAGCAGCTAATGTCGGACTCACATACATGTCTATCTAAATGGTCTCCTGTCCTTCCTCTAAACTGATGCAAAAAATAAATAATTCAGCTGCATCCTGTGAAGGCCTATTCTGATATTTTGGTTAATTGATTTGCTTCAATTTGTAGAGCATGTCATGCCTTAATTTTGTTGACCGCAGTTTGGAGGGAGCCTAATTGGATTTGCATCTCTTTGATGGTAGTGGTGGTATCGACATATACAGGAGCTCCGTTAGTCTCCTTCGTAAGTTTTATTAATACAGGTACACCGTTTAAGCTAATTTCGCGTGAACATGAGCTCTCGATACATCCATTACACAATTTTTTTCTTTTTTAAAGCTCTCCACTATTTATGAGTTGCATTTACAAAATTATTTGAGGATTTACGTAATTTTATTTCTACAGACTATTAATTATTTTCATTTTCAAATCATTCAAACAAAAGAAAAAACCATTGGCATAGAAATAAAATGGCATAACAAAATGTAAATTTTCATGTCCTATGATTCCTTACTTCTGGCCATGTACTTGCGTTCATCATTTTTCTTTGATGTATTGTAGAGAATCCTCTAAAGAGTGTTGGCGATTCCCTATTTCTTTAATATCAATGGTCATTTCAATCTTAGCATATGAAGTTTCAGTTATTCTTGACTAAGTTTCATTTTCCTATTGACTATTCTAGCATTTTTGCGACACGGGTATATTCTGGATCTGCTGACAGAACCGTGGAAGTTGGAATAAGCTTTCGAGGCTACACTTGCAGTCCCCGTTAGTCCTCATGTTACAATTCTGTACATTTTTAATGTTTTTCTTACAGTAATTACTCCGTCGGATCTCATTGTACAACTAAGTCATGTACTATTGGCATAGGATTAATTTGGTGTAATGCTTATATTCTCGCTTTTTCAGATAACAATACCAAACTGTAGTTGTCTCATCAGTTTTACTTCATGCAAAACTAAATATTTCTGTTTCAAACTGGCCTGCGACAAGGGCAATGCTAGCAAATTGTTGGTTTATACCACTATTTAGTTTTTTCTTCCTTAGTCTATTCTCAAGGAGATTGTTGCTTTTGTACTACATTATTGCATGACGCAAAGAAATTATGCATGGTTGGAAGCTCTCGGATGATGCTATATACTATAAATTTCTCTAGAAGATTCTACATAAATTCCTATCAATCTATTGCACAAATGGATGGGCGTGGCAACGTGGGCCCAATTACCTCTTGGACAGTGTGTCGCTCCTCTCCCCTCTCTCCCTTCTACGCTCGAGGAGGCGAAAAAGGAGGCGACCGCGTTGCCGGCGCTGGCTCCTGCGATTCTTCTTCCCCGAGGGCCTCAGGCTCTCTGGTGGAAGGGGAATCAATGGATCCAGCGCCCGGCTATATATAGTTGTAGTCTAGGGTTAGATGTAGGCTGCGGAGCTAGGTCTTCGGGCGTTCGTCGCCGTGCTTCGGCGAGGCGGACGGCGCCGCCGAATAAAGTTTCCTCTTATCTGGGTCCTGCGAGGCTTCCTCCACCGTCGCCGGGCGCGGATCTTGAGATGATCTGGCTAGGTGTGGCCGGCAAGACGGCGTCGTCGCCATGCCCTGGTATTTTGTGCTTTGGATCGAAAGCCGTCGCGGCAGAGCTCCCTCCATCTCTGGTCGCGGATCCAGAAGCTTCTGCAGGAGCTTGGTGGCCAGCGTGGAGTTATTTTGCGTCGGCGCCCGGGAGTTCTCGTACCCTGGCGCAAGGTTGGTGGCTCGGGGCGGCGGACCGGGTGGTGCTTCATCGATCTTGATTGGAGGCACCGGATCCGGGGCCGAGAAAGCATGGGGAAAGTCCCGGTCGACGCACCCCAACGGCTATGCCTCGCCGGTCACAGCGAGGTCCTCATTCGACTCACTAAGCTAGGTTTGGCGATGGTGTGATCTCGGCCCTCTGAGAAGATGATGGCCCGTATCCTTCTCCGGCGTCCTGTGGCGGCGGTGATTGGTTGCGGGCACGGTGTCGGTGGCAGAGCCCCGTAGGGACCTGATTGTATTTTTCTTTTATTCCGGGGCACTTTTTTCTTCTCGGGCTCTCTCGAGATTTCCGCGTTTGTATCGAGTCTGTAATAGTAATAGTCTTCCGTTGAATGCAGTTATAAAAAAACTCTTTTACTATTAACCAATATATATAATTCAGTTTATGCAATAACATTCATGTTCCTTCTCAATATATTTACAAGTTCCTACCAATCTATCGCAAAAATGAACGGGCGCAGCAACGCGCGCCATCATGATCTAGTCCTTTTATTGTTATTATCTTAAGGTGGTTTGCGAGTACATTCAAAGTACTCACTAACATTGCCCCTGGCTATTAACTTGGTCAGATTTGATAAGGGAAGAAGAAGGTGAAGTGATGACTATGCAAGCTAGGATGTTCTCCCAGTCACCTGCATGTAGGTTAAGGCATGGCTCGGGCTCAGCGCTGTACTAAATTTCCACTGATGATGATCAATGTAGCCATAATGGCATTTGAGGTATGACTTGTATCTGCTTAAGTAATGGATGGTTACTTTGATACTTGTCGGTTATGTGCCATGACAGACTGATCATGGGATCGTGGTGATATACATAACATGGATTCTCGGAGGATTAATCTGGGGCCCCACACTTTTGACTACGAAGCGGGGCGGACCGGGTACCTCTTTGCAACCTATAGCATCGCAGTATTAGAGGATAGAAATAAACGTTGATCAAGTGTGTGCATTGCATTTATGCATAGAAAATCGGGAAAAATTGTGCTTTTGATTAAAGCTTGGTAAAGTGATTGAAGATTCTCTTAACTTGATTCTCGCCAACAAAAGTATCACACAATAAATATGATAATTTCTTCAAGAACTAATACCATATTGGTCGAAGCAAACATTTTAAATGTACAAATGATTAAGGCCTTACATGCATCAGTGACAATCTATTGTGTATCTGTTAGTCATCAATAACTGATATATGGACTCAGGGTTTCGCTTAGGCTGTCCAAATCCATTCCCCACCCTCCTGCTCAAATCTGTTTTGCGCCCTCCTGCACGGCTTCCAATCTATTTAACCACTCCCCTTCCCCTAACTCTAGTAGACCGAGTTTACCTCCGCCGCCTCACCAACGCCTCTCGCCACCGCTACCGCTACCCCGCGCTGCCCCTATTCGGATGAATACCGCGATTCATCCGGTGGGCCACTTCGGTCCCTTCAACCATCGTCATCGTATATTTTCTACCTCTCTGGCCATGACAATTCTTTTCTTCGTATATCCGCCTAGCTCCACCACTGATGCACATGAACCCTAATTCTCAAATTCCATGCGAACCCTAACTTCCCTATAAAACCTAAACACCCCATACTATTCACTGATCCGTTCCTAGCTTAGTTAGGTTTATTTCTACTGGTATTCACAAACGGTACTCCCCAAATCCCATACAAACCCTAAAATCCCAAATAAGGTTATGTCTTAGCTTAAATAGCTACTAGTTTAAATTAAGCTGCTACTGTTCAATGTCTAATTAACTAGTTTATAATAGTTTCTATTGGTCGAAGTAATCATGTGTGGTACTGTTACATAAAGTTATGAATTGAATTCTTCATTTTTTGATTTTAGTATATAATCTTGTTCATTACCATTCTGTTGATGATCATGAATTGATCTACTATCGATTTTGTTGAGTTCAAATGTTTAATCTTCTGCCTTGATACACTATATAAATTAATGTTTTCTAAACCTAGGTATTATTTAGGCCTGTTTACTACAATGAATTATCTAGCTTCACATATTCACCTTGTCTTCGCTACATATTGGAGGTATTCCCTTCAGTTATCGGCAATTTGAATATAAAGGTCATGAGTCACGACAACACACTTTATTTATAGTTTTTTTTGCTTAAAGTTCATGAGTCAGGAAACACACTTTATTTCTAGTTTGTTTGCTTAGTTAAACCATGTTGATGATCCATTCTTGCTCTATTTGATTTATGAATCATGTATGTATGATAACTGTTCCTGCGCACTATAGTTAATCTTGTTGCTTAATTAATCATGATGATGAATTATTATTGCTACACTTGAATGACAGTCATATGTTTTGGATAACTAGACCAATCATGTATAGCTTCTCATGATATAAGTATTTCCAGTTTCATGCTAATTAAGTCTATTATGATAACTTTCTCCAATATCCGTGAGATACATTTGGTTTATTGCACTTACCTATTATTAAGGTTTGTACTTCTTAATTAATTACATTTATACACACTATTTAACCATTGACATGACATATTTTGATAAAATAGTTTCCTTTTTCTCTGTAGAATGGCCACATCTTTATCACAAAAACAAACATAGCATCTCAATGAGACAGAAGACCATGGGGAGTACATTACCTCTCCTGACGACTCTGCTTCAGATAGATACTCTGCATTAGTTAACATGACCGATACTAAATACGTGGTGCTTGGTGTTGGCTCTAAAGCCAAGTCAAAACAACCACATAAGAAAAAGAAGCGACGTAAACGTAGGAGATCAAGCCAGTTTTCAAAAAATGTCCACATGGTCACCCGAGTTGATGAGAAAGGTCTTCCTCTCAGTCCACTAAAGGCTACAAGTGGGCACAACAATGCCACAAGTGTCATTGTGCGTGGACTTGAGGGAAAAGGACCACAAGAATCTAAGGGGATTCCTCTTGCAAATGTTGTTCAAATAGATATGAGTTTGACATTGAAGGTGGTGACGATGCAATGTAGAAAGTCATGGAGAAAGCCTTGTCCATGATGGTTAAAGCATTGAACACATGGTGGAGCACGACAAACATGATGAATGATAAAGATTTTGAGACCATCATAAAGAGTAAATGACCTTAAATACAAGAGTGTCACCGAGACCAGTTCATTATTTCTCACGTGGACCCTAAGTTCTAGAAAAGAGTGCATGAGGGAAGGATATGCAGAGAAAGAGCATGATGGACCACAACCACATCAACCGTGGTTACAATGGAAAGAAGCACGTGTGGGCCAAGGAAGATGCAGCCATGTCTAAGGCTAGGAGAGATCCACCTTTAGGTTATCTCAAGGAAGGGCGTGGAAAGGATTTTGTGAGGGCCTGTACACAGTATGATGTGGTGACCGGGAAGTATCCTTCCAAAGTGAAGATGCCAGGGATATGCACGATAATTTAGTAAGCTCTTAATTATAGGTTTCCAGTACATATTTCTATTCCAATAGGTTCATTGGTAAAATCTCTATTTCTTCATTTAATTTGAGCGATTGTCCTATTTTATACGATACTATGCCTTCGTACATGGTACTAAGATTATATATACCTCCATATTGTAGGTAACGTGCAACCTTTTTGATCCTAGTTTAGGTGATTAATTGTTTATGTTTACATCCGCTAGGTTAGGTTATGACTCCATTAACTTTAAATTGTTTGAACACATGTATCATGTCACTTGTAGAAACAATTATACAAGTCTCCATGTCAAAGGTCCTAGGGATCTGTCGATAGGGAGAGGTGGGAAGATCCTCTTGTCTAGACTCTTGGTGGGAGGGAGGCTCGTCGCCGGCTGAGAGGCCTCGACTATGGGGATCGATGGAATGAATGTTTGCACGAATCCCCCGAGCTTGCCAAGATGAGGAGGAGATCTAGGAAAGAGAGCACACATGCTTTCAAAGAGAAAGTGCAAGACATGGTGGCACATGCATTTGGAGGAAGAGATCCATGACAAAGATTTCCACATTTACATCCTGTTACCGAGATCGTGTGTGGATCATCTGACGGGTCCCCATCCTCTTCCAAAGGCTTCACCCATGAGTTGCCAAGTCCAATTGATGACATCACTTTAAGCGTCATCGTCTCAACCCAATCATTGCAATAGTACTAGTTTAGCCTTTTCATGGTGTTGGGTCTGAAAATATTTGCGTTATATGTTCCTCAGAAAATTACTATATGTGTCATATAATATCTAAAGTGGTTCTCCACTAAACCATGGTGGTGGTTGCACATGGCTGAGTGTGCCCAAAAATGGCACAAAAATAGACCAACTGTGTGGATTTATCAGCACACATGGCAATGGTGGATGTGGTTGAGGTGCTCGAGCGCTTTAACAGTCTGCAGATAGATCACCCCCAACCGGAATGCGTCACACTTGGTCAATGCAAGGGCTATGGCATCATGTGGCTAAAGATGGCGATTAAGTTGCTCGTGACATCGAAGGTGTCTTATTCAGTGGTTTTGGGAGAAGAGGCCTAAGCGACCTTGCACATGGATAAGAGACGAAAGAGGTGCGCACGTGAGAAGACAGAGAAGCAGAAAAAGAAAAAACTTGGATCAATGTTATGTAAACTACACAACATAAACCATAGAAGGACATCAAGAGAGAGGTCAATGGCGGGGATGCCATATCCCGGGTGAGCCGTTCGTACTTGAGGATGAGTATGCCCTCCTCTCTAGTGGAATGAAGATTCTTCACGACAACATTATGAAGCTTGAAACTGATGGAAGCAATACCTCATATTTCATGGTGAAGGCACCAAATGATTACAATTTCTTCACCGAGGACTTCACGTGCAAGTTCACTCTGCAGTTCGCGGACATATTCTGCATGTTCAACCTAGGTATGCTAGGTGTCTCATTGGTAATGCTTTGGGTGTTGTACCAAGCTAAAGAGGCTAGACAGACCATATTGGCAGTCATTGATCCGTTTGACTTCCACGAGGACAACCTTAATATCGATTATGCACACAGGGAGATGATAGTAGAGTGGCTCCGCAATGCAATCCTTAGGCATAAGGACAAGCAGTACTTGCTTCTGCCCTATAGTCTGGCATACGTCCATTGGTGCTCTTAAGTTATACAACTTATTGTCTTGTCAGCTGAGTGGTATATTTGTTGGGTACTGTTAGCGATAGTTTTAGTCTCCTTGTTATACAAGGCTTTTGATTGTATCGGACGTGACCTATACGTCAGACTCTCCTCCTAGTCTCCTTGTATCGCTACTTGCAATATATATACATGCAACAAGGAACTCGACAGGTATCGAGTAGATCCCTTTATCCCCATCTAAATTTTACATGGTATCGAGAGCAGGCTCTTCTGCCGCATCTACCTGATCGCTAAACTCGTCAAAAAAACCACCCATCCATCCTCGTCGCTACTATCGCAAAAGCTTCCGCCATCACCGCCCAACCCTTCTGCCATGACATCCACAAACGCCCAGGTCATCAACCTCGGCAATCCGCCATCAGATAAATTGACGCGCTAGAACTACATGATGTGGCGTGCCCAAGTGTTGCTGCCGATTAGAGGAGCTCGTCTCGTTGGACTGCTAGATGGTACCGACGCTGCTCCCCCGCCCATGCTGGAAGTACACCAACGGACAAGGCAACTAGTACAACAGCAAAGACCGCCCCCAACCCTGACTACGACAATTGGATCAGCCGAGATCAGATCATCCTCGGTTATTTGTTTTAATCGCTCTCGCCTGAAGTTCTTCCTCATGTTCAACGCCTCGAGCACGCCGCCGCAGTATGGCAGGCAATAGAAGAGATGTTTGCCTCTCAGAATCAAGCAAAGGTCACAAACCTGCGTATTGCTTTGGAGAACACGGAGAAACTCAACATGACTACCGGGGCCTTCCTCACTAAGATGCAGGGAATTGCCGATGAACTTGCTGCAGCAGGGTCTCCCGTCACCGATAAGGAGCACATCTCCTTCATCCTGGCTGGCCTTGGAGCCGACTACAATGCTCTTTTTTCTGCCATCGGAGTGGTGTCCTCCACAATCACCCTTCTGTCGCTCTATGCCCAAATTTATGCCTACGATGAGCGCAACAAGATGCTCCAACATGAGGTCAATAGTGGCTTCGAAACTTCTGCAAATATGTCCTCCCGTGGCCGCCCATTCTGTCCTAACAACAACCAACAGCGTGGAGATCGTGGATATTGTGGTGATCGTGACCGTCGAGACGATCGCCGTGACACCCAACATGATGACTATCCCCAGCAGCGTTAAGGCCGTGGTGGTGGCCACGCACCTCCTGGTGGGTGTCGTGGCCGTGGTCGTGGACGTCGCCGCACCACCCCATGGGTGGAT
This sequence comes from Avena eriantha, assembly GCA_910589775.1. NCBI lineage: Eukaryota > Viridiplantae > Streptophyta > Magnoliopsida > Poales > Poaceae > Avena > Avena eriantha. Next base: position 58,514,411 of record OU342743.1, on the reverse strand, counting down.
GTCACTTGCCAGATTTGCAATAGGAAGGGACACCTTGCCAAAGATTGTTGGTACCGCTTCCAGGACAATGATGATGATTATGGTGACAAGGAGGGGAACGTTGCCTCCTATAGTGTGGACACCAACTGGTACCCCGATACTGGGGCCACACACCGTACCATATCTCGAGCGAGCTCAGCAATTTGACTATTCGTGACAAGTACCAAGGACATGACAAGGTCAACACCGCCAGTGGGAAACGTATGGAGATTTCCCATGTTGGTCATTCAATATGTCGTACCCCTGTTCAAGGTTTCCATCTTCGTAATATTTTACATGTCCCCAATGCATCAAAAAATCTTCTCTCCGTTCATCGTTTTACTCTTGACAATCGCGCCTTTATAGAATTTCATCCTTTCTTCTTTTTGTTTAAGAATCAGGTCACACGAAAAGTAATCCATAGAGGGCGATGCGTTGGAGGCCTTTACCCACTTATATCATCATCGGTGTCCACTCCTCATCCATAGAAGAAAGCCTTTGTCGCCACCAAGCCCTCTTAAGCAAAGTGGCATAGTCGTCTTGCTCATCCATCACTTTTAGTTATTAGCCAAATTATTAGTAAAAATAAACTACCTTTTGTCAAGGATCTTAGTGTTGAGCCCGTTTGTGATTCTTGCTAGCAGGCTAAGAGTCACCAACTTCCTTATCCAATGTCTACTAGTATTTCCACAGCTCCCCTACAATTAGTGTTTACTGATGTATGGGTCCTGCCCCCACTTCCGTTGGATGTCATGATTATTATATAAGTTTTATTGATGATTATAGCAAGTTTACTTGGATATATTTGCTCAAGAAAAAATCTGATGCTTTTTTTTGCCTTTGTGAACTTTCAAAAACTTGTTGAACGTAAGCTTGATAGAAAAATTCTTACCGTTCAATCTGATTGGGGAGGAGAATATGTAAAACTAAATTCGTTCTTTCAGACACGAGGCATCTCACATCATATCTCTTGTCCTCATGCACATCAACAAAATGGTTCCATTGAAAGAAAACATCGTCATATTGTTGAGGTAGGACTAGCTCTTCTTGCTCATGCCGCTCTATTCTAGGATGAAGCGTTCCTTACTGCCACCTATCTTATTAACATGCTTCCCAGCAAAGTAATCAACAATGACACTCCTGTCCATCGCCTCTTAGGCACACAGCCTGATTATCATGCCTTGCGTATTTTTGGTTGCGCTTGTTGACCTAATTTGCATCCTTACAACACGAGAAAGCTAGCTTTTCATTCCAAGCAATGTGTGTTTCTAGGGTATAGTCCTCATCATAAAGGTGTAAAATGTCTCGAGGTTTCTAGTGGTCGTGTTTATATTTCTCGAGATGTTGTCTTTGACGAGGCAATTTTCCCGTTTTCATAGCTTCATCCCAATGCAGGTGCACTTCTTCGGCATGGGATCCTCCTACTTGATTCATCTCTTCGCAATTTTGAACACGAGGATGCAATTATTGATGATTTAACTATGGCTAATACTCTTGCTATTAATCCTGCGTCTAGCCCTACTACTGTTGTGTAGGGTCCAACACCACGAGCTGCTGAAAATTTCAGCCACAACGGTGGTCAAAATAGCTCAAATAACTCACCTACGCTATCAGCAGAAGACGACGAAAATCCAGAGTACGTGGACGATTTTTGGATTGATCTGCCTTTGGATCAGCTGGATATTTTTCTGATCAGCTGCATGGTGATACGTCGTAAACATATCTATAATTTTTGATGTTCCATGCTTGTTTTATATCTACTTTCTTATGTTTTGTCCACACTTTGGAGTATTTTTACACATTTTCTAGAACTAACCTATTAACAAGATGCCACAGTGCCAGTTGCCTGTTTTCTGCTGTTTTTGGTTTTAGAAAAGCTAGTAAGGAAATATTCTCGGAATTGGACCAGACAAAAGCTAAAGTCAATATTTTACCTGAAGCAACACGGAGTCCGAAGGGGAGACGAAGTGGCGCACCAGGGCGGCCACACCTGGTGGCGGCGCGGCCTAGGGGGGGGGGGGCGCCACCAGGGGGTGCGGGCCCCCTGGTGCTCCACCGACCTAGCCCTTCCGCCTATAAAGACCCCTCTGGACGAAAACCCTAAGTACCCAATCAAAATTCTATGAAAGAGTCTATAGCCACTGTCATCTCCATCCTGGAGGCCTTCTTCATCACCATGCCTTCCTCCGGTGTGATGCGTGAGTAGTGTAGGGGTTCCGCGTATGAAAACATTAAAATTTTACCCTACGCCCCTAAACCCCTGAAGCTGCCAGGACCTATCTATTAGTAATACAGTAACGGGAGGGGCTTTTCGTGAACTTACCCTTGAAGACCACAGCTCGTCCACCATTCCGAAATGCATTGTAAATGAAATGAAGGAGACCATCTCCCGACGGAGATAGCGGTCTTCCCGCTGCTCTTGGGTCTCTAGGTCAATGGGCTGATCCAAATCCATCATGTCGAGTATGTAGTCGACCACGTCATTCCCGCTAAGAAGAACGTGGAGACGCGCAACCCACATGGAGAAGTTTGATCCATCTAATCTGAGCTTCTCTCCTTCTAACCAATCAATTGTCAACAGGAAAGGCGGCATCTACATATTTAATTACAAAAGGAATTTAGACTAAGTTTATAAATAAATGAGTTAATAATAACTCCACTCAGAAACACCTATCCCATGAGGGTTCCTAGTGATAACACGACCCCTATCAGCCACATCTCCCCCGATCGTCATGGCCATCAATGTGGGTTCAAGGGTGGACGCTAAACGTCGGTCACATCATTCATGCGACTCGTGCTCGATGTTTTGACCATCCGTGTTCCGAGGCCATGTCTGCACATGCTAGGCTCGCCAACTCAACCTTAGTGTATTCGCTGTGCAACATGGCTTACACGCACTGTATGCGAACGTAGATATGTCTGACACCTAGGCCTGTACCCTGGATCGCCTCATACCGAAGAACTTTCTTGGTGGTGCACACTAAGGGGGAACACAATCGTTGGTAATTTTAACAGGGATCATCTTATTAGGCTACCGTCGAGTATCTAATACTAGCACACAATAAGATATACAAACAATAACATTGAATGTAAATGCGATGTGATATGGTCCTTCACGTTGTGATCTCCATCCGTTGTCACCGGATTCTGGCGCTAGGGTTCTGGCACCGTAGACACCAAGGTACCGGTGTCTTTCCTGCGTGGTAGTCCGTCACCTCCATGACTATCTACTACTACGTAACAAAAGGTAATCACTTTACCTTTTCCACAACCATATCACAAAGCAACGCCTCTACTTTATCTTTGCATGTTTTATGTGGCTAAATGGGCTTTCGCACAAGAACCGTTCTTACCTACGAACTTTTAGCACAACGCTGATCAAGTAGTTGTCTCTACTACAACCCTTTCGGGGCCCTCCGTTGCAAATGGTATACCAACTAATGCGAGAGAGACAAACACCCCCCTAAGCAACTTTATACGGTACAAGCCGTATGTCAAGCGTGGAATAGTCTCGCGAATGAATGCGTAAAGTCGGTTGGGGGACGCTTCATCAAGCATTACTGCGGTATACACAAGTACACGTGGGAGGGTAACAACTAAAAGATCAACGCCCACACGCTACATCTCGTGTGTTCTACCCATACTAGCATTACTACACATAGATCTAGCTCTGATACCACTGTAGGGGTTCCGCGTATGAAAACAATAAAATTTTACCCTACGCCCCTGAACCCCTGAAGCTGCCAGGACCTATCTATTAGTAATATAGTACCAGGAGGGCCTTTTTGCAAACTTACCCTTGAAGACTGAAAAGCATTGTCAACGCTCAGGAGAGCGTGGTTGATGTAGACGAGCCGAAGCCAACCTCAAGGTCGTGATGAAGTCCTTGCGCTCCTTGGCTCCAACGACTTGAGTGCCTCAAGTGAGACACCTCGCGGGGAGTTACACACGTCGAGTGCCTAACGATGACTCCTGCTTCCCCGATCCAGCAACAGTTGCAGAAGTAGAGCTCCCGGATCCGAATCTCGTAGCGCGACGGCGCTCCGCGGTGAAGATGTCTCTCGTTCGCGCAGTCCATACTTGGGACCACGGTCACGAGAGAGAGGGGGAGAGAGAAAATATCAATTAGAGGTCCTCCCAAAAGTGAGGAGACCTTTATTGATTATTGGTGTGTTTTTATCTGGCCAAATACCCTACTATATATAGGGGAAAAGGGGGTACACCCTCCCTCAAAGTCCCGGGGTGGGACTAATCATGGGAGAGGGGTGGAGTGGCATGCCGGCCAGCCCCCACCATGGGCCCCACGTGGGGGCAGGCCCACTAGGGCCGCCGGCCACCCCCTAGGCCCTTCCTAGGGGTGGGATCCCCTCTTGGGCATTTTCCCCTCTGGGATTTGACCCATTAAGCCTTTTTGACCTTTAATTGATTTTCTCTTTATTAAATAATTGTGATTAAATGATTAAATCAATATTTAACATTCATTCACATATTATTCAACCTCCGTGGCTATGGAACACCTTCCACCTCCACTCCGAACATCCTCCAGACTTACTGAAACCCTTCCGGTTTTCTCTCTACTATTCTTCGGTGATTCTTCCAATCCTATAAACACTCTCTAAGCATCATCAAGCCCTTAAGCATGATACCCCACGGTTCGGGAACACTCCAGACATGGTCGGGACGCCCCCGCACCAATGATCGACAGAGGGACCTGGATGGCCATGTGACCCCTGTGCGTTCCACGAAGATCTTTCGTCGTTTGAATTAGGACAGTCATGTCTTATTATCTTTGTCACTTGATACTTGCATTGCCCGAGATCTGATCAATGACATCACCATGTCGTGTTCAATCTCGTTACTGAACAACGCTACTTGACTCGTTCCGACAAGTGATATCCCTGTGATCAAATCACACGTTGCGGAGCTATTGGATATTACTTCTCTGAGTGGGCCCTTGAGTATCTTCCCGTCACATGGACGGGCAAATCCCGCTCTTGACATATATTGCCTCTACGGTTTCCTCCGAGTACCTGAACACACCTTTATAACCACTGTATTACCAAGTGGCGCTTGATGCTATCTAAGAACTCTTAGGAGACAGTGATTGATATAGCCTCACGGTCTAAGGAATAGTCTACGAGGATCCATTTCTAATCATCGTAACTTGAACTTCGTGATCGGGTCACGATGTTTAGGTTGGGTATTGGTTCATCATCTCATTCTCACAATGAGATGACTCCATTTCCAACTAGCATAAATGCCACATGATCAGGAAACATGATCATCTGTTGACCAATGAACCAGTGACCAGAGTTTCACTGGGAACCCCTGGTTGTTTGTATATCACACGTGTATTGATGTTTCCACTCAATACACTTATAGCATGATATAAAACTTAATCATAAACTATATGAAATATGATAATAGTCCTTACTACTATTTGTCTCTAGGGCATATTTCCAACAAGTAGTTCATCCCTGGACTATGGGTCCATGTAGTAACTAGATGGTTGGTTCTCCTCCTTTGTGCTACCATGTTTAGATCTTGTGAGCTCCGTTCATGATCAAGATCATCTATTTGTAATCATACATGTTGTGTTTGCGGGGATCCGATGGATATTGAGATGCTATTTCAGATTGATTATTGATTCTATCATGTATTTGTTATTTGTGATCTTGCATGCTTTCCGTTGTTAGTAGCTATCTTGGCCAAGTAGATGCTAGCAACTCCAAGAGGGAGTATTTATGATCGATAGTGGGTTCATGCCTCTAGTAATCTGGGGATGTGACAAAATCTCTAAGGTACTAGATGTACTGTTGCTACTAGGGAGAAAACAACAATCCTTTGTCCATGGGGCAATCGTATTGTTTACTTTACACACTTTGCTTACTACAATTATCTGTTGCTTTCAACTTAATACTGGAGGGGGTTCGGATGATAACCTGAAGGTGGATTATTAGTCATAGATGCAGTGGGATTACGATCTATGTATAATGTTGTAATGCCCAATCAAATCTCATAGGAGTCAAGATGATTAGTATATGCATGTATGCTTTCTCGGTGTCTGTCAATTGCCCACTGTAATTTGTTCACCCAACATGTCATCTATCTTAAGGAGAATCACCTCTAGTGAACTATGGACCCTGGTCCATTCTTTTACCATCAATCTACAATTTACTGTTTACTTTTTACTTTCTGCAAAGTAATTACTATCTTCCACACAATACGTTAATCGTTTATTTCAGCAAAACCGGTGAGATTGACAACCTCATTGTAAGTTGGGGCAAAGTTTTATGGTTGTGTTGTGCAGGATTCCAAGTTGGATACAACACCTTGGGGTTGTTTCTTGCTCCTACTAGTTCGATAACCTTGGTTTCATAACTGAGGGGAAACTTGCTGCTGTGCTCATCATACCTTCCTCTTGGGGTTCCCAACGAGCTCATCGTATTTTGAGTCATCAAGCCTATTTTCTGGCGCCGTTGCCGGGGAGTCAAGGACAACTTCACAAGGGGAGTCCTTCATAACCAATCTCTTTACTTTGTTTTTTTTGTTTTGCTTAGTTTATTTCTATTTTGTTTGCTTGTTTCCTCTATCAAAAACACACAAAAATAGTTGTACTAGTTTGCTTCCTTTATTAAAAACACAAAAAATGACTACTCTTGAAAACACTAAGTTGTGTGACTTCACTAGCACCAACAACAATGATTTCATGTGCACACATATTGCTCCACCTATTCCTGAAGCTACTTTCTTTGAAATTAAACCTGCTTTGCTCAATCTTGTTATGAAAGAACAATTCTCTGGTGTTGGTACTGAAGATGCTGCTGCTCATCTTAATAACTTTGTTGAACTCTGTGAGATGCAAAAAAATAGGGATATAGATGGAGATATTGTTAAGTTTAAATTGTTTCCTTTCTCTTTGGGAGGAAAAGCTAAAGAATGGTTGCTATCCCTAACTAGAAATAGTATTGATTCTTGGACTAAATGCAAAGATGCTTTCATTGGAAAATACTATCCTCCTGCTAAGATTATATCTATGAGAAGTGAAATAATGAAATTTAAACAATCTGATAATGAACATGTTTCTCAAGCTTGGGAAAGAATGAAATATTTGGTAAAGAATTTTCCCACTCATGGACTGACTGCTTGGATGATTATCCAAACCTTTTATGCAGGACTGAATTATTTTTCAAGAAATCTGCTGGATTCTGCTGCTGGAGGTACCTTTATGACCATTACTTTGGATGCTACAACAAAGCTTCTAGATAATATGATGGTTAACTATTCTGAATGGCACACTGAGAGAGCTCCACAAGGTAAGAAGGTAAATTCTGTTGAAGAAACCTCCTCCTTGAGTGATAAAATCGATGTTATTATGTCTATGCTTGTTAATGGGAAAGCTCATATTAATCCAAATCATGTTCCCTTAGCCTCTTTGGTTGCTCAAGAAGAGTAAGTTGATGTGAACTTTATTAGAAATAAATATTTTGGCAACAATGCTTATGGTAATAATAATTATAGGTCTTACCCTCCTAATAATACTTATGGTTATCATGGGAAATCTGGAATGCCTAGTGAGGAAAGAATTTTAGAAGTTGAAAGAGCCACTAAAAACTTCATGCAAATGCAATATACGCGGAATAAATTATTTACTAAATCCATGGAGGAACAATCTACTATTGTGAAAAATATTAGTCATCAACTTGAGAGTTTAAATAGGGAAATTCCTAGTTTGCAATTAAAACTTTCTAATGCTGAAAGAAATATATCATCTTTGTGTGAAGCACAATCCTCTTTGATTAATAAAATGGCTGCTAAACCTGAAACTATTTTAAATCCCTTTGCTGCTACTAATGCCATACAAGTTAGAATTGATGAAAATGTTAGACTGTTAGCTGAACTGCATGCTAAGTGGGAAAGAGAAGATGAAATTAATAGAAATAGTAGTATTTGTACCATCACTAGGACTAATGTTGATGCTAGAAAACCACATGAAGTCCCCATTCCTTTTGCAACAATGACAAAAACCAATGGAACCTTCTCTAATAAAAATGCTGAAATTCTTCGAAATATGGGAAACAATAGCTCTACTACTTTAGATAATAATTATGATTTTGATCTTGATGGTTGCAATATCTATGAAGCAATTATGTTCCTACAAAAGCTTGCTAAAAGTCCTAATACTAGTGCTATGAATATGGCCTTTACAAAACACATTACTGATGCTCTCATAAAAATTAAAGAAGAAAAGATGAAACACAAAGCTTCTATTCCTATGAAATTAGAAGATGGTTGGGAACCCATCATTAATATGAAAGTGAATGATTTTGATCTCAAAGCTTCATGTGATCTTGATAGTAGTGTCTCTATTATGCCTAGAAGAATTTATGAAATGCTTGATTTACCACCATTGGAAGATTGTTATTTAAGTGTCGAACTTGATGATAATGCTAAAAAAAACTCATGGGAAGTGTTAATGATGTTCTTATTATGGTTAACAATACCTATGTCCCCGTTGATTTCTATGTTTTGGATGTTGAATGCAATGCTTCTTGTCCTATTATTTGGGGAAGACCTTTTCTTAGAACTGTTGGTGCCATTATTGATATGAGAGAAGGCGCCATTGAATATAAATTCCCACTCAAGAAAGGTATAGAACACTTCCTTAAGAAGAGAGAGAAGATTCCTTTTGCCTTTCCTATTAAAACAAAATTTGCTCTTAATGCTTCTTCATTTGAGAATACTTGATTCTTGCTTCTTATGCCTAGCTCAAAGGCGTTAAAGAAAAGCACTTATTGGGAGATAACCCAAATTTCGTTATGAATCTTTTGTTGAGTATTGGAAGTTATTACCTTTGTAATAACCGCTCCTTATCCTTTTTGTGTGGTTTTTGTGCCAAGAGTAACCTCTAATGAGAGAGAAGTAAGACATGGGAAAGTTGCTGTCCCGAAACAAATTTTTGTGCTTCGCTGTAAACATTCGTGAAAATTATGTATGTCATATTGAGCTGTAATTTTTGTGGTTCTGCCCCAGGTTGTTATCTAACTTTCGTTAGTTCAACACTTTTCGATTTAAGCAACAGAAGGTCTTCGAAAAAATCGGTTTTTACCTGCTGGTCTGTTTTGTCAGATTTCTGCCATTATTTGCATTTGCTTCTTAAATCCCTTTCTCTTTGAGTTCTTTTTGATCACTTGAACTTTTAAAAGGAATTTCTACAGTAGCTTATGTTTTAATGAAAGTTTTACTTGTGTTGAAACTAAACCAAAAGACTTATTATCTTGAGTACACTAATGTTGCTAATGAAGATTGTGTGAAGTTTTGTATGAAGGAAATTTTAAAGTGTAGGGAAGAGTAATGTGATAAGATGAAGTATGGACAAAATCTCAAGCTTGGGGATGCCACCCGTGTCACCCCAAGAAATATTCAAGAAGTACAAGCGTCAAATCTTGGGGATGCCCAAGGCATCCCCTTCTTCATCAATAAAAATCTCAGGTTTTCTTCCAAACACTTCATTTTTATTGTTTCATGCATAATTGTGTTGTTCTTGGAGCGTCTTCGTTTTTGTTTTTAGTTTTCATTTTCTTAGTTTGCTTGAATAAATTGGTTGGACCCCCATATTCATACATTAGTTTTCAAATAAGTTGGTTTGGATTGGAAAAGAATAGGAAAGTTCATGCTTATAAGTGGTATAAAAGGAGTCTTGTTTTTGACTGTGGCCTAGGCTTTGTCATGTAATGCTTGATATTGTTTTGGCTTGATGCTTAGTGATTATTGTTGTAGCATGACTTGTTACAAATAATTGAGATTGCTTAATGTGCCTTGAAAGAATCATGCGTTGTTTTAGCATATAAAAGCATAATATTGTGGTATTCTCCTTTGATGCTTTATTTGGGTTGACTTGGCGCATGCTCACACCATGTTAAGACTATACCAAGTCACCATATCCTCTATGATCATTTAGCTTTCGACTTGTAATATCACTTTATGCTTTAATTAATAATGTTTTGTCGCTTTGCATTATTATGGCCATTATTGCTCTCTTAGTTGGTCGCTCCCCGTCTTTTGCTAGCCTCCATACCAATTATGAGTTCCACTCATGCATCCAACTCCATATAAAACCAAGTTATTCCAAAGAGTCCACCATACCTACCTATTAGCATTTGCTATTCCAAGTATATTCATGTTTTTATCTACCTTCCGAATTAAACTTGTTATGTGAAAATTAGTGATTAAAGCTCTCACGAACTTGATGGCACACTTTTACTTTTCTTGCACTTAATAAACTTGAACCATTATGCCCATCTATGTTGCGTATATGCTTGCGTTTTGTAAGTTGTGAATTAGCAGAACCATGTTATCATCGGGAACGCTTTCGACATTGCACTTATTATTCAGTTGATATCATGTTCTTTTGCTTATGGATCCCGGCGGTGTGAAATGAAAGGGGAGCTTGTAAGGCTCATGGAGTTCGTATATGTGTTAGATAAATGCCTGGGCGGCTGGTCTAAGCCATTCCTAATCATGGTGGAAACCTGCATCGTAACCATAGTGAGCAATCTATGAAGCATTCTCTATAAAAAAAATAAGCCTATGCAAATAGGAAAGAAAAAATAAGAAAAAAAGAGAAAAAAGAGAAGCCTATGCAAATAGGAAATAAAAAGATTGTTGAGATGCTCATTGTTTGCCTGCCTTGTCATTTTGATATGGGCAATCTTTTGTATCATCAGGCAAGGGGTACCCCGTTGGTGGTTCTCTATGATACACATGTACTTACAATGAGAATAACTTACCTGTGACTAAACTTGAGTAGCATGAGGAACGGTACTTGTAAGTAAGGGGCATGAGATTTTTAGCTTATAACTTCTCAAGCATATCCTCATATTTGTTCATTTTAACCTTAATCACCTAAAGATGCTTATGATAGGCGCAATGAGAGCTGAAAGCTAATAAGTACCATAATTTTTGGAAGCTCTTTATGAGACTTGAATCCCTAGTTCGTTCTATGAAGGGCCTTTCTTTTAATTTTATGTTGAGTCTCCATCTTCTATCTTTATGCACCTATTAAGAGAGCATAGTGGTCATTCTTAGTTTAATGTGCATTGTCCCAAAACTTGTTGATTGATTCATAACTTTGATATTGCTTGTTCTTAAACTAGTTGCTTGTTCTTAAACTATTTGTAACCCTTATGAACTTTGAAGGTGTCCTATGCATCTATGTTTTGCTACACTGACAAGCTGAATGCCATTCTCATTATGTTTTCTATATGTGAAACAAACAAACGTCTTTCAAAGCATTATTATTCATGAATCTTTTGTTTGTACCTTTTCATGTTACAACATAGTTGCTATGTCTTACTGTTAGAACTATATCTTTCATGCTATGTTAGAGTACTATGATCCTAGCTATCAATGTTTTACAAATGCTTTGATCAAGATTGTGATGGTGCATGTCACCTCAAAAATTATTCTTTTCTTTATCACTTACCTAATCGAGGACGAGCAGGAGTTAAGCTTGGGGATGTTGATACGTCGTAAACGTATCTATAATTTTTGATGTCCCATGCTTGTTTTATATCTACTTTCTTATGTTTTATCCACACTTTGGAGTATTTTTACACATTTTATAGAACTAACCTATTAACAAGATGCTAATTGCCTGTTTTCTGTTGTTTTTGGTTTCATAAAAGCTATAAGGAAATATTCTCAGAATTGGACCGGACAAAAGCTAAAGTCAATATTTTACCTGAAGCAACACGGAGTCCGGAGGGGAGACGAAGTGGTGCACCAGGGCGGCCACACCTAGTGGCGGCGCGGCCTAGGGGGGCACCACCAGGGGGTGTGGGCCCCTGGTGCTCCACCGACCTAGCCCTTCCGCCTATAAAGACCCCTTGGAATGAAAACACGAAGTACCCGATCAAATTCCACGAAAGAGTTTGTAGCCACCGTCATCTCCATCCCTAGATCGGGAGGGATCTGAAGCTCTTCCCGACACCCTGCCGGAGGAGAGAATTCACCCTGGAGGCCTTCTTCATCACCATGCCTGCCTCCGCTGTGATGCGTAGTAGTTCATCCCTGGACTACGTGTCCATGTAGTAGCTAGATGGTTGGTTCTCCTCCTTTGTGCTACCATGTTTAGATCTTGTGAGCTCTGTTCATGATCAAGATCATCTAATTGTAATCCTACATGTTGTGTTTGCGGGGATCCGATGGATATTGAGATGCTATTTTAGATTGATTATTGATTCTATCATGTCTTTGTTATTTGTGATCTTGCATGCTTTCCGTTGTTAGTAGCTATCTTGGCCAAGTAGATGCTAGCAACTCCAAGAGGGAGTATTTATGCTCGATAGTGGGTTCATGCCTCTAGTAATCTGGGGAAGTGACAGAAATCTCTAAGGTACTAGATGTGCTATTGCTACTAGGGAGAAAACAACAATCCTTTGTCCATGGGGCAATCATATTGTTTACTTTACACACTTTGCTTAATGCAATTATCTGTTGCTTGCAACTTAATACTAGAGGAGGTTCGGATGATAACGTGAAGGTGGATTATTAGTCATAATGCAGTTGGATTACAGTCTATGTATAATGTTGTAATGCCCAATCAAATTTCATAGGAGTCAAGATGATTAGTATATGCATGTATGCTTTCTCGGTGTCTGTCAATTGCCCCGCTGTAATTTGTTCACCCAACATGTCATCTATCTTAAGGAGAATCACCTCTAGTGAACTATGGACCCTGGTCCATTCTTTTACCATCAATCTACAATTTACTGTTTACTTTTTACTTTCTGCAAAGTATTACTATCTTCCACACAATACGTTTAATCGTTTGTTTCAGCAAAACCGGTGAGATTAACAACCTCACTGTAAGTTGGGGCAAAATTATGTGGTTGTGTTGTGTAGGATTCCAAGTTGGAGACAACACCTTGGGTTGTTTCCTTGCTCCTACTGGTTCGATAACTTTGGTTTCATAACTGAGGGAAAATTTGCTGCTGTGCTCATCATACCTTCCTCTTGGGGTTCCCAAAGAGCTCATCGTATTTTGAGTCATCACATGGCAGCCTAGGCACGTCAGGCTCGCATTGCTCAATAAGTGCCGATGGACACGGCTCCGCGTGTGAGACGCAGTCCTAGGATGGATCGTCTATGCCAGATAATTCCCGCACATTGCTACCCGCCTCAGAGTCAAGCACATTGATGGCTGTAGGATCTTCTGAATCCGACAACGACATCCAGCACTGCTGCACATCATGACAATGGCAACAACTCAGGATCTTCTGCATCCTCGATTCCTGTAGTGTCATCAACACCTCGACCAGCCACAAGAGCTTCCAAAGGTATATCTCGTCCAAAATTGTATAAAGATGGCACTGTTCGTTGGTATTTGTCTGCATCTCCAGATGAACCAGCTGATCTGCAAACTGCCCTAGCACATGACAAGTGGAAAATGGCCATGGACGATGAATATGATGCTCTTATGAAAAATAAAACATGGAGATTGGTCTCCCCTCGGCATGGATACAATATTATAGATTGTAGATGGATATACAAAATCAAAAGAAAGGCAGATGGCTCAATTGATAGGTATAAGGCTAGATTAGTAGCCAAAGGTTTTAAGCAACGGTATGGGATAGATTATGAGGATAATTTTAGTCCTGTTGTGAAAATTGCAACTATTCGGCTTGTTCTGGAAATTTCTGTTTCCAGGGGATGGAGTTTGCGGCAGTTAGATGTGAAGAATCGTTTCTTCATGGTGTTCTAGAAGAGGAGGTCTTTATGAAACAACCACCTCGTTATGAAGATAGACAAAAGCCAAACTATGTTTGCAAGCTGGATAAAGCATTGTATGGACTAAAGTAAGCACCTCGAGCATGGTACTCTCGCCTAAGTGCTCAATTAATCAGATTTGGTTTTGTTGCTTCAAAGTCTGATACGTCGTTATTCATCTATCACAACATTACAATCTATATGCTTATATATGTTGATGATATCATAGTTGCGAGCTCTTCAGAAGTCGCAACAGATGCTCTGTTAAAGGATTTAAGCAAGAAGTTTGCTTTAAAAGATCTTGGTGATCTTCATTTCTTTCTAGGAATTGAAGTTCAGAAAGTTAATAATGGACTTGTACTGAGCCAAGCCAAGTATGCCCAGGATGTTCTTGCTCGTGTTGGTATGACAAATTGTAAGGGTTCATCTACACCATTGTCTTTCTCAGAAAAGATTACAGCAAAAGGAGGAGAATTGTTAGGTCCTGATGATAGCACCAACTACAGGAGTATGGTAGGTGCATTACAATATCTAACTCCCACGAGGCCAGATATTTGTTATGTAGTTAACAAGGTTTGTCAATACTTACAAGCTCCCACTACTATGAATTGGACAACTGCCAAACGCATCCTAAGATATGTCAAGGAGACAATTAGTGTTGGACTCACGTTTATGTCGTCTAACTCTACACTGGTTAGTGCCTTTTCAGATGCAGATTGGGCAGGGTGTGTTGATGATCGTAGGTCAATTGGAGGTTTTGTTGTCTTCTTTGGTCCAAATCTTATTTCATGGAGTACTAAAAAGCAGGCGACAGTTTCTAGATCAAGTACAGAAGCAGAATATAAGTCTATGGCCAATGCAACAACTGAAATAATTTGGGTACAGTCTCTACTTGTTGAACTTGGAGTGAAGACAAGGTAACCACCATGTCTATGGTGTGATAATTTGGGAGCGACATATCTGTCAGCCAATTCAGTCTTTCATGCACGAGCAAAGCACATTGAGATTGATTTCCATTTTGTCAGAGAGAGAGAGAGAGAGAGAGAGTTCTGAACAAACAACTTGACATTCGGTTTATTCCATCCAAGGATCAAGTTGCTGATGGCTTCGCGAAGCCGCTACCAACTCGTAGCTTTGAGGAGTTTAAACATAATCTCAACTTGTCCAAGTTATGATTAAGGGAGGGTGTTAGCGATAGTTTTAGTCTCAGTTTTAGTCTCCTTGTTATACACGACTTGTGATTGTATCAGACGTGACCTATACATCGGACTCTCCTCCTAGTCTCCTTGTATCGCTACTTGCAATATATATACACACAACAAGGAACTCGACAGGTTATCGAGTAGATCCCTTTATCCCCGTCTAAATTTTACAGGTACAAACTTAGATGTAACTATTAAATAGATAAGAAGCAAATATTTTCATGAGTTAGTAGTACATGCATGCTAGCGTATACATCCATATGTTGATTTAATATGCTCAGTTGCATGCCCATCTATGAAAAAATGCAGAAAATGACACACTTGGTAATGAATTTCGCCTTGAGACAGTTCAGGGATCGACTTGGTGTGCAGTATTTCTGAATCTCCATATTTTGATAGAGTAACATGTGTGAAACATTAATTCAGTTATTTGGTGCTCTCATATCAAATGCTACTATCTAGATTGTATTTATTTTACATTATGCATACCATCAGAATCTGTAAAGTGTTAATGCATTTTGTTCACATGTTTGCGCACCAACCACTGGGTCCTAATAGTTCTAGCATCAGTAGAGCGAAGGGCTTATTACCTCGGTTCTATGAAAACCCAAAAAACATTGGATACCAAACCTATTGAGTCAATTCTCGATGATGCTCTAAATAGGTTTTCGTGCATGGCATGAAGTAGTCTGCCAAATACAGGGAAGGAACCAAGAGTAGAAGACAAGTTCAATCACGTGAGAGATATATCTTGTGTTCATAAGCCTAGGGGTAGTATCCGGGATGACTACTACCTTTGCTGGTATATGGATACCTTGGCACGGTTCTAGGACCGTATCCCCAATGTTGGATACTTCAAAAGGTATTCTCCCTGCTTGGAGGATGCTGAGTTTGACCGCAATCTAGAGTTAACATGCATCCAAAAGATCTTTGCGTCCATCATCAATAAGGAGGTCATCATGGATATCGGGATTTTATACTATGGCGACGACACACCGCAAAACTCTCTCTCTCTCTCTCTCATAGGGAAGCCTGCCATGCAAGGTAGGCCTTGTTGACTACACGCCTGATGTATCCTTAGTAGATGAGAACAAGCAAGACCCATTGTTCCTTTATTATTGTTATAGTTAAGTTGTTCATGACTCGTTATAATTTTTTGTTTCAAATATTTATCATTTCAAGCTTAAATATTTATAAACTAATCTTGCATTCCAATCCATATGTGCACAATGATTTGATGTCATAAAGGTTTTTCATGGATGATAGCACTGATGATCTTGGAAAACATGTTCTTCCGTATTCAGTTATGTCACACTGAATATTACCTATTACAAACCAGGTGTACATTTTACCTTATGGATGTTATGCATTTTAACTTATTTAGTTAACTACTTGTGTTCTCATTGTCTAATTCTTTTGAGCCTCACACTTGACTATCTCTACCATGATCATGTTTTGTTTTCCTTAAAACAATGATGCCACATGAAGATGCGGTATATGAGGATATCATCCATGTGAAGACGAGGCATATAAATATCCTAGACACGTGAAGATGATGGTCTGTGTTATGTGATATTAAAATTCATAAACCTTCTGAACTTAACGAGCTACAAACTTTTAGAAATTAAGGTGATACTCGCTAAGCTTTTGATGTGATGTTTGTACCTGACAAAATATGTTGCACAATTATAACTTAGGGATGCATTAATGCCTGTATTAGCACCAATTGTATGCATTAACCCATGCATTTATACGTATGCCAACCTAAAATATATTAATATGGAATATGCATAATTTATTTATTTTGTTCTGGAAAAAATAACCAGCGACGAACGATAAATCCGTGTATTGTTAGTGATGTGCCAGCACTAGTCATGGAAAATGAAGAAAAATTCGTTGCTGCATTACTTTACTATTGACGGTCATCCACAAAGTAGGCTAGTCATAAGTAACTTCCATTTGACGGGAATTATGCTACTGGTACGCGCCACTACTGTGGCCTGACTCGATGGATGAACAGATAAATGTGACAAACATACTTCCATGATTCGCTACTATTGTAGTCTGGCTCGACGGATGAATACATATAGGTGATAAACGTACTTCACTAGCTCGCCACTGCTGTGTCCTAGCTCGACGGATGAATAGATACATGTGACAAGCATACTTCCCTGACTCACCACTGCTCACCACTGCTGTAGCCTGGCTCGACGGATGAACACATACATGTGACAAACATAGTTCACTAGATCGCCACTGCTGTGCCCTACCTCGACGGATGAACATATACATGTGACAAACATACTCCACTGACTTTCTATTGATGTGCCCAGGCTCAACGAATGAACACATACATGACAAGCATACTTCACTGGATCTCCACTGCTGTGCCCTGGCTCGTCGGATGAAGACCGCTGGCTCGACAACTGAATACACACCGCTGATAATTTCTTTCAGAAATGTTGACACTGCAGCAGGTTCACGGCGACACTGAGACGTATGTTAGTGGTTAGGTGTTTCCACTAACAGTATACCAGTGACAAACGCGTCTATCATCGGTGTAGTTGATTCATGGCCCATCATTGGTAAGCATTTTCACAGTAGTGAAGGCTCTTCCTATTCGTCATATGGAATCTTTCAAGTGCAATCTTACTTTAGATAAGGGGGAATGTTGAACAACATGTATTGTGTAACGTTTATGTATAACATTTAGAAGTTGCCTTTGAGAATGAAGTATGATTGGGTTCTTATATTTTTAAATTCTGTTAGACCACCTACAGATGGAACATGTACAAGAAGGTGGTAGCAATACTTTATATTTTCACCTGATTGTAAATGTGAACATAGAAGGAACAAATATTTTCCAACTTGAACAAAGGGAGGCAACAATTGTCGGAGAGGCAAATCTAAAGTTCACATTACAGAGTACATAACAAGTTGTTTGGAGCACCTGTCAATTGGAAGATATTGTGTGTATGTTTTCCTGATTGGGTGTTAGGATTAGAATGGAAGAATCTAGATGGTGTCTCTTTGGTCGTAGTCTATTATTCATTACTCCAATATCTTGGTATGTTTGGCATGTGAAAAGGTGCTAAAGTAACATACATTTTTTTTAACATTTTGCTCTTTTAGCCAGAGTGATTTGAAATATTAGATGGTTTTTTCGAACAGCTTGCTAGAGCAATATGTAAGCAACATTATGAGTTGTGAAGTCGTCATCACTATCAGTCATGGGAATATATTCTATTTGTAATATATGTAATTATCTTATGAGACCCTATATTTGATGGGAGTATTCAGTAAATCTTTTTGGTTGCAGTGGTGCTTACCTATATCGGTATTGTTGATGATTACCAGAACAGTATGAAACTATATCCAGGACGGCTAATGTGTTGCTTCTCCAGTTTAGTCAAACAATTGATTCCAGCGTACTGTTTCATGAAAACCGCTAGCGTGGGCCATTCCTGCTGTCTATTCTAAGAGCGAAAAATAAAATGAAACACAAGAGTTGGTGAGGTAAAGTAGGAAGTAGCGGGGATTTACAAATCCATAATTAACTACTTGCCAGAGCATGATTGAGTGGACTAGTCTACTTAGAGAATGTTTAATACAGCATGTTGTTGGCTATAAGAAAGTGTCATGTTATCTATAGTCAGCCATATAGCCGACATGTACAACAGTATCTACTACTTAATCAATACGTAGCCTATATTTCACTCTCACAATGTATCTAGAAGCACATGCTAGAGCTGACTCTTAACTTATAATCCGCTTACATTCTCTCTTCTTCTGTCTCCTCCTCATCACCAAAACTATTATATTTTATCTCTTACGGCCAACTAATTGTATCCTACTTTACTTTTTCTTACCAGTCATGCATGCAGTGTGTTCTGTTTCACCTAGGACAAGTAAATAGGACAGATATCTCCTCACTTCATTAATCACACGTTTGGTTTCAAGAGATACCCTTCATCTTACACGTCACAAGCTGCGTGTGGTATGCGTGTGACTTATGACTTATGCGTGTGGGGTGGGATGGCCAGCGAGTTGTTGTCATTTTCTTCCTCGTCGTCGATTCAATATATCTCCGGCAAGCGAGCTAAGGTTAGTGAGTCGTCACACACATCCATGGATTCCCTCTCAAGCGGAAAAGAAAACGGGGACGGAACCTGATACAACAACCAATGAGGAGACGCGCATGTGTTGGTGGATCCGACCCATGTGGAGGCATAGGGATTAAGTTACGTGCACATATGATTAAATTACATGTGCGGATGACTAAGTTACAAGAAATGGGTGACTAAGTTACGTGTACGAACAAGTTTTTTTCTAGGCCTAGCTCACGAATGCCCAAAATCCTATTGGTTCCGTGTATCGAGTCTATGTAAACCTGCGTCCCTGATTTCCGCTCCCCCTCTCAAGGGGCATCAGCAGAAGGGGTATATTAGTTCATTCTTTGAATACTATAAATCAATCTCTTTTTTCACAAGTTCAGATCTTTGCCTCCGTCTCAAAGGGTATCAGCAGCAAGATATTTGATTTGTACCTTCGGGTGATCAAGTTGCAGACGGGTTCACCAAGGCCCTTCTTATTCATCAACTAGAATCTTTCAAGTGTAATCTTATTTTATATAAGGAGGGAATGTTGAACAACATGTATTGTAACGTTTATGTATAATGTGCAGAGAAAGTTATACCATGATTTGCTTGAGATATTCTTTTTTTTTTAGAATAATTTGCTTGAGATATTCTAGGTTCATACCATGTATAGCTGTATGGAAAATCAATGAATATCACACCAAATCAATCTTGCAATTCTAGAGCCTCCGAGCTCCTATATAACACGTACGTGGCTAGTCCGAGGTGAAGGGTATGTTAGAGTATATTTGTGTATTATAGTTTCCCCATATGTTAGGAGGCTTCCTGTATATTTGCACCTGTACATGTACTATATATTCTGGCCTTTGGCCCTCTGGTAATACAAGATCTATTACCCTAACATGGTATCAGAGCCGTAAGGCCTTTTTTTTTCTCTTCTCTCGCCGCCGTCGCCGACACCGCCGGCCGCCGCCGCCGCCGGCCGCCGCCCGCCCCGGACCTCGCCGCCGCCGCCGCCCGTCACCGCCACCGACGCCGCCGCCGCAGCCCGCCAGCGGCCGCCCGCCGCCCGCCGCCACCGCCGACCGGACGGCCGCCACCGACGCCGCCGCCCATCCCGGATCCGCCACCGCCGGCCGCCACCGACGCCGGCCGCCCCCGTCGCCCGCCACCGACGCCGGCCGCCCCCGTCGCCGCCGGCCGCCCGCCCCCGTCGCCGGCCGTCCCCGCCGCCACCGGCCCCCCGCGACCGATCCGCCCCCGGTCGCCGCCCTCCAGCCGCCGCCCTCCAGATCCATTCTGATCTGATCTCGTTTGGCCAAAAAAAATGTCTTCCTCATCGGGCTATGTTGCGATTCCTCGCTGCCCGGTGATTTTTGATGGCGCGAATTATCCTGATTTCGCTGCCTTCATGCGCGTCCATATGCGCGGTCTTCGCCTTTGGGGTGTGCTTTTCGGTGAGATCTCCTGTCCACCGCGCCCCGTTGTGCCTCCAGTGCCTCGTGCCCCGACGCCCGTTGCCCTTGCCCCCGATGCTACTCAGGCGGTCAAAGATGTAGCCCAGAGTGCTGATGCTTCTGCTCGGGCTGATTATGAGCGCCAGGTCCAGGAGCATTCTACTGCTACTACTACCTACCGGCTGGATCTGGCTGACTACACTCAGTGGATAGATGAGGATGCTCGTGCTGCTGTTGTTCTCACTTCCAGTGTTCTGCCTCAGTATGCTGCTGAGTTCATGGGTCTTCCCACTGCTGCTGCTCAGTGGGCTTTTCTTCGTCAGCGCTATCAGCCGTCTGGAGATACTCTTTATCTGTCTGTGGTTCGTCAGGAGCATGATCTTAAGCAGGGTGATTCTACTATTGATGATTTCTATACTCAGAGTGCTGCTATTTGGCGTCAGCTTGACTCTCTTCGTACAGCGGTGTGTAACACCTGTCCCTGCTGTCTGATTGTGCGCGCGGATTTGGAGTTTCAGCGTGTCTTTGAGTTCTTGTCGTGGCTCCGCAAGGAGTTTGAGCCACGCCGTGCCCAGCTGCTTGCCCGTGGTCGTGTTCCGCTCTCTGAGGTACTGGCTGAGCTTCGTGCTGAGGAGACTCGTCTTCGTGGTGCTGGTCTTCTTGAGGTTCCTTCTGTTCTTGCTGCTCGTGGTCCCCCCGTGCCGCCGGCTTCGTCGTGGTCTCTCGCGCCGCCGCTACTTTCTGCTCCACCGGCCCAGGGTCAGAGTCAGTCTCAGCAGCCCCATGGTTCTCGTCCTCCCTGTGCTCACTGTGGCAAGCCTGGCCACGATATCTCTGGTTGCTGGACGAGGGATCCACACTTACGTCAGCAGTATCTTGCTCGTCGCCAGTCTGGTTTTTCAGGATCTTCTGCTGTTGCTTCTGGACCTCCTGCTGGTGCTTCTGGACCCCCTGCTGGTGCTCTGTCTGATCAGGATATTATTCGTGGTCTTCGTAGTCTGCTCGCTGCTACAGGCTCCTCCTCGTCGGGTACTGCTGGTTCTGTGACTAGTTCTTCTGGCACCGCGCGACCATCATCTTCTACACAGTCAGGTAAGTCATCCCCATGGTATCTGGATTCTGGAGCTTCTTTTCATATGACTTCTGCGTCTTCTATTCTTTCTGCTATTCGCTCTCTTATTTCTCCTATCCGTGTTATTACGGCTGATGGTACCTCTCTTCCTGTTTCCAGTCGAGGCACCCTCTCTACTTCCTCCTTCTCTGTTCCTGATGTTTCTCATGTTCCCAGCCTTAAGATGAACCTTTTCTCTGCTAGTCAGCTTACTGATTTTGGTTGTCGTGTCATTCTTGATGCTGATTCTTGTGCTGTTCAGGACCGTCGTACACAGGCTCTGGTTGGAGCTGGCCCTCGCAGCATTGAGTCTCCGGGGCTATGGGAGTTAGACTGGCTTTGCGTTCCTTCCACTGACACTTCTTCTGCCACTTCTCCTGCGGTTGCTGCGTCTGTCACTAGCTCGTTTCAGCAGTGGCATCATCGGCTGGGTCATCTTTGTGGCTCCCGTTTATCATCCTTAGTTCGTCGTGATCTTCTGGGGCTTGTCTCAGGAGATGTGTCGTCGTTACATTCGTGTCAGGGTTGTAGGTTAGGTAAACAGATTCAGCTTCCCTATCTTACTAGTGTGTCTGTATCTCAGCGACCTTTTGATTTAGTTCATTCAGATGTGTGGGGTCTAGCTCCCTTTGCTTCAAAAGGGGGCCACCGATACTATATTTTGTTTATTGATGATTTTTCACGGTACACCTGGTTATTTTTTATGCGCTCTCGCAGCGAGGTGCTTGCTATTTATCTGCGCTTTGTGGCTATGGTTCGTACTCAGTATTCCACGTCTATTCGTGTTTTTCGTGCTGATTCTGCAGGAGAGTATATCTCTCAGCACCTGCGTGGCATCCTTACTGAGCAGGGCACCCTTGCTCAGTTCTCGTGTCCCGGCGCCCATGCTCAAAATGGTGTCGCCGAGCGTAAGCATCGTCATATTCTTGAGACTACCCACGCTATGATGATTGTTTCCTCTCTTCCGCCGCATTTCTAGGCTGAGGCTGTCGCCACGTCGACTTACCTCATTAATATCCAGCCTTCAGCTGCTCTTCAGGGTGGCATTCCTCTCAAGCGTCTCTTTGGCTCCTGTCCAGACTACTCGGTTCTTCGTTTATTTGGCTGCGTTTGCTATGTCCTTCTCCCTCCTCGTGAACGCACCAAATTAACCGCTCAGTCTGTTGAGTGTGTTTTTCTTGGCTATAGTGATGAGCATAAGGGCTATCGCTGTTGGGACCCCGTTGGTCGTCGTATACGCATCTCTCATGATGTCACGTTCGATGAGACGCGTCATTTCTATCCTCGCCCCACCTCTGGTACTTACCCAACGGATGATCTCTCTTTTCTTGTTTTTCCTGATACACCTTCCGCTGTCTCTTCTCCTCCACCTCCTCTTTCTGCTGCGCCTCCTTTGTCTTCGGCGCCATCCTCTCCTCCGTCTAGTTCCCCTAGTTCTCCTCGGTCTCCAGCTTCGGATCCTTCCTCCGTGCCTCCTTCTTCCTCCTCTTCTGATGAGTCATCTTCCGCGGATGAGCTTCCTTCCTCACGACCTGTTCATCAGCGTCGTGCTCCAGACCGTTACTCCCCTAGTCAGTATGGTCTCTCTGTAGTTTCCGAGCCGACTTCTTATCGGGATGCTGTGTGTCATCATGAATGGCAGCTTGTCATGGCTGAGGAGATTGCTGCGCTTGAGCGCACATGCACCTGGGATCTTGTCTCTCCCCCTTCTGGTGTTCGTCCTATCACATGTAAGTGGGTATATAAAATTAAGACCCGCTCTGATGGATCTCTTGAGCGCTATAAAGCGCGTCTTGTTGCTCGTGGTTTTTAGCAGGAACATGGTCGTGACTATGATGAGACTTTTGCTCCTGTGGCACATATGACCACTGTGCGTACTCTTCTTGCTGTTGCTTCTGTCCGACGCTGGTCTGTGTCCCAGCTTGATGTTCAGAATTCTTTTCTTAATGGCATGTTGAGTGAGAAGGTTTATATGCAGCCTCCTCTTAGGTATTCTGTTCCTGATGGGATGGTTTGTCATCTTCGACGTTCTCTTTATGGCCTAAAACAGGCCCCTCGTGCCTGGTTTGAGCGCTTTGCCTCTATGGTGACTGCTGCTGGTTTCTCTCCTAGTTCTCATGATCCAGCGCTTTTTGTTCACACTTCTCCTCGTGGACGCACTCTTCTCCTTCTCTATGTTGATGATATGATCATTACTGGTGATGATCCTGAGTATATTGCCTTTGTCAAGGCTCGTCTTCGTGATCAGTTTCTTATGACTGATCTTGGTCCTCTTCGCTATTTTCTTGGGATTGAGGTTTCATCCACTTCTGATGGGTTTTCTATCTCTCAGGAAAAGTATATTCAGAATCTTCTTGCTCGGGCTGCTCTTGCGGATGAGCGCACCGTTGAGACTCCTATGGAGCTTCATGTTAAGCTTCGTCCTACGGATGGTGATCCTCTTCCCGATCCCACTCGTTATCGCCATCTTGTTGGGAGTCTCGTTTATCTTGCTGTAACCCGTCCTGATATCTCTTATCCTGTTCATATTCTGAGCCAGTTTGTCTCAGCTCCTACCACTGTTCACTACGGTCATCTCCTTCGTGTCCTTCGTTATCTTCGTGGCACGATTACTCGTCGCCTTTTCTTCCCTCGTTCTAGCTCTCTCCAGCTCCAGTGCTACTCGGATGCTACGTGGGCGAATGATCCTACGGATCGTCGTTCACTTTCTGCTTACTGTGTGTTTCTTGGTGGTTCGCTTGTTGCTTGGAAGACGAAGAAACAGGTAGCGGTTTCCCGTTCGAGTGTTGAGGCTGAGTTACGGGCTATGGCTTCGGTGACTGCTGAGGTGACCTGGTTACGGTGGTTGCTTGCAGATTTTGGGGTCTCTGTTACGACACCCACTCCACTTTTGTCAGACAGTACAGGTGCTATCAGTATTGTACGTGATCCGGTCAAGCATGAGCTGACCAAGCATATTGGTGTTGATGCTTTTTATACACGTGCTCAGGTGCAGGATCAGGTTGTTGCGCTCCATTATGTGCCTTCAGACTTGCAGTTGGCAGATTTCTTTACAAAGGCACAAACCCGCGCTCAGCATGATTTCTTACTCACCAAACTCAGTGTTGTGGATCCACCATGAGTTTGAGGGGGGGGGGGGGTTGTGTTAGAGTATATTTGTGTATTGTAGTTTCCCCATATGTTAGGGGGCTTCCTGTATATTTGCATCTGTACATGTACTATATATTCTGGCCTTTGGCCCTCTGGTAATACAAGATCTATTACCCTAACAGGGTACACTTCAAACAAGTTTTTTCAGTCAGCAAAAAATGCATCGTGCCATCCATTTATCCCTGTCTAAGCGGCTTGGACCGTCAAGAAAGCGCAACATCTATAGGAGTTCACGAATCTATGGCATATCTCCACACAGCTCAACTTCATTGATGATGTCCCGAACCCAATTCTTTGCAAGCTCACCTCCTCCGGAATCTACTCTTGCTCCTCGTCCTACAAGGCTGAGTTTGATGGATCAATTCATTCGCCGTTGGATTCTCTAATTTGGAAGAATTGGGTGCCCCCGAAATGGAAACTATTCTTGTGGCTTATTCTCTAGAACCGGGTTCTGATAGCGGAATGGCTGGAGCCGACATGATGTTGCAATGGTAATCTTTGCCTCGTTGTTGATGCATCAATGAGACAACTCTATTCGAATTTGGAACATAATAAGATATTTTCTTGGGTTTCACTACAACCCCATGAATTGCCTTGCCTTCGATGATGTTGATTCTTGGTGAAGGCCACCTTGTCCTTGCTGACGGCGGTAGGTGGAAGGCTCTTGCATCGATCATTATGTTTGTCTCGCCGGAAATTTGGAACGAGCGAAATGCGAGGATTTTCAAGAGTGTGAACACCATGCCAGCTATCAACTTTGCGAGGATCAAGATGCAAGCTAGAACTTGGGGTTTCGTAGGGGGAAAACATTTTGGTTATCCTTGTTATAAATCTTCTTTATCAATACATTAAGATAATTTTTTTGCCTTTATTTCAAAACAAGATTCAAAGATGCTCATCCGGTACAAGCCGGGATGTAGTTCACACTTTATTCTTTTGAATGTAAACACCATTACAATTCTTGTCAGCACAGAAGAGCTAAGCCATAAGACTAAAGACTATGGCCTGGATATATTGCTATCCATTTTTCAAAGTTGTGTGACTATATAAGAAACGATTTATTATAAGAAGAGTGGGATTCCATCGACCGTTCCAATCAAATCACATTGTGAACATGTGAATGCATCACCAGTTTAGTTTGGGATGCCTTCGGGTGGGAGCATGCCCTTCAGGAAGGAGTAGAGAAGAACGAGGGCTCTCTTGGGCTGGTAAGTGGGGACCCTATGTCCAGCTCCCCTCACCGATGCAAACGTGAAGCCTCCTTTGTACTGCTGAACATAGCCTCCGACCTATAGAGCCACCAGTATCCAATTTAATTTCCAAAATCTATAGTCACGTCTGAAGTGAAATCAACTCTCACGTAGTTTCCGGTCAGAAAAAAAAAACTCTCACGTAGGACAGTCTTACTATTGGCCGCCATGCATGTCCGAAATACATCCATTGCGGTCTTACCTCGCTGTCTGGGGTGTACCAGGGGCGCCATGGTTTGGTGATGGGTAGGTTGAGATCGTGAACGGAGAACCTCGTCGCGGAGATGGAGCATACGGAATCCATGTCGCCGCTGAAGAAAAGGTGGTACCGGTCTTTCTAGTTAGAAACCTTAACCGTCCCGCTTTAATCTGCTCAATGCTGGAAAGTGCTGGGTAATTAATGTGCACGCAATGAGAGTGACATCTGCCCACGGGTACCTGAAGATCCATACGCTTAGCCCACGTTTGATCAGCCTTCTGATGGTTGACACCATGGAATCCGGGCCAGGGTGATAGCTATACCCCACGTCTTCACTGACAGAAATAAAGGAGTATATATACCGAATTAATACGAGATTAATTTGATTCAGGGGCTGATCAGAAGCAGCTAGTGGAGTATCAGGCGCAGGTAGCTAGTTAATTACCTGCAACCTGACCAACTCGTGTTGGCTCGGGTATGCAGAGCTTCTTGCACCTTGAGATTGTTCAGGTAAGCCTTGACGTAGTGGTCCTCGCACGGGTCGTAGCCGGCCAGCTGACAAATTAAAAATTACAGTTGGAAGAAATTGGAAGAAACACGCTTATAGTATATACTATCTGAAGAGGGTTAGATCAGTTGTAGTCTTACGTAGCTGCTGGAGTAGTAGATACCGGTGAGCGGCTCCTGGAGGCAGAGCGGGGCATATATGTTGTAGTGGTCGAAGTTACCCTTCTGGGACTTGAGCGCCGCCACGGTGCACGGCCAGTCGTCTGACGGGGTGAAGGTGCAGTTGGCAAGGATACGTGCCCACGCCTCGTCCGAGATCACACCGTGGCTCCAGAAAAACTCCCATTCCCCTTTCTCATTCTTGTAATCGTCGAGGTATGGGTTGCCGACCTAGATAACACAAGGAAACATATGGGTACGCGTGCGTTGGTTGCTGCACAAGATTGTAATATACGTGGAAGGAGCTACTCACGAAGATGCCGCGGAGGTTTATGAGGGTGCTTCCGTGGATCTCGTTCATGAACTCGATGACGGTGGCGAGCTGCGGGATGTAGTGGCCGGCATAGCTCTCGCCGGCAATGTAGAAGTCGCGGCCCTTGTACTCCGGGAACCTCTCCAGCCAGTTGAGCATGAACACGAACGTGTCCTCGGCCGTCCTCCTGTCACCCACGTTGTCGTTGTTGTTGGTGTCGTTGCTCGCGTAGGAGAACCCGACGCCGGCAGGCGACTCCAGGAAGATCACGTTAGCCACTGCACACGGTAACGAATCCGTTCAGTATCAACCAATACGGCGTATCCCTAATTCACTATGCAAAGAACTTTGTCTTCGCTTACCGTTATTCCAGGCTTGCTTATTTCTGCTCAGGGTTTTTCCGTCAGGGTTCACACGGAAGGGGCCGAGCTCCGTCATTGCGCCGTAGCCAAGCGAGGAGCATCCGGGCCCGCCGTTGAGCCAAAGGATGAGCGGTTTGGAGGCCGCCTCGTAGGGGGCTTCGACGAAGTAGTAGAAGAGCTCGCGGAAGTGCTTCTCGCTCACGGTGACATAGCCGGAGTACTGGTCGAAGTTGACGCGCGGTGGCTGGCCGGGCAGCGCCGTGATCTTGTCTGCTTCCTTGGTGCCTGCCGGCGGGACCGGGCACTGCGAGGGCAGGTGGCTGAAGCTGCTGGGGTCGGCCCATGGGTCGGTTTCCTTGGACTCGACAGTTTGCCTATTCTTGACCTTGGACTTGATGAACCTCGTGAGCTGATCCTCTTGGGAGGCATCGACTGTCATTGATGCGCCAAGCAAGAGGAGTGAGAGTAAGAATAATGCTATCTTGTTCCTCATCTTCGCTTGCTGGTGAGGTCGATCTTGTGATAGATTCAGTGTTGTTGAAGTGTATATATAGGAATGCAACACGGATTCTCCGATGTGGTTGCCCAGTTTGGATTCCCCGGAGGGAGTTTTGAGTTTACCTGAATGGCCAGAGATAATGAAAGCAATACCTAACGATCTTACATTGAAAGGAGCGGCAGGTTAAAGCAAGCGGCGGAACCCAATTTGACCCGCTGGCTTCCTGCCAACTTACTTCGATTAAGACCAAGCTTATGGAAAAAACTTTTTTACATCAATACTCCAATGTAGACTAGCCTTTAGCATCGTTGAACCGTAAAAAAGTTGCAATCTCCAGACATAAACATACTCCTTCCGTTCAAAAATAAATCATTCCGGTTTGTTTAGATTCGCTAGTATCTACTCGTTCCGTTTTAAAATATAAGATATTTTAGTTTTATGAAAAGAGTGTATCTAGACTCTTTTTAGTGTGTAGGTTCACTCCAAATCTAAATGAACCTACACACTAAAAGGGGTCTAGATACACTCTATTCACAAGCTAAAATGTCTTATATTTTGAAACGGAGGGAGTAGAAGTGTTTTATTATATAGACATATGCGAATCTAGGCAAATTCAAATCACTTGTTTTGGGACAGAACGCTGCACATTTCTTCCGATGACAAGGTGACGGAAGCATAATACTAGCGTCCAGTTGACATCTGCGAACTGGATATTCGATCTTTTTACATATCTGGAACTTGTGCTTTCTCTTTCTGTTTCGTGGGAACTTGCGTTACTGTTCGTGAGGGTGTCTGAAAATGTAATGAAGATCAGCACTAGCAAAAGTGCCGCTGGCGTAAGGAGCATTTGGGGTGTTTGAATATGGTCACATTTATCTTTGCACGGGTGTGGTTTTTCTCCGCCGGTGTCCTGGAAGTTCTCCACGATTCAAACGCACCTGCATGTTTTCAAAGAACTTCTAGACTGATATATGTACAATATGGAATCATGGGTGCACATGCAAAAGCTCGCGAAAGTATATGTTTTTATACAAAAGACAGAACAAGGGCGCGTGTAATATCTAAGAAGGAACGACTAGTCAATATCATATAAACTCTCGATCTTAAAACAGAAAATACACCTTCATATCAATATGGGAGCGATGCTAACAATCGAGTTACTAAACATAGACATGATGAAGAGTCAACATGGGCTCAGCGTGGTAAGGTAAAACATGTATAAGAACGTGGTAGCAATACTAAATATTTTCACCTCATTGCAAATGGCAAACATGGAGAGAAAAATGATTTTCAGCTTAACGTGAAAAAGGAACAAGAGGCGAATCTTACAACGTATTATAACTGAATGATAATCCGGACATCTTTACTTGGCAGATCACTTCTAACGGGGTTTTTTCTGTTAAATCTATGTATCAAGATCAATTGAATGGTCATACTAGATTTCTACAATCTTATTTATGAAAAATAAAAAAGTTCATTGAAGGTTAAGATTTTTATGTGATTCCTTAATAATAGAGTTCTCCTAACTAAAGATAACTTAGCCAAAAGAAAGTGAGATGGATGTAAAAAGTGTTGCCTCTGTGATTCTGAGGAATCTGTTGAACATCTTTTTATTACATGTCCTTTTGCTCGTATTATTTGGCGTATGATTTTTTTCTTACAATTTGCCTCCACCATCCAATATTACGAATATGTTCAGAAATTAGTTGAACAGAGTTGACAAGAAGAACAAGGCCCTCTTACGCATTGGCGTGTCGGCTGTTTGTTGGTCAATTTGGCTGACGCAAAATAACATGGTGTTTAAACAACCTGGTACTAATTTTATGCAGGCTATTCGGCTAGCGACGCATTGAATCCAATTTTGGTCATACCTTATACCAGAGGAGCAGCGGGAGTCTATGGTCACTGGATGTTCTAGACTCCCGACGGTCGCTCAGGACTGTTATTTCCGGGCTACTGGGTGGCGTCATTCTAGTAGACTCCAAGATGGATAGATTGTCTATTGTTTATCATATTTTGTGGTTGATATTGTTTCAACCTTTTCGATCTTACTCTTGTAAGACTTTTTACATTTTGATACTTTGCAATAAAGGGCTATGTGCATCACTCGATGCAGAGGCCAGGGCTTTTTCCCCTTTTCTAAAAAAAATTAATTGTTTGGAGCACCGGCTCAAAACTCCTTCTATATGATAGAACCTAAAAAGGTGATATTCCACAATTGTTACTAGATGAAAATAATATTATTATAGTTGTCTTCACAAAGAAGAAGGTGTATTTAGACATATCTCAAATAGATCCTGGACCAGATGGTTTCCTGCTGAATTTTATTAGAAATTCTGAGAAGATTTAAAAGGATATATTTTGTCCATGTTCTTTTAGCTATTGAAAGGGGAGCTACCCTAGTTTCACTTGAACTTTGGAGTCTTCACTATTTTTCCTAAAACGAAAATGCAACTCAAATTCAACAAAGTAATGCCATGTATGTGTTTTCAATGTAAGCTTCAAAATCTTCACGAAAATTAGCACTAACTATATAATTGTAATTTTTCATAAAGTTACTTGACCAACTCAAACGGCTTTCATGGCTAGGCGTCTCATTTTAGAGGGTGTGGCGGTGCTTCATGAAACAATCCATGACTTCATAGGAAAAAATGTACGATGTACATTAAAAAATATTGAGAAAGCTTGAGATAAGGTAAAGTGGCCCATCTTGCAACAAGCGTTGTGTATGAAGGGTTTTATTCTAAGTGCTGCGAATAGGGTGTGCCGGTCTGCGAATAGGGTGTGCCGGTGTACAGTTAAATGATTACAATGGTCATTATTTCCATAGAAAGGATTAAGACAAGCAGAACCTTTGTTTCAAATGCTCTTTAATATAAGAGTGGATACGCTAAAAATCTTAGTTGCAAGAGCTAAAGAGGATGACTAAATGGTTGACCTTTTTTACTTTTAGTTAGGGGGGAGTTTCCATCTTACAACATGTTGTACTTATATGGAAAACGACTTAGAGAAAGAAGTGAAGACGGAATTAATTATGTGTATATTTGAACTATTTTAAGGATGAACTTTATAGGGGTGAAAACTTTTTGTCTTGGAAGAGCGAAAGAAATTGAAGATCAATATAATGATTTGTTCTGTTGAGAATCAGGGACTCTCCCTTTTAGAGATCTGGGAGTACCGATCCACGACCGAAAGCTAAGATACAAAAAAATGGAGATGGTGTGCTAGATGGAAAAGTTCCTATCTTACGCGGACTCATTCTCATTAGTTATGCTCTAACTAGCATTCCGATGTTTATGCCGTCATTTTTGGAGATACCCAAAGAGGTAGGCAAGAGTTTAGACTTTTTTGGATCAAGATTGTTTTGGCAGAGTGATGCTCATAGAAGAAAATATTGTTGAAATAATGGAACACAATTTGGAAGACGGAGATTGATACTTGAGGCTTTGGATATCAAAATAAATATTCACTTAGCAAGTAAATTCTTAAACTTATAAACGAGGAAAGGGTACATTTGGAAAGAACTATTAGAAAATAAATATCTACATTCACAAACCCAATCTGAAGTTATACCAAAACCAAAGGACTCGTCTTTTTGGAAAGGGCTCATTCAAGTCAAAGACAACTTTTTTAGAGAATTTTGTTTATGGTTGGAGATGGCAGGAGTACCTGCTTCTGGGAAGATACCTGGCATGGTGACACACCTCTCTCTAACCAATATCCGTCCATGTATAAACACACTTAACGAAAAGATATTATGTCGCTGTGGTTATGTCAAAGATGCCGCTAAATATAAGTTTTAGACATGCGTTAATTAGTTCCAAATGGACCCAGAGCTTGCGCTTGGTCCAAAGGTTGATGTTTGTTGACCTTTCTGATGAACTAGATAACTTTTAAGTAAAGTTTTTTGAATGGAAAACGGTGGGCTAAACCCCCACAATGAGTTTGGTTTTTGAAACTATAAGAACCCAATTTCGCTATCATAAGAACTTGAACCTGGGAGGATGAGTTGTACATCCACTTATCTAACCAAGTGAGCTATGCTCACTTCTTAATTGGTGAGTTTCTCTAGGAAGGCATCACCCTTCCTCCGCGTGGGTGCACTTGTCCGCTAGTGTGAACAGTTCCACGGTGGAGGCGATCTTATTCACGTTGAGCTTCTCTCGCATCCGAATGTCACACACGTTGGTGTGGAACACCAAGACGATGGCCTCCTCTAAAGCACCCGGGATGGTTTATTGTACGACACTGAAGCGCAGCATGTACTGCCGTAGCGTTTCCCTGGGAAGCTGCACTAGGGCATTCAGGTCCCTGATCGTGCCAGGACGATGGTACCTTCCCTACAAGGTGCTGATGAACTGCACGCGCATGTCGTACCAGGAGCCGATTAATCCCCTTTATTTGGTTTATAACTTAGTAGGATAGAAAACCATTTTTGGTTATTCTTAAGTTTTAGAGACCTAAATAAAATCAAATAGACCTGACATTTTTAGAGAAGTATTTTTTTTGTGAGGAGAAGCAACTGGAGTGCAAGAACCACGAGAAGGGAGGCCCGAATAAGGCCCGGTGGTGTGGCCCACCATACTAGCCACGCCAACACCCTATGTTCCCTCCTCGATCCTCCACAGGCGTCCATCTTGAGCCCTAGCTGCAAGTCGTGAACTAAAACTCCTACAAAATGACCCCTAAGACAATCTCGAGGAGGGTGGCGTAGAAACACAGAAACACCAAAACAGTGTCAGAACCATCGAAGATCGAAGGGGGAAACACCACCGGAACTGCCTCCGGTGGGATCTCTACCTTCTCCAACATCTCCGACTTCATCACCATGATGAAGAGGGAGTAGTCCACCTTTGGACTATGGGTTTGTGGCATTAGCTTGATCTATTTATCTCTTGAACTATCATTGTTCTAGTACCATATGCGCTGCCCAACATGATTATGGTTATCTATGTAATTCATATGTGGTGGATTATTATTTTATGAATTGATATTTGAGATCGGATCTATTTTATGTGTAAGATGTATTCGTAGATACATATTATGTACTCCGTTCTTTATTGCTTTTTAGATCCAACTTTTATGAGAGAGCATGTGTTGGGGGAACATGTGTATTAAATGGAGTAACATGGTGGAAGTGATTTAATAGTGACATCAAATTTAAGATCTTCTATGGTTTTACCTTTGTTTTGTTACCTCACTAGGGATAAAGTGAATGCGTATGATATTATCATCTATTGACAACTCAGATGATCTTGTTTGTTCAAGGTAGCATATTGTTTTATTCAAACATCATGTCAAAGTACCTAAGGTTATACTCTGTTTGTTCTTAATTCTAGATTGCTTGGAGTATCCCTTTCTATAGGAGTATAAGTGAGATGTGTTGCATCATCTTTATGATAGGACGTGATGCCCATATGAATGCTTATCATACACATAATAAAGTTTCTTATCAATATATTATTACTTATTTATTTGTTCTCTGCTACTACACTTTATAAGAGAGTAGACAAGTGGACCCATGAAACCCGGGTCCATATTTTATTATAAGAAACACAACCATTATTATTTTCATTGATTTATACTTGTTATACCTATTAAATCCCAAAACAACAAAAAAAACTTTTACTATTAGCAAACACAAACAAAAACCCCAAAAGATATTTACCTTATTGTTTTTACTTTCTTGTCTAGTTATAGATTGGTTTTAGTTTTATTTATCTATCATTTATTTCTGTTTTACTGATATAAAACCTTGTGCTTTACAATCACACAGTGGAGTTGGGGACACAAGGCGGCTACTTTGTTTTTAGTTTTCTTGAAGAAGAAAACAAAAGAGTCCCTAAGCCAATTCCCCCAAGAGTTTGGTATAAACCCTTGAGTCACCCTTATGAAGAAAATACGCTTGTTACAACACTCTGCACTTGTGTACAACAAGTTGGTACACATGGAGCATTATTAATACACCCAAAAATCCATAAAAATCAGTGTAACTTTACTTTTATTGCAAACATGTGAGAAAGAAAAGGAATGAAAGGAAATTTGGGCAGTAAAAGAAAACAAAGATGAACAAGTAGAGAAAGTTAAAATGCTTAGTGAAGTAAAAGAGCCTCTACTAGATCTTGATAGATGTAACTTGCATGAACACATCAATATATTACAGAATTTTTCTAACGATCCCTCTATTAATGTTTATCAAGAAGGATTTGGATCATACATAGCAAACTATGTCATCAAATAAAAGATAGAAAGATACAATAATGAAGTTATGATACCACCAAAGCTTAGGAATGCTTGGCTCCCCAAGATATTAATCACTATTGGCAAATAAACTCACCATGCTATATTAGATCTAGGATCTAGTGTTTCAGCTTTGTCAAAAGAATTGTAGGACTTGCTTGAACTAAAAAGTATGGAAAAATGCACTATATATCTTTTACTTGCTGATGATTTTACCAAGCATGCTTTAGGTAGATTTAATGATGTTATGATTGAATTACATATGACTTTTGTTCCTGTTGATTTTATTGTTATGGGCAGGGAGATTAAAACCTCTAGTCATATAATCTTGTGTTGGCATTTCTATAGAACCACAGGGGCTGTCATTGATTCAAAGGAAGGGAATGTGAAGTTTTAGTTCTCCCATAAAAAGTGCATGGAACACTTTTCAAGGAAGAAGGAGGAATGAAGGTACAAGATACCACATGATGTCAATGATATTTTTGGCATCTTAGTTTTTGATTTTGAATCCATGGCTTCAAAATGGCTAGCAAATAAAACACATTTACACTTCAATGTAGTATCTACTGTTGTGCTTTGGAGCATCTGGAACAATGGGAATAACTTAGTATTTAATCATTCGTCTTGGATTAACTTGAAGCAGGTTTGGCACCTAGTTCTCTCGTATCTGAGAAACTGGAAGATCCCTTTCAAAGAGCTGGAGGAGGGGAAGATCATCATGTTCATGGAACGGATGATAAACAGGCTAAAGAACCCACTAGAACTCAAGGCAAACTGATTTGTCCAAGCTTCGAGTGGATCACCACCTGGAAATCCACGACGTCGTCGAGCTATGGAGGTCGTGCTTCTTTGGCGTCCCTCAAAGCTCACCCTGAGACTGATGACGAGGTCCACGTGGTGTTCTGATTCTCCCTAGCCGGTGCCCTCTCCCCCGTTTTATGCTCGGGTTTCTAAGGACTTAGTTCTAAAAATAGTTTAGCTTGAGTTCTTGTAACTCCTAGCTTCTTTTGCTTGCTCCTTGATAGTGGCTTTTGAGCTGGAGCTTTTTGGTTCTGTAACATAACTAGAGACTGGTTTGGTTTCATTTCTTGAAATGGAACCGGGGAGGAAATCCCTGTTGATCTAAAAAAAAGATACCACATGATCTCCACTCGTCTTAAACCAAGTAAGTAAAGCCTAGCTATATTGCTATAAAGAAAGTGCTTTACGGGAGGCAACCCATTTGTTTTTGGTTTAGTTTTTATTTTTTGCACACTTGTTGTAGTAAGAGAGTTTACTTTTAGTTACCTTATGCAGTTTTTATTAAAGTATCAAGTTTTTACCATCTTGCTGATATTAAGTTGATAAAACTATTGGGAACTGCAGTTTTCTACATGATGTTGTTATAGAAAACATTCCCTACAGAGTTATATAACTCCGATTAAGCTCATATTTAAACTGAAGTTTCAACTTTTCATCCTCTTTATTCAGAAAAAACAATTCCTCACAGGTCTAAGTAGGTGAAAAGGTACGTTCTGTAGTTGCTATTTTTCTAGACATATTCTGTATTTTATTGTTTAAGTCATTGCTTTGAGTGTTGAGATGATTTTCTATGAATCTTTTGATCTTATGTTAATGTTGGAAAATTACCTCTAGACATCTCGAACCAAAGTTTATTTGGAGTTTTATAGAAGCTTGAAATTTATATCTTTGTGCCACTAATGTCTCCTCTTAGAAAAGAGATGGGAAGAAAAGTTTAGTGTTGAAGTTTTTTACAGGGAATGGAGGAATACCATATAATGAGCTATCCAAGAATGGAGAAGACCATAACCTTGGGGATTCCCAAGGCACCCCACTGGACCTATTACACTCACGGTTGGAAACCTCTACAATTTGATTTCCGAGCAACATAAGATTTACGCATAAACTTGGAGCACATTTATCTAGTTTTATGTTTTCTTTAGTATGTTTTTCCTTTAAATAATAAGACCACCAATTGTAGATATGTTGAATAAGTATGAAAGAGCTACTGGAATAAACATAAAAATTATCTAGGATGCTATTGAAAATAAGGGAAAAGGAAAGTAGAAGTTGAGATATAAGCCATGCATGTTGTTGTATGTTTCATGCACCTTATTGAATATTAATTAACAAGTTCCTTATGTAGTACTGCCTTTATTTACATATATGTATGATTGACTTCATTACTTTTCCTAATAGAGAGTATGGACACTCATGCTTGTAGATGTCAACCTTCCTATTAGCCAACCCAAAAAGAATTCCCAAGCAATCTAAGACTTGTATCTAAATACTTTAAAACCTTACCACTCCAACAGTGTCCACCATACCTATCTATATAGCTTTTGCTATTCTAGCTATAATATATGTGCTATATCTTTGAGTATTTCAAATCATATGTTTTGTGTAGTTTAAAATTCATGGGGAAGTAAGAAGTAGTGCACAACTGCTTGAAATAAAGCAGAATAATTAAACTTGACCCACGCTTATTATGTACTTGACAACTTATGAGTTGAGCGTTAGCAGAACCATGCTAACATGGGTTACAGTTTCATCATTGCATTATATGGTGATATCATGTTTGTTTTGGTTGTGGATGCCTACAATGTGAAATGAGTTGGAGTAAGTATTCTTTTCAAGTATGCATATGCGTTAGAGGGAGCATTGAGCCGCTAACCTAAGACATGCTATGCATCATGGTGGATATTTAAAGCATGGACATTCAAAGAAGAACTTTAAATAAAAAAGATATGCAAATAGTAAATAAAAATAACTGATGAGAATACCCATTTGTCTGTTTGTCTTGTCATCTGAGTATGGATAGTCCCGCAAAGACCCCTCGTACAAGGGGGCAAGAGCTACATCAGTGCCACCTCATTTGGAACTGTATGCATATTATGACATGTCCTAAGTTGAGTAGCCTACATGTCTACATGCTTGTGGTTAATGGGCATGAGACATTCAACTTGTAAGAGGTCAAGTATATGAACCCTATTTCCTTTCACTTTAACCATAATCCCAAAATATGCCTAGAAAACCAGCTTTTATGAGTACCGTTGACATGAGCTAAACATTCTTAAATTCTATTTTACTTCCTCTTCAATTATCAAAGATTTAGCACATGTATTCCCTACTTGCTATCTGTTACTAGAAAGAAGACGAAAGGTAAGAAGTGAAAATAAAGAAAAAGAAAGATGAGCCTCAAAGACCAAACATAGGATTTACCCCTTCTGTAAATATGCTTAATTATCCTTAGTAATTTCATTTGATATTATGTGAGTAACTATTGTTAAGCATACTTGTTAGTTTATAAGAGGTATCACTTCATAGCTCATCTATTTATTATTATTCTTTCAAAAAGTATGAAGCATGTAACCTTTCATAGTGAGATCATGACTTATGATTTATGCTATGAACGAACTCCAAATTCAAAAATCCATGTTAGTTTTATCACCGTTATGCTCGAGGATGAGCATAGGTTAAGCTTCAAATGTTGATGCATGTAAAATGCATATATGAACTTTCTAGTTTATTGACACTTATTCCCACATATTAGCAACTTATATGATGCTATATTCATGTTTTACATTGATTGTGGGGATTTAACATTGACCCCCTTTATTTGGTTTATAACTCTACAGTATAGGAAAACCATGTTTTGCATATTTTAAGTTTCATAGACCTAAACGAAGTCAAACGGACCTGCGATTTTTTGAGAAGTACTTTTTTCGGCAGGAGAAGCAACTGGAGTGCAAGAACCACGAGATGGGAGGCCTGAGGGCTGAACGAGACCTGGTGGCGTGCCCCACCATGTTGGCTGCACCGCCACCCTCCGTTCCCTCCTCGAGCCTCCGCGGCCGTCGATCTTGAGCCCTACCTACAAGTCATGACCTAAAAATTCCTATAGAAAGAACTCTCAGGATGATCCCGAGGAGTGCGGTGTAGAAACAGATAAACACTAGAACCGAGTCAGAACCAACAAAGATTGGAGAGGGAAACGCCGATGGAACCGCCTCCGGTGGGATCTCTACCTTCTCCAACATCTCTAGATTCATCACCATGATGAAGAGAAGGTAGTCCACCTATAGACTATGGGTTTGTGGAAGTAGCTTGATCTATTTTTCTCTTGATCTATCATTGTTCTAGTACCATATGCACTGCCCCACATGATTATGGTCATTATGTTGTGGATCTTTATTCTATGAGTTGATATTTGAGATATGATCTATGTTATGTGTAATATGTATTGGTAGATTTATATTATGTACCCCATTCTTTATTTCTTATTTTGATCCAACTTGTATGAGAGAGCATGTGTGGGGGAACGTGTGTATTAGATGGAGTAACATGGTGGTAGTGATTGTGTAGTGACAACAAATTCAACTACTATGGTTTTTACCTTTCTTTTGTTACGTCACTAGGGATCAAGTGAATGCACGTGGTATTATCATCTAGTAACCTCTGATCTTATTTCTTCAAGGTAGCATATTTGTCATTCAAACATCATGTCAAAGTATCTAAGGCTATACTTTGTTTGCTCTTAATTCTATATTGCTTGGACTATCCCTTTCTAGAGGAGTATAAGTCAGATGTGTTGCATGATATTTATCATATGATATGATGCCCATATGAATGCTTATCACACGTATAATGATGTTTCTTATCAATATAGTATTTTTTATTTTTTGTTCTATGACACCACACTTTATGAGAGAGTATACAAGTGAACCCATGTAACCCAGGTCAATGTTTTATTATAAGAAACATAACCTTTATTACTTTCATTGCTTTTATACTTGGTGCACTTATTAAATATCAAAACAACAAAAGCACTTTTTCTATTAGCAAACATAAACAAAAACCCAAAAATACCTTTACCTTATTGTTTTTACTTTCTTGTGTTTAGTTATAGATTGATTTTACTTTTATTTGCGTTTAGTTTATTTCAGTTTTACTAATACGAAACCTTGCATTTGACAACCACACGGTGGAGTTGGGGACACAAGGAAACTACTTTGTTTTGTAGGTTGCTTGAAGAAGAAAACAAAAGAGTCTCTAAGTCAATTCGTCGAGAGTTCTATATAAACCCTCGAGTCACCCTTGTAGGAAGAAGACGCTTGCTACCACACTTTGCACTTGGAGTCCCAATGAGTTGGTATATAGAGAGTTGTTTCCATAACATGGTGACGTTGCTACTCCTGGGCCAAAGGCCTTGCCGACGGTGGTGGGAGGATCCCCGAGGCTTCTCCCTAGCCCCTGTGTGGCTCTTCATTCATGCCCGACTCCTGCCGTTGGTCGGCATGCTATCCTTCTTCTTTGCTTGCGCTCCGTCCACTCCAGTGGGCGGCTTGTTAGCGGTCGTG
This sequence comes from Avena eriantha, assembly GCA_910589775.1. Taxonomy (NCBI): domain Eukaryota; kingdom Viridiplantae; phylum Streptophyta; class Magnoliopsida; order Poales; family Poaceae; genus Avena; species Avena eriantha. Next base: position 58,474,717 of record OU342743.1, on the reverse strand, counting down.
CACTAGTTCCCTAGACCAGGCCTGCACGGTGGAATGTGGTGGCTAGACAAGGAGCACTCTACTCGCTCTAGCACCCACCTACATTGGGACTCGCCCACCTTACTCCTTCCTGGATGGGTGGGCTTCGTGGTGGATGTATCCTACCACCATGCTTGTCATTGGCGATGATGGATCTTAGAACGACCGCGTCCCCTACTGGTGCGCCAAATGTCACGTGCGAGAACACGAACACCAGGGGTACCGGATACCCATTTTAGAGATTCGTAGTGGGGAGGCAATAAATCTCTAGGCCATCGTCTGTAATCAAACTTCCGGCAACGCACCCAAGGATATACCCAGGTTTAGGCCATTGTGAGGCTAATAGCCCTACTTCCTTCTTGTTGCTGGTATTGCTATGATAGGTTAGATTACAGTGGGTTCCGCTTGCTTGCGATAAGGGATGAACTAACCTAAAATGCTCTCTCCCTTCTCTGACGGCTATTTCCCTCCTTTTATAGCTCTAAGGGGATACCACAGGGGCCATCTTACCATCTCTCCTTCACTTGCTAAGAAAAAGACAACTTTTACATGTCGGGTAGCGTACACCACACCCATATCCCGTCTGGTCATATCCTCCACATGCTAGTCGGGGCTCACAGTCACATTTTCCATCTCGGGTCTTGTCTTGTTCCGAGCCGCGGCACCGGCTCTATCCAGTTGGGATACACGACAACCTTGCTTTCTTCGTTCCTTGGGTGGGCTGCAGACATCGTTAAGGAACTGTAATGCATGTGCACCCTTCTTCCTATCCCCTAAGGGTGACTTTATATTGGTTCCTCTTTAGTCGTGGTCAAGACCAGGTGGATGGGAGCCATCTCGGAGACAGCGATTATGCAAGCACTGATGTATCCTTCTTGGGGCCTCACTGGTCATAGGATGGATCCCGCGTCCCCTATATGTCGTTATTTTCTTCCTCTCTTCCTGTTATGCCTAGGGCCCCACCGTCAGTGGGTAAGGGACACCCTGGTTTTCTCAAATCCGACATTCAAATCTTTTGATTGCTTGCTTTATTTATTGATGCTTCATTCTTTTTATTTATTTTGCAATATTTGGGTCCTCAATATAGTTTGACTTCTGATACGTCCATTTTGTATCACTATTCTATGCCTTAATTCACTATTATTCATTGATATATTTCGTATTGAGAGGTGATACTTATGTTATTTCATCTGTTTTTGCATGGTTGATGACTTTTGGAGCATGGACCGCTGCAGTCAGGATTCTGATGGAAAATGTGCTGTTTGGAGGCAAAATTTGCGAAGATCAGAAAATTCAGGAAAATATACGGAAAATCCTATTTTTCCTGAAGACTAAGGATGCGAGAAGACAGAGTGGAGATGGGCCACAGGGGGCCCACACCACCCCCTGGCGCGGGCAGCCCTAGGCCGCGCCAGCAGGTGGTGTGGCCACCCTGGCCCACTCCAGCCTCTCCTTTCTGGCGTATATCATCCTCCCGAAACCCTAAGACTCGGGGAGCGACCACAGAAAGATTTCGCTGCCTCTACGGGGCGGAAAACACCGAGAGAGAAAGATCTCTCTGGCAGACATATTTCTACCGTGGGAATTCCTTCCCGGAGAGGGGAGATCGTCGCCATCAACACCATCGTCAAGCTGGACTTCATCGGAATCATCATCATCACCACCATCATCATCAGCAGCACCCTCATCACCATCTCCATATTGCTGTAACAATTGGGTTGAATCTTGCATAGTTCATAGGGGAAACTTTCCCGGTGTTGATTACTCTTTGTAGTTGATGCTGTTGAGTGAAACGTTGAATTATTGTTTATGTCCAGATTATTATACATCATGATTCCATCTCTGATCATGATCCATATGATGTCTTGTGAGTAGTCCGTTTTGTTCTTGAGGACATGGGAGAAGTCAGGTTGTTAGTAGTGGAGTTGCGTTGAGAAAGATTCAATAGATTGTTATTTAAGTTGTGGTGTACTTCTTCTAGTGGTGTCATGTGAACGTCGACTACATGACACTTCACCTATATGGGCCTAGGGGAATGCATTGTGTATTTGGCTACTAATCGTAGGGGTTGCCGGAGTGACAGAAACCTGAACCCCCGTTAGGAAACCATTGCACAAGGGACGTAAGGGTCTTAGAGTTTAAATCTGGGGTTAGGTTTCTACCTTAATTACTTTCTTGTACTTACGAATGTTTGCAAGGGGGTTTAATCACAAGTATGTATTTAGTCTTGTATGGGGCGGTACATTAGCACAAGTTCACCCACACAACACTTAGCAAGCTAGAGAAGATTAATCGACTATATGAAGCGAAAGCACTTGACAGTCTTCCCATGTGTCCTCGAGAATGTTTGGTCATATATAGAAATACAACAGGCTTGTCCTTTGCTGCATAAAGGATTGGGCCACTTGCTGCATTTATTCTTACTGTCATTTATTTACTCGTACTTTGTTTACTTGCTTTATCGAAAACCCTTAAAAATCCGTTTGCTAAGTATTTGCAGAGAATTCCCGATCCATACCACTAGCCAACACCTTCTGCTCCTCGTTGGGTTCGACACTCTTACTTATCGAAAATACTGCGATACACCCCCTATACTTGTGGGTCATCAAGACTATTTTCTGGCGCCGTTGCCGGGGAGTGAAGCGCCTTTGAAGAGTGGAACTGGTAAAGGAAACTTCTACTGTGAGTATTGTTTACTTTTACTAGTTGCTTTATTTTCGTTATGGATAATTCACTGAGTTTCTTATTTGGTAATGCTACTACCACTGCTAAGGTACTAGATAAGCCACCACCTGCTGAGTATGATGTTTTCAAAATACCTACAAGAATTATTGATCGTGCTATGGATAACTACTATATTGATCATTTACTCTTTATACACGAATTATGTAGGTTGTTCAAGTGTGCATGTATTACTACAGATCAAGTTAAGAAGTTATTCTCATTATCACTGAAAGGAAGAGCTGAGGAATGGTATAAGCTACTGAAGAATGGTCAAGCTCTGGAATGGGAGGAAATAGTGCCTCTCTTTTATTCAAAGTTTTATCCTCCTAGTGAGATTCATAAAGATCGGAATCAAATATACAACTTTTGGCCTCTTGATGGAGAGAGTACAGCTCAAGCTTGGGGGAGATTGAAGTTATTAATGCTCAAATGTCCCATTCATGAGCTTCCCAACAATATTATTATCAACAACTTTTATGCAAGGCTCCCTCTACATGATAAGGATTTATTGGATGCTTCTTGTGTTGGATCATTCACTCGCATGGAAGAAGAAGCTAAATGGGATCTTCTAGACCGTATTCAAGACAATGCTGAAGCCTGGGAGAATGACAAAGGTAGAAAGTCAGGTATAAATTATGATTATGAATGCATTGAATCTTTTATGGGAGCTGATGACTTTCAAAATATAAAAAATGCTTATGGTCTAGACTCTCAAGCTATTGATTCTTATCTTAAGGCTTTTGCTTCCTATATTGAAGTGCCTAAAAAGAAGTGGAATAAGTATCATGAACCTTATAAAGATATTGCTAAGAGTGTTCCCGCAAGAAATACTGAAGTTTATACTGCTAATCATGTCTTACCTGAACCTTATATTGAGAAAATTCCTTTCCCAGTTAAGGTAAAGGAACATTCTATGATAGCTAGTATGGTTAATGAAAGTACAAGTAAAGCTGTTGAACCTGATAAACAAAAGGTTGATGAACCTATAATAGCAAATGTGAAAAACTTTGTTACTAAATATGAATAAGAGGGACACACTATCCTTTGTATGGATACCTCTAATATTGTTTCACAAAGTAGTGTTATGAGAGCTAGTATTCCTGTGTTTTCTGTTAGAATAAGTGATCATTGCTATGATGGCCCTTGTGATGGCTATATTGTTAAGTTTATGCATGATACTGAAAGTTATTATGAGAGAGGGAAAAGTGTTCTTATGTATCTCAATAATATCAAGTTTCCTCGTTTTATGCTGAAAGTTTTTATGTTGCACTTCTTTTGCCTTCCTATGCAAGTAGCCTCTGGTTTTAACAACTTGTTTGTTTACAAAATTCCCTTGCATAGGAACTGAGTTAGACTTAAATGTGTGTAATTTTTCTTCTTAATGCTCTCTTTCACTTTAATTCATATTCCTGAGTGAGCATCTTCAAAATTATCATGACCCATCTTAATGGCTATAAAGAAAGAGCTTGATGGGAGACAACCCAATTTGTTTTTGCTTTCAGTTTGTTTTTGTTTCTTTGAGTCTTGGAAGTTATTACTTTAGTAATAACCGCTCTTTATCTTTTTTTTTGTTTTTGTGTCAAGATCAATCTCTAATGAGAGAGAAGTAATATTTGGGGAAGTTGCTGTCCCGAAACAGATTTTTATGCTTCACCGTAAAAATTCGTGAGAGATCTCTGTATGTCGGATTGAGCTGTAATTGTTTGTGGTTCTACCCCAGGTTGTTATTTAACTTTCGTTAGTTTTGCACTTTTTGATTTGAGCAACAGAAGAATTTCGGAAAAATCAATCTTTACCTGCTGGTCTGTTTCGACAGATTTTGCCACTCTTGCATTTGCTTCTTTATTCGATTTTGTTTTTGAATTCTTTTTGGGTTTTCGGAAGGAGTTGCTATAGTATATTATGTTTGATGGTTTTCAGTTGAAGTTAGACTCAAAAGGATTTATCACTTCACTTATACTAATGTTGCTAATGAGAACTATGTGAAAGAAATTTCCAGGAAGTGGAGATAATGTTGTAATAAGGAAGAGAAGGGTTTTATGACTCAAGTAATAAGTGTATGAAGATGAAGATATTGATGCCTTTCAAGTTATAACTCCGGAGAGATTCATCAAGGACCAAATTCAGAGACCTGAAGAGTCTGTTTTCAAATAGGTAACAGTTCCAATAAGAAAGTTTCCACGAAAATACTATCCTACTATATTTTTGCAGTTTTTAGTCAATAAGGAATGCTACAAAGCGAAAAAGGGATGGAAACGGAGCCAGGGTGGCTCACACCACCCTGTGGCGCGGGTCCACCCCTGGCCGCGCCACCAGGTGGTGAGTCCACCCCGGACTCCGCCTCTGACTCGTTTTCTCCCAGTACCTTCCTTTTGATATGAAACTTCATAATATATAATCCCCCGGATCTCCCGAGGTTCGTATATCGTGTTTTCGTCATGTTTTTGTTTCGATCTGTTTCTGCCAGGAACTATCTTTGAAATCTTAGAAGCACAATGGTGTCTGCCAAGGATAAAGGAAAGGAGCCTATGGAGGAAGATCTCCAAGACCCCAAGCAGGGACTGGTACCTTTAGTCTCTTGCCCTGCATCAACGGAAGCCCTACGAGTCACTAAGGAGTTCTGCGATAAGTACCGAGACTTGAGGAGGAAGGTGGATATGCTTCAATGGGAGAATAATAGGCTTCGCAAGATGCTGGAAGATTTCCTCACATCAACTAAGAAAATATTACCACCACCACCGAAGGAGTAATTCGTCATCAGGTTTGGCATCCCCTTGGTTTGTTCCAAGATCGGGGGAGTGCCACGGTATCACATCACTATCTTCTATCTTTTTACCTTATTAGTAGAGTCATATCATGAATAGAGGAGTTATTATGTAGGATGGTTTGCATTATGGAAGTGTCCCCTCTCTCGTTAAATATGTATCCCTTGGTGTGAGTTGCCGTTATGGAATATTAATGAGAAGTTCTATCATTCACTCTTTTGCATAGCTTATATGAGTTTTCAATTCGTGGTTATATGATTGATCTTGTTGTTAGTATTGGTATCTCTTTGGGATCATTGAGTTAATTTAGTTGGTTTTGGCAAACCTGGCTCGGTCAGTAGCAACACTATTTTTGAGAGTTGAATGAAAAGATAGAAGTACTCAAAAGAAATATAATCTCATCATCTTTCTTTCTTGATTTGCTCATAAGTCTAGTATTCCCTAGTTAAGATCTTTTGTGCTTCCAAGAAAGATTGCATGTTTGTCTTTATCACTTGTATGTTTGTTTGTTTCCTTCAACTCTTATACTTGCTACCCAGCCTTGCTAGCCAAAAACCTGTACTGAGAGGGTATTCTTCTCGTGCATCCACTCCTTTAAACCAAAACCCATGCCATTTGTGTCCACCATACCTACCTAGTAGCATTATTGCTATTCCAAGTAAATTCTTATTTTGTCTACCTTCCAAATTAAACTTGTTATGTGAAAATTAGTGATTAAAGCTCTCACGAACTTGATGGCACACTTTACTTTCTTGCATTTAACAAACTTGAACCATTGTGCTCACCTATGTTGCGTATATGCTTGCGCTTTGTAAGTTGTGAATTAGCAGAACCATGTTGTCATGGGAAACGCTTTCAACATTGCACCGGTACTTTGTACCAAGTTGATATCATGTTCTTTTGTCTATGGATGTCGTCGGTGTGAAATGAAAGGGGAGCTTGTAAGTCCATGGAGTTATGCATAGGTGTTAGAGAAACGCCTGGGCCACTGGTCTAATCCATGCTGACATGGTGGAAACCTGCAGCGTAACCATAACGAGTATCTATGAAGCATTCTTCTTTTAAAAAAAGAGATAGAGATTGAGAAAAAGAGAAAAAAGGAGAGATATTATGAAAAGAGAAAAGAGAGAAAAAAGGACCATATTCCCATGGTAAATAAGAAGATTGCTAAGATGCTTGTTGTCTGCTTGCCTTATCATTTTGATATGGGGATTCTTCCGTATCATCGGGCAAGGGGTACCCCGTTGGCGGTTCTCTATGATACACATATGCTTACGATGACAAGAACTTACCGGTGACTAAACTTGAGTAGCATGAGGAGCAGCCCTCGTATTCAAGGGACATGAGATTCTCAACTTAGAACTTGTCAATGCATATCCTCATATTTTATCACTTTAACTTTAATCACCTAAAGATGCCTATGATAGGGGCAATGAGAGCTGAAAGCTAGTCAGTATCATAATTTTTGGGAGCTCTTTATGAGACTTGCAATCCCTGATTCCCTCTTTGAAGGGCCTTTCTTTTACTTTGAAGATTGAGTCAGTAAACCTACTCCCTTCTATCTCAGCAAGTATTTTGAGTTGTTGTGTTTCATTCATTCATATGATGATTTCTTCAATCGTGTCTTATGTTCCTTGTTTTGCACATTGCTCTTATCTTGATGTTTACTACTTTGAAAGCTATCATTGAAAACCAGCTATTTGTGAACTCCAGCAAATTATCAACTATTCTTCGACCAAGAGCTAAGTTTGCCATTACCAATTATGATTTAATTTATGTATCTTTATTGTGTTTCCTTTACTCATTGCAAGTTGAGTTATATAATAGTGAGTTGTCTTCTATTATGATCTATGTATTTGATGAATGTGATGCTTCTTGTCCGTATTCTTTTATCGACTCTTCACTCCATAAACCTAAAGTCATGTTTATTGAGCTAAGTTTCGCTTGGGGACAAGCGAAGTCTAAGCTTGGGGGAGTTGATACGTCCATTTTGCATCACTATTCTATGTCTTAATTCACTATTATTCATTGATATATTTTGTATTGAGAGGTGATACTTATGTTATTTCATCTGTTTTTGCATGGTTGATGACTTTTGGAGCATGGACCGCTGTAGTCAGGATTCTGATGGAAAAGGTGCGTTTGGAGGCAAAATTCGCAAAGATCAGAAAATTTGGGAAAATATACAGAAAATCCTATTTTTCCAGAAGACTAAGGATGCCAGAAGACGGAGTGGAGATGGGCCACAGGGGGCCCACACCACCCCCTGGCGCGGGCAACCCTAGGCCGCGTCAGCAGGTGGTGTGGCCACCCTGGCCCACTCCAGCCTCTCCCCTCTGGCGTATATCATCCTCCCGAAACCCTAAGACTCGCGGAGCGACCACAGAAAGATTCCGCCGCCTCTGCGGGGCGGAAAACACCGAGAGAGAAAGATCTCTCTAGCAGACAGATTTCTGCTGGGGGAATTCCTTCCCGGAGAGGGGAGATCGTCGCCATCAACACCATCATCAAGCTGGACTTCATTGGGATCATCATCATCATCACCACCATAATCATCATCAGCACCCTCATCACCATCTCCATATTGCTGTAACAATTGGGTTGGCTCTTGCATAGTTCATAGGGGAAACTTTCCCGGTGTTGATTACTCTTTGTAGTTGATGCTATTGAGTGAACCGTTGAATTATTGTTTATGTTTAGATTGTTATACTTCATTATTCCATCTCTGATCATGATCCATATGATGTCTTGTGAGTAGTTCTTTTTGTTCTTAAGGACATGAGAGAAGTCATGTTGTTAGTAGTGGAGTTGTGTTAAGAAAGATTCAATAGTTTGATATTTAAGTTGTGGTGTACTTCTTCTAGTGGTGTCATGTGAACGTCGACTACATGACACTTCACCTATATGGGCCTAGGGGAATGCATTGTGTATTTGGCTACTAATCGTAGGGGTTGCCAGAGTGACAGAAACCTGAACCCCTGTTAGGAAACCATTGCACAAGGGACGTAAGCGTCTTAAAGTTTAAAGCTGTGGTTAGGTTTCTACCTTAATTACTTTCTTGTACTTACGGATGTTTGCAAGGGGTATAATCACAATTATGTATTAGTCCTGGATGGGTTGGTACATTAGCATAGGTTCACCCACATAACACTTACCAAGCTAAAGAAGATTAATCAACTATATGAAGCGAAAGCACTTGACAGTCTTCCTATGTGTCCTCGAGAAGATTTGGTCATCTTAAGTAATACACCTGGCTTGTCCTTTGCTGCATAAAGGATTGGGCCACTTGCTCCATTTATTCCTACTGTCTTTTATTTACTTATACTTTGTTTACTTGCTTTATCAAAAACCCCTAAAAATCCGTTTGCTAAGTATTTGCAGAGAATTCCTGATCCATACCACTAGCCAGCACCTTCTGCTCCTCGTTGGGTTCGACACTCTTACTTATCGAAAATACCGCGATACACCCCCTATACTTGTGGGTCATCAACTTCCTCCAAAGTATTGGTCATTGGATATGTGAATTTTTTCCAATCATAAGAAATTGGTTTCAAACGCACACCTTTGGAGGAATTCTCACTATATTGGTCGTCTAGAACTTTTCACCCATTTTGGCGATCAATGCTAATGGGGGATAAGTTTTGGAGGGTTTACGGGGAAGTTGGTTTTATTCTTTGAGTTTGTTCTTAAGAATCTGCCTCTCATTATCTTGCATCTTTGTTGTTGCTTTGCGTGTTGAATATATAGAGGAAACTCTACCAACGGTAATGGTTGGCAATCTATGCAATGAATTTCAAGTTCATATACATGCATAGATTTTGGGGGAGTTTGCTCTATATATTGTGGTTGTAGAAACATCACATACTTGTGTAGTATTTGATGTTGGCGCAACCATTTTATTTGTTAAATTCCATATATAAACCCTCTTAAAGGGATTGTCATCAATTACCAAAATAGGGAGATTGAAACTGCATGTGTGCCCCATGTGTGGTTTTGGTAATTAATGACAATCTCTATGGACTAATGGTTGCATTGAGTTACACTTGTAGGAATTTTCCATTGGCATTGTCTGGACCATTTGTTGGCTTCAAGGTAGAAGAATTGAAGATCAATAAGCTTTGTACAAGGGCTTTGGGCCTATTGGAATCTTCAAGGTTGAAGAAATGAAGATCAATAAGCAATGTACAAGGGCTTTGAGCCTATTGTAATCTTGTTGAAGAAATAAGATGATTCATAGGTTGATCAAGTGGAAGTGCAAGAGCAGTTTCAACTTGATCAACGCTCAAGAATAAATGAAGAACTGCAAGTTCAATATGCGCATCTCTAGAAGATCACGTGCTTGAAGCTTTCCATCCTCGGTGATCATGGATTGGTAAAGACAAGTTCAAAGCAGAGGTTTCACCATGGTGTACGTGGGAGCAATTCACAAGTCTTCATCAAACGAACATGAGCAAGCATAATCAAGAAAGGTGTTCCATATTGAGGAGGACAAGATCATCTACATCAAGCACAATTGGAATGCTCAAGGCAAAGGTATGATCTTGGTAGTTTTTCTCTTTTGCCGGTCTCATGTCGTTAGTTGGAAGACCGGGTTTAGGATAGATATCCGTACTATCAAGAGGGGCTCTCGAGTGAGTAACTCGGTCGTATCTTTCAGAGAGAGGTCAAATCTTTGCATACTTAGCATCATGTTTCTTGGTTTTTGTTTGGATCTTATCCATGTGAGGTTCTAGAGCTTTTTCTTATCTTCATAACAAGCTTTAGTTTATCAAGTTAACATAAAATGCTTAGTACGAAGAAAGACTAGGAAGAGGGAGAATGAATAATATAGGGTAAGCTTCTAGCATGTATCACAGTACATAGAAAACATGTAGTAAAAGATTTACCAACTACAAACTACTAATATAAGTATTTAGGAAGCTTAACAAATCAATTAGGGGCACTTGTAAAATGTCTCTCATCAAAACAAAGGAATTTGCCAACTATGAAAGATGATGTGATCATATCTCCACCAAGAAGTTCCTTAACCTTTATCTTTGTACACACAATATTACAGACTGCATCCATTACTCTAGCTCAGGACTTACTAACTAAATGCACATAACTCCACCACCTTCATGTTAGTGAGATTTTGATCCATGTGTGGTTAAGATCTAAAAATAAACTCTATTTTACGTAGTAATACATATTCACGTGAATGTGAATAGATACATTTGCCCAAAAGATATAAATGGCATGTGAGCTTCTTCTTTATTGTTCACTGAAAATCAACACTAACATTGTTGTCGCACACACCATATATATAACTTTCACTTAAACCACATGCACGACGCCAGACATAATATATTACATTATATTATTGAGTAAATAACCATGTATCCCAAACATTCCTTGGGACAATGTACACAAAGGTCGAACAGTCAATTTAGAAATAACTTCTATAAGATCACACTTAATTTATTAGTATCCGGCGGTACTAGTAGTTTCTCCAGCCGGGTACAAGCTTAGAACCACAGATGACCAGCCATATGTGCTCACACACTCACTTTCGGGAAGGCAGGTGGCAGAACACCTTTTAGGAAGGAGTAGAAAAGAACAAGTGATCTCTGGGGCTGGAAGCTAGGAACCAGATGGCCAGCTCCTCGCACTGAAGCAAACGTGAACCTTCCCTCGTATTGCTGAGCATAGCCTCCAACCTATAGTTTAGATCATAATCTAGTTCAGTATAAAGTCCGATCACAAAACTATAGTCTCATAGGTGTTACCACATGTGTATAAGATTACCTCGCTCTGGGGGGTGTACCATGGACGCCACGGTTTTGTGATGGCTAAATCGAGTTCCTTGACAGAGTATCTCGTTGCAGTAATGGGGCACACGTCATCCATGTCACCACTGTCACCGAATTAGCGATGATGTTATTATATAGGAATAGCCCCTATGGAAAAAAAATTGTGTCTCCTGACGATGGTTTTACCTGTAGATCCACACTCTTAATCCATTGTCGATAAGCCAATCCAGGGTTGGCACCATCGAAACTGGAGCATCGGTCCAGTTTATGCCACTGCAAACAGACCATGTTAGGGTAAATATAAGGTCCAGAAATTGGTACTTCCTCCATTCACTAATATAATATAAAATGGTTTAGCAAGTTTTGGCAAACTAGTTTGCTAAAACATCTTATACCAGTGAACATAGGAAGTAGCTAGCGTATAACTGGGAGTTGTCAAGCCATTATGTTACTTACGCGCACTCTGACCACTCTGTCTTGGTTCGGACATGTATGGCCTTCTGCACCTCAGGATTGTTGAAGTAGGCCTCGACATAGGCACCGATGCACGGATCATAGCCTGCTAACTGTCGCAACGAAAGCAGATATTGAGTCCGTGAATGCTAACTGTCTACAGTAGAAGAGAAAGAACATTATATGTAACTCGTACGTACGTAGCTACTGGAGTGGAGACTGCCATCTCGCGACTCGAGGCAGATCGGGGCGTAGATGTTGTACTGATCAATGTTGCCTGTTTTGTACGATTGTATCGCTTCGCCGCACTTTTTGCCCTCAACCCGCCCGAAGCAGTACGCGTCGATGTTGCCCCACACCTCGTCGGAGATCACACCGTGGTTCCATAGAAACTCCAACGACCCCTTTTCGTTCTTGTAGTCATCAAGGAGCGGGTTTCCAACCTGCAGAAAGGAACCCCAAATTAGTCAGCGATGTCAATAATACAGAACTTGTCTCTTGAAACGTCTCAATGCTGGCTATGATGATGCAACTTACAAAGATCCCCTTGAGGTTCATGCTTGTGAGACCAAGTTTGTGGAGGGCGACGATGACGGCGGCGAGCTCAGGGACATAGTGGCCGCTGTAGCTCTCACCCGCGATGAAGAAGTCACGGCCCTTGTACTCGGGGAACCTCTCCAGCCAGTTGAGAAGGAAGATGTAGGCGTCCACCGCCGTCCTCTTGTCGCCGCTCTCCTTGTTTTCCGACGACGTGTTCGAGTACGAGAATCCCACTCCCGCCGGCGACTCCAGGAAGAGCACATTTGCCACTGCACGACACCACAACCATCCGTCATCAGCATGCATGAAGTTGTCAAAGGATATATTTATCAAGTCACCCACCGTTGTTCCATGCGTGCCTATTTCTGCTCAGGGTCTTGCCGTCGGGGTTCACACGGAATGGGCCGAGCTCTTGAAAGGCGCCGGCACCGAGCGACGAGCACCCAGGCCCGCCGTTGAGCCAGAGGACGAGAGGCTTGGTGGCGGCCTCGTAGGGGGACTCGACGAAGTAGTAGAAGAGGGCGCGGCCGTGTAGCTCGCTCACCGTGACGTAGCCGGAGTACTGGTCGAAGTTGACGCGCGGGGGCTGGCCGGGCAACGCCACGATCTTGTCGGCCTCCTTGGTGCCGGAAGGCGGGCTCGAGCACTTGGTGGGAAGGTGCTTGAAGCTGCTGTCCGGGTCGGCCCATGCGCTGTCCAGGTCGGCATATGTGTCCGGCCTGACATGCCCGCTCGCTGTGGTCCTGGTTTCGATGAATGACTTCAGCACATCTCGCTGCGTCAGGGTGGTCGCGGCATTCGCGAGCGATGCACCCAGTAGGATCACAAGCACGACCGCGCTGTATGTGGTGTGGGTTGTCATCCTCGTCTAGATGCTGTTCAGGTGTCAGCTGCTTGCCGAGAATGCGTACATCGCTGGTGCTTTTATATAGAGTTGGAAGGTAACGTAGTTGTGAACAGATGTTACAAAATATATACTGCGAAATGTTATGTAATTCGGACATTCCAAGTTGGAGTTAGGATTCTCCGAAATCGATACGGAAGAGAGAAGGGCCAGCTAATAGACATAGTATACATGATACATTGACGACTTGACGTCCAATGGGGCTCAGCAATGCAGAATAGATATATGCCTCATCGTTCCAGAAGGTCGGACATGATGACCGTTGACGTTCAGCTATGCAATCCGCCGGCACCGCGACTCTTTCCCTGTGAGCGATGCCGAGGTGATGTCACTAGGCAATTATCCAAATGATAGGACCGAGGTGACACCCAGAGGGATGCAGGCTCGGTCAGTCAGCCATCTCAAAATCGATGAACAAGGACCATCTGACCATGTTATAATAGTACGAGTATGCACTCCCTCTGTTCATGTTATAGTAGTACTAGTATGTACTCCCTCTGTTTCGAAGCTTAAGATGTAATTTCGTCAAAAAACAAGCCGCACGGTGTTATTTATCCCGATTATCCCAAAACTACCCCTTCCAACCTTGTGCATGGACCTAAAAAATGGGAGATTCACGGGAAAAGAGGGAGTAGCTTTTTTGAACTTAATGTAACTTCGCTTATCGCCGAAATACTCGCAACTCGCTTCTTTCCCGCATCCCGGATAGACAATTTGATGCCCATCTCCTGAACTGCCTCGGTCTGCTGCATCTACATCTGAACTATTTTCACATATATGCGTCCCAAAGGAAGCACCAAACACCGGGGAATCCAGTCCTAGTGGCTCCCAACATTGAGGAAGCAACCTCAACGATGATTCTGCGAGGCTGGTGAAACAACAGCTACACACTGTGATCCTAGTGGATCTCAGAAGGGGAGTTGTCAATGGTGGTTGCAGTAGCTCGCCAACATGTTCATGTGGGCACAATTCAGGCCAACGCCGGATATAAGCTAGCTCGTGTATTTGAGGTATGTCTAAACATGTTGTTTGTTTATTTACTTTATGTATTTTTTTATTGCTCAGAGAAGTAACAAGTTTTGGAATATGCCCTAGATGATAACATTTCTTAAGTGTATTCATAAGCTATTGTCCTTGAAAAATTGTCAATAACATATGCCATTGAATGTGTGATCCGGTTGTAGAGCTGTATATTTTATGATGATTTTTCTAAATTGTCCTTAGTCGGCCAGGTTATGTGGAAACATATCTTAGCTAGACTAATGTGTAAGTTAGTTGATGATCCGGTTCCACTAGTCATGGGTATAGTGATGTTGATTATGTAAGTACTGACTCGGCTAAAGTGTCTAGTGAGCCATGCAAACCCAACTTGAGAAGCATCGAGTAGGTTGTCATTTGTTAGTCTTGATCAATGTTTGTGCCATGTACTTTAGATCTGAGGTCCTCACATGATCCGAGGTGTGGATCAGGCGACTTAGGACCTACTAAACATTGTTCTATAACTGGGTAGTTATAAAGGTAGATTTCGGGTTGGCTGTGAATCAAGCTTCGTGCGATGCGATTAACTTAGATGTAGTATTTCCATCCGACTTAGAGAGATATTCTCTAAGACCTCTCAGAGTGATTTGATGCACAAAGATGATAATGCACATCTCTATTAAGAGTTATCCAACGAGTCTGACTAAATGTTAGTCGAATGAATCTACATCATAGATCGAAGAAGGGAGTTAAGCTATTAAAGGGATCACAAAAACTCGCATATAGATATCCTGAGCACTACAAGAATCTGGACCGTGCATGACGTTTTGATATCGTCGTGAATGAGGGTCAAAACGTCGTAGATGGCCATCCGCGACGAAAAAAGGTCCATGAACCTCATGTCATAATTGGATCGGTGACGTTTTTGGTGTCTGAAAACATCAAGGGCCATCCGTGACATTCCTCCAATTTCGTCGTGGACAACTGGACTGGCCCGGACCAGGCCCGATCGTTCGTGACGTTTTTTCCGCGAACAGCCGTCAGCGACGTTTGCTGACGTCATGGTCGCCGTCTACGACATCATCGACTTCTTGATGTTTTTCCCGTCATGGCTAGATTCCACTAGCGCCATTTGCTGGCGTCATCTATCCCGTTGCCTATGTCGTCCATCTTGTTTCTGACGTCACGTTGGTTGAGACGAATTTCATTTTTGTCATGGCAATAAGCTGGCCAGCTTACGTAAGGCCGACCGTCAGGGCAACATGTGGACCAATAGGAAGGAACACGTGGTCCATCTTCAACGCGAATCGTGGACAAATCAGAGCTGAACGCGTATCTCCAACGCATGACAAACTCTTTTCATCAGGACAAAAGAGATGTTTCTGTTTCGTCAATGATGTTGACGAGTGAAAGTGTGTCATGTCGGCACCTTTCTGTGACGAAAATATTTTCGCCAGCCAAACAACCATGCCATTTTTGTTTATGTCGGAGATGAGTGATGGCAACATCGCTAGATTGCACGGTTCAAATCAAATGACAGAAATTGCAGGCCACATGTTCCAGGAGACACAAAATTCACATAAATAAAGAAAAGAGTTTAACAAGTTTTCAGTCACACCACTAGATTACTTACCTACGCAATAGATCTAAGAATTTCTGAAGTAATACATTTACAAGGTCTACGAAGTTCACAAGTGTTTTTCATGCTTCTTTCTCTTCTTATTTCTCCTTCAGCAATGTTGCAATGTGTCTAACGTTGCTGCTTACGGCAAAGGCTCAATCTAGTTCACTGGAAGTGTCCTTTAGTTTTACTCACTGAATTTGATTCTCGTAATAATTCCCTAATTAGAATTGTATTCTAACTTAATTTTTGTATTTACTCTTTGGGATAGGTAGGATGAAGGCTAGGGAGATACATGAGCAGGTTCTAATATTGTTTCTACTGGCACTACTATATATATATATCATAAAAACTAAACATTCTAATTAGTTTAATATCTAATTTAGGCTAAAAATGATGCCTACAAGGTTGGTGAAACTAAGACTGTCATTATCGATGTCTGATCTGATGATGATGTGAACAAACCTGTTGTAGTTTTTTGCAAGATGAAAGCTAAGATAGTAAGGCAAAGGGCTATGGCTTATCTGAAAAGATTTAAATTAGTCGAGAAACCGAGGATCCTTATTTGTAGAGGTGTGGAATTGGCTAAGTATATGTTTTGCTACATTTATATGTAGCTATAGATTATTACTTTCTAATATTTCCTTTCTAGGTCCAAGGATGAAGGGGGTGAGGAATTCGATGATCACTGCGTGTTTGGAAATAATTTGGAATTGACTTCTGACCATGTTGCTTCCCTCAAAGTGATAGTTAAACAACACAAGCCATCTATACCATACTATGTGTGCAAAATGAACAAGTAAAATGTTATCCCTGGGAAGACCAAGATGGTTCAAATTTGACATTTCAATATTTAAATTTTCTTATGCACATTGAACTCTAGCTAACAACTACTATTCTTCTTCTCCTACAATACTTTTCAGCTAGCTACAACAGTACCAACCTCAACCGTTATCTCCCAAAGGATTTACCACTCGCATGCTCGTACAAGACCACTTTTTAGGATATTAACTTCTTCCAAAGCATGAATGATGCTACCCAGAGGACAAGAGGCTGACCTAAGGTTCTCAAACTCGCTAGAATCAGGTAGGAAAATGCGTGCCTCTTCACCTTTTGAAATGAGGGGCTAGAAGGCTTCACCGGTTGTGTTAATGTTCTGAGGCCAAATATCTTGTTTATGCTAGTGTTGGATGAACCATTAATGTAATATGTTGTCTGTGAACTTATAGTGGTAAAGAACTTATTGTCAACCTCGTGCTCTACATGCTAAGTAATATTATCTCTATATGCTATGTATATATTTGGTTGATTGTGTGCATGTTGTTGCTTTTCTACATACTCGTAAAAGATGATCAAAAAATATTTTTTGTTGTTTTCTCTTTTATAGTTGTGTGAAATGTACAATATCTATCAACCGTGTCGATACATACTATGTTGATTGTCTATTTTCGAATTACTTCATTTCCTGTGACTAAGAGTTGGTATGTAATATATAGACTAAAGTTGTAGATCTGGACAAAACCAATGGACAGTTGGAGCGGTTGCAAGTTGGTACTGCCAAAGATTGGTTGCTGGTTCGATTTCGTCTACCGTCACACACTATTTTTTGTTATTTAATTTCTATCAAGCGCACTGATAGATGGGGCCGGCCAAAAATGTCACGAAGCACCGTCAAACCCAGCGCTACCGTGACAGACTACCGTGGACACCGAGCTTACATGTGGGGTTGAAGCACGGAGGACACGGTCGATGGGGAAAAAGAGTCAAACATGGGCCATGACGAAATCCATGACGAATTTGGCACCAAAAGAAATGGCAAACTAAGCTTCATGGTCCGGGACAAAATCTGTGACGAATCTGCCACGACCAAAACAAGGAACATCATGGATAACTGGGCTAAAGGGCCTTCGAGATTGTTGTGACGAAATGTTCTAGAACATTAGGGATCCGCAACGTTTTTACGTTGCGCCATAAAAATGTCATGAATCGTCTGGATTCTTGTAGTGGAGGCAATGGGAATGGAGATATGATACACTATGAAGGTTCGTCATTATGACTTTAGGTTGCTCAGGAGCCAGAAAGTTGTTTGACGAGATGTTTCCTACTTATCAATTCAAGGCCGACTCTAATTATACTAAGGCCACCACACCACAAAGGCCTCACCCTATTCTCCGGTGTCCGCCACAAATAGCCTATCCCACTTTTCCACTACCGGTACCCTTCGAGGCGGGATCCAGCGCCTTTACAACAAGCTTGGAGCAACTTCCACAAAGGAACGGAGGCTTCCAAGTACAAGGCTAGCTGCCACGATGACAACAAGCAAGTTAGAACTGAAAAAAACCACCTAGGATTTCCTAAGAAACACTAGAACAAGGGTCCCCTCAAGTGAATGAGGGGGAAATGCAAATCGCTTCGGTGAATATGTAGATCGGTGCCTCCTCCTTCGATTCTCCAAAGATCAATGACTTTGGATGGTTGAGTGAGGAGATCTTGAACAGTTGGTGGCTCAGCTTCTAGGGTTATTGAGGTTGGGGACGAGCAGCTATCCAAGGTAGAAGAAGGGCCTTTATATAGGGCCCCAGGAAATGTGGCCGTTGGAGTTACTTAACCCGAAGTGTCAAGTAGAAACCCACCAGACATTCTGGCCTGGGTCGGACACTCTGGCCACGCCAACCCAGATATTCTGGCCTGTCATAGTATCTTCAAAGAATCCGGCTAGAGTCCGGGTGGACTTCGATATGGACTACTAAATGGAAACAACATCCTGGCGAAAACTCAAGGAAATCCAAGGCCGGACACTCTGGCCAGCACCAACCGAACATTCTGGCTAGGCCGGATACTTCGACCGGAATCAGCCGATAGTCCGGCAAACTTAGTTTCACACACACAGAAATCCTGGAATCCTCTTTAAAACAATTCACCTAGAACCCTCTTTTCCCTTTGAGGGAGCAACAATATAATAGTATGCTGACATGATAATATGCCCAGAAACACTTTATCACACGATTAAACTTTTCTAGTGTTGTCGACAAACATCAAAACATATGAAGGGAAAAAATGTCCTTTTACCCATTAACCACGAAAAATGATACCATAATAGATGTGTTTCCACATACCCTTAACTACTGACATCGGCCATGGCAAACACGTTTATTAGTGATATTACTTCAATAACAGTTGACATCACTTTGTTAGCTGGTGATGTCATCCTGTTTGCTGGTCCCGCATATTGTCCATGCACACACACATGGAGGCCCACTAGAATCCCATACAACTAGACAGGCTGACCCATATAGCAACTGGATTTTCAAATTGATGGACTCTCATGTAATTATAATTCCGTGTCAACCATTTTTTGTTATATGGTAAATTTTCATCGGATGAACAATTTGCATCGTAAGACACATTTTGGCGGGATGACCCATTTTCAGCGGCATGTCCCCATATTTGGCGAAAGGATTTAGCCATTCGGCCTTCTTCGACACATTTTAATGGCATGGCCAAGTTTTGGCAGCATGCCCCATTTTCCCACCACAACTGATTTTGGCCGCATGCCCCATTTTGTTAGCATGACCCATTTGGGCCGCATGACCCAAGGATGTCAGTTAGTCGGATTAATTTTAATTTTATATTTAAACTAGTTATTACATAATGAGAAAATTTTAACGGCGCTTCATGGTGAAGATGTCTCTCATTCGCGCAGTCCGAACTTGGGACCACAGTCGAGAGAGAGAGAGAGAGAGAGAGAGAGAGAGAGAGAGAGAGAGAGAGAGAGAGAGAGGGAGAGAGAGAGAAATATCAATTGGAGGTCTCCCCAAAAGTGAGGAAACCTTTATTGAATATTGTGTGTATTTTCTGGTCAAAATACCCCACTATATATAGGTGGAGGGGGAGGTACTACCTTCCTCAAAGTCCTGGGGTGGGACTAAAGGAGGAGGAGGTGGGTGGAGGCGCCGCCAGCCAGCCCCCAGCATGGGCCCCATGTGGGGAAGGCCCACTAGGGCTGCCGGCCACTCCCTTGGGCCCCTCCTAGGGGTTCGGCCCCTCTTGGGCCCTTTCCCCTCCGGGATTTGGCCCATTTAGCCTTTTGACCTTTTGATTCATTTTCTCTTTTACTAAATAATTATGAATAAATGATTAAATCAATATTTAAAATTCATTCCCATATTATTCAATCTCCGTGACTATGGAACACCATCCACCTTCACTCCGGACATCCTCTGGACTTACCGAAACCCTTCCGGTTTTCTCTCTTTTTATTCTTTGGTGACTCTACCGATCCTATAAACACTCTATAAGAATCATCAAGCCCTTAAGTCAGGTCTTATTACTTTTCTATCTCGATACTTGCATTGCCCGAGATCTGATCAATGACATCATCATGTCGGGTTCAATCTCTTTACCGAACAATGCTACTTGACTCGTTCCGACAAGTGATATCCCTGTGTCAAATCACATGATGCGCAACTATTGGATATAACTTATTTGAGTGGGCCCTCGAGTATCTTTCCGTCACATGGATGGACAAATCCCGCTCTTGACATATATTGCCTCTACTGTTCCTCCGAGTACCTGAACACACCTTTATGATCACTGTATTACCAAGTGATGTTTGATGCTATCTAAGCACTCTTGGGAGACAGTGGTTGATATAGCCTCACGGTCTAAGGAATAGTCTACTAGGTCTATTCTAATCATCGTAACTTGAACTTCATGACATGATTGGGTCACGATGTTTAGGTTTGATATTAGTTCATCATCTCATTCACAGAATGAGGTGACTCCATTTCCAACTGGCATAAATGCCACATGATCAGGAAACCTTGATCATTTGTTGACGAATGAACCAGTGACTAGAGTTTTCACCGGGAAGCTCTGGTTGTTTATATATCACACGTGTATTGATGTTTCCTTTCAATACAGTTATAGCATGATATAAAACTTAATTAGAAACTATATGAAATATGATAATAATCTTTATTATTATTTCTCTCTAGGGCATATATCCAACAGTCTCCCACTTGCACTAGAGTACAAATAAACTAGCTGCATTTGTTCTTAATCATTGGCACCATATATTCCGGTACCTTGAACATGCTTGATCATGGAATAGGTTAAGTCTTGGGCCTGTACTTTATAGTCCCAAATCCTTTGTAACTTACTAATGTCACCTAGATTGACATTAATACTTTATCATCACATGATAACATCTTTGTGTATGCATCGTCGTTATGGCAACAGAACAAGGCCAGATTTCAGGAGCCTACAATGACTTTAGATCAACCTCAAGGGCTTTCTCATGGGCACTATGCCCTCGGACTCATCATTCTACGTTAAAAGCGAACTAGCCCCGCCATAACATTATACATCACTTTAGATGGTACCCTTATCTTTTATTATAAATGTAATTATCGAAACACTAGTGCATCCCGTGCAACTTTTGTTGTATTGTTCACCTCGCTTCCTACTTGAGTTTAGTCGGTATTATCGATAGGAGTTTCCAACATATTCCCTTACAACATAACCCTTGATGCTTAATATATGTCATCCTTCATGGATTTGGTATTATGTCTACAGTTCTCTATTTAGACATTGTGGACTAACTTAGCTCAACGTTCTATGATTCATACTTAATCACTTTTCAAACATTCCTTCTTGGATCATATATTATGTTAAGTTATCATCATGGCTTTCTAAGATAGAACCTATGTCTCAACATAGTGGATGATGATCATCCTTTTCTTTCTTTCAACCATTGATGTTAAACTTAATGCTATTCCTAATTTGAGTTATCAAGGACCAGTTCCTTAGTTAACTTCTATTCTAAAATCCATGTCAGAATCTCTTTACGAATACTACATAATATCATGATATTCTTATTATCAACTTCTAATTTCTATAAATATTTATTTATCGGTACTTGTGCTTTCATTCTTAATGTGTTGTATACACACATAAGAATCACTCCTTTAATCTCCCACTCAAAATAAGTTCCCAACATATTTGAGTATGAGTCATTACTCCTACTCAAAATATATACCTTTGTTATCGATGACCTCTGCGACAACGGGTTCAACCATCACATCCCTGAAATGTGATATGAACTCGTGGAAATACTGTGTTTCGCGTCGCCTCTCATATTGCAAATCCTGACATGTGCTTGGTATCTAGGTGGTAGGGACAATAGCAACATGCCTATTGCAAAAGAGCTTGCGAACCAGTTGTCTAGGAAGTATGCAAGACTCATGTATGCATCATATATGTGTATCAAGTGATCATCAAGTTAAGATTTCTCCTCCATCTTTATGAAGAGGAAATCTCCCATGAGCTCATGCTCCCATATATGAACTTGTTCCACGAAATGTGATCTAAGCTGTGCCATAACTGTTCGGGGAATAAGGCTTCCCACAATCGGCCACAGCTCATCATCCATTCTAAAGCTCATCGTCACTGACATGAATGTGGCCATCACACGACGACAGCAGTGCTGATCCCGCTGCTCCTGGGTCTCATGAAAATAGGGCTACTACTAATACATCTCACAGATCATGTAGTCGGCCACGTTGTTCTCGCTAAGGAGATCATGGAGACGCATAACCCATATAGGAAAGTTGTATCCATTTAACTTGAGATTCGCTCCATCTAACCAATCGTCAATAGGGAAGGTAGCATCAGGGAGAACCATTTTCTACATTTATAATTGAAAAAAGGAATTTAGACTAAGTTTATAATTAAATGAGTTAATTAATAACTACAATAAAAACACCTATCCCCTAAAGGGTTCTAGTGATTACACGACCCCTTTTCCCCACATCTCTCCCGATCGTCACGACCATCAATGTGGGTGCTAGGGTGGACGTCTAAACGACGGTCACATCATTCATGCGACTTGTGCTCGATCTTTCAACCATCCGTGTTTAGAGGCCATGCCTACACATGCTAGGCTCGCCAACTCAACCTTAGTGTATTCGCTGTGCAACATGGCTTACATCCACTGTATGCAAATGTAGATATGTCTGACACCCGATCGTTAGCTTGCCCCACCCATGAGTAAATAGTTCATAGTAGCCCCATTAGACTGTAAATCTCTCTTGTTATATCTAGACAATAGGTAGGAAAATAAACTCAAACATTCTGGAGCTACAAACATAGTTATTAAATCGTAAGCACCACGTAAAAAATTCCCCCTAGAGTAGCTGTTAATACGAATAACAGAAACTCTATTATAGCCATTGATGACTACAAGTGCATAGATTGTTTGTAGCTAGTTTCGAAATAAAGATATCGATCCCACAGGGAGCAGGAGTTTGAAGTCTTATAATTCTTGAAATAATTATTGCGATAGAAATGCTAGATAAAGTTCTAAGTAAAAATGATAAAATACAAGTATTGTGTAAAAAGGTGTTTTTTTGTTTCTGGTACAAGAGCAATAATAATTAAAGCAAAATAACTTAATACAAAAAGTAAGTATCACGTATGTAAGAGAAATTGGAACTGAAGTAGGGAAAATGCATTCTTAGGGAGTAGCGAATAGACCACTAGTATTGTAAAGATTTAAGATAAAGATTATCATCATGAACATTCTCAACTATGTATGTGTGGGAGGAACTCGATATGTGGATGAATAGGCAACAACCGCTGCTCACATCATCCTCATAACCACAACAGTCAGCAATCGAGATCAATCGAATTACTGCGCTCTTAAGGGACGTAATCCCGTAGGACGTATCCCATGGCATGGATAGTGTTCTGTGAGTTTTCTTGGTTTCCCAAGTTGATACGTAAGGAGTGCCAACAACTTTATAGTCACTATAAGTGCTAGCATGCCCGCGTCTACCAACAAGTAGTTCCCTCCATCAAGTCCCCACGAGAGGCAAATATTGAGAGGTCGACTTCTCTCAACATCAAGATGTAGAGAATCTAACACATGGTCACAACGATGAATATCATAATAGACTTTACCTTATTTCAATCTCATACTAGGGTTTCTCCATCTCCCCAAGAACTAAAGATCTACTCGGACATGGAGGGAATCAACATCATGGCAATGACAATGTAAACAATCATAGATGAATAGTACTTGTATAAAACCCCAACGAGTATAGGAATTACAACAAGATCTAGACAAGATGTAGATGGGATGGATGGAGATGCTGGTGATGTAGTGGTGGACGATGAAGATCGATGCCTTAGCCTCCTGGATCTGTGTAGGGCGAAGATGGATCCCTTGTGGATGAGTTCCCCCTCTAGATACCTTCCAGAGGTGAGGTTTCGGCGATTTCTGGTTGTTCTGTATGTTGTCTCTTTAAACCAATTGCACGGGGTGAAACTATTTGACGAGGCGGAGGTGGCACCAACTATACGGCCGGAGCTATATAGCCGAAAAAGTTGCTCCGGTCGTATAGTTGGTCGTTGGGCTCTCTGCCTCCCTTGTTCGCTTCTGGTTTTCTTCTGGTATTATTAATATTTCCCAAATAAGTGATTTACGTTGTTTTTGACTCCTTTTCTCCATAGTACAACTTCTCCAATAATTGTATCCATTGGATCCATCATCTGTCTTGATCCTGGTGAAAACAGACAAAAAATGTGCGCGTGAGCACCGTAAAATACCAAAATCCTACATCTACAATGCAAAATAATAATGTAAAACATGATGCAAATATGCACTCATCAACTTCCCCAAGTTTAGACTCTTGCTCGTCCCGAGAAATTTTTTAGCTTAATGGATGTGATCCTCATATTCATGAAGCTGAGTCAATAAAATAAATGAGGCAATTGCAGCATGTGTTTATCCTGTACGATACAGGGGAATAAGTTCATGAATAGTACCTTACTCGTACCATGTGAATAGTATTAGAAGGCTTCCACACCTTAGTTATCAACAGTTCATTAAAGATGAATCTCAATATAATGTAAACGTATTCGGTTCAACCGAATGAGTTAACGAGGTAGTCCCAAGTGTTTTAGGATCAACGTATTCACTTAGGATTCAAAATCTCAAAAGTGTCTCTTTATCATACTATAATACGTTGGTATATACCTATTTGCTCTATGCACATTCACTCTTTTTCTTCTTTTCTTTTCTTTTCTTTTGCATATATTCTCACACTTTTGTTTTAAGTGTTGTGCAAAGGAGCTAGCCATATATTCCACCTTATGTAGGAATTCAAAGTTCAACAGTCTCAATTATCAAATTCCAACTATATATGAAGCATTCTTATAACTTGAGATTCTACCATGACCTGTTCTCACTCTATTTGGATAACGCTTTCATTTTCCTTTGTTCAAAGTTTCTTTTTCAACTTAATTGTATAGATAATTTCTCTTTGTGAATCAAACCGTAGACTTTTAGCATATTGACCAAATTATCTTTATGTGTTCCATTAATACCAATGGTGTGGAAGACTCCTATTTCTATCATCAAGTGCAAGTAAAATCATACTCAAGCTATTCATATATCAATAAAGAAAACAGAAACTCAATATTGCTGCATATATAATAATAAACTCGGAATTTCATAAAAGGGATAAACCATTCCTGAAGGGAATTCTAATGATGCAAACTTTATTTCTAGTTTGAGCTAATGCAAAAAAAAAATAACTTATAAGATATATTACAAGGTCTTAAAGATCTCCCCAAGCTTGGAATCAAGCCAGGCGGGATAAAATAATCCCTTGCAATTATTTGATACCGTGATTGTTGTAGATCACTGTGGCGCCATGGCACATGGTATCTTCTCCTCACGGGCCAGCCTGAGGCGCAGAGATTGATTAACAACTTCTAATTCCTTAATACGTAGCTTGTAGAAAAGATTGTTCCTCTCCAGCACTTTCACTTGTTCTTTAATGAACTCATTGTTATCCTGAAGTGTTTGTAGCGCCTTAAGACTCATAGCAAAACCCGCTTCGGTTGTCCGCTTGATATCTTCATCAAGTTTATCAAGATAAAGTCATAGCAATCGAAGGTGTTTGGGTGTCCCTGGCTTCTCCTTGTCCAATTCCTCAATCTCTAGCTCTAGGGCCTTCAAATTCCTCTTCCGACACCCATGGTCAGCGTCGAGGAACTCTATAGGGATGTTCTTGATCTCCTTGCCTTGGTCGCTATTACTCCCGATCTCCATGGGAGCCCTTCTTCTTGACTTCTATCCCTTGGTTGAGAGCCCTCACATGAAAATAAGAGGTAGATTGGTTTCTGTAGATTGCGATTAGAGATAAAGACAATGGAAGTATATAAAGGGGGTCAGAGGTCGGTAAAATTTGCGAGAAACACCAAATTGTCGTCTAAGAAAATAATCCAAACGAAACAGGGAAAGACATCACAGATTTGGAAGTGACCTGCAGCGTAATGACCAACTATACGGGCGCGGCATGTATAGGTTCGGTCGTATAGTTGGTCCCGGGAAGATATTTCTAAATATCTCGAGTCCAGGTCGATTAAATCATGACTTGCAACCGACAATAATGTTTTTTTAGATGAATATTGCGAACGAAAAACAAATGAAAGGTGTTTGAGAGTTTAACGACCAACTATACGGCCATAATTTTTGCTCCGGTCATATAGTTGCAACTGTATGATGCAAACACCGAAAATCAAAAGTGCCAGGGAGTTTATCGACCAACTATATGGCCGGAATTTTTCCTCCGGTCATATAGTTGCGACCGTATAGATATAGACAACAAAAAGCAAAACTATCTGAGAGTTCAACGACCAACTATACGGCCGGAAATTTTGCTCCGGTCGTATAGTTGCGATCGTATAGGCTCAGATATCCAAAACAATTTCGCAAAGATAATACACAGACTTTAACGACCAACTATACGGCGGGAGCTCCCTCTCCGGTCGTATAGCTCCGCCCGTATAGTTGGTAAAAGCCCTCTAATACTTTAGAAAAACACAAGGATTTCAAAGGCAGAATTTTTAGGAGTAAAATTTGTGAAAATAAATCACTTATTTGGATAAGAACACTTACCTTGCACTTACCATTTGCTTAATCGGGGATGAAAAGTTCCTCCCACAACAAGGACTCTTTCTCTTTTGGAGGAATTGACTTTAGTTCATTAGATAGTTCCTATAAATGAAAATCACCAGGACTAAAGTTCCTCTCAATAAGATTGGTGTCTTCCTGGAAAAACATGGACACTGCATCTAACATTTATATTTCTTGCCTCTGCATAATCTGCAACTCAAATTTTTGAAGTGAAAGAATCCAACATATCAGCCTTGGCTTATGTTCTTTCCTCTCAAGGAGTTCTTTTAAACCATTATGATCTGTATGAACTCTCACCTTTGCATCAACTATGTAAGAATGAAATTTATCACAAGAAAAAAATACAGCAAAAAGTTCCTTTTCTTCCTTAGGGTAATTCTTTTGAGCACCATTGAGAGTTCTACTAGCATGATGTATAATATGAAATCTATGAGCAATAAGTTGTCCCATAGTTACTCCTACAACATCATTGCTAGCTTCACATATTAAGTCAAAGGTTGTATCCTAGATAGGTGGTTTAATTGTGGGAGCATGAGTTAAAGCATTTTTAAGTTTATCAAAGGCTTCAAGACACTTATCATCAAAATTAAATCTAATTCCCTTTTGGAAGAGGTTAGTTAAAGGTTTAGATATCCTAGAGAAATTTCTAATGAACCTTCTGTAAAAACCCACATGACCAAGAAAACTTCTTATACCTTTAATATCCCTAGGTTGCGGAATTCTCTCTATTGCTTCAACCTTAGCTCTATCAACTTCAATTCCCTTACCTGATACCTTGTGTCCTAGGACTATACCTTCTTTGACCATAAAGTGGCACTTCTCCCATTTTAGAACAAGATTAGTTTCTTCACAACGCTGCAAAACTCTTTTGAGGTTATCCAAGCAACTAGTAAATGAAGTTCCATAGACAGAAAAGTCATCCTTAAATACTTCCATTATAAGTTCTATAAAATCCACAAAAATAGTAGTCATGCATCGTTGAAAAGTAGCTGGAGCATTACATAGACCAAAAGGCATACGTCGGTAAGCATGTAAACCGTAAGGACTTATGAAAGTAGTTTTAAGTTGGTCATCTAGATGAATAGCTATTTGAGAGAAACCAGAGTATCCGTCCAAGTAACAAAAATGAGTGTGGTTTGCTAACCTTTCTAAAGTTTGATCTATGAACGGTAATGGCTAATGATATTTCCTAGTTTCTTTATTTAATTTCCTGAAGTCTATGCACATCATGTGCCCAACAATAGTTCTAGTAGGTATTAGTTCATTATTTTCATTAGGAACAATAGTAAAATCGACCTTCTTAGGGACACACTGAACAGGACTTACCCAATCACTCTCTTTAACAGGGTAAATTATACTTGTGTCTAGTAGGCGTACAATTTATTTTCTTACCACTTCTTTCATTTTAGGCTTTAATCTTCTATTAAATTCCACAACTGGTTTAGCACCTTCTTCCATGAATATTCAATGGATGGCTATCATGGGACTAATGCCCTTCAAGTCATCCATTGAGTACCCAAAGACTTGGCGATGCTCCTTAAGTTCTTCATGAGTTCTTCTTATTCTTCTCCTGAAAGTTTAGCACTAATAATAACAGGGAATTTATTGGTATCATCTAAAATCCTGTATTTGAGATTATCTGGTAGAGTCTTCAACTCTGGGGTGGTAATTCATCATCCCCTCTCTTTCCTGGCTCTTCAAAAGCCTCATTAGTTGGAGGTCCCAAAATGGGAAGTGAATTGAATTCATCTTCTAGTTCTTCTAGGGACTTGTCCTCCATAACTATTTCTTCATAATTTGTATCTTTATTTATTTCTTCTTTTGGATTACCAAAGAAAAGAGCCACCATTTCCTCAATAGTTCTCTCTTCCTCTTCTTCTTGTATTTGTGGGGGTCTGTCTTTAAATTTGGAAAAATGGAATTTGTATTCTGTTCCCCCAAGCTTAAGAGACACAGTCTCCTTGAAATTAACATAGGCACCTATATCACCCAGAAAGTTTCTACCAAATATAATAGGGCAAAGAGTGTCAGCGGGCATATCAACAACTATAAAATCGAAAGGGAAGTTTTTGTTGCCAATTGTGATAGTTGCATTGTCAACTACTTCCATTGGAATTCTAAGGTTTTTATTGGATAATATAATTGTTATATAAGTATTTTCAATTGTAGCTGGTTCTATTTCTTCTTTTATTTCTAGGTAGAAATCATAAGATATAACAATTTACTTTGGTGCCAAGATCACATAAACCGTAATGAGAGGTTTCTTTAAATATGCAGGGAAGAATAGGCTTACCCACATATTTTACCTTTATTTTACCTTCAACCAATACGGAAGTTTCTTTATCTAGTTCAACTATGTTACAGTGTGAGTACATAGCCATAATTTCTTCCTTGGTTACCTCTTCATCTTTGTTTTCTTTCAGGTGTTCCGTGACTCCTAGCATGCCTTCATCTTCCTTCTCTTCCTGTACTGCTTTGACCTGTTCATATTCAAAAATATGCTTTTGTGCAGTGTTAGGGAAAGGTACTTCATATATTGGTTCTATAGAGGCAAATGTTGCTTTCTCTTCTCCTTTATTTTCTGGTTTGGGTGGTGGATCATACTTGACTAGACCCTCCTTTGGAGCTTTAATATGTTCTGTAAAAGCTTTAAGAACTTGCAACACAAGATCTGAATCCATATAAAGTTCTTTAGATAATTCTTTAACATTGCCTTTTTATTATAGTCATGAATACAATCATGCTCTATTTTTATGCCTCCTTCACTTCCTAGACCAAAATTCCATGAAACTCTATGATCACGAATTCTATTAAGTAAAGCCCAAGCTTTAGGTATAGGAAGATTCATAAAGGCTCCTTCCGCGAAAGAGTCTAGTTCAATTTTATTAGGTTCAATTAAAATGCCATAAAAGATATGTAGAAAATACCATTCAGGAAAATCATGATGAGGACATAGTCGTAGTAAATATTTAAATCTAATATAAGATCTTACTAGTACTTCATTAGAACGATTCTTCCAGGTCATTATAAGACGCCCGATTCCAAAAGATTTTGATAATGGATAATATTTTGATAGAAATTCACAGGCTAGATTATCCCTAGTAGTAGTGGCTTCAGGGGGTAGAGATCTATACCATGAGAGAGCTGTACTTGTAAAAGTTTGACTAAAAAGTTTAACCCTTACCTCATCAGCGGTATATCCCAACAATAGAAAAGTGCCACATATATCTTTAAAACATGCAATATGCTCATATGGATCATGATCTTCTTCATCTCCAGTAAATTGCTTCTTATGTAGAATACTAAGAAGTAGAGGATTTATTTCGAACCCCCTTCTCTTCTCATTGGAGTTGTCTCTTTTATAAATATCATAGGGCTTCCCAAAGTGGTTGAGTGGGTTGGCACTAGTCATATGCTCAAACTCCATCATGTTGGTGGAAACCTGTAACTCAAAACAAAATTTAGCAAGACAAAAATAAATAAGCAAAAACTAAAAGACCTATAGTGCTTAGCTCCCCGGCAACGGCGCCAGAAAATAGCTTGATGACTGCAAGTGCATAGATCGTTTGTAGCTAGTTTTGAAATAAAGATATCGATCCCACAGGGAGCAGGAGTCTGAAATCTAATAATTCTTGAAATAATTATTGCGATAGAAATGCTAGATAAAGTTCTAAGTAACAAGATAAAATGCGAGTATTGTGTAAAAAGGTGTTTTGGGTTTTTGGGTATAAGAGCAACAATAAAGTAAAGCAAAATAACTTAATACAGAAAGTAAGTATCACGTATGTAAGAGAGATTGGAACTGCAGTAGGGAAAATGCGTTCTCAGGGAGTAGAGGATACACCACTAGTATTGTAAAGATTTAAGATATAGATTATCATCATGAATATTCTCAACTATGTATGTGTGGGAGGAACTCCGTATGTCGACGAATAGGCAGCAATCGCTACTCACATCATCCTCATAACTACAGTAGTCAGCAATCGACATCAATCGAATTACTGTGCTATTAAGGGACGTAATCCCATTGGTCGTATCCCATGGCATGGATAGTGTTCCGTGAGTTTCCTCGGTTTCCCAAGTTGATACGTAAGGAGTGCCAACATCTTTATTTTCACTGTAAATGCTAGCACACCTCTGTCTACCAATAAGTAGTTCCCTCCATCAAGTCCCCAGGAGAGGCAAATATTGGGAGGTCGACTTCTCTCAACATCAAGATGTAGAGAATCTAACACATGGTCACAGCGATAAATATCATAATAGACTTTATGTTATTTCAATCTCATACAAAGGTTTCTCCATCTCCCCAAGAACTAAAGATCTACTCAGACATGGAGGCAATCAACATCATGGCAATGATAATGGAAACAATCATAGATGAATAGTACTTGTATAAATCCACAACGAGTATAGGAATTACAACAAGATCTAGACAAGATATAGATGGGATGGATGGAGATGGTGGTGATGCAGGGGTGGATGATGAAGATCGATGCCTTAGCCTCCCGGATCTGCGCAGGGCAACGATGGATCCCTTGTGGATGAGTTCCCCCTCCACATGCCTTCTGGAGGTGAGGTTTCGGCGATTTCTCGGTGTTCTGTATGTCGTCTCTTTGAACAAATTGCATGGGGTGAAACTATTTGACGAGGCAGAGGCGGTGCCAACTATACGGTCGGAGCTATATGATACGGCGCTAACGTATCTATAATTTTTGATGTTCCATGCTTGGTTTATATCTACTTTCTTCTGTTTTGTCCACACTTTGGAGTAATTTTTATACACTTTCTTGGACTAACCTATTAACAAGATGCCACCGTGCCAGCTGCCTGTTTTTTGCTATTTTTGGTTCCAGGAAAGTCAGAAAATGAATATTCTTAGAATTGGACGGGACAAAATCCAAAGTCAATATTTCACCGAGGGGGACACGGAGCCTCCATCCACAAAAAGTTCCGCAGCACCGCCGCTACCGAAGGGGAGATTCGGAGGACAGAAAGTCTCTGTTCCGGCACCCTGCCGGGACAGGGGAGTGCCCCTGAAGCCATCTCCATCGATCTCCACCACCATCTCCATCTTCGTTGTTGATTCCCATGATGATGAGGGAGTAGTTCTTCCTCAAGGTTAAGGGCTCTACCGGTAGCTATGTGTTCATTTCTCTCTCTATACATGATCTTATTGTGATCACGAGCTTTGTAATTAAGTAGATCTACCTTTCTACTCAAGTGCTTTAACAGATCTTTGGCTCTCCCCATGTGTGTCAAAGTGACAGTATGCACACCATGGTGGCACTTAGGCTAGAGATTACAAATACTTGTTATGAGTTACATTTGGAGATGGATGTCTCTATGAATTTGTGGTGTTTGTTGGAACCATCTAGCGCTCAAGGTGATAGTGTGGGGTTACCTAGATGGGGAAAGCGAACTTTGAGGTGTGCTGTTATAGCCATACCATGGATTGGAGTGTCCAACCGAAGAGTAGTTCAGAGTAGTATCATAAAGAGAAGATATTTATATGAGAGTGTCCCCTAGTGAATGTAGGATCCCTAGGCCTTGTTTCTAAGCATTGAAACACCGTTTGCAACTAGATATGTTACATGTTTTCTTGCTTCCATCTTTATTTTAGTTTCCCTTTAGTCTTTTCCACGCCATCAAGCTATTTTTTGGCACCGTTACCACTTATAATTATCCATACCACTTGTATTTTACTATCCCTTTGCCGAACTAGTGCACCTATACACCTGACAAGTGTATTGGGTGTGTTGGGGACACAAGAGACTTCTTGTATCTTGATTGCAGGGTTGCTTGAGAGGGATACCTTTGACCACTTCCTCCCTGAGTTCGATAAACCTTGGGTAATCCACTTGAGGGAAACTTGCTGCTGTTCTACAAACCTTTGCACTTGGAGGCCCAATAACTATCTACAAGAATAGAAGTGCGTAGACATCAAGCTATTTTCTGGCGCCGTTGCCGGTGAGTCAAGGACATCTTCACAAGGGGAGTCCCTCATAACCAATCTCTTTACTTTGTTATTTTTGTTTTGCTTAGTTTATTTTTGCTTTGTTTGCTTGTTTTCTTTATCAAAAACACAAAAAATTAGTTGTACTAGTTTGCTTTCTTTATTAAAAACACAGAAAATGAGTACTCTTGAAAACACTAAGTTGTGTGACTTCACTAGCACCAACAACAATGATTTCATGTGCACACCTATTGCTCCACCTATTCCCGAAGCTACTTTCTTTGAAATTAAACCTGCTTTACTCACTCTTCTTATGAGAGAACAATTTTCTAGTATTGGTACTAAAGATGCTGCTGCTCATCTAAATAACTTTGTTGAATTTTGTGAGATGCAAAAGCATAGGGATATAGATGGAGATATTATTAAGCTTAAATTGTTTGATTTCTATTTGAAATGAAAAGCTAAAGAATGGTTGCTATCCCTAAATGGAAATAGTATTGGTTCTTGGACTAAATGCAAAGATGCTTTCATTGGAAAATACTATCCTCCTGCTAAGATTATATCTATGAGAAGTGAAATAATGAAATTTAAACAATCTGATAATGAACATGTTGCTCAAGCTTGGGAAATAATGAAATCTTTGGTAAAGAATTGTCCCACTCATGGACTGACTGCTTGGATGATTATCCAAACCTTTTATGCAGGATTGAATTATTCTTCAAGAAATCTACTAGATTCTGGTACTGGAGGTTCCTTTATGACCATTACTTTTGGTGCTGCAACAAAGCTTCTAGATAATATGATGGTTAACTATTCTGAATGGCACACCGAGAGAGCTCCACAAGGTAAGAAGGTAAATTCTGTTGAAGAAACCTCCTCCTTGAGTGATAAAATTGATGTTATTATGTCTATGCTTGTTAATGGGAAAGCTCATATTGATCCGAATCATGTTCCTTTAGCCTCTTTGATTGCTCACGAAGAGAAAGTTGATGTGAACTTTATAAGAAATAATAATTTTAGCAACAATGCCTATAGGAATAATTTTGGTAGTAATAATTATAGGACATATCCTCCCAATAATGGTAATTCTTATGGAAATTCCTACAACAATAATAGGAGTGCTCCCTCTGAACTTGAAGTTATGCTTAAATATTTTATTAGTAAACAAACTGCTTTCAATAAAACTATTGAGGAAAAACTCTCTAATGCTGAAAGAAATATAGCATCATTGGCTGAAGCACAATCTTCTTTTAATAAAATGGCTGCTAAACCTGAAACTATTGAAAACCCCTTTGCTTCTACTAATGCCATACAAGTTAGAATTGGTGAGGATGTTAGACTATTAGCTGAATTACATGCTAAGTGGGAAAGAGAAGATGAAATTGCTAGAAATATTAGTGTTTCTACTATCACTACCACTAGTGTTGAAGCCAGTAATAGCTCTATTACTTTAGATGATAATTATGATTTTGATATTGATGGTTGTAATATCTCTGAAGTAATTAATTTCCTACAAAATCTTGCTAAAAGTCCTAATGCTAGTACTATGAATAAGGCCTTTACAAAACACATTACTGATGCTCTCGTAAAAATTAAAGAAGAAAAGATGAAACATAAAGCTTCTATTCCTATGAAATGAGAAGATGGTTGGGAACCCATCATTAACATGAAAGTGAATGATTTTGATTTCAAAGCTTTATGTGATCTTGATAGTAGTGTTTCTATTATGCCTAGAAGGATTTATGATATGCTTGATTTGCCACCATTGGAGGATCGTTATTTAAATGTCCCACTTGATGATAATGCTAAAAAGGAACTCACGAGGAGTATTAATTGAAGGGAATATGCCCGAGAGGCAACAATAAAGTGGTTATTATATTATTCCATGTTTATGATAAATGTTTATTTTGCATGCTATAATTCTATTGATCGGAAACGTCAATACATGTGTGTTCCTAGATATGCCTCTCTTATAGACTAGCTTGTTGATTAACAAGATGATCAAGGTTTCCTGATCATGGACATTGGATGTTGTTAATAACAAGGTCACAACATTTGTGAAATGATGTGATGAACATTCATCCGAAGTATAGCATTACGATCAAGTCATTATGTTTATATTGCTATAACATCATACGAAGTAATCTTTATCCTTAGACCATGAGATCATGTTAATTGCTAACACCGGAAGAGTATCTAGATAACATCAAACGTCACACCGTAACAGGGTGACTATAAAGATGGGTTCAGTGCTACGAAGGTGTTATGTTGATGCTCATGGATCAAGAGTGGAATTTGTCAATCCCGATGATGGATAGATATACTCTGGGCCCTCTCGGTGATATCACATTAAGATAGCTTGCAAGCAAGTGATGTGATCACTAGAATGTTATATCACGGGAACGAGAAAAGGGTGCATGTCGGTAACGAGATCAAACTAGGTATTTGGATACCGATGATCGAATCTCGGACATGTATTATATCATGAGACAAAGGGATTAAATTACTAGTGTTAAAGGTTCTCACGATCATAGAAGTCATCGTTGAATATGCAGGAGTCAGTATGGATCTCCAGGTCCTGCTTCTGATTATTGATCTAAGAAGAGTCTCAATCATGTCTGCATTATTCGAGAACCGTAGGGTGACACACTTAAGAGTTACTGGACACCATTTTGGAGCACATATGTTTCAAACGAAAGAATTGCAAAGCCCAGGAATTGTTTCGATAGAAACCGGAATTGTTTCGGGTGAAATTGCAGAAAGAGGTTCTGCATGTGATATTAAAATATTGCAAGGGGTTATATGTGAATGTTTGTTAATTAAAGTAATTAACAAAATTCTGAATAAATTTAATAAAAGAGTTTTATTAAATGAGAGAGCATTAAACTTAGAGAATTTTAATGCATTTAAAGTGGGGACTTTAAAAGGGAATGTGAAGAGGCATTTTAATGTGGAGGGGTTACCACCACATGAATGGAGGAGGTGAAGGGGCACCCCCTTGAGGCGCCGGCCATGGGGAGGGGCACCCCCATCCTCCTATAAAAGGCCACACTCTTCCTCCTTCTTCCACACACCTCCTTGTGAAGGATCTCTCTCCCCCTCTAGAATTATTCCCCCATGGTCTCGGATTAGCGAGGTACATGTTCCCGGTGGAATTTCGTCTGGAAGGAGTTGCTGCTTCCGCTGGATCGCTGGAGCGAGGAGGTGGAGGTTGTCCTGTGGCTTGAACGTGTGTGCGAGGATGGATGCGCTACTGATTTGCGGCGCTACATCAACCACGAGTTCCTACTCATTAACAAAACTCGTTGTCTTCGAGGGTAAGTTCTCGATGGATGTATGTCCACCCGTTGCTCTGTACCTAGTAGATAGATCTTGGCGTGTAGTTATCATCGTAGGAATGTTTTTGTTTTCTATGCTACGGAGCCAACAGTGGTATCAGAGCCTGATCTATGCGTAGGTGCTTTGCACGGGTAGTACACATATGTTTATATGTGGGCGATGATGATCATGTTATTGCATATTCTATGTATTTTGGATATTGGTGGCATAGTGGGATGAAGCGGCCCGGACCAACCTTACATGTCATCGTACATGAGACCGGTTACCCGACTGACATGCAACTTGTTTTGCATAAGTGGCTGGCGGGTGTCTGTCTCTCCTACTATAGTCAATATCTGATTTACAACGAGTTGCTAATAACTTGGTTATCCTCATTGTGGTTCATGTTCGTAGGTAAGAACGGCTCTATCTCCGAAATCCCTAAGCCACGTAAAACTTGCAATTAATAAATTAGAGGCGTCCAGTTTAGATCATTGCTGGGCTAGTGTCTTGATATGGTATTGTTGTAAGTAGATGTATGATAGAGACACTTACAACACACTCAACGTGTAAGTTCCATAGACCTTGGCCTTACACACTGACATGGGTATGCCCAATAGGCACTCGACTACAGCCTACCTGGTGCGGCTCGACGAAAGGCCCACTCGACGAATTGCCAAGGTCCATGACGCCTATGACGGTTCGACTGATACGAAGCCTACAAGGACACATACTCCTGGCATAACAAGACAAGGAAAGTACAAGACTAGCCTAGATACGAACTCTGACTTGTAAACCAACTCGTATTGGTACCTGAGACCTAGCCTCCCCATATATAAAGGCTAGGAGGGTCCCACGAGAGGGCATCCTAACCTCCAACCTCTCAATCGCAACACGCTACGCCACATAGATCTAGACATCGCGACTCCCACAATAGACAATAGATAGATCTACGATCTCTCATACGCCAGATCCAATCTGTGCGACACCGCCATCGGCGACATTGTAATCCTTCGGATCATCATCAGTCAAGAGCAGACAAGCAGGAGTAGGGTCCTCTACGAGGCCTGAACCTGGGTAAACCTTGTGTCCCTGTGTGCTTGTCTGTTAGCCAATCGAGACTTCCATCGCTTCCTCCTTCTCCAAAACCCAAGTCCATAACAATGGGCATTGATGAGTTAAACCCTCGTCAATTGGCACCGTCTATGGGAACTGGGAGCGCTGATGTTGCGATCTCGACGGCTCTAGCACCTGCAATCTTCGACTCACCTGCTTCGGAGAACCATCTCCTTTTCGGCGCGATCGAACCTCACCCACACGAGACTCGCCACCGTGTCGACTACGTCCGCCATGCAACTCTGTCGACCTCGACTACACATCCGTCGTTGGCTCTGTCTGATCGCATTGATTCTACACCCGAGGGCTCCTTCGACTCTGCCGTACGACCCGCTTCGGTCCTCGACTCCACGCTCGGGGGCTGCGCCCACTTGGTCATACGACTCGCGACTATCGACCTGTTGCGGTTTGCGACTGCGATGATCCTCTACGGTCTTCAATTGCGGTGACTCGTTACATCCTTCAGATGCGGCAACCCAATATAATCTTCTATTGCGGCGACCGGCCGCATCAGCTTCAACGACCGCGACTCGGGGGC
Organism: Avena eriantha; assembly: GCA_910589775.1. Lineage (NCBI taxonomy): Eukaryota > Viridiplantae > Streptophyta > Magnoliopsida > Poales > Poaceae > Avena > Avena eriantha. Next base: position 58,437,013 of record OU342743.1, on the reverse strand, counting down.
TTCCTCGACATCGACGATGCTCTGCGTTCTTCAGCTCTAGCTACCCGCTACAGTCTTCGGCAGCGACGACACGCTGTGATTCTCGGCACCGGCGACTCGGGGGCTCTTTCGGTTCCACCGACCTGCTGTGGCCTTCGACTCTGGCAACTCGAGGACTTCTTCGACTTCGGTGACCAGGTGTGGTCCTCGACTCCGGCGGCCCGGGAGGGCTCCCTCAGCATTGGTGATCCAGCGACTCGCTATGGTCCTCGACTCCGCCGACCTATTGAGTCTTCGACTCCATCACGCAACCTGTTGCCGTCTTCGACTCCATCGACAATCCGCTACGATCTTCGGTTCCAGCGACTCGGGGGCTCCCTCTGCTTCGGCAACCGCCGCAGTCTTCCACTTCATCGACTGGCTGTGGTCTTCATATCGGGTGACTCGAGGACTCCCTCGACAGCGAGCCGCTACAATCTCCGACTCCAGCACGCGACCTGATGCAGTCTTTGGCTACGGTAACGCGCTGTGGTCTTCGACTTTGCTGACCTGATGTGTCTTCGACTCCTTCACGCGACCCGCTGCCACATCAACTACGTCCGCGATTGCATCGACTCCGTCCACAACGACTACCAATAAAGCTAAGTTACCCTCTATTAGAGATGCTTTTTTTCTTACTTTAATTGCACTCGAAACACTCTCGAGTAACATAATGTGTCATCGATTCCACGCACTCGAGCACCTCATACGCGACAGCCCGAGTAGCTGATTCTGCCTGATCGTCGAATCCTTGAACTCTGAGTGCCTCGGCAAGGTACTGAGACTAAGGGTAATCAGGCTAACAAAAAGGCCTAGCAAACAGTGCAAAAGTGTTGACTCGATTGGCACCAGAAAATATTATTGACAAGCCGACATGCAAATATTCTTTACAAGATATAGATACTTGACAATTCTTTGCATTTTATCCAGCATACAAAGATGTCGACTGCATCGAGCTATTCTATCGGGTCCTCCAACAGGAGTCGACAAAACAACTTGCTATGAGATACACTCAAGACCTGAGTCGAGTTCCTCCTCGGACGGTTGCATCGCTTGGTGCTACAAAGACGTGACGCTGGCCACGCACCCGACAAAAATTAGTGGTTTCTCCTTGCGTGATTGTCGACTGCCACTGCAAGATACAAGACTCGAGTCTCTGCCCGAGTCTACGACTCCGCCAGACACGCGGGGGCTACTCCAAACTGGAGCGCTGGTGGCGCATATACAAAATCCTCGAGTGACACGCTCTGAGTCCTCACTCGAATCCATGATTCGACTAAGGACTCAGGGGCTACTCCCATAGGGAGCACTGGCCGCGCACCCGAAGAAATTTGTGAAGATATCCAAGCATTATGAAAACCCTTCACTCGAATCTACGATTCGATTGTGGACTTCGGGTTACTCCCATAGGGAGCGCTGAAAGCATATTCGACTGAAACAAGAAAAAGACGACAATAGTCGCAAAAGTTCTTTAGTCCCTGCTTGAGTTTCGACTCAACCAGGCACTCGGGAGCTACTCCCATAGGGAGCGCTGGTCGCGCACCCTATGATATTTTTTCCTTGTACATCGTACTGTGTGTTGATAACATCCACACTCGAAGGCTATGGCGACTCCGCCTCATAAGTTCCCTACAAAGAGATTACGTCTCCTGGGGCACTCGAATCATCTCCGCGATGACAAAAATTCAGATGCCGCGCTTGTAGCGTGAAGATAAGACCTGAATAAGGCCTGACAACGCATCTGCTGCACTCTACCAGAAATAATCCGTACCTACAGGTACGATGAACATGCCTTGATGGACGCGTCGAGTGCTCACACTTATAGACTGGGATTCGAACTCTATAAGACCTCCGCGGCTTGATTCGAATTACGCCAGCAATTTCCGAATTCGAGTCCGGGGACTCGAGTTTGAGTAGGTAGCGTTGTTTTTGCCCTAGAGCAATTAACTGGTCTCGATCCATCGAGCTCACCAGGCACATTTACCATCATCCCTATGAACTACTACAAATTCGACTGACCCGATGAACTTCTAGGTGAAGTGCTTCGCACTCGACACAATTGTCGACTCCGACATCCTAATGCAAGACTCAAGACTTCTGAGTCTCCATCCGAATCTACGATTCACATGGACACTCGGGGGTTACTGACATGGGTATGCCCAATAGGCACTCGACTACAGCCTACCTGGTGCGGCTCGACGGAAGGCCCACTCAACGAATTGCCAAGGTCCATGACGCCTATGACGGTTCGACTGATACAAAGCCTACAAGGACATAGACTCCTGGCATAACAAGACAAGGAAAGTACAAGACTAGACTAGATACGAACTCTGACTTGTAAACCAACTCGTATTGGTACCTGAGACCTAGCCTCCCCATATATAAAGGCTAGGAGGGTCCAACGAGAGGGCATCCTCACCTCCAACCTCTCAATCGCAACACGCTACGCCACATAGATCTAGACATCGCGACTCCCACAATAGACAATAGATAGATCTACGATCTCTCATATGCCAGATCCAATCTGCACAACACCGCCATCGGTGACATTGTAATCCTTCGGATCATCATCAATCAAGAGCAGACAAGCAGGAGTAGGGTCCTCTACGAGGCCTGAACCTGGGTAAACCTTGTGTCCCTGTGTGCTTGTCTGTTAGCCGATCGAGACTTCCAGCGCTTCCTCCTTCTCCACAACCCAAGTCCATAACAATGGGCATTGATGAGTTAAACCCTCGAATGATAGAGATCATACCACGATGCAAATGATATAGATCAAATGCATGGACCATATCATCTCACTTTACACATTACATGTTAGCATCTTATACTGCTAGTTTGGCGCTTTCTATAGCATTGTAAGATGATCCCTCATTTAGATATCAAGATAAAAATGTGTTCTTCCTTAAGTATGCACCGTTTTGTGGATCGTGTTTTGAGACATCATGTGATGATCGGGTGTACTCGACTCTACACACTTTCATACAAATGGGTGTAAGACAGTTTTACACATGCGAGTACTAAGGTTCTTACTTGGCGAGCCTAGCATATACAGACATGGCCTCGGAACACGGACCGAAAGGTTAAGCATGAGTCAGATAGTTGATATGATGCCCATATAGATGCTCTCCTTTGAAGCTACACCGACTCACGTGATGATCGGACTTGGTGTAGTGGATTTGGTTCATGTAATCACCAAAAGGGCACGAGGGATGTTGTTTTTGAGTGGGAGTTCATTTCTAATTTGGGTTAGTCGAACTCAATTTGTCATAAACTAAATCGAAGTGAATTTGCATAATTTGTTGTAGTCATTGGCATCTGTTCACTACCTCATGCTTAGTTTTAATTGAGATAATAGAACTATAGAATTCTGGATATTTACTTTATGAACTGGTATCGTATTTGTTTTGAATGTCAATTTAAAGTTTATAAGTCCTATTGCAAAGTTTCAGCAGACTCTATTTACTCCATGAAGTTTAATAAGTAGTATTAAATCAAGAGTAAGAATTCCAATGTTAGTATCTAAAGTATTATGTTTGCCTCCATGATTATTGATATTCAAAAGTTGTTTTAATATCAAGATTATATAGGAGCTGAAAATTGTTTCAGCAACCATCATGTGTGAAAGATATTCTGATATCTGAAACAATGTTTTTGGTTGCATTATGATAGAGTATAGTTTAGCAAAATACATGTTCTCATATTGTATGAGAATTTGTTAGGATGGAGATGCTAGGCATTCGAATCTCCCAAAAAGGTTTTGGGAACTAAAATTATACTCGTCATTCTTCCTTATAGGCTATAGTAGCTTGATCATGAAAGTTGTCATGATAAGGATGACTATAAGATGTATGTAAAATGTTTACTACACTAAAAGATTACTAAAGAATGGATTTTTGAAAGAACACCAAACACTTGATGATGGTGATCCACTTCAAAGTGCAAGTCCAAAGGTATTAGTATTTGACTATACACGCTTTGTACTATGTGTCATGTGAATGACACCACTATTGATGTTGATAGATTCTATTAAAATAAAAGGAATTATTGAAAGAGAATCTATAAAATATTTGGTAGAAAATAAAAGGTTGGAGATGTCCAACTTAGGCATATAGAAGATATACACGTTATGGCAGTATTCCTTGCTTGTTAAACAATGTGGTTCTGAGGTATTGGATACCGGTATTGGATACCGAATTGGTTGGTATGAAGTGTCATACAGGACAACACAATTCATGAACTGAAATGTCCTAAGTAACTAGCAAGAGAACAAGTGATGATGTTCGTCGAAAATAAATAAAGTGTTATTGTGTTTTTCGTTGTGGTCAAACCTAGCCTTCAAGATTTGTTTTAATAATTGTTATTTTGTTCCGGTATTATGAGAACAATGGTTGTTAAAATAATTACCATATTCCATAAAGGATGGATGAACTTTTACAAGTCTAGTGGGAGAAATCACATCCATAAACACTATTGCTAAAATGTCACAAGACAAATGATTGAAAGATCACTTATGAAGTGACATCGCTGTTTAAATTATATTGGAAAGAAAACATGAAGAAAATCCATGTTGATGGATTTTTGGAGTCTTTGATTTTGCTCAATTGACGTTTGTGAAACTTTCCTCGAGATAATTGAAACTCCGTCCATAGGCCAAAGAGGAACGGATGACTAACTTATTGGATGTTATGCATGTTGATGTATATAGTCCATTATGTGTAGCCATATGCGATGGATCTTTTTGCTTCATATGCTTTCTCCGGAAATTTAAGTGAATATATCTATATATTTACTTAATAAGGAAGAAGTATGAAACATTTGAAAATTGTTCAAAGACTTTCAAGATGAAGTGAAAAATCATTGTAACGAGAAAATAAAAGAGTTTATGATTTGATCATAAAGGAAGATTTTTGAGTTACATGTTTAGCAAAACACCTAAGATTTTAGGAATTGTTCCATGATTTGTGTTTTCCCAATAAACAATAGGAGTATGGCATATTCGAGAGATGAAATCAAACCATGTTTGACATGGTAAGATCAAAGGTGTCATTTATAAAACTTCCATTATGTTTTAAGGATTGAAGCTTTAGAGACTACCGCTTTTACACTGAAAAGAGCACCATCGTGATCCATTGAAATGATATCATATAAGTTATGGTTTGGGATAAAACCCAAATTGTCTTTTCTTAAATTTTGGTATGCTAAGCATAAGTAAAATGTTTACAACCAAAGTCGGATAAGCACGTCTTTGTAGGTTATCCCAAAGAATTTGTTGGGAATTTCTCCATAACACCAAGGACAAAAGAGTTTGTTACTTGGAACGTCATGTTTCTTGAGAAGGAATTTTTCGTGAAAAGTTAAGTGGGAGGACAATAGAACTTTGATAAGGTTGTTGAACCTTAGCTGTATGTGCTAAGTAGCGCAACGCTGGAAAGTGTCCCGGTGGCGGCCACAATGCTCATGGCTCCCGTGATTACAAAGGGTGTGATCTCGGAGATTAGAGTTCCTATTGAACTGTGTGGGTTGGTAAGAATCAAATAGTGTGATTTGATAAGCAAGTCGTTATTGTTTTGACAATGATGAACCGACTACATGAAAGAAGCGATGATGGGCCCTGACTCCATAAAATGACTAGAAGTCATAGAATCCGTGATAGTATCCATACACGAGAAATCAAGTTTCTGAACTTGGAAGACCCTTTGGAAAGGCGTGAAGCCTATCGGTCGTGTTTTGGATCTATAAAGAAATAAGACATGGATGTTTAACATCTATGAAATAGTCGAAATGTCGGAAAGAAGTTTACAACAATGTTCAAGGAGTTGACTATGACAAGATTTGATCTTTCATAGCGATATTTAGTCGTGACGGATTAATGTAGCAACCACTACATAAAATTTGATGTATGGTAGTTGAACAAACAAAACAATGTTCTTCTAACAGAATGGTTACCTAGGTAGTGTACAAGACATGGTCCTAAGGGTTTTGTTTATTCAAAGGGTGCTAAAAGGGAATGCAAACTTCAATAGTTGAAGTAAGCATAGTGGAGTTGGAATCTTCACCATGATGAAACTGTTAAAAGAGTTTAAATTCATCGGAGATGATGAAGATGCTTGCATTTGCAAGAAATTAAGTGGGAGCGCTGAGACATATTTCTAATACATTATGTAGAGGACATATTGTTGATTAGAAATGATGTATCTTGTATTGACACAAGTTAAGAATTTCATTAAAATAAGATTTCGATGAAAGACTTGGGCAAACCCAAAATATTTGGCATCAATATCTATATGGATAGATTAAGGCGCTAATATGGTTGTGCCATACATACATATATGAGATATTGAAAGGGTTCAATATGGAAACAACAAGAAAGGTTCTTGCTGCATGGAATGAATTGTATCAAGATTCAAGTGTTTCAACACTTGGTGAGTTAAATCACATGAAGATTTTGATCGATTATACCATGATATGTATATATCAAAAATGTCATATGCTCTAAATGTTATGAGCACATACCAGAATGATTCATAAGATGATCATTGGACGATAGTAAAGATATTCTTATGAGCTTTGGAAGAACTAAGAATATATCATGTATAAGTGACAAATATTTAAAGGTATTTCATTGTAAAGTGTTACATTGATACTATTTTTTGTCACAAGACACAAATTAAATTTATCTCAATTTAGACTATGGGTGGCACAATGTAATGGAAAGGATGTTCCACGATGGATTTGGATGAGTTTCAAAGTTGAGACATTGTGACGGATACAACAACAAAAGGCTAAGTATATAACTGCTATAGTAGCAGCAAAGGAGTGCATTTGTGTTAAGTAGTTTGTTATCAAACTAGGTGTGGTTCAAAGTGGGTTAATACTATGAAGATATATTGTGTGACAATAATATCAACATATTTTTAACCCGGACGAACTAAAGGTCTCACCAAAGGACCAAATTTTATACAATGCCATCTCATTTGAGAATGAGTGATGCGTAGAGACGCAAAGACATGCAAATACACACGGACCTGAAACTGTCAGATCCGGAGATTATGTTAACCACTAGCAATCGCGTATATGCAACACCAGAAAGCCATAGGTGTTCAATACGCAAAGGTTTTCAAACTAGATTATTGACTCTAGTGCAAGTGGGAGACTGAAGGGAATATGCCCGAGAGGCAATAATAAAGTGGTTATTATCTTATTCCATGTTTATGATAAATGTTTATTTTGCATGCTATAATTGTATTGATCGGAAACGTCAATACATGTGTGTTTAATAAACAAAAAGGGTTCCTAGATATGCCTCTCTTATAGAATAGCTTGTTGATTAACAGGATGATCAAGGTTTCCTGATCATGGACATTGGATGTTGTTAATAATAAGGTCACAGAATTTGTGAAATGATGTGATGAACATTCATCCGAAGTATAGCAATACGATCAAGTCATTATGTTTATATTGCTATAACATCATACGAAGTAATCTTTATCCTTAGACCATGAGATCATGTTAATTGCTAACACCGGAAGAGTATCTTGATAACATCAAACGTCACACCGTAACAGGGTGACTATAAAGATGGGTTCAGTGCTACGAAGGTGTTATGTTGATGCTCATGGATCAAGAGTGGAATTTGTCAATCTCGATGATGGATAGATATACTCTGGGCCCTCTCGGTGATATCACATTAAGATAGCTTGCAAGCAAGTGATGTGATCACTAGAATGTTATATCATGGGAACGAGAAAAGAGTGCATATCGGTAACGAGATCAAACTAGGTATTTGGATACTGATGATCGAATCTCAGACATGTATTATATCATGAGACAAAGGGATTAAATTACTAATGTTAAAGGTTCTCACGATCACAGAAGTCATCGTTGAATATGCAGGAGTCAGTATGGATCTCTAGGTCCCGCTTCTGATTATTGATCTGAGAGGAGTCTCAATCATGTCTACATTATTCGCGAACTGTTGGGTGACACACTTAAGAGTTACCGGACACCATTTTGGAGCACATATGTTTTAGACGAAAGGATTGCAAAGCCCAGGAATTGTTTCGATAGAAACCGGAATTGTTTCAGTTGAAATTGCAGAAAGAGGTTCTGCATGTGATATTGAAATATTGCAAGGGGTTATATGTGAATGTTTGTTAATTAAAGTAAGTAAAAAAATTCTGAATAAATTTAATAAAAGAGTTTTATTAAATGAGAGAGCATTAAACTTAGAGAATTTTAATGCATTTAAAGCGGGGACTTTAAAAGGCAATGTGAAGAGGCATTTTAATGTGGAGGGGTTACCACCACATGAATGGAGGAGGTGAAGTGGCACCCCCTTGAGGCGCTGGCCATGGGGAGGGGCACCCCCTCCTCCTATAAAAGGCCACCCTCTTCCTCCTTCTTCCACACACCTCCTTGTGAAGGATCTCTCTCCCCCTCTAGAATTATTCCCCCAAGGTCTCGGATTAGCGAGATACATGTTCCCGGTGGCATTTCGTATGAAAGGAGTTGCTGCTTCTGCTGGATCGCTAGAGCGAGGAGGTGTAGGTTGTCTGGTGGCTTGAACATGTGTGTGAGGACGGATGCGCTGCTGATTTGCGGCGCTCGGACTTCCACATGATCTTGAGATCGGCAAATGTAAGACTACATCAACCACGAGTTCCTACTCGTTAAAAAAACTCGTTGTCTTCGAGGGTAAGTTCTCGATGGATGTATGTCCACCCGTTGCTCTGTACCTGGTAGATAGATCTTGGCGTGTAGTTCTCATCGTAGGAAATTTTTTGTTTTCTATGCTGCGGACCCAACATTAATGATGTTCTTATTACGGTTAACAATGCCTATGTCCCTGTTGATTTCTATGTTTTGGATGTTGAATGCAATGCTTCTTGTCCTATTACTTTGGGAAGACCTTTTCTTAGAACTGTTGGTGCCATTATTGATATGAAAGAAGGCACCATTAAATATCAACTCCCACTCAAGAAAATTATAGAACACTTCCCTAAGAAAAGAGAGAAGATCCCTTTTGCCTCTCCTATGAAAACAAAATTTACTCTTAATGATTCTTCATTTGAGAACACTTGATTCTTTTCTTGCTTCTTATGCCTAACTTAAAGGCGTTTAAAAAAAGTACTTATTGGGAGATAACCCAAAAGTGTTAGATGAGTCTTGGAAGTTATTACCTCTATAATAACCGCTCCTTATCCTTTTTATTTGCTTTTTCTGCCAAGAGTAACCTCTAATGAGAGAGAAGTAATGCTTGGGAAAGTTGCTGCCCTGAAACCGATTTCTGTGCTTCACTATAAAAATTCGTAAAATCTCCGTATGTCGTTTTGAGGCGTGAATTTTATTCTTTTGACCCAGGTTGTTATATAACTTTCGTTAGTTCAAAAAGTTTTGATTCGAGCAAAAGAAGGTCTTTGAAAAAATTGGTTTTTACCTGCTGGTCTGTTTTGACAGATTTCTACCATTATTTTCATTTGCTTCTTGTTGGTTTCTTTTTGGGTTCCCTTTGGGGAATTGAGCTTTTCAAGGGAAGTGCTACAGTAGCTTGTGTTTTAATGGAAGTTTTATTGGTGTTGAAACTGAACCCAAAGACTTATTATCTTGAGTGCACTAATGTTACTAATAAAGATTGTGTGAAGTTTTGTATGAAGGAAGGATTTCAAGTGTATGGAGAGAATGATGTAATGAGATGAAGAATGGACTAAAGCTCAATCTTGGGGATGCCACCCCGTGTCACCCCAAGAAATATCCAAGATGTAAAAGCGTCAAAGCTTGGGGATGCCTAAGGCATCCCCTTCTTCATAAATAAAAATCTCGGGTTTTTCCAAACACTTCATTTTTATTGTTTCATGCATAGTTGTGTTGTTCTTGGAGCGTCTTCGTTTTTCGTTTTTCATTTGCTTGGTTTTCTTAGTTTGCTTGAATAAATTGGTTGGACCCCCTCTTTCATACATTAGTTTTCAAATAGATTGGTTTGGATTGGAAAAGAGTAGGAAAAGTTCATGCTTAAGTGGTAAGAGAGCTTGTTTTTGACTGTGGCCTATGCTTTGGCATGCCATGCTCGTTATTGTTTTGGCTTTATGCTTAGTATTCTTTGCTGTAGCATGACATGTTATAAACAATTGAGATTGCTTAATGTGCCTTGAAAGAATCATGCGTTGTTTTAGCATATTAAAGCATAGTATTGTGGTATTCTCCTTTGATGCTTTATTTGGGTTAACTTGGCACATGCTCACACCATGTTATGACTATCCCAAGTCACCATAGCCTTTATGATCCTTTAGTTTTCGACTTGTAATATCACTTTATGCTTTAATTAATGATGTTTTGTTTTTTTGCATGATTATGGCCATTATTGCTCTCGTAGTTGGTCGCTCCCAGTCTTTTGCTACCCTACATAACCAAGTATGAGTTCCACTCATGCATCAACTCCAAATAAAACCAAGTTGTTCCAAAGAGTCCACCATACCTACCTATTAGCATATGCTATTCCAAGTATATTCATGTTTTTATCTACCTTCCGAATTAAACTTCTTATGTGAAAACTAGAGATTAAAGCTCTCACGAACTTGATGGCACACTTTACTTTCTTGCACTTAATAATCTTGAACCATTGCGTCCATCGTTGTTGCATATATGCTTGCGCTTTATAATTTAAAGTTAGCGGAACCATGTATCATGGGGAACGCTTTCAACATTGCACTTATTATTCCGTTGATATCATGATTCTTTTGCTTATGGATCCCGGCAGTGTGAAAGAAAAGGGGAACTTGTAAGATCATGGAGTTTGTATGTGTGTTAGAGAAACGCCTAGGCCGCTAGCCTAAGCCATGCCTAATCATGGTGGAAACTTGTAGCATAACCATAATGAGCACTCTATGAAGCATCCTCAATAAAAACCTATGCAAATAGCAAATAAAAAGATCACTGAGATCCTCATTGTCTGCTTGCCTTGTCATTTTGATTATGGGATAGCTCCTGTATCATGTGCAAGGGGTACCCCATTGGCGGTTCTCTATGATACATATGTACTTATAATGACAAGAGCTTACTTGTGACTGAAGTTGAGTAGCATGAGGTTCGGTACTCATAAGTAAGGGGCATGAGATTTCAACTTATAACTTGTCAAGCATATCCTCTTAGTTGTGTCACTTTAACCTTAATCACCTAAAGGTGCTTATGATAGGGGCAATGAGAGCTGAAAGCTAATAAGTACCATAATTTTTGGAAGCTCTTTATGAGACTTGAATCCCTGCTTCCTTCTATGAAGGCCTTTCTTTTACTTTTATGTTGAGTCTCCACCTTCTATCTTTATGCACCTATTGAGAGAGCATAGTGGCCATTCTTAGTTTAATGTGCATTGTCCCAAGACTTATTGATTGATGCATAACTTTGATATTGCTTGTTCTCAAACTATTTGTATCTGGTCACCCTTATGAACTTTGAAGGTGTCCTATGCATTTATGTTTTGCTACTCTGTGAGGGACAAGCTGAATGCCACGATTTTATGTTTTCTTTATGTGAAACAAACAAACGTCTTGCAAAGCATTGTTATTCATGAATCTTTTGTTTGTGCCTTTTCATGTTACAACATAGTTGCTATGTCTTATTGTTAGAACTTTATCTTTCATGCTATGTTGAAGTACTATGATCCCAGCTATCAATGTATACTTTGATCAAGTTTATGATGGTGCATGTCACCTCAAAAATTATTCTTTCTTTTTATCACTTACCTACTCGAAGACGAGCAGGAGTTAAGCTTGGGGATGTTGATACATTGCTAATGTATCTATAAATTTTGATGTTCCATGCTTGGTTTATCTCTACTTTCTTATGTTTTGTCCACACTTTGGAGTACTTTTTATACACTTTCTTGGACTAACCTATTAAGAAGATGTCACAGTGCCAACTGCCTGTTTTCTGCTATTTTTGGTTCCAGGAAAGTCAGAAAATGAATATTCTCGGAATTGGACGGGACAAAAGCCAAAGTCAATATTTCACCGAGGGGGACACGGAGCCTCTAGCCACGAAAAGTTCTACAGCGCCGCCGCCACCGAAGGGGAGATTCGGGGGACAAAAAGTCTCTATTCCGGCATCCTGTCGGGACGGGAAGTGCCCCCGGAGCCATCTCCATCGATCTCCACCAGCATCTCCATCACCATTGCTAATTCCCATGATGACGAGGGAGTAGTTCTTCCTCAAGTCTAAGGGCTCTACTGGTAGCTATGTGTTCATCTCTCTCTCTCTGCATGATCTTATTGAAGGGTTCGGAGCATAGAAAACAAAACATTTCCTACGATGAGAACTATGCAGCAAGATCTATCTACTAGATACAAGCAATGGGTGGATATACATCCATGGAGAACTTACCCTCGAAGACAACAAAGTTTTGTTAACGAGTAGGAACTCGTGGATGATGTAGTCGTACGCTTGCCGATCTCAAGATCATGTGGAAGTCCTAGCGCCACAAACCAGCAGCGCATCCGCACTCGCACACACGTTCAGGCCATCGAACAACCTCCGCCTCCTCGCTCCAACGATGCGGCGGAAGCAGCAACTCCTTCCATACGAAATGCCACCGGGAACATGTATCTCGCTAATCCGAGACCATGGGGGAATAATTCTAGAGGGGGAGAGAGATGATTCTTCACGAGGAGGTGTAAGGAAGAAGGGTGAGAGGTGTGGTCTTTTATAGGAGGAGGGGGGGTACCCCCTCCATGGCCGGCGCCCCATGGAGGTGACCGTTCACCTCCCCCATTCATGTGGTGGTAACTCCCTCCACATTAAAATGCCCCTTCATATTCTCTTTTAAAGTCTCCACTTTAAATGCGTTAAATTTCTCCAAATTTAATGCTCTCTCATTTAATAAAACTCTTTTATTAAATTTATTCAGAAATTTTTTAATTACTTTAATTAACAAATATTCACATAAAACCCCTTGCAACATTTCAATATAACATGCAGAACCAATTTCTGTGATTTCACCCAAAACAGTTTCGGTGTCTATTGAAATAATTCAAGCACTTTGCAATTCATTTGTCTGAAACACATTTTATCCAAATGGTGTTGGTGTCCCTTAAGTGTGTCACCCTACGGTTCGTGAATAATGCAGACATGATCGAGACCCCTCTCAGATGAATAATCAGAAGCGGGACCTGGAGATCCATACTGACTCCTACACATTCTACGATGACTTCTATGATCGTGAGAACCTTTAACGCTAGTAAACTAAATCCCTTTGTCTCGCGATATATTACATGTCCGAGATTCGACCATCGGTATCTCCATACCTAGTTTGATCTCGTTACCGACATGTACTCTTTTCTCGTTTCCGTGATATAACATTCTAGTGATCTTATCACTTGCTTGCAAGCTAACCAATGTGATATCACCGAGAGGGCCCAGAGTATATCTATCCGTCATCAGGATGGACAAATCCCACTCTTTATCCATGAGCCTCTACATAACACTTTCGTAGCACTGAACCCACCTTTATAATCACCCTTTCATGGTGTGACGTTTGATGTTATCAAGATACTCTTCCAGTCTTAGTGATTAACATGATCTCATGGTCTAAGGACTAGGATTACTTTGTTAGATGTTATAGAAATATAAACACAATGACTTTGATCATAATGCTATACTTTGGATGAATGTTCATCACATCATTCCACTAATGTTGTGACCTCGTTATTAACAAAATCCAATGTCCATGATCAGGAAACCTCGATCATCTTGCTAATCAACGAGCTATTTTATAAGAGAGGCATAACTAGGAACTTTCCTTTTGTTTATCAAACACACATGTATTAATGTTTCCAAATTAATACAATATAGCATGTAAAATAAACATCTATCATATACTTGGAATATGTATAATAACAACTTTATTATTGCCTCTCAGGGCATATTTCCTTCAGCCTCCCACTTGCACTAGAGACAATAATCTAGTTACATGGTGATAAATCTAACACCCATGGAGTTCTAGTGTTGATAATGTTTTGCTCTAGGGAGAGTTTTAGTCAACGGATCTCCTACATTGAGACCCGTATGTACTTTTCAAATATTTATATCTCCATCCTTGACATGCTCATGGATGGAGTGAAACCGGCGCTTAATATGGTTGGAATTCTTGTGAGACCTTGGTTCCTTTGCGTTGGCTATGGCTCCATTGTTGTCACAATAGATCACCATTGGATCCAACGCACTAGGAACCACACCCAGTTCGGTAATGAACTCCTTCATCCAAACTGCTTCCTGTGCTGCTTCTGAAGAAGCAATATATTCTGCCTTCGTTGTTGACCTTGTTACCACGGGTTGTTTGGAGATCCTCCAACTAACTGCTGCTCCGTTCACGAGAAATACATATCCAGATTGAGACTTAGAGTCATCCGGATCAGTGTCAAAGCTAGCGACATAACAATTAGCGACCAGCTCTTCTTCACCTCCGTATACAAGAAACATTTCCTTAGTTCTTCTCAATACTTAAGGATATTCTTGACCGTTATCTAGTGTTCCAAACCTAGATCAGATTGGTACCTACTAGTCAAACTAATAACATGTGCCACATCCGGTCTTGTACATAGCATGGCGTACATTATAGATCCTATGGCTGAAGCATAGGGGATCTTATCCATTATCTCTCTTTCTTCCGCCGTAGCCGGACTTTGAGTCTTACTCAATGTCTTGACTTGCAACATAGGTAAGAACCCCTTCTTACTTTCGTCCACTTTAAACTTCTTTAAAATCTTATCAAGGTATGTACTTTGTGATAGCCCTATTAGGTATCTCGATCTATCTCTATAGATCTTTAAGCCTAATATATATGACGCTTCACCAAGCTCTTTCATAGACAATTTGTTGTTTAGATAACTTTTAACACTGTTTAAAAGATCCATATCATTTCTAGTCAATAATATGTCATCCACATATAATATCAGAAATGCCACATTGCTCCCACTGACTTTCTTGTAAACACAAGCCTCTCCATAAGTTTGGAGAAATCCAAACACTTTGATCACCTCATCAAAGCGGAGATTCCAACTCCGTCATGCTTGCTTCAGTCCATAGATGGATCGCTGAAGCTTGCACACCTTGTTAGCATCCCCTGGATCGACAAAACCCTTTGGTTGTATCATATACAACTCTTCTTCAATGTTACCATTGAGGAACGCAGTTTTGACATCCATCTGCCATATTTCATAATCGAAATATGCGGCAATTGCTAACATAATCCTAACTGATTTTAGCATCGCTACGAGAGAGAATGTCTCATCGTAGTCAACTCATTGAATTTGTCGAAACCCTTTTGTGACAAGTCGAGCTTTATAGACGGTTACATTACCATCAGCATCCGTTTTTATTTTGAAAATCCATTTATTCTCAACGGCCTTTCGGTCATGAGGTAAGTCCACCAAGGTCCAAACCTGGTTTTCGTACATGGATTCCATCTCAGATTTCATGGCTTCTAGCCATTTGTTGGAATTCGGGCTCATCATCGCTTCTTCATACGTCACAGGGTCATCCATTTCATCAACCATGAAATTCACAACAGGATTCCCGTACAGTTTAGGAGCTGCACGTGTCTTGCTAGACCTACGAGGTTCGGTAGTGTTCTCTTTCGGAGTTTCATGATCATTATCATTAGTTACTTCTTCATTTGGTGAAGTCAACTACAGAATGACTTCCGGTGCTATGCTACTCGCCATTTCATGAAGAGAAGGTTTAGTAACCTCTTCGAGTTATACCTTTCGACTACTCACACCTTTCGCGAGAAACTCTTTCTCTAGAAAGGATCCAATCTTGGCAACGAAAACCTTGCCCTCGGATCTGTGATAGAAGGAATACCCAATTGTTTCTTTAGGGTATTGATGGCTCAATGCACGGCACCCAGAAAGGTGCTGGTGCGGTGTTGATGTAGAGCTCGTTGGGAACCCCAAGAGGAAGGTATGATGAGCACATCAGCAAGTTTCCCTCAGTTATGAAACCAAGGTTTAATCGAACCAGTAGGAGGAAGGAAACACCCCAAACTGTTACTAGCTGAGCTTTGGCAGGGCGCACTACCGGTGCTAGTAGCAATGTGGAGACCTGCACAACACAACCACAAAACTTTGTCCCCAACTTGCGATGAGATTTTCAATCTCACCGTGTTTTGTGGAAAACAAAGGATTAAACGTATCGAATAGAAAGAAGTAAAAGTTTGCAGAAAGTAAACACAAAGCAGTAAACAGTTTATAGATTATATGTAAAAGAAAAGGACCGAGATCCATAGTTCACTAGAGGTAACTCTCCTTAAGATAGATAACATGTTGGGTGAACAAATTACAGCGGGGCAATTGACAAACATCGAGAAACCAATACATGCATATACTAATCATCTTGACTCCTTTGAGACTTGATTGGGCATTACAACATTATACATAGACCACCATCCAACTGCATCTATGACTAATAATCCACCTTCAGGTTATCATCCGAACCCCCTCCAGTATTAAGTTGCAAGCAACAGATTATTGCTTTAGAAACTGCGTGTAAAGTAAACAATACGATTGTTCTATGAACAAAGGATTGTTGTTTTCTCCCTAGTAGCAACATCACATCTAGTACCTTAGAGATTTCTGTCACTTCTCCAGATTACCAGAGGCATGAACCCACTATCGAGCATAAATACTAACTCTTGGAGTTGCTAGCATCTACTTGGCCAAGATAGCTACTAACAACGGAAAGCATGCAAGATCACAAATAACAAAGACATGATAGAATCAATAATCAATCTGAAATAACATCTCAATATCCATCGGATCCCTGCAAACACAACATGCAGAATTACAAATAGATGATCTTGATCATGAACGGAGCTCACAAGATCTAAACATGAAAGCACAAAGGAGGAGAACCAGCCATCTAGCTACTACATCGATCCGTAGTCCAAGGATGAACTACTCACGCATCACACCGGAGGCTTGCATGGTGATGAAGAAGGCCACCAGGGTGAATTCCCCTCTCCGGCAGGGTGCTGGGAAGAGCTTCAGATCCCCCCGATCTAGGGATGGAGATGACGGCGGCTACAGACTCTTTCGTGGATTTTTGATCGGGTACTTAGGGTTTTCGTCCCGAGGGCAATATATAGGCGGAAGGAGAGGCCGAGGGGGTGTCGGGAGCGGCCACACCACCCCTTGGCACGGGCCAGGCTTGGCCGTGCGGCCAGGTGGTGTGGTGGCTCCATGGCCCTTCTCCGTCTCGTATTCTGGCAGTTGATGACTTCCGGAAAAATAGGCACTTTGGCTTTTGGCCCGTCCAATTCCGAGAATATTCATTTTCTGACTTTCCTGGAATCAAAAACAGTAGAAAACAGGCAGCTGGCACTGTGGCTCTTGTTAATAGGTTAGTCCAAGAAATCATATGAAAAGTTCTCCAAAGTTGGAACAAAACACAAGAAAGTGGATAAAACCAAGCATGGAACATAAAAAATTATAGATACATTTGCAATGTATCAACATCCCCAAGCTTAACTCCTGCTCATCCTCGAGTAGGTAAGTGATAAAAAGAAAGAATAATTTTTGAGGTGACATGCACCATCAAAGACTTGATCAAAGTATTTGCAAAACATTCAAAGCTAGGATCATAGTACTTCAATCATAACATGAAAGAAAAAGTTCTAGCGATAAGCAAAGAAACTATGATGCAACATGAAAAGGAACAAACAAAAGATTCATGAATAATAATGCTTTGCAAGACGTTTGTTTGTTTCACATAAAGAAAACATAGCATAATAGTATTTAGCTTGTCCCTCAATAGAGTAGCAAATATAAATGCATAGGACACCTTCAAAGTTCATAAGAGTGACTAGATACAATAGTTTAAAACAAGCAATAACAAGTTATGCATCAATAAACTAGTCTTGGGACAATGCACATAGAACTAAGAATGGCCACTATGCTCTCAAAGTAAGTGCATAAAGATAGAAGGTGGAGACTCAATGTAATGGTGGAAGAAAAGCCTTTGTAAAAGGAAGTAGGGATTCAAGTCTCATAAAGAGCTTCCAAAAATTATGGTACTTGTAGCTTTCAGCTCTCATTGCCCCTATCATAAGCATCTCATTATGGTGATGCTGCAAGTTTCCACCATGATTAGGCATGGTTTAGGCTAGCGGCCCAGGCGTTTCTCTAACACACATACAAACTCCATGATCTTACAAGTTCCACTTTTATTTCACACCGCCAGGATCCGTAAGCAAAAGAACATGATATCAACGGGGTACAAAGTACAAGTGCAATGTTAAAAGCGTTCCCCATGGTACATGGTTCTGCAAATTTCAACTTATAAAGCGCAAACATATACGCAACGAAGAAGGACCTAGTGGTTCAAGTTTATTGGATGCAAAAAGTAAAGTGTGCCATCAAGTTTGTGAGAGCTTTATCACTAGTTTTCTCGTAACAAGTTTAATTTGGAAGGTAAACAAAAGCATGAATATACTTGGAATAGCATAAGCTAGTAGGTAGGTATGGTGGACTCTTTTGAATAACTTGGTTTAGGGAGTGGGATGCATGAGTGGAACTCATACTTTGTTGTGGAGGCTAGCAAAAGACTGGGAGCGACAAACTAAGAGAGCAATAATGGCCATAATCATGCAGAGCGACAAAACATCATTGATCAGAGCATAAAGTGATACTACAAGTTGAAAACTAAAGGATAATAAAGGCTATGGTGACTTGAGATAGTCATAACATGGTGTGAGCATGTGCCAAGTCAACCCAAATAAAGCATCAAAGGAGAATACCACTATACTATGCTTTAATATGCTAAAACAACGCATGATTCATCCAAGGCACATTAAGCAATCTCAATTGTTTATAACAAGTCATGCTACAGCAAATAATACTAAGCATAAAGCCAAAACAATATCAAGCATGGCATGACAAAGCATAGGCCACAGTCAAAAACAAGCTCTTTTTACCACATAAGTATGAACTTTCCTACTCTTTTCCAAACCAAACTATTTGCAAACCAATTTATGAAAGAGGGAGTCCAACCAATTTATTCATAAAACTAAGCAAACCAAGCAAACTAAAAACCAAAAGAAAAACGAAAAAGAAGATGCTCCAAGAAAAACACAACTGTGCATGAAACAATAAAAATGAAGCGTTTGGAAGAAACCTGGGATTTTTATTGATGAAGAAGGGGATGCCTTGGGCATCCCCAAGCTTTGACGCTTGTACTTCTTAGATATTTCCTGGGGTGACACGTGTGGCATACCCAAGCTTGAGCTTTATTCCATCCTTCATCTCATTACTCATTCCTTCCATACACCTGAAATTTTTCCTTCATACAAAACTTCACACAATCTTTATTAGCAACATTAGTGCAATCAAGATAAATAAGTCTTAAAGTTCAGTTCTAACACCAAATAAACTTCCATTAGAACACTAGCTACTGTAGCACTTCCCTCAAAAAGCTCAATTCCCCAAAAGAACTCAAGGAGGAACCAACAAGAAACAAATGCAGAAAATGGCAGAAATGTGTCAAAACAGACCAAAAGGTAAAGACGAATTTTTGCGAAGACCTTCTGTTGCTCAAATCAAAAAGTGTTGAACTAACGAAAGTTATATAACAACTTGGGGCAGAAGCATAAAACATTACAGCTCAATCCAGCATACAGAGATCTCTCACGAATGTTTACGGTGAAGCACAAAAATCTGTTTCGGGATAGCAACTTTCCCAATCATTACTTCTCTCTCATTAGAGGTTACTCTTGGCACAAAAAGAAAATAAAAAGGATAAGGAGAGGTTATTACAGAGGTAATAACCTCCAAGACTCATCTAAAACTTTTGGGTTATCTCCCAATAAGTACTTTTCTTTAACGCCTTTAAGTTAGGCATAAGAAGCAAGAAAGAATCAAGTGTTCTCAAATGAGGAAGCATTTAGACCAAATTTTGTTTTCATAGGATAAGCAAAAGAAATCTTTTCTCTCTTTTTAGGGAAGTGTTCTATACCTTTCTTGAGTGGGAGTTGATATTTAGTGGTGTCTTCTTTCATATCAATGATGGCACCAACAGTTCTAAGAAAAGGTCTTCCCAAAGTAATAGGACAAGAAGCATTGCATTCAACATCCAAAACATAGAAATCAACGGGGACATAGGAATTGTTAACCATAATAAGAACATCATTAAGACTCCCCATGAGTTTCTTTTCAGCATTATCATCAAGTGGGACATTCAAATAACAATCTTCGATTGGAGGCAAATCAAGCATATCATAAATCCTTCTAGGCATAATAGAAACACTACTATTAAGATCAGATAAAGCTTTGAAATCAAAATCATTCAGTTTCATATTAATGATGGGTTCCCAACCATCTTCTTGTTTTATAGGAATAGAAGCTTTATGTTTCATCTTTTCTTCTTTAATCTTTATGAGAGCATCAGTAATGTGTTTTGTAAAAGCCATGTTCATAGCACTAGCATTAGGACTTTTAGCAAGCTTTTGTAGGAACTTAATAACTTCAGAGATGTTGAAACCATCAAGATCAAAATCAAACTTATCATCTAAAGTAGTAGAACTATTACTAGCCTCAACACTAGTGGTGGTAATAGTAGAAACACTAATGTTTCTAGCAATTTCATCTTCTCTTTCCCACTTAGCATGTAATTCAGCTAATAGTCTAACATTTTCATCAATTCTTACTTGTATAGCATTAGTAGCTGCAAAGGGATTATCATTAGTTTCAGGTTTAGCAGCCATTTTATTCAAAGAAGATTGAGCTTCAGCCAAAGATGCTATATTTCTTTCAGCATTAGAGAGTTTTTCCTCAATAGTTTTATTGAAAGCAGTTTGTTTATTAATAAACTCTTTAAGCATAACTTCAAGTTTAGAGGGAGCACTCCTATTATTGTTGTAAGAATTTACATAAGCATTACCATTGTTGGGAGGATATGGCTTATAATTGTTGTTACCAAAATTGTTCCTATAAGCATTATTACCATAAGCGTTGTTGCCAAAATGGTTATTTCTTATGAAGTTCACATCAACTTGTTCTTCTTGAGCAACCAAAGAAGCCAGAAGGACATTATTTGGATCAATATGGGCTTTCCCATTAACAAGCATAGACATAATAATATCAATCTTATCACTCAAGGAGGAGGTTTCCTCAACAGAATTTACCTTCCTACCTTGTGGAGCTCTCTCAGTATGCCATTCAGAATAATTAACCATCATATTGTCCAGAAGTTTTGTTGCATCACCCAAAGTGATGGTCATAAAGGTACCTCCAGCAGAAGAATCCAATAGATTCCTTGAAGAATAGTTCAATCCTGCATAAAAAGTTTGGATGATCATCCAAGCAGTTAGTCCATGAGTGGGACAATTCTTTACCAAAGATTTCATTCTTTCCCAAGCTTGAGCAACATGCTCATTATCAAGTTGTTTAAACTTCATTATTTCACTTCTCATGGATATAATCTTAGCAGGAGGATAGTATTTTCCAATAAAAGCATCTTTGCATTTAGTCCAAGAATCAATACTATTCCTAGTTAAGGAATTCAACCATTCTTTAGCTTTTCCTCTCAAAGAGAAAGGAAACAATTTCAGCTTAATAATATCACCATCTATATCCCTATGCTTTTGCATCTCACAAAGTTCAACAAAGTTATTTAGATGGGAAGCAACATATTCATTACCAATACCAGAAAATTGTTCTCTCATAACAAGATTGAGCAAATCAGGTTTTATCTCAAAGAAAGTATTTTCAGCCACATGTGGAGCAATAGGTGTGCTCATAAAATCATTGTTGTTGGTGCTAGTGAAGTCATACAACTTAGTGTTTTCAAGGGTAGTCATTTTTTTGGGTTTTCAAATAAGAAAGCAAACAAGTAAAACTAATTTTTTTGTGTTTTTGAATAACAAAACAAGCAAACAAAGCAAAAAGAAACTAAGCTAAACAAAAACAACAAAGTAAAGAGATTGGTTATGAGGGACTCCCCTTGTGAAGATGTCCTTGTCTCCCCGGCAACGGCGCCAGAAAATTGCTTGATGGCTCAATGCACGTCGCCCAGAAAAGTGCTGGTGCGGTGTTGATGTAGAGCTCGTTGGGAACCCCAAGAGGAAGGTATGATGAGCACATCAGCAAGTTTCCCTCAGTTATTAAACCAAGGTTTAATCGAACCAGTAGGAGCAAGGAAACACCCCAAATGTGTTACTAGCTGAGCTTTGGCAGGGCGCACTACCAGTGCTAGTAGCAACATGGAGACCTGCACAACACAACCACAGAACTTTGTCCCCAACTTGCGATGAGGTTGTCAATCTCACCGTGTTTTGCGGAAAACAATGGATTAAACGTATGGAATGGAAAGAAGTAAAAGTTTGTAGAAAGTAAACACAAAGTAGTAAAAAATTTATAGATTGTATGTAAAAGAAAAGGACCGGGATCCATAGTTCACTAGAGGTGGCACTCCTTAAGATAGATAACATGCTGGGTGAACAAATTACAGCGGGGCAATTGACAAACATCGAGAAAGCAATACATGCATATACTAATCATCTTGACTCCTTTGATACTTGATTGGGCATTACAACATTATACATAGAACGCCATCCAACTGCATCTATGACTAATAATCCACCTTCAGGTCATCATCCGAACCCCCTACAGTATTAAGTTGCAAGCAACAGATTATTGCTTTACGAACTGCGTGTAAAGTAAACAATACGATTGTTATATGAACAAAGGATTGTTGTTTTCTCCCTAGTAGCAACATCACATCTAGTACCTTAGAGATTTCTGTCACTTCCCCAGATTACCAGAGGCATGAACCCACTATCGAGCATAAATACTAACTCTTGGAGTTGCTAGCATCTACTTGGCCAAGATAGCTACTAACAACGGAAAGCATGCAAGATCACAAATAACAAAGACATGATAGAATCAATAATCAATCTGAAATAACATCTCAATATCCATCAGATCCCTGCAAACACAACATGCAGAATTACAAATAGATGATCTTGATCATGAACGGAGCTCACAAGATCTAAACATGAAAGCACAAAGGAGGAGAACCAGCCATCTAGCTACTACATGGATCCGTAGTCCAAGGATGAACTACTCACGCATCACACCGGAGGCTTGCATGGTGATGAAGAAGGCCTCCAGGGTGAATTCCCCTCTCTGGCAGGGTGCCGGGAAGAGCTTCAGATCCCCCCCAATCTAGGGATTGACATGACGGCGGCTACAGACTCTTTCATAGATTTTTGATCGGGTACTTAGGGTTTTCGTCCCGAGGGCAATATATAGGCGGAAGGAGAGGCCGAGGGGGTGCCGGAAGAGGCCACACCACCCCCTGGCGCGGGCCAGGCCTGGCCACGTGGCCAGGTGGTGTGGTGGCTCCCTAGCCCTTCTCCGTCTCGTATTCTGGCACTTGATGACTTCCGAAAAAATAGGCACTTTGGCTTTTGTCCCGTCCAATTCCGAGAATATTCATTTTCTGACTTTCCTGGAACCAGAAACAACAGAAAACATGCAGCTGACACTGTGGCTCTTGTTATAGGTTAGTCCAAGAAATCATATGAAAAGTACTCCAAAGTTGGAACAAAACACAAGAAAGTGGATAAAACCAAGCATGGAACATCAAAAATTATAGATACATTTGCAATGTATCAGGTATCCTATGAAGACGCATTTTCCGCTTTGGGTTCGAGTTTATCCGGCTGAAGTTTCTTCACATAAACATCGCATCCCCAAAGTTTAAGAAATGATAGCTTAGGTTTGTTTCCAAACCATAATTCATACGGTGTCGTTTCAACGGATTTAGACGGTGTCCGATTTAAAGTGAATGCGGCGGTTTCCAGTGCATAACCCCAAAATGACAGTGGCAAGTCAGTCAGAGACATCATAGATCGAACCATATCCAATAGAGTATGATTACGACGTTCCAACACACCATTACGTTGTGGTGTTCCGGAAGGCGTGAGTTGTGAAACTATTCCACACTCTTTCATGTGTGTGCTAAACTCGTAACTTAGATACTCACCTCCACGGTCAGACCGCAGAAATTTGATATTTCTATTACGATGATTTTCCACCACTTTCTGAAATTCTTTGACCTTTTCAAAGGTTTCAGATTTGTGTTTCATCAAATAGATATACCCATATCTACTCAAATCATCCGTGAAAGTAACAAAATAATGATATCCACCTCACGCCGACACACTCATTGGACCGTATACATCAGTATGTATGATTTCCAATAAATCTGTCGCTTGTTCCATTGAACCAGAAAACGGCATTCTAGTCATCTTGCCCATAAGGCATGGCTCACATGTATCAAATGATTCAAAATCAAGTGATTCCAAAATTCCATCGGAATGGAGTTTCTTCATGCATTTAACACCAATATGACCTACATGGCAGTGCCACATATATGCAGATATATCATCATTAAGTATAATTCTTTTAGGATCAACATTATGGATGTGCGTATGAGTACTATCGAGATTCAACAGAAATAAACCATTCATCACGGGTGCATGACAATAAAAGATATTATCCATATAAATCGAACAACCATTGTTTTCAGATTTAAACGAATAACCACATCGCATCAAACAAGATCCATATATAATGTTCATGCTCAGTGCAGGCACCAAATAACAATTATTTAGGTTTATAACTAATCCGATGGTCGGTGGAGAGGTAGCGTTCCGACGGCGGTCACATCAACTCTTGATCCATTGCCGACACGCATCTTGACCTCACCCCTTGCTAGTGGTTGCTTGTTCCGCAGCCCCTGATTCGAGTTACATATGTTAGCAACCGATCCGGTATCAAATACCCCGGTGCTACTGCGAGTACTAGTCAAGTACACATCAATAACATGTATATCATATATACCTTTGTTTGCCTTGCTGGCTTTCTTGTCCGCCAAAAACTTGGGGCAGTTGCGCTTCCAATGGCTAGTCCCCTTACAATAGTAGCACTTAGTATCAGACTTAGGGCCAGCTCGGGATTTCTTTTTAGGCACAGCAACAGATTTGCCACCCGTCTTTCCCTTCTATTTATCCTTCTTGTCATTCTTGAAATTGGTGGTTCTATTTACCATCAACACTTGATGTTCTTTCCTAATCTCCACTTCTGTAGTTTTAAGCATTGACAGAAGCTCGGGGAGAGTCTTCTTCATGCCCTACATGTTATAGTTCATCACGAAGCTCTTGTAGCTAGGTGGCAGAGATTGGAGAACATGATGTATGCCTAAGTCAATGGGAATCGTTATTCCCAAGGACACAAGCTTATCAGCGTACCCAGATATTTTGAGTACGTGCTCACTTACGGAGCTGTTCTCTTCCATCATGCTGCTAAAGAACTTTTCTGAAGCATTATATATCTCTACGGCAGCATGGGTATCGAAAATCATTTTCAATTCACCCATGGTATCAAAGGCATTGCCATTTTCGAAATGCTTTCGAAGTTCTGGCTCTAGCCCATACATTATGCTTCAATGAACTAAGTTGTGGTCCTCCTGACGAGTCACATAGACATTATTTTCCTTGTCAGGGGCATCAGGAGCTGGTGGGGGGCCTAGCGGTGCTTCTAGTACATATTGCTTTTGTGCAGCAGAGAGGAGAATCCTCAAATTCATAGCCCAGTTGGTGAAGTTGCTACCAATCACAGCAAGTTTCTCTTTCTCCATGAACACATTGAAATTAAAAGCAGGTGGTGCCATCTACAACAGAATTTGTAAAGTTTATTTAGACTAAGTTTATGATAGATTGAGTTCAACTAAACTCCCACTCAGAAACAACATCCCTCATGTCTTTTTGGTGATTACATGAACCAAATCCACTACACCAAGTCCGATCATCACGTGAGTCGGTGTAGCTTCAAAGGCGAGCATCTATATGGGCATCATATCAACTATATGACTCATGCTTAACCTTTCGGTCCGTGTTCCGAGGCCATGTCTGTACATGCTAGGCTCGCGAAGTAAGAACCTTAGTACTCGCGTGTGTAAAACAGTCTTACACCGGAAATATGATCGTGGATTCAAGTACACCCGATCATCACGTGATGTCTTGAAACGGCGAAACATAAATGGTGCATACTAAAGGAAGAACACATTTTTACCTTGATATTTAAATGAGGGATCATCTTATAATGCTACTAAAACTCCAAACAAGCAATATAAGATGCAAACATCATATGTGTACAGTAAAATGATATGGTTCTTGCATTTGATCACTATCATATGCATCGTGGTATGATCTTTATCATTACTTTGTGTGTAAGTCCAAGGTCTATGGAACTTACACGTTGGGTGTGTTGTAAGAATATCAACTATACATCAACTTACAACATTACCATATCATGACACAAGCCTAGCAACGATCTAAACTAGACGCCTCTAATTTATCAATTGCAAGATTTACGTGGCTTAGGGCTTTCGATAGAACCGTTCTTACCTACGAACATGGAACCACAACGATGATAACCAAATTATTAGCAACTCACTGTAAATCAGATATTGACTATAGTAGGAGCGATAGACACCCGCCAGCCACTTATGCAAAACTAGTTGCATGTCAATCGTGGAACCGGTCTCATGTGCGATGACATGTAAGGTTGGTCTGGGCCGCTTCATCCCACTATGCCACCAATATCCAAAATACATGAAAGATGCAATAACATGATCATCATCGCCCACATATAAACATATGTGTACTACCCGTGCAAAGCACCTATGCATAGATCAGGCTCTGATACCACTAAAGGGTTCGCAGCATAGAAAACAAAAAATTTCCTACGATGAGAACTATATGCCAAGATCTATCTACTAGATACAAGCAACAGGTGGATATACATCCATGGAGAACTTACCCTCGAAGACAACAAAGTTTTTTTAACGAGTAGGAACTCGTGGATGATGTAGTCGTACGCTTGCCGATCTCAAGATCGTGTGGAAGTCCTAGCGCCGCAAACCAGCAGCGCATCCGCACTCACACACACGTTCAGGCCACCGAACAACCTCTGCCTCCTCGCTCCAGTGATGCAGCGGAAGCAGCAACTCCTTCCAGACGAAATTCCACCGGGAACATGTATCTCGCTAATCCGAGACCATGGGGGAATAAATCTAGAGGGGGAGAGAGATTCTTCACAAGGAGGTGTAAGGAAGAAGGGTGAGAGGTGTGGTCTTTTATAGGAGGAGGGGGGGTACCCCCTCCATGGCCGGCGCCCCATGGAGGTGACCGTTCACCTCCCCCATTCATGTGGTGGTAACTCCCTCCACATTAAAATGCCCCTTCATATTCTCTTTTAAAGTCTCCACTTTAAATGCGTTAAATTTCTCCAAATTTAATGCTCTCTCATTTAATAAAACTCTTTTATTAAATTTATTCAGAAATTTGTTAATTACTTTAATTAACAAATATTCACATAAAACCCCTTGCAACATTTCAATATAACATGCAGAACCAATTTCTGTGATTTCACCCAAAACAGTTTCGGTGTCTATTGAAATAATTCAAGCACTTTGCAATTCATTTGTCTGAAACACATTTTATCCAAATGGTGTTGGTGTCCCTTAAGTGTGTCACCCTACGGTTCGTGAATAATGCAGACATGATCGAGACCCCTCTCAGATGAATAATCAGAAGCGGGACCTTGAGATCCATACTGACTCCTACACATTCTACGATGACTTCTATGATCGTGAGAACCTTTAATGCTAGTAAACTAAATCCCTTTGTCTCGCGATATATTACATGTCCGAGATTCGACCATCGGTATCTCCATACCTAGTTTGATCTCGTTACCGACATGTACTCTTTTCTCGTTTCCGTGATATAACATTCTAGTGATCTTATCACTTGCTTGCAAGCTAACCAATGTGATATCACCGAGAGGGCCCAGAGTATATCTATCCGTCATCAGGATGGACAAATCCCACTCTTTATCCATGAGCCTCTACATAACACTTTCGTAGCACTGAACCCACCTTTATAATCACCCTTTCATGGTGTGACGTTTGATGTTATCAAGATACTCTTCCAGTCTTAGTGATTAACATGATCTCATGGTCTAAGGACTAGGATTACTTTGTTAGATGTTATAGAAATATAAACACAATGACTTTGATCGTAATGCTATACTTTGGATGAATGTTCATCACATCATTCCACTAATGTTGTGACCTCGTTATTAACAAAATCCAATGTCCATGATCAGGAAACCTCGATCATCTTGCTAATCAACGAGCTATTTCATAAGAGAGGCATAACTAGGAACTTTCCTTTTGTTTATCAAACACACATGTATTAATGTTTCCAAATTAATACAATATAGCATGTAAAATAAACATCTATCATATACTTGGAATATGTATAATAACAACTTTATTATTGCCTCTCAGGGCATATTTCCTTCACTTATTGTGATCATGAGCTTTGTAATCAAGTAAATATACCTTGCTACTCTAGTGCTTTAATAGATCTTTGGCTCTCCCCATGTGTGTGAAAGTGACAGCGTGCACACCATGGTGGCACTTAGGCTAGAGATTACAAATACTTGTTATGAGTTATATTTGGAGTTGGATGTCCCTATGAATTTGTGGTGTTTGTTGGAACCATCTAGCGCTTAAGGTGACAGTGTGGGGTTACCTAGATGGGGAAAGCAAACTTTGTGGTGTGCTGTTATAGCCCTACCATGGATTAGAGTGACCAACCGGAGAGTAGTTCAGAGTAGTATCATAAAGAGAAGATATTTATATGAGAGTGTTCACTAGTGAAAGCATGATCCCTAGGCCTTGTTTCTAAGCATTGAAACACCATTTGCAACTAGATCTATTACATTTTTGCTTGCTTCCATCTTTATTTCAGTTTGCCTTTAGTCTCTTCCACGCCATCAAGCTATTTTCTGGCAACGTTACCACTTAGAATTATCCATACTACTTGTATTTCACTATCTCTTCGCCGAACTGGTGCACCTATACACCTGACAAGTGTATTGGGTGTGTTGGGGACACAAGAGACTTCTTGTATCTTGATGGCAGAGTTGCTTGAGAGGGATACCTTTGACCACTTCCTCCCTGAGTTCGATAAACCTTGGGTAATCCACTTAAGGGAAACTTACTGTTGTTCTACAAACCTCTGCACTTGGAGGCCCGACAACTGTCTACAAGAATAGAAGTGCGTAGACATCACTATACAGCCGGAAAAGTTGCTCCCGTCATATAGTTGGTTGTTGGGCTCTCTGCCTCCCTTGTTTTCTTCTTGTATTATTAATATTTCCCAAATAAGCGATTTATGTTGTTTTTTACTCCTTTTCTCTATAGTACAACTGCTCCAATAATTGTATCCATTGGGTCCATCATATGTCCTGATCCTGGTGAAAATAGACATAAAATGTGCGCGCGAGCACCATAAAATACCAAGATCCTACATCTACAATGCAAAATAAATATGTAGAACATGATGCAAATACTCACTCATCATCCATTTATGTACATTCAATGTACTCTACGGATAGAGGAATACATACAGTGGAGCATAATAAAATGAGAAATTGAAAGATTTCTTTGGCCTGCCTCATACCAAAGAACTTTCTTGGTCGTGCACACTAAAGGAGAACACAATCATTGGTATTTTAATAGGGATCATCTTATTAGGCTATCATCGAGTATCTAATACTAGCACACAATAAGATATACAAACAATAAACATTGAATGTAAATGCGATGTGATATGGTCCTTCACGTCATGATCTCCATCCGGCGTCACCAGATTCTGGCGCCAGGGTTTTGGCGCCGTAGGCACCAGGGTACCGATGCCTTTCCAGCATGGTAGTCTGTCAACTCCGCAACTGTCTACTACTACTTAGCAACATAAAGTATGTACTTTACCTTTGCCACAACCATATTGTTGGAGATATGCCCAAGAGGCAATAATAAAAGTGATTATTATTATATCTTTGTGTTTATGATGAATGTTTACATCCCATGCTATAATTGTATTATTAGGAAACACTAATACATGTGTGTTTTGTAAACATGTAAGAGTCCCTAGTAAGCCTCTTGTTGAACTAGCTTGTTGATTAATTGATGATCATGGTTGCATGATCATGGACATTAGGATGTGATTAATAACAAGGTTGTATCATTAGGAGAATGATGTGATGGACACACACCCATAGTAAGCGTAGCATAAAGATCAAGTCATTAAGTTCGTATTGCTATAAGCTTTCAAATACATAGTAACCTAATCCTTCGACCATGAGGTTGTGTTAATCACCATCACCGGATGGGTACTTTGATGACATCAAACACCGCTTCGTTACTGGGTGGTTATAAAGGTGTCATTGGGCATTCTGAAAGTATGTGTTGAAGCGCATGGACCGAGATTGGGATTTGTCCATCCATATGACGGATAGATATGCTCTGGGCCCTCTCGGTGGAATGTCATCTAGTTAGCTTGCAAGCATGTGACTGGGTCACAAGGGATGACATATCACGGAACGAGTAAAGAGTACTTATCAGTAACGAGGTAGAACTAGGTATGGAGATACCGACAATCAAACCTCGGATAAGTATAGTATCGCGAGACAAAGGGAATTGGTTTCGTATGTAAATGGTTCTATCGATCACAAAAGTCATCGTTGAGTATGTGGGAGCCATTATGGATCTCCAGGTCCCGCTAATGGTTATTGATAGGAGATGTGTCTCTGTCATGTCTACATATTCACGAACCGTAGGGTGACACACTTAAGGTTCGAAGTTGTTTTAAGTAGATATGGAATATGCGTTGGAGACCGAATGTTGTTCGGAGTCTCGGATTGGATCCGGGACATCACGAGGAGATCCGGAATTGTCCGGAGAATAAGATTCATATATTGGGGATCATTTTCTGAGTTAGGAAATGTTCTGGAGTGTTTGTATGAGGATTCTAGAAGGTTTCGGAATGTTCCGGAAGGTTCTGGAAGGTTTCTTGGAGTTTGCTTGAAAACCAAGGAAGGGATCAAGGAGTCCTGGTGGGTCAAGACTAGGAGTCGTGGGGGAGGAGGACTCCTCCCCCCTCCCCAATCCGCCGGCCAAGGAGGTGGGGAGTCCTACTAGGACTCCCCCTCCCAAGGCGCCCTCCCCCCTTTAAATAGAGGGGCAGGGGCGCCACCTCTAGGCCCTCCTCCATAACACCAAATCTCTGCCGCCTCTCTCCTCCTCCTTTCTTCTGCACAGGCATAGGCGAAGTCCTGCAGAATTCTCTACTCCACCACCACCACCACACCGTCGTGCTGCTGGGATTCCGTGGAGAAGATCTACTACCTCCGCTGCTCGCTGGAACGAGGAGAGGAAGGTCTGCTTCGACTCCGCACGTGTGACCGACTGCGGAAGCGCTGCCGGAACGCGGCGCCGGAAGGATCGTCCACACGATCTTGAGATCGGCAAGTGATCGACTACATCAACCACGAGATCTAATCTCGTTAACGCTTTCGGATCTACGAGGGTTAGTTCCTATCTATCTCGTTGCACATGTCTAATAGATTAGATCTTGGCTTTTATCTAGATTAGATCTGGGTTTTGTTCGTTCTTGCGGTAGAAATTTTTTGTTTTCCATGCTACGAACCCATCAGTGGTATCAGAGCCGTATATATGCGTAGATCTGTTGCACGAGTAGAACACAATGTTTTTGTGGGCGTTGATGCTTTTGTTGTCGGTGTCTTAGCGTGTACTTTGCATCTTGCGGCATGGTGGGATGAAGCGGCTCGGGCTAACATTACATGTCATCGCACATGAGACTTGCTCCACGCTTGACGTGCAACTTGCTTTGCACAAGCGGCTTTGCGGGTGTCTGTCTCTCCCGCCATAGTTAAGATTCAATTTACAATGAGCATCTGACAACACTTGTATCAACGTTGTGGTTCTTGTTCGTAGGTAAGATCGGTCTTATGCGAAAGCCCCAAACCACGTAAAAAATGCAAAGAAAATTAGAGGCGTCTAACTTGTTTTTGCAGGGGTTTTGTGATGTGATATGGCCATCATGTGATTATGATTGTATTTGATGTATGCAATGATCCTTGTTGTAATATGGCAACCGGCAGGAGCCTAATGGTTGTCTTTAATTCTGTTAAGACCTGCGTGTCTATTCATCTTGTAATAGCTTTATTCCAAGTAGTTGTAATAGTTGCTAGTGATGATGGACAACCATGAAGTGGCGCCACTGACCTTGACGCAATGCTGGTGATGATGGAGATCATGTTCGTGCTTTGGAGATGGAGATCAAAGGCACAAGAAGAAAAGGCCATATCATATCACACTAATTATGAATTGCTTGTGATGTTAATCCTTTATGCATCTTGTATTGCTTAGATCGCGACGGTCGCATTATAAGATGATCCCTCTCACTAAATATCAAGTAATAAAGTGTTCACCCTTAGTTGGGACCGTTACTAAGACTCGTCGTTTCGAAGCATCTCGTGATGATCGGATGTGATAGATTCTACGTGTGCATACAACGGGTGCAAGCCAGATTTGTACATGCGGAAACTAAGGTTATCTTGACGAGCCTAGCATGTACATACATGGTCTCGGAACACGGAATACCGAAAGGTAGAGCATGAGTCATATAAATGATATGATGAACATGAAGATTGTTCGCCGATGAAACTACATCTTCTCTCGTGAAGATCGGACTTGGTGTAGTGGACTTGGTTCGTGTAATCACTAAGACAATGTGAGGGATGTTGTTTTGAGCGGGAGTTCACCTAGTTAGTCTAAGAATTAAATTTGAACTCAATTTGTCATAAACTTAGTCTAAACTACTTGCAAATTGTTGTAGATTATGGCGACCCCCTCCATCAATTTCAATCCGTTCCTAGAGAAAGAAAAGCTTAAGAACAATGGAAGAAATTTCACAGACTGGTTCCGTGGACTGAAGATCGTCCTCAGGGCTGGTCAGTTGACCTATGTGCTCGAAGCACCGCTAGGTGACCCACCTGCAGATGATGCCACCGATGACGTAAAGAATGTTTACGCCACTCGGAAAAATCATTACTACACAGTTCAGTGTGCCATTCTATACGGTTTAGAAGCGGAGCTCCAGAAGCGTTTTGAGCACCACGACCCGTTCGAGATCATTAAGGAGCCCAGGCTAATTTTTGAGACTTGCGCGGCCATGGAAAGCTATGAGGCCTCCGAAAAGTTCTTTAACTGTAAGATGGAAGAGGGAAGCTCCGTTAGCGAGCACGTGCTCACCATGTCTGGGTACGCAAACAAGCTCCAAGAGTTGGGAATATCAATTCCTAATGAGTTGGGGATTCACCGTCTCCTCCAATCACTGCCACCAAGTTACAAGAACTTTGTGATGAACTACAACATGCGCTGCATGAACAAGACGTTGCCTGAACTGTCGTCCATGCTGAAAACTGCTGAAGTGGAGATCAAGAAGGAGCACCAAGTGTTGATGGTCAATAAGACCACCAATCTCAAGAGACAGGGCAAGCCTAAGAACAAGGGCAACTTCAAGAAGGACGGCAAGAAAGCTGCCGCACCTCCTAAGAAGCCCAAGGCTGGTCCTAAGCCTGAAACTGAGTGCTTCTACTGCAAGGGTGCTGGTCACTAGAAGCGTAACTGCCCCAAGTACCTGGCGGATCTGAAGAACGGCAACATCAAGAAGAAAGGTATATTTGATATATGTGTTATAGATGTGTATCTTACTAGTAATCGTAGTAGTGCCTGGGTATTTGATACTGGTTCGGTTGCTCATATTTGTAACTCGAAACAGGAGTTGCGGAATAAACAAAGACTGGCAAGAGACGAGGTGACGATGCACGTTGGAAATGGCTCCAAGGTTGATGTGATCGTCGTCGGCACGCTCCCTCTACTTCTACCTTCAGGATTAGTTTTAAATTTGAATAATTTTTATTTGGTGCCTGCGTTAAGCATGAACATTATATCTGGATCCTGTTTATTGCGAGACGGTTACTCTTTTAAGTCCGAGAATAAAGGTTGTTCGATTTATATGAGTAATATCTTTTATGGTAATGCACCTGAGATGAATGGTTTATTCTTACTGAATCTCGATAGTAGTGATACACATGTTCACAACATAGATGCTAAACGAATAAAATTGAATGATAATTCTACATACATGTGGTACTGTCGTCTTGGTCACATTGGAGTGAAGCGTATGAAGAAACTCCATTCTGATGGACTTCTTGAATCACTTGAAAGATGCGAAGCATGTCTAATGGGAAAAATGACTAAGACTCCATTCTCTGGAATAATGGAGCGAGCTACAGACTTATTGGAAATAATACATACCGATGTGTGCGGTCCAATGAGTGTAGCATCGCGTGGTGGATATCGTTATGTTCTCACTTTCACGGATGACTTAAGTAGATATGGGTATGTCTACTTTATGAAACATAAGTCCGAAACTTTCGAGAAGTTTAAAGAATTTCAAAGTGAAGTGGAAAATCATCGTAACAAGAAGATTAAATTTCTGCGTTCTGACCGCGGAGGTGAATATCTAAGTTATGAGTTTGGCATGCATTTAAAGAAATGTGGAATACTTTCACCGTTGACACCGCTGGGAACACCACAGCGTAATGGTGTGTCCGAATGTCGTAATCGAACTCTCTTAGATATGGTTCGGTCTATGATGTCTCTTACAGATTTACCGTTATCATTTTGGGGCTATGCATTAGAGATAGCCACATTCACTTTAAATAGGGCACCATCTAAATCCGTTGAAACGACACCGTACGAATTGTGGTTTGGTAAGAAACCTAAGTTGTCGTTCCTTAAAGTTTGGGGTTGCGAGGCATATGTAAAGAAGTTACAACCTGATAAGCTAGAACCCAAAGCGGAGAAATGCGTCTTCATAGGATACCCTAAAGAAACAATTGGGTATACCATCTATCATAGATCCGAAGGCAAAGTTTTTGTTGCCAAGAATGGATCCTTTCTTGAGAAGGAATTTCTCTCGAAGGAGGTGACTGGAAGGAAAGTAGAACTCGATGAGGTTATTGAACCTTCTCTCGGATTTGAGAGTAGCGCAGCACCGGGAGATGTTTTTGTGCCGCCTGCACCAATTGGAGAGGAAGCTAATGATAATGATCATGAAACTTCAAATGAAGTTACCGCTGAACCTCGCAGGTAAACAAGGGTTCGTACCACTCCTGATTGGTATGACACTGCCTTGAACGTCATGTTGGTGGACAACGATGATGACCCTGCGACGTATGAAGAAGCTATGGTGAGCCCAGATTCCGACAAATGGCTAGAATCCATGAAATCCGAAATGGGATCCATGTACGAAAACCAAGTGTGGACTTTGGTGGACTTACGGGATGGCCGTAAGGCTGTCGAGAACAAATGGATTTTCAAGAGAAAAACAGATGTTGATGGTAATGTTATCGTCTATAAAGCTCGACTTGTCGCGAAAGGGTTCCGACAAATTCAAGGAGTTGACTATGATGAGACATTCTCACCAGTAGCGAAGCTAAAGTCTGTGAGGATTTTGTTAGCAATTTCTGCATATTTCGATTATGAGATTTGGCAGATGGATGTCAAAACGGCGTTCCTTAATGGTGACATTGAGGAAGAGTTGTATATGGTACAACCCAAGGGTTTTGTCGATCCTAAAGATGCTGACAAGGTATGCAAACTTCAGCGCTCCATTTATGGACTGAAGCAAGCATCCCGGAGTTGGAATCAACGTTTTGATAAAGTAATCAAAAACTTTGGATTTATACAAACTTATGGAGAAGCTTGTATTTACAAGAAAGTGAGTGGGAGCTCTGTAGCATTCCTAGTACTATATGTAGATGACATATTGTTGATTGGGAATGATATAGAACTTCTTAGTAGCGTCAAAACCTATTTGAATAATAGTTTTTCAATGAAGGATCTTGGCGAAGCGGCATATATTCTAGGCATCAAGATTTATAGAGATAGATCAAGACGCCTAATAGCGCTTTCACAAAGTACATACTTAGACAAAGTTCTAAAGAAGTTTAGAATGGAAAATAGCAAGAAAGGGTTCGTGCCCATGCTGTCAGGTAAGGCCTTGAGTAAGACTCAAAGTCCAGCCACGGCAGAAGATAGAGAAAAGATGAATAATATTCCCTATGCCTCTGCCATAGGTTCTATCATGTATGCCATGTTGTGTACAAGACCGGATATAGCACATGCTGTTAGTTTGGCTAGCAGATATCAAAGTGATCCTGGAATGGAACACTGGACAGCGGTCAAGAATATCCTAAAGTACCTGAATAGGACTAAGGATATGGTTCTTTCTTATGGAGGTGATAAACAGCTTGTTGTAAATGGTTACAACGATGCTAGTTGGAACACCGATCCGGATGACTCAAAGTCACAATCGGGATACGTATTTATTTTGAATGGTGCTGCAGTGAGCTGGAGGAGTGCAAAGCAAAGCGTTGTGGTGAAATCTTCAACTGAATCGGAATACATAGCTGCTTCGGAGGCTGCACAAGAAGCCGTATGGATGAAGGAATTCATTACTGAACTTGGCATGGTTCCCAGTGCGTTGGACCCGATGGCCATCTACTGTGACAACACAGGTGCCATAGCTAATGCACAGGAGCCAAGGTCACATAGCAAGCTGAAGCACATCAAGCTACGTTTCCACGCTATTCGTGAGTATGTCCGAGATGGTGACATAAAGATTTGCAAAGTACACACTGATCTGAATGTGGCAGATCCATTGACTAAACCTCTCCATAGGGCAAAGCATGACCAACACCAGAACGCCATGGGTGTTAGGTATATTACCATGTAATCTAGATTATTGCCTCTAGTGCAAGTGGGAGACTGTTGAAGATATGCCCAAGAGGCAATAATAAAAGTGATTATTATTATATCTTTGTGTTTATGATGAATGTTTACATCCCATGCTATAATTGTATTATTAGGAAACACTAATACATGTGTGTTTTGTAAACATGTAAGAGTCCCTAGTAAGCCTCTTGTTGAACTAGCTTGTTCATTAATTGATGATCATGGTTTCCTGATCATGGACATTAGGATGTGATTAATAACAAGGTTGTATCATTAGGAGAATGATGTGATGGACACACACCCATAGTAAGCGTAGCATAAAGATCAAGTCATTAAGTTCGTATTTCTATAAGCTTTCAAATACATAGTAACCTAATCCTTCGACCATGAGGTTGTGTTAATCACCATCACCGGATGGGTACTTTGATGACATCAAACACCGCTTCGTAACTGGGTGGTTATAAAGGTGTCATTGGGCATTCTGAAAGTATGTGTTGAAGCGCATGGACCGAGATTGGGATTTGTCCATCCATATGACGGATAGATATGCTCTGGGCCCTCTCGGTGGAATGTCATCTAGTTAGCTTGCAAGCATGTGACTGGGTCACAAGGGATGACATATCACGGAACGAGTAAAGAGTACTTATCAGTAACGAGGTAGAACTAGGTATGGAGATACCGACAATCAAACCTCGGATAAGTATAGTATCGCGAGACAAAGGGAATTGGTTTCGTATGTAAATGGTTCTATCGATCACAAAAGTCATCGTTGAGTATGTGGGAGCCATTATGGATCT
Source organism: Avena eriantha (assembly GCA_910589775.1). Taxonomy (NCBI): domain Eukaryota; kingdom Viridiplantae; phylum Streptophyta; class Magnoliopsida; order Poales; family Poaceae; genus Avena; species Avena eriantha. The sequence goes on along the minus strand of OU342743.1, from coordinate 58,399,415 downwards.
CCAGGTCCCGCTAATGGTTATTGATAGGAGATGTGTCTCTGTCATGTCTACATATTCACGAACCGTAGGGTGACACACTTAAGGTTCGAAGTTGTTTTAAGTAGATATGGAATATGCGTTGGAGACCGAATGTTGTTCGGAGTCTCGGATTGGATCCGGGACATCACGAGGAGATCCAGAATTGTCCGGAGAATAAGATTCATATATTGGGGATCATTTTCTGAGTTAGGAAATGTTCCGGAGTGTTTGTATGAGGATTCTAGAAGGTTTCGGAATGTTCCGGAAGGTTCTGGAAGGTTTCTTGGAGTTTGCTTGAAAACTAAGGAAGGGATCAAGGAGTCCTGGTGGGTCAAGACTAGGAGTCGTGGGGGAGGAGGACTCCTCCCCCCTCCCCAATCAGCCGGCCAAGGAGGTGGGGAGTCCTACTAGGACTCCCCCTCCCAAGGCGCCCTCCCCCCTTTAAATAGAGGGGCAGGGGCGCCACCTCTAGGCCCTCCTCCATAACACCAAATCTCTGCCGCCTCTCTCCTCCTCCTTTCTTCTGCACAGGCATAGGCGAAGCCCTGCAGAATTCTCTACTCCACCACCACCACCACGCCGTCGTGCTGCTGGGATTCCGTGGAGAAGATCTACTACATCCGCTGCTCGCTAGAACGAGGAGAGGAAGGTCTGCTTCGACTCCGCACGTGTGACCGACTGCGGAAGCGCTGCCGGAACGCGGCGCCGGAAGGATCGTCCACACGATCTTGAGATCGGCAAGTGATCGACTACATCAACCACGAGATCTAATCTCGTTAACGCTTTCGGATCTACGAGGGTTAGTTCCTATCTATCTTGTTGCACATGTCTAATATATTAGATCTTGGCTTTTATCTAGATTAGATCTGGGTTTTGTTCGTTCTTGCGATAGAATTTTTTGTTTTCCATGTTATGAACCCATCACATATCACATCATAACGCCCCCTACAAAACAAAGTTAGACACCTATACTTTATCTTTGCATGTTTTACGTGGTTGAATGGGCTTTCGCACAAGAACCGTTCTTACCTACGAACTTTGACCACAATGCTGATCAAGTAATTGTCTATACTACACCCCATTCGGGGCTCTCCGTTGCAAATGGTATACCAACTAATGCGAGAGAGAAAGACACCCCCCAAAGCCACTTTATACGGTACAAGCTGTATGTCAAGCATGGACCAGTCTCGCGAATGAACACGTAAAGTTGGTATACACAAGTACATGTGGGAGGGTAACAACTAAAAGATCAACACCCACACGCTACATCTCGTGTGTTCAACCCGTACTAGCAATACTACGCATAGATCTACCTCTGATACCACTGCAGGGGTTTGCGTATGAAAACAATAAAATTTTACCCTACGCCCCTGAACCCTTTTTGTTGCTAGGACCTATCTATTAGTAATGCAGTAACGGGAGAGGATTTTTGTGAACTTACACTTGAAGACCGAAAAGCATTGTCAACGCTCAGGAGAGCGTGGTTGATGTAGATGAGCCAAAGCCGACCTCAAGGTCTTATTGAAGTCCTTGCGCTCCTGCGGCTCCAACAACTTGTAGTGACTCAAGTGTGACACCTCGTGGGGAGTTACATGCATCCGGTGCCTGGTGATGACTCCCGCTTCCCCGATCCAGTAGCAGTTGTGGAAGTAGAGCTCCTGGATCCGAATCCCACAGCACGACGGTGCTCCGTGGTGAAGATGTCTCTCGATCGTGTAGTCCGAACATGGGACCACGGTCACGAGAGAGAGAGAGAGAGAGAGAGAGAGAGAGAGAGAGAGAGAGAGATATCAATTGGAGGTCTCCCCAAAAGTGAGGAAACCTTTATTGAATATTGTGTGTATTTTCTGGTCAAAATACCCACTAGATATAGGAGGAGGGGGAGGTACTACCTCCCTCAAAGTCCCGGGGTGGGACTAAAGGAGGAGGATGTGGGGGGAGGCATCGCCGGCCAGCCCCCACCTTAGGCCCCACGTGGGGCAGGCCCACTAGGGCCGCCAGCCACTCCCCTTGGCCCCTGCTAGGGGTTCGGCCCCTCTTGGGCCCTTTCCCCTCCGGGATTTGGCCATTTAGCCTTTTGACCTTTTAATTGATTTTATCTTTTATTAAATAATTATGAATAAATGATTCAATCAATATTTAACATTCATTCACATATTATTCAATCTTCGTGACTATGGAACACCTTCCACCATCTCTCCGGACATCCTCCAGACTTACCAAAACCCTTCCGGTTTTCTCTCTTTCTATTCTTCGGTGATTCTACCGATCCTATAAACACTCTATAAGAATCATCAAGCCCTTAAGTGTGATACCCCATGGTTCAGGAACACTCTAGACATGGTTGGGACACTCCCGGACCAATGATCAACAAAAGGACCTGGATGGCCATGTGACCCATGTGCATTTCATGAATATCTTTCGTTGTTTACACAGGGACTGTCGTGTCTTATTCCTTTTGTATCTGGATACTTGCATTGCCTGAGATCTGATCACTAACATCATCATGTCAGGTTCAATCTTGTTACCGAACAATGCTACTTGACTCATTCCGACAAGTGATATCCCTGTGATCAAATAACACGTTGCACAACTATTGGATATAACTTCTCTGAGTGAGCCCTCGAGTATCTTTCCGTCTCGCGGATGGAAAAATCCTGCTCTTGACATATATTTCCTCTACTGTTCCTCCGAATACCTAAACACACCCTTATGATCACTATACCAAGTGACATTTGATGCCATCTAAGCACTCCTGGGAGACAGTGATTGATATAGCCTCACGGTCTAAGGAATAGTCTACTAGGTCTATTCTAATCATCCTAACTTGAACTTCGTGACATGATCAGGTCACGATGTTTAGGTTGGGTTTTAGTTCATCATCTCATTCTCAGAATGAGGTGACTCCATTTCCATCTGGCATAAATGCCACATGATCAGGAAACCTTGCTCATCTGTTGACCAATGAACCAGTGACTAGAGTTTTCACCGGGAAGCTCTAGTTTTCTTTATATATCACACTTGTATTGACGTTTCCTTTCAATAAAGTTATAGCATGATATAAAACTTAATCATAAACTATACGAAATATGATAATAATCCTTATTACTCCCTCCATTCCATTCTATAGTGCATATTGTTTCTAGCACGGAAATTAAGAAACACATATGGAGAAAATATTACAAGAGTTTTGGGTGGAATTTGTTTTGGCTAATTGACGTGATACAATAGAGGAGTTTGAATTAGATACAAAGAAAAAATAAATCTCCAAAAAATTTGTCTAGACAAGTCGTGTAACATAATATACCTTATATTTTGGAATTATTCTCAAATAACTATAGGCACTATAGAAAGGAGCGGAGGGAGTGTTATTTGTCTCTAGGGCATATTTCCAACAGTCTCCCACTTGCACTAGAGTACAAATAAACTAGCTGCATTTGTTCTTAATCATTGACACCATATATTCCGGTACCTTAAACATGCTTGCTCATGGAAGAGGTTAAGTCTTGGGCCTGAACTTTACAGTCCCAAATCCTTTGCAACTTACTAACGTCACCTAGATTGACACTAATACTTTATCATCACATGATAACATCTTTGTGTAGGCATCGTCATCATGGCAGCATAAAAAGGTCTGATTCCAGGAGCCTACAATGACTTTAGAACAACCTCGAGGGCTTATTGATGGGCACTGTGCCCTAGGACACATCATTCTACGTTAACAGCGAACTAGCCCCGCCATAACATTATACATCACTTTATATGGTACCCTTATCTTTTATTATAAATGTAATTATCGAAACACTAGTGCATCCCATGCAACTTTTGATGTTTTGTTCACCTTGCTTCCTACTTGAATTTAGTCGGTATTATCGATAGGAGTTTCCAACATATTCCCTTAAAACATAACCCTTAATGCTTAAGATATGTCATCCTTCATGGATTTGGTATTATGTCTACAGTTCTCTATTTAGACATTGTGTACTAACTTAGCTCAACATTCTGTGATTCACACTTAATCACTTTTCAAATGTTCCTTCTTGGATCATATATTATGTTAAGTTATCATCATGGTTTTCTAAGATAGAACCTATGTCTCAAAAGAGTGGATGATGATCATCCTTTTCTTTGTTTCAACCATTGATGTTAAACTTAATGCTATTCCTAATTTGAGTTATCAAGGACCAGTTCCTTAATTAACTTCTATTCTGAAACCCTTGTCAGAATCTCTTCAGGAATACTACATAATATCGCGATATTCTGATTATCAGCTTCTAATTTCTATAAATCTTTATTTATCGGTACTTGCGCTTTCATTCTTAATGTGTCGTATACAGACTTAAGAATCACTCCTTTAAGATCCCTGATACATTGCAAATGTATCTATAATTTTTGATGTTCCATGCTTGGTTTTATCTACTTTTTTATGTTTTGTCCAAACTTTGGAGTACTTTTCATATGATTTCTTGGACTAAACTATTAACAAGAGCCATAGTGCCAGTTGCCTGTTTTCTGTTGTTTTTGGTTCCAGAAAGTCAAAAAATGAATATTCTCGGAATTGGACGGGACAAAAGCCAATATGCCTATTTTTCCCGGAGACTCACGGAGCCAGAATATGAGACAGGGAGGGGCCACAGGGTGGCCACACCATGTGGTGGTGCGAGATAGCCCTAGCCGCGCCACCAGGTGGTGTGGGCCCCCTAGCCGCCCACCGACCTTGCCTCTTCACCTATAAGAAGCCTCCTGATGCATAAACCCTAGATCGTTAATCAGAAATCCATGAAAAGTTCCGCTGCACTGCCACCACCGAAGGGGAGATTTGGGGGACATAAAGTCTTTGTTTCGGCACCCTGCCGGGATGGGGAAGTACCCCCGGAGCCATCTCCATCGATCTCGACCACCATCTCCATCACCATTGCTGATTCCCATGATGAGGAGGGAGTAGTTCTCTCTCGAGGTTAAGGGTTCTACCGGTAGCTATGTGTTCATCTCTATCTCTATGCATGATCATATTGTGATCATGAGCTTGTAATCTATAGATCTACCTTGCTACTCAAGTGCTTTAATAGATCTCTGCTCTCCCCATGTGTGTGAAAGTGACAGCGTGCACACCATGGTGGCACTTAGGCTAGAGATTACAAATACTTTTTATGAGTTATATTTGGAGTTGGATGTCTTTATGAAATTGTGGTGTTTGTTGGAACCATCTAGTACTCAAGGTGACAGTGTGGGGTTTTCTAGATGGGGAAGGCTTACTTTGAGGTGTGTTGTTATAGCCCTACCATCGATTAGGGTGTCCAACCGGAGAGTAGTTAAGAGTAGTACCATAAAGAGAAGATATTTATATGAGCGTGTTCAGCAGTGAAAGTATGATCACTAGGCCTTGTTTCTAAGCATTGATACACCATTTTCAATTAGATCTGTTACATGTTTGCTTGCTTCCTTCTTTATTTCAGTTTGCCTTTAGTCTCAACCACACGCCAGCAAGCTATTTTCTATCACCGTTACCCCTTATAATTATCTATACCACTTGTATTTCACTATCTCTTCGCCAAACTAGTGCACCTATACACCTGACAAGTGTATTGGGTGTGTTGGGGACACAAGAGACTTCTTGTATCTTGATTGTAGGATTGTTTGAGAGCGGATACCTTTGACCACTTCCTCCCTGAGTTCGATAAACCTTGGGTGATCCACTTAAGGGAAAACTTGCTGCTGTTCTACAAACCTCTGCACTTGGAGGCCCAACAACTGTCTACAAGAATAGAAGTGTGTAGATGTCAAGCTATTTTCTGGCGCTGTTGCTGGGGAGGTAAGGTAAAAGGTACTCACATCCTCTAGTGTGAGTGCTCGAAGTTATTTCCTTTACATTCTGCAATTTTGTCTTTTTGTTTCTTGTTTTCACTAGTTTGGCTTAATGGAAAACAACAACAAAATTAGAGAGCTTTATAGTATTTATCTTGAGTTAGGACATGAAGTGTTTGAAGAGAAAATTAAAAAACCTATGGAACTTTATTTGCATGCTAATAGAAATGTTGTTAGTATGAATTCTTTGCACACCATTATTGCTAATGCTATGGAAAATTCTAAGCTCGGGGAAGCTAGTTTTTATGAAAATGATCTTTTTAGTTCCCCAGCTTTGGAAGATAGCTATTCTATTGCTTATGATGATACTATGCCGCCAATATATGATGATTACAATGATGAGTATGATATTTTCAGTCCACCTACTATTGAGGAGAAAATTAATTATGATTACAATATGCCTCCTATATTTGATAATTATGTTGATGAGAATAATAATGAAAGCTATTTTGTTGAATTTGCTCCCACCATAATTAATAAGAATGACTATTCTTATAGGGAGAGTAATAATTGTTTTATGCATGTGGCTCATGATAAGAATGTTTCATGTGATAGTTATTTTGTTAATTTTATTCATGATGCTACTGAAAGTTATTATGAGAGAGGGAAACATGGTTTTATGTGTCTCAACAATATTAAGTTTCCACTCTATGTTGAAAATTTTGAAGTTGCACTTGTTTTGCTTTCCTATGCTTGTTGCTTTGTGCTTTCATGACTTGTTTCTTTACAAGATTCCTATGCATAGGAAGTGGGTTAGACTTAAATGTGCTTTGAATTTGCTTCTTGATGCTCCGTTTTACTTCAATTCATATTTCTTATGTGAGCATCTTCTTAAACTATCATGCCTAACTTAAAGGCCCTAAAGAAAAGTACTTATTGGGAGATAACCCAAAAGTTTTAGTTGAGTCTTGGAAGTATTACTTCAGTAATAACCGCTCCTTATCCTTTTTATTTGCTTTCTGTGCCAAGAGTAACCTCTAATGAGAGAGAAGTAATGATTGGGAAAGTTGTTGTCCCGAAACAGATTTCTGTGCTTCACCGTAAAAATTCATGTAAACTCTCTGTACGTCCTTTTAAGGCGTGAAATTTTGTGCTTCTTCCCCAAGTTGTTATCTAACTTTCTTTAGTTCAACACTTTCTTTATTTGAGCAATAGAAGGTCTTCGAAAAAATTCGTCTTTACCTGCTGGTATGTTTTGACAGATTTCTGCCATTTTCTGCATTTGCTTCTTGTTGGTTCCTTTTTGAGTTATTTTGGGGAATTGAGCTTTTTGGGGGAAGTGCTACAGTAGCTTGTGTTTTAATGGAAGTTTAATTGGTGTTAGAACTGAACCTTAAGACTTATTATCTTGAGTGCACTAATGTTGCTAATAAAGATTGTGTGAAGTTTTGTATGAAGGAAAAATTTCAGGTGTATGGAAAGAATGAGTAATGAGATGAAGGATGGACTAAAGCTCAAGCTTGGGGATGCCACGCGTGTCACCCCAAGAAATATCCAAGAAGTACAAGCGTCAAAGCTTGGGGATGCCCAAGGCATCCCCCTCTTCATCAATAAAAATCCCAGGATTCTTCCAAACACTTCATTTTTATAGTTTCATGCACAGTTATGTTGTTCTTGGAGCGTCTTCTTTTTCGTTTTTGTTTTGGTTTTTTTGTTTGCTTTGTTTGCTTAGTTTTATGAATAAATTAGTTGGACCCCCTCTTTCATACATTGGTTTTCAAATAGTTTGGTTTGGTTTGGAAAAGAGTAGGAAAAGTTCATGCTTAAGTGGTAAAGAGAGCTTGTTTTTGACTGTGGCCTATGCTTTGTCATGCTATGCTTGATATTGTTTTGGCTTTATGCTTAGTATTATTTGCTGTAGCATGACTTGTTATAAACAATTAAGATGCTTAATGTGCCTTGGAAGAATTATGCGTTGTTTTAGCATATTAAAGCATAGTATTGTGGTATTCTCCTTTGATGCTTTATTTGGGTTGACTTGGCACGTGCTCACACCATATTATGACCATGCAAAGTCACCATAGCCTTGATGATCCTTTAGTTTTCGACTTGTAATATCACTTTATGCTTTAATCAATGATGTTTTGTCTCTCTTCATGATTATGGCCATTATTGCTCTCTTAGTTTGTCGCTCCTAGTCTTTTGCTAGCCTCCACAACCAAGTATGAGTTCCACTCATGCATCCAATTCCTTAAACCAAGTTATTCCAAAGAGTCCACCATACCTACCTACTAGCTTATGCTATTCCAAGTATATTAATGTTTTTATCTACCTTCCAAATTAAACTTGTTATGAGAAAACTAGTGATTAAAGCTCTCACGAACTTGATGGAACACTTTACTCTTTTGCATTTAATAAACTTGAACCATTGGGTCCTTCTTTGTTGCGTATATACTTGCGATTTATAAGTTGAAGTTAGCAGAACCATGTATCGTGGGGAACGCTTTCAACATTTCACTTGTACTTTGTACCCCGTTGATATCATGTTCTTTTGCTTATGGATCTCGGCGGTGTGAAATAAAATTGGAACTTGTAAGATCATGGAGTTTGTATGTGTGTTTTGGAAACGCCTGGGCCGCTAGCCTAAGCCATGCCTAATCATGGTGGAAACTTGCAGCATCACCATAATGAGCACTCTATGAAGCATCCTCAATAAAAACCTATGCAAATAGCAAATAAAAAGATCGCTGAGATGCTCATTGTCTGCTTGCCCTGTCATTTTGATTATGGGATAGCTCCTGTATCTTGTGCAAGGGGTACCCCATTGGTGGTTCTTTATGATACATATGTACTTACAATGACAAGAGCTTACTCGTGACTAAAGTTGAGTAGCATGAGGTTCGGTCTTCGTAAGTAAGGGGCATGAGATTTCAGCTTATAACTTGTCAAGCATATCCTCTTAGTTGTGTCACTTTAACCTTAATCACTTCAAGATGCTTATGATAGGGGCAATGAGACCTGAAAGCTATAAGTACCATAATTTTTGGAAGCTCTTTATGGGACTTGAATCCCTACTTCCTTCTATGAAGGCCTTTCTTCCACCATATATATTGAGTCTCCACCTTCTATCTTTATGCACCTACTTTGAGAGTATAGTGACCATTCTTAGTTCTATGTGCATTGTCCCAAGACTTGTTGATTGATGCATAGCTTTGATATTGCTTGTTTGAAACTATTTGTATCTAGTCACTCTTATGAACTTTGAAGGTGTCCCATGCATTTATGTTTTGCTACTCTATGAGGGACAAGCTGAATGCCACTATGCTATGTTTTCTTTATGTGAAACAAACAAACGTCTTGCAAAGTATTGTTATTCATGAATCTTTTGTTTGTGCCTTTTCATGTTGCAACATAGTTGCTATGTCTTATTGTTAGAACTTTGTCTTTCATGCTATGTTAATGTTTATGATCCCAGCTATCAATGTTTTACAAATACTTTGATCAAAGTTTATGATGGTGCATGTCACCTCAAAAATTATTCTTTGTTTTTATCACTTACCTACTCGAGGACGAGCAGGAGTTAAGCTTGGGGATGTTGATACATTGCAAATGTATCTATAATTTTTGATGTCCCATGCTTGGTTTTATCTACTTTTTTATGTTTTGTCCACACTTTGGAGTACTTTTCATATGATTTCTTGGACTAACCTATTAACAAGAGCCATAGTGCCAGTTGCCTGTTTTCTGCTGTTTTTGGGTCCAGAAAGTCAAAAAATGAATATTCTCGGAATTGGACGGGACAAAAGCCAATATGCCTATTTTTCCCAGAGACTCATGGAGCCAGAATACGAGATGGAGAGGGGTCACAGGGTGGCCACACCATGTGGTGGCACGGGCTAGCCCTGGCCGCGCCACCAGGTGGTGTCGGCCCCTGGCGGCCCACCGATCTTGCCTCTTCGCCTATAAGAAGCCTCCCGATGCATAAACCCTAGATCGTCAATTAGAAATCCACGAAAAGTTCTGCTGCACCGCCGCCACCGAAGGGGAGATTCGGGGGACAAAAAGTCTCTGTTTTGGCACCCTGCCGGGACGGGGAAGTGCCCCCGGAGCCATCTCCATCGATCTCCACCCCCATCTCCATCACCATTGCTGATTCCCATGATGAGGAGGGAGTAGTTCTCTCTCGAGGCTAAGGGTTCTACCGATAGCTATGTGTTCATCTCTCTCTCTATGCATGATCATATTGTGATCATGAGCTTGTAATTTGTAGATCTACCTTGCTACTCAAGTGCTTTAATAGATCTCTGCTCTCCCCATGTGTGTGAAAGTAACAACGTGCACACCATGGTGGCACTTAGGCTAGAGATTACAAATACTTTTTATGAGTTATATTTGGAGTTGGATGTCTTTATGAAATTGTGGTGTTTGTTGGAACCATCTAGTGCTCAAGGACATAGTGTGGGGTTTTCTAGATGGGGAAGGCTTACTTTGAGGTGTGCTGTTATAGCCCTACCATCGATTAGGGTGTCCAACCAGAGAGTAGTTAAGAGTAGTATCATAAAGAGAAGATATTTATATGAGAGTGTTCAGTAGTGAAAGTATGATCCCTAGGCCTTGTTTCTAAGCATTGATACACCGTTTTCAATTAGATCTGTTACATGTTTGCTTGCTTCCTTCTTTATTTCAGTTTTCCTTTAGTCTCAACCACACGCCTGCAAGCTATTTTCTATCACCGTTACCACTTATAATTATCTATACCACTTGTATTTCGCTATCTTTTCGCCGAACTAGTGCACCTATACACCAAACAAGTGTATTGGGTGTGTTGGGGACACAAGAGACTTCTTGTATCTTGATTGCAGGATTGTTTGAGAGGGGATACCTTTGAACACTTCCTCCCTGAGTTCGATAAATCTTGGGTGATACACTTAATGGAAAACTTGCTGCTGTTCTACAAACCTCTGCACTTGGAGGCCCAACAACTGTCTACAAGAATAGAAGTGCGTAGACATCAATCCCACTCAAAATATGTTCCCAACATATTTAAGTATGAATCATTACTCCTACTCAAAATATGTTCCTACATATTTGAATCTAAGACTTATTTTGCTCCAACTCAAAAATATGTCATTCACATATTGTTTTAGGAAGACTTTAATAGATCCCACTCAATTTTATGCAAATTTCATATCCACTAACTATTTTTGGACAACTTCAAAATCCTTTGATCAATTATCAAACTTGAGAGTTTTATTATGAGACACTAGTACCTTACTAGTTTTAAATCCACTAGACTTTTAGCACACTTGAATCAAATTCATTTGAATTTTTCCAATATTATTCATGAAAAATTGTGCCTTTTTCATTCACCTTTTTCCTTCATGAATTTGCGGTTGTTTGGAAAAGTCAAATAACCTTTTACTTGTTAAGATTCAGCAATGAATTGCTTTCTAATCTTAAGTGAATTTTGTCTCTAGGACTTCTCATAATTTTAGTTTACTATTATTTCCTTATTAGTTTGTAGGTATGTCATATTCCAGTAACATGAAAAATGATTCTCAAATGTGTCCACACAAGATGTCGAGTACATTTTGAATCCTACTTTGTGTAGTGAAAACACTAGTGGGGAAAACACAATGATCATTATCATTCATTCTTTCCTTTATGAAGAGAATCGTTCAGGAACGCTTTCTGTTGCGCTTCTCAACACTTTGATGAAGTGTTTTGAATCCTCATCGTGTTTTTGACTATCTTCCATAAGGTTCATATTCGAGAAATACCACTAAATATGAAATTTGTCGAGAATGCACAAAAATCCAAGCAATACCAGTTTTGCTTCCTTTTTGGATCTAGCCATGGCTATCCTATTCATAATTTTCAATGAATACTCTACAAGGACTTATTCACTATTGTTTTGGTTATATCGAATAACCCTAAAACTTTTACGACGATCCATACAATATATGGCGCCGATCTAACGAATCTTTATGGTTCACTATATATTCTAATTGAGTGCTAACTATTTCTAACTAATGGTCTTTACATCTACACTACAATGAATTATTTGGCGCCATCTATTCACCCACTTGATATCTAATAACATATTGTGATGCTTTGCATTTTGACATTTCAAACGCATTGCATTCCACAATTTCTTTATGCCAATCTTGTAAAGTTGAATTTCATTACTATTGATCAAATCGTAGTAATTTAGATTCTCATTTATATGTAATACCCTTGGTTGATGAAACACTTTGATCATATCAAATAGTTTCATATTCATGTTTTCTTTAGTAAACTCCTTTACAAAATTTAATCAATCATATAATAATAGTCACCATTTTGTTAAACTACAATACATCAAATATGTATTCTCTTTTAACAATTCATCAAACACTTTGTAATCATGTAATATGCGGTGTTTAAGTTATTTTGCCGAACTTAGCCATGATTCATATGTGACTAAAACACAAGTGTCTTTCACATATTATCAATATAATTTTGAATTTAAACAATGATTTCATTCATTAATGAATATATCATTAAGTTGGGTAAGTTCAAGGCATTTCAATATTTTTCAAATGTTCATGCATTATCAATTATTTTAAAAACAAGGACAATTCACATATAATCGAATAAGATATGAACACGAATAGAAATCATTCATAAAAGTAGAACAACTATTTGTTACAAACTTATATGAATTACCGTCTCACGGAGTGTGAGACACACTAAAGAGGTTCACAATCTTTTGATTACAATAACTATCCAAAACCATAAATTAAATGATAAATGTTTAGGGAGAGTGCCGTTGGCCATCATCATCATGCTCGCCATCCACACGCAACGTCACCTCCTCTCCGGCAAGAAACTCTCATGCAGAAGGACCTGTTTTCAGTAAAATAGAACAAGTATCAAATATACTTAACACTGTAATATGTGTTTGCAAGATTTATAACATTTATAAAATTGTATATCAAATATATACCTTTGTCATCGATGACCTCTGCGATAATGGGTTCAACCATCACATCCCTGAAATGTGATATGAACTCGTGGAAATCCTATGTTTTCGTGTCGCCTCTCATAATGCAAATTCTGGCATGTGCTTGGTAGCTAGGTGGTAGCGATCACAGCAACACGCATATTGCAAAAGAGCTTGTGAACCCGTTGTCCTGGAAGTATGCAAGACTCATGTATCCATCATATATGCGTATCAAGTGATCGTCAAGTGAGGATTTCTCCTCCATCTTTATGGAGAGGAAATCTCCCACGAGCTCATGCTCCCATATGCGCACTTGTTCCACGAAATGTGATCTAAGTTGTGCCATAACTGTTCGGGGATTAAGGCTTCCCACAATCGGCCACATCTCATCATCCATTCCGAAGCGCATCATCACTGATATGAATGTGGCCATCACACGACGACAGCAGCACTGATCCCGCTGCTCATGGGTCTCATGAAAATAGGGCTACTCCAAATACATCTCACAGATCATGTAGTCGGCCACGTTGTTCTTGCTAAGGAGATCATGGAGACGCATAACCCATATAGGAAAGTTGGATCCATCTAACTTGAGCTTCTCTCCATCTAACCAATCGTAAACAGGGAATGTAGCATCGGGGAGAACCATTTTCTACATTTATAATTGCAAAAAGGAATTTAGACTAAGTTTATAATTAAATGAGTTAATTAATAACTACAATAAAAACACCTATCCCCTAAAGGGTTCTAGTGATTACACGACCCCTTTTCCCCACATCTCTCCCGATCGTCACGACCATCAATGTGGGTGGTAGGGTGGACGCCTAAACGCCGGTCACATCATTCACGCGACTCCTACTCGATGTTTCGACCATCTGTGTTTCGAGGCCATGTCTACACATGCTAGGCTCGCCAACTCAACCTTAGTGTATTCGTTGTGCAACATGGCTTATACCCACTATATGCGAACATAGATATGTCTGACACCCGATCGTTAGCTTGCCCCACCCATGAGTAAATATTTCATAGTAGCCTCATTAGACCGTAAATCTCTCTTGGTATATCCATACAATAGGTAGGAACATAAACTGAAACATTCTGGAGCTACAAAGATAGTTATTAAATCGTTAGCACCACACAAAAACATTCCCCTAGAGTAGCTATTAATACAAATAACATAAAGTTTGTTATAACCATGGATGTACATTCAATGTACTCTACGGATAGAGGAATACATAAAGTGGAGCATAATAAAATGAGAAATTGAAAGATTTTGTTGGCCTGCCTCATACCGAAGAACTTTCTTGGTGGTGCACACTAAGGGAGAACACAAACATTGGTATTTTAATAGGGATCATCTTATTAGGCTATCGTCGAGTATCTAATACTAGCACACAATAAGATATACAAATAATAAACATTGAATGTAAATGCAATATGATATGGTCCTTCATGTCATGATCTCCATCCGGCGTCACCAGATTCCGGCGCTAGGGTTCCGGCGTCGTAGGCACCAGGGTACCGGTGCCTTTCCGGCATGGTAGTCCGTCAACTCCGTGACCGTCTACTACTACTACTTAGGAACATAAAGTATGTAGTTTACCTTTGCAAGACGTGGCATCTCATTTGGAGGCTTCGCTCAGTAGTAGGGCCGCCGGCCACTCCCCTTGGCCCCTCCTAGGGCCACCGGCCACTCCCCTTGGGCCCTCCTAGGGGTTCAGCCCCTCTTGGGCCCTTTCCCCTCCGGGATTTGGCCCATTTAGCCTTTTGACCTTTTTTAATTGATTTTCTCTTTTATTAAATAATTATGAATAAATGATTAAATCAATATTTAACATTCATTCATATATTATTCAATCTCCATGACTATGGAACACCTTCCACCTTCACTCCCGACATCCTCCGGACTTACCGAAACCCTTCTGGTTTTCTCTCTTTCTATTCTTCGGTGATTATACCGATCCTATAAACACTCTATAAGAATCATCAAGCCCTTAAGTGTGATACCCCATGGTTCGGGAACGCTCCATACATGGTCGGGACACTCCCAGACCAATCATCAACTGACATATATTGCCTCTACTGTTCCTCCAAATACCTGAACACACCTTTATGATCACTGTATTACCAAGTGATGTTTGATGCTATCTAAGCACTCTTGGGACACATTGATTGATATAGCCTCACGGTCTAAGGAATAGTCTACTAGGTCTATTCTAATTATCGTAACTTGAACTTCGTGACATGATCGGGTCACGATGTTTAGGTTGGGTATTAGTTCATCATCTCATTCTCAAAATGAGGTCACTCCATTTCAGACTGGCATAAATGCCACAGGATCAGGAAACCTTGATCATGTATTGACCAATGAACCAGTGACTAGAGTTTTGACCGGGAACCTCTGGTTGTTTATGTATCACACGTGTATTGATGTTTACTTTTAATACATTTATAGCATGATATAAAACTTAACCATAAACTATATGAAATATGATAATAATCCTTATTATTATTTCTCTCTAGGGCATATTTCCAATAGAGAGATCATGACTTCTGGTCATGCCTTCTGAATAGGCTTTCTTAGTTCAACCGCTGTCTGGTAATAGTGTAAAAAATTACAACAATGAACCATGCAAGCATGTATTATGTACAGTAGAGATAGGGAATCACAGGGAGCCGAAGTATGCACACAATTTTGTGTGTGAAATATGTAACTAAGAAGGATAACATTAGGTCTTTCTCTTTCGGGTGCAAATCCCAGTCAACATGCCTGTCACATTAGAATATAGCATCTAGAAATCTAGTACGTGTATCTCCTTTTTCATTTATTCATGTTTAGGTGTCATATTTAAAACCAAATTGACCGGTTTAGAATGATCCAAAAAGTTGAACTAAGAAAACAAATAGCATAAGAAATGACTAGGTGTGAGATTCAAACCAGGTGGACATTTGTTGCATGACTTAAATAATTTTCAAATAAAAATAGAGTGAAACATGAATGTATTTATTATGGAAACTTTTTAACTATCACTGTTGGAAGGTATGATTCATGCATGCTATAACTTATAACATGACAAGTAACTACCAGCCAATATAATCCACCCTCTCTTCGTATCAGGGTTTCATCCTGCTTTGAATTGTGGGTTTTCTTTTGGCAGTGTGGGGTTGTTCCTTGTTATGGTGCATAGTCGTGCTTGTGATCATCGTTGCTATTCTTATGGCTAGGAAAGCAACTAGAAGAGTTGCCTCCTTTTTGGCGTCCATCATTGTGCTAAATTCTTATTCTTCCATATTGTTTCCATATTTAGGATAGACCAAACTAGGTGGTAGGGTTGTAGAAGAGTCAGAGATAGACACATAGTATTTGGCCTATCTTGTTTTGAACATAGTTTGTCCGACGAGTACTACAAAAAACATCATAGGGGGAATCTCTCTAGTAATGTAGATGATATCGTCATCGTAACATGATAGGGACCTGAAAATAGTGTCCGGCTTTGGCAGTGATCAAAATGAGTAAAAAGGAAAGAGAGTAATGTTCGAGATGAGATTCAGCTCTATTCCTTGATAATTATGCTTTATGAGATTCAGCTCTATGCAGTGAAAGAGAGAGTACAATTCAAGGTGATTCAACTCTTACTATTGTTTGTAAACTGGGAAGATTCAATATTTTGTTCTTTTCTTTGTAGGAGGCAGAGAGATATTGTCCATCAGTTTCATCTTTAGGTACTTTTGTGTAACCAAACTGCTAACAACTGAATTGCCATCTTATTGTGTCATCAAACTGCTCAGCTACTGAATTTCTAATTTTACTAAGATGTTGATTAATAGACACACTTGGTTGGGCAGAAAATACGCAAACCTAGAAACCCTGTCGGGTAGAAGTGCATCGGGGACACCTTCGCAATGCTTTGCAGGACTCCGTTGGTACAAGTGAGCAGTAAGGACGACACTCCCTTTGATGTGTAGCCTTCACCAACTTCTTATTTGTCACTGCGACACATCAATCCATATGCAACTTCACCTTCTTGTCTCTAGAAGCTGATGAAAGCCAAGGCCACAATGCCTTTGATCAAGCATCTGCCTTGTTTTATGTGTTGGTGTTGTGACCAGAGTGTAAAAGATGAATTTTATTCGAACTACTATGATCATCCTTAGCATTGTTAGGGAAACTGAATTTTTGGTCGTAGAACCATTCAGACCTTCCAAACAGATAAATCGATAGAGTGCATTTATGAGAAAGGGTATTGTGGTATAACAGAATGTTTAGGTGACACTAGTGTTTTCACCGAATCCCCTTGGGGATATACTTTGACACTGTTGTGCCAATCGAGGCCTAATGGGGAGCACTATGCCCATTACTGGTGACAAGGACACCTCTGGCATAGACTAGGTGGACAAAAATAAGCAAAGCAAGTGATTTATGTTGTATTTTAAAAGGAAGACTTATCCCCGGTCTCTGCATCGATTGATACATCCAGCCTTTTTATTACCTTATTGAACATTTATTATAAAATATTACATCATGTGTTGCATAGAGTTGGGACATGAATCAACCATCTAAATAAAATTGACAACATGGAATGACTCTGCATCAACATGCTATCCTATGATCGAAATGCCAGCTACTTTGGTTGGATATCTCCCGTGCAACTGTCTCCAGCCGGTTGCACCTAATATCCAGCGTCTCTAGCCTTGACTCTATAGTAGAGATATAATCTCATATAGTACGTAAGACAAAGGAACTTTCAGAATCACCCTAGATCGTCAAGAATAGCTTTCTTCGTACCTTGATTATGCATGTTTTCATCTGTAACACTTAGATGTATGCAGCATTACATGTTCACAGGAACATGATTTCCGTAAATATTTCCAAAAGATTTAAATGGCACGTGAGCTTCTGTTTTCTGCATTGAGCGTCGACCCTAAGCATGCCACGTATGTGGTATATATAACATTTATATGAACTACATACGCGCATTAAGCAAAATATTGAGTAAAAAAGAATGGCCTGTCCCAAACATTCTTACATATGTAGAAAAACCATTGCAAAAAAAACTTCTCAAGGATCACTAGACCCCTTTGATTACACTTAATTTATTGGTATCCGGAAGGACTAGTAGTTTCTCCAACCGGCAGCAAACTTGGAACCACACATGACCAGCATTAGCAACATATGCTCACGAACTCACTCTTGGGAAGGCAGGTGGCAGAACACCTTCAAGGAAAGAGTAGAAAAGAACCAGTGATCTCTGAGGTTGGAAGCTAGGAACCAGGTGGCCAGCTCCTCGCACTGAAGCAAAGGTGAACCCTCCCTCGTATTGCTGAGCGAAGCCTCCAACCTAGATTTGATCATAATCCAGTTAAGTATAGAGTCCAATCAGAAAACTAATACTCCTTCCAATCCATAATAAGTGTCGCTCATTTTGTACTAAGCTAGTACAAATTTTGTACTAGATGAGCGACACTTATTATGGATCGGAGGGAGTATCTGATATGGGTTACCACATGTGTGTATGATTACCTCGCTTTGGGGGGTGTACCATGGACCCCACGGCTTCGTGATGGCCAAATCTAGGTCTTTGACATCGTACCTCGTCGCAGTTATGGGGCACACGTCATCCATGTCACCACTGTCAACGAATTAGCCTTGATGTTATGAGATAGGAGTAGCAAATCTGGAAAAAAAACTCTTCATTTTGAGCCTGCAACCGATGGTTGGTTACCTGTAGATCCAGACTCTTAATCCGGTTGCGACAAGCCAATCGAGAGTTGGCACCATCGAAGACGGCGCATCAGTCCAGCTTATGCCACTGTGAGCAGACCATGCTAGGGTAAATATCCGGTCCAGAAATTGGTAGAGGACATAACCGAGAGTTTATAAGTAGTGTGTTACTTACGCGCATTCTGACCACTCTTTGTTGGTTCGGACATGTATAGCCTTCCGCACCACAGGATTGTTGAGGTAGGCATCGACATAGGCACCGATGCACGGATCGTAACCTGCTAACTGTCTCAATGAAAGCGGATAATCAATCGGTGCTAAGTGCTAACTGCTAATGAGATGTCTAGAAGAGAACGAACATTGTAAGTAACTCATAGTACGTACGTAGCTACTGGAGTGGAGACTTCCATTTGACGACTCGAGGCAGATTGGGGCATAGATGTTGTAGTCATCAATGTTACCGGTACTAAACGAAGCCATCCCTTCGGCGCACTTGTTGCCCTCGAAGCAGCTCCACACCTCGTCGGAGACCAGACCGTGGTTCCACAGGAACTCCAACGATCCCTTTTCATTCGTGCTCCAATCAAGGAGCGGGTTGCCAACCTGCAGAAATTAAGTAACTCCAAACTAGTCAGCGACATTAATACCTAACTTGTCTCTTCAAAGGTCTCAACACCGGCCACGATCAGGCAACTTACGAAGATCCCCTTGAGGTTGAAGGTTGATGCACCGAGTTTGTAGAGGGCAGTGATGACAGTGGCAAGCTGGGGCACGTAGTGGCCGCTGTAGCTCTCACCGGCGATGAAGAAGTCGCGACCCTTGTACTCAGGGAACCTCTCTAGCCAATTGAGCAGGAAGATGTAGGCATCCACCGCTGTCCTCCTGTCGCCGCTCTTCTTGTTTTCCGATGACGTGTTTGAGTACGAGAACCCCACGCCTGCCGGCGACTCCAGGAAGATCACATTTGCCACTGCAGGGTGACACAACCATGGGTCAGCAATAATCGTGACTGAGATGACACATGAAAGAGCGAACATGAAGTTAAAAAGAAATCTAGTAGACTACTACTAGTAGTATCTATCAGTCACCCACCGTTGTTCCATGAGTGCTTGTTTCTTCTGAGCGTCTTGCCGTCGGGGTTCACACGGAACGGGCCAAGCTCTTGAAAGGCACCGGCACCCAGCGACGAGCAGCCAGGCCCGCCGTTGAGCCAGAGGACGAGAGGCTTGGAGGCTGCCTCATAAGGGGACTCGACGAAGTAGTAGAAGAGCGCGCGGCCGTGCTCCTCATTCACCGTGACATAGCCGGAGTACTGGTCGAAGTGGACACGTGGGGGCTGGCCGGGCAGCGCCGCGATCTTGTCGGCCTCCTTGGTGCCTGGCGGTGGGCTCTGGCACTTCGTGGGCAGGTGTTTGAAGCTGCTCTCCGGGTTAGCCCATGTGTCCGTCTCGTCGGGCGGCCCACTTGTGAGTGTCTGGACCCTCGATTTCATGAAGGTCCTCAACATATCTTGCTGCCGCAGGGTAGCGGCAGTGGTCAGAGATGCGCCCAGTAGGACCGCAAGTACGACCGCGAAGTATGTGGTATGAGTCCTCATCGTGATCTAATGCTTGTTGAGGTACGTAGATCTTCGGTTCTTTATATAGGAGTAAGAAGGTAGATAGTGATAAGAGGGGACAAAATACCACGAAATGATATACTTCCTCCGACGCATATTAGTTGACTCGAATTTGTCTAGATTCGGATGTATGTAGACATGTTTTAGTACTAGATACATCCGAATGTAGATAAATCCAAGTCAACTAATATGGGTCGGAGGGAGCACTAGCAGTTATTTCGGACATTCTAAGCTGGTGTTAGGATTCTCCGAAATCGATATACAAGATAGTGAGCTAGCTAATAGCCAATCATTGACGTTTGACGGGGCTCAGTAATGCACAATTCCAGCTACCGGCCTCATCGTTCCATAGTGGCGGACATTGTTAATTAAGGTTCTAGCAATGCAAGCGGCATCGAGATTCTTTCCTGGTGACACTGCCGATGCCGCGGTGACATCTCTAGGCAACAATCCAAACGATGGGACTAAGGTTTTGACACCAAAAGAAGCACGCTGGGTCAGCAATATTAAAACGAGATTTCTATAGCCGGCAAGTACGTTTGTTGGTACACACGTCAGAATTACATGCAAACCAACATGTCGTTTGGTGGATAGAAGGGTGGCTGTACCTCAGCCCAGTAGAGTTCATACCCCAGCTGGTTTGATACTATGTGTTGTATATAAGGTGGAATATTCTTTCAATGGAACATGAAGTTCCCGTCGATAGCGAGGCGTTTATGGCGACTTCGTCAATCTCAAAACCTGATCCGTCGGCTCAGTCTTTCGGAGGTGTTCATAGGGATAGGGTGTGCATATGTGCGTTCATAGGGGTGGGTGTACGTACGTGTTATAAGCGTCTAGGTTTGTATTGTGCTTCTCAGAAAAAACCGTCAGAATTACATAGCCGCTGATGTGGGCGTCATTTATAGCAGTTTGGCGTCAAAGTGACCCGTATGTAGGTCTTGGATGCTTTTGGCCGAAATGATACCGGGAGGGTAGACATGTTATGAACGCTTTAGTTTTCCTTGTTGAACTCCTTTCTAATTAATATTTTTTAGAGCAACCGCTCATTTTGTTTATGAAAATCAAGTTACAAGAAGAAACACCGTCCAAACTAAAAGATAGACTAGGATAAAATATGATTATCCTAAAAAACTTTGCAGAAAAACTTTTAAATCGAGAAATACAAAATGATCCCTAGAGTTTCATGCGATATATTGAGTCAAAGCTTTTGCCCCCATTTAAAAAAAATTACGGCTTGCTGGTATCTAGTCGAGTTGTGTATGTCTCGTGACCTTCATAAAAAATTCAAGAAAAAATAATCTGTTCAGTAACCTAATTTAGGATATCACCCTTTTGCTTGAAAATTCCTTTTGGAGCTCGAGCTTACTCAGCCCTTTATTTTAGAATTAAAAAAATGATATTCCAAAGTTTCAAGAAAATGGGAAAAATAGGTATATATAGATAATGATATATACTTCAACTATGCAACTTTTCAATCCGAAATATCGGTGTAATCTAGGCTACTTAAAAAGACAAAATTGGACAACATTTTAGATGATTCATAAATCTAGATCTGAAATTTTACATTTTTATGTATTGTAGCATACAACACATATTGGATTGGAACTTTGTACACTTAAAGTATACATTTTTTCGGCAAAGAAATATATTAATATCAACAAGATATCAATTACACCCGGCCTCTGCAACATAATAATGTCAAGAGCTAGTCGAGACATCAAGGATACACAGAGCCAAAAAAAAACCCGCCAACCTAATCAGCAAAGCAGATGCAAGAACTACCACTACCAAAGGCCACACCGGACTTTAAAAAAAGGTTCTCCTATGACGACGCCTTCAAGAAGCGAAGAGTGCATAAACACCACCGTCGTCTGACCGTAGATAATGGGTTTTCACCCGGAAGAAAGCCTGACTGAACTCCAAACAATGACTTCAACAATGATACAAATAGATATTCGCCATTGGTAGGTACAACCAGTTAAGGTCAGACTAAGGGTTTTTACCAGGAAAATCGAGACTTGCTGCGCAAAGATCACCACCAAGAATGAATTCCTCCTATGTTGCCGCACCCGCCTAGCGAGACCACTAGAAAATTACAGTTATCCGGCTAACAGTCTTCACCATATACAATCTCGCCTTTGTTGACACTTCTAATGTCGAACTTGATTTGAGCCATCGAGATCAACATGTGATCCGGCGCCACCATCTTGGTATTCCCCATTATTGTCAGCACCATAGTAATCGCAGCTAAAGGTGCCATGGTGTACCCAATGATGCCGAGAAAACGGAGTGTGACATTTTCACATCCATGACCGGCGGCAGTAACAAATCGGACCAATTGTCGGCGCAGAGATCTGGTCGAGGAGCTGAGCCGCGCCAATCTCGCAAAGCAATTCCAGGCACGTACTGTTCCACTTGAGCTTAGTGTTGAGGACGATCACACTCGGCGCCCGGTGGTCCATCTAGTGCGGCAAAAAATTTGCTAGTGACACCAGGACCACACGCCCAATCAACCAACGCTAGCACTCTGTCAATTCTGGTTAAGAGTGGATTCTCTCTCTCGTTATTCAAGCTTTCATTTGTAACACTTTGATGTATCCAGTATTACATGTTCACATCAATATGATTTACATTTGTCCAAAAGATATAAATAATGGCATGTTAGCTTCTGTTTTCTGCATTGAAACGACAGTAAACATGTCGTGCATACCATATATACATAACATTCACATGAATTTCATACACACACTAAGCAGAAAATAATAATAGATTATATTGTTGAGTAAACAATGTCAGTGTGTCCCAAACATATTTTTCCGAGCGTACATAGGTGGAAAAATCATTGAAGATTTTTTCTGAAGGATCACAATAGGGACCTTAATCACACTTAATTTATTATTGCAGGACTAGTAGTTTCTCCAGCCGGCAGTAGACATAGAACCAAACATGACCAACATTAATTAGCAACATATCTTCTCACCAACTCACTTTTGGGAAGGCAGGTGGCAGAACACCTTTAAGGAAGGAGTAGAAAAGTACAAGTGATCTCTGAGGCTGGAAGCTAGGAACCAAGTGGCCAGCTCCTCGCACTGAAGCAAACGTGAACCCTCCCTCGTACTGCTGAGCGAAGCCTCCAACCTAGATTTGATCATAATCCAGTTATGTATGGAGTCCATTCACAAAACTAATATGATATATATGGGTTACCGCATGTGGGTATGATTACCTCGCTCTGGGGTGTGTACCATGGACCCCACGGCTGCGTGATGGCCAAATCTAGGTCCTTGACATCGTACCTCGTCGCAGTTATGGGGCACACGTCATCCATGTCACCACTGTCAACGAATTAGCCTTGATGTTATGCGATAGGAGAAGTAAATATGGAAAAAATATCTTGATTTTGAGTCTGCAACCGATGGTTACCTGTAAATCCAGACTCTTAATCCGGTTGCGACAAGCCAATCGAGGGTTGGCACCATCGAAACCGGCGCATCAGTCCAGCTTATGCCACTGTGAACAAACCATATTAGGTTGAATATCCGGTCCAGAAATTGGTATGTAACCGAGTTTCTAAGTAATGTGTTACTTACGCGCATTCTGACCACTCTTTCTTAGTTCGGACATGTATAGCCTTCTGCACCTCAGGATTGTTGAAGTAGGCGTCTACATAGGCACCGATGCATGGATCATAGCCTGTTAACTGTCTCAATAAAAGCAGATAATAAATTGGTGCCAACTGCTAGTGAGATGTCTAGAAGAGGAACGAACATTATATGTAACCACGTACGTAGCTACTCGAGTGGACACTGCCGTTTCGCGACTCGAGGCAGATGGGGGCGTAGATGTTGTAGTCATCAATGTTGCCGGTATCGAATGATACCATCCCTTCGCCGCACTTGTTGCCCTCTAAGCAGCCCCACACCTCGTCGGAGATCACACCGTGGTTCCACAGGAACTCCAACGATCCTTTGTCCTTCGTGCGCCAATCAATGAGTGGGTTGCCAACCTACAGAAAGGAACCCCAAATTAGTCAGCGACGTTAATACATAACTTGGCTCTTCAAAGGTCTCAACGCCGGCCATGATCAGGAAACTTACGAAGATCCCCTTGAGGTTGAAGCTTGAGGCACCGAGTTTGTAGAGGGCAGTGATGACAGCGGCGAGCTCGGGCACGTAGTGGCCGCCGTAGCTCTCACCGGCGATGAAGAAGTCGCGACCCTTGTACTCAGGGAACCTCTCCAGCCAATTGAGCAGGAAGATGTAGGCATCCACTGCTGTCCTCCTGTCACCGCTCTCCTTGTTTTCCGATGACGTGTTTGAGTACGAGAACCCCACGCCCGCCGGCGACTCCAGGAATATCACATTTGCCACTGCAGGGCGACACAACCATAACCGTGACTGAGATGACACATGAAAGATCGAGCATGAAGTTGAAAAGGAATCTGCTAGATGACTACTACTAGTATCTATCAGTCACCCACCGTTGTTCCATGAGTGCTTGTTTCTGCTGAGGGTCTTGCCGTCGGGGTTCACACGGAATGGGCCGAGCTCTTGAAAGGCACCAGCACCCAGCGATGAGCAACCAGGCCCGCCGTTGAGCCAGAGGACAAGAGGTTTGGAGGCTGCCTCGTAAGGGGACTCGACGAAGTAGTAAAAGAGCGCGCGGCCGTGCTCCTCACTCACTGTGACATAGCCGGAGTATTGGTCGAAGTTGACACGCGGGGGCTGGCCGGGCAGCGCCGCGATCTTGTCGGCCTCCTTGGTGCCTGGCGGCGGGCTCTGGCACTTCGTTGGCAGGTGTTTGAAGCTGCTCTCCGGGTCAGCCCATGTGTCCGGCTCGTCGGGCAGCCCACTTGTGAGTGTCTGGACTCTAGATTTCATGAAGGTCCTCAGCATATCTTGCTGCCGCAGGGTAGCGGCAGTGGTCAGAGACGCGCCCAGTAGGATCGCGAGTATGACCGCGAAGTATGTGGTATGGGTCCTCATCGTGATCTAATGCTTGTTGAGAACGTGTAGATCTTTGGTGCTTTATATAGGAGTAAGTAGGTAGATAGTGATCAGAGGGAACAAATATCACGAAATGATATACTAGCAGTTATTTTAGAAATTCTAAGCTGGTGTTAGGATTCTCCGAAATCGATATAGAAGATAGGGAGCTAGCTAATAGCCAAGCATCGACGTTTGACGGGGCTCAGTAATGCACAATTCTAGCTACCGGCCTCATCGTTCCGTAGTGCCGGACATTGTTAAGGTTCTAGCAATGCAAGCGGCATCGAGATTCTTTCCCGGTGACACCGCCGATGCCGTGGTGACATCTCTAGGCAACAATCCAAACGATGGGACCAAGGTTTTGACACGTACCAAAAGAAGCAGGCTGGGTCAGCAATATCAAAACGAGATTTGAATAGCCGGCACATACGTTTGCTGCTACACACGATCGTGTGTAGTTGTAACATTTGTAACGTCAGAATTACATAACCGCTGATGTGGGCGTCATTTAGAGCGGTTTGGCGTCAAAATGGCCCGTTTGTGGGTCTTGGGTGCTCAGCTTTTGCGCGAAATGATATCACGAGGGTAGACATGTTATAAACGCTTTAGTTTTCCTTGTTGAACACCTTTTTAATTAATATAATTTTTTAGAGCAACCCGTATTTTGTTAATGAAAAATCAAGTTAATTACAAGAAGAAACACACATGGACTAAAAGTCAGATCATGATAAAATGATTACCGTGGAAACTTTGCAAATAAAATCTTAAGTCGAGAAATACAAAATAATTCCTAGACTTTCCTGCGATATATTAAGGCAAAGCTTTTGCCCCCATTTAAAAAATACTATGACTGGTATCTGGTCGAGTTGTTTTTTTCGAAACGGAGGCCAACGCCCCAGCCTCTGCATCAAAGTGATGCATACGGCCAAACATTTTATTGCATTATTAAGAAGGTCTCAAAAAGAGCCTAAACATATTACATTAAACAGTCGTACCAAACACTGATAAGGAAAACAGTAACGCTAAAAGAAAAAGTAGCAAACAAAAAACCATCAAGTGGTTATTGAACGATCATAGCGCCACCCACACCGGTTGAAAAAGCCCCATGTAGCCTTCTCCAAAATGTCGCAGACAGTATGCATAGCTTGTCTGTCCTCCATAGGCTGGAGAATTGACCATGTACGGATCCAGTGCGATACCATAAGAATAACCTGCAAGAAAGATGTTGATTGATCGTTGTTAAAAATAACATCGTTCCGGGCATTCCAAATTACCCATATAACAGCGCACGCTCCAACCCGAATGTTGTATTTTTCCTTCTTTGGGATTCCCGTGAGCCAATTCCCAAAGAAATTATTTACATTAGTGGGTGGATGAATATTAAAAGTAGAATGGATAATGCGCCAAATGATTTTAGCAAAAGGACAATTAAAAAACAGGTGTTGTATAGTTGCGGTATTGTCACAGAAACAACAAACTGAATCCCCTGCCAATTCCTTCTTTTCAAATTATCTTTAGTAAGAATCACCTTGCGGTACACAAACCACATAAAAATTCTGATTTTGAGAGGAACTCTAATTTTCCAAATGTACTTTTTAAAGAACCTTGTGTCTCCATTTATTAGATTACGATACATAGATTTGACAGAAAACTTTCTATTTTCAGTAAGTTGCCAAGTAAATGTGTCTTTTTGTATGTCTCGTGACCTTCATAAAAAATTCAAGCAAAAATAATATGTACACTAATCTAATTTAGGGTATCACCCTTTTGCTTGAAACATTCTTTTGGAGCTCGAGCTCACTCGAGCCCTTTATTTTGAAATTTTAAAAATGATGTTCCAAAGTATCAATAAAAATTGGAAAAATATGTATTTATAGATAATGATATACACTTCAACTATGCAACATTTTTCAATCCAAAATACGTGTAATCTGGGCTACTTAAAAAGACAAAATCGGACAAGATTTGAGGTGTACTATTCATAAATCTAGATCTGAAGTTTTACCTTTTTATGTAGTGTAGCATACAACATATATATGATTGGAAGTTTGTATACTTAAAGTATACATTTTTTTAGAAAGGGAATATATTAACCCAGAAGATGTGAATTACACCTAGCCTCTAGAACAACATGATGTTAAGAGGTAGTCGAGACATAAATGATGCACACAACTGAAAGAATAAAAGGAAAGGAAAAATAAAAAATAAAATAAAAAACCCCATTGACCTGATCAACGAAATAGTAGCAGGAACTACCAATACCAAAGCCCACACCCGGCCTTCAAAAAAAGGTTCTCCAAGAACGACGCCTTCAAGAAGCGAAGAGTGCATAAACACGACCATCGCCTGATCATAGATCATGAGTTTCCACCCGGAAGAAAGCCCGACGGAACTCCAGACAATGCCTTTAACAAGGATATGACTATTGGCAGGTACAATCAGTTAAGGTCAGACCTAGGGGTTTCACCCTGAAAATCAAAACTTGGTGCGCAAAGATCACCACCAAGAACAAAATCCCCCAGTGTTGCCGCACCCGCCCACCGAGACCGCTGCAAAACGCCAATAATCTGGCTCACAGTCTTCACCATATACAATCTCGCCTTCGTTAACACTTCTAATCACGAACTCGACTTGAGCCGTCGAGATCAACATGTGATCCTGCGCCACCATCTTGGTATTCCCCATTATTGTCAGCACCATGGTAATCTCAGATAAGGATGCAATGGCGTATCGGATGATGCCGACAAAACGGAGTGTCACATGTCTACATCCATAACCAACAGCAGTAACAAATCCGACCAATTGCCAACGTGGAGATCTGGTCGAGGAGCTGAGCGGCGCCAATCTCATAAAGCAATTCCAGGCACGTATTGTTCCACTTGAGCTTAGTGTTGAGGGCAATCACACTCGGCGCCCGACGATCCATGTGGTGCGGCAAAAAAATTGCATACTTATAGAGGCACTTATTATTAGTATTGGCCCAAATCTTGACGCTAGCTAAGACGAGATTCCAAAACTCGTAGATTTTTGCTAATTCCCTTGTTGTTAATCTACCAGTAGCCAATACTTCTTATGGTATCCAATACTGTTGATTATTATTACTATGAAATACACTGTCGTCTAAAACCGTTTCCCAATTCATGGATTTACCATACTGTTGGATATTTTCTACATAAATCGTTAATTCATTTGCTTATCTTGAAAAAAATGTTGCAATAGATCTAGTACAAGATCATCATCATGTTTATTCTTAGCATAATCTCTGTTTTTGTTGTTAGGCTTATGTCTATGCAAAGCCATCCTATTCATTGCATTCTGTCTGTATTCTGATATTAATTTCTATCTGATTCCATTTGAATCAGAGTATCAAGAACTTCGGGTTTCCCGAATTTGCTGCATCTTTAGGTTGAAAGCCTTTGAATGGCATACATAGGTAACTAAACATAGTAATTAGAGTGTTCCTCCTTTTGTTCGACTGCAAACGAGCTAACCCAATTTAGTCATGACCGAGTGGTTCTTTTCTCAAGTGCCCCTCATTCCTTCCCTATTGGGGTTCTATGTTTGACTAGATAACCTAGTCTACTCTAGTATGTCACTAGAGTTGAATATGAAGAGTTGTACGCGTGCGTGTGACCATTAAGAAAGCCATATCATTTGAACAACCCGGATTTCCTGTCCATGGTGGCTATGACACACACCCTCTACACTGTCGAATTATGGTGTATATGCTTTCTTAATGCATATGCATATTGATGAGAGGCTAACGGTGTTAACTCCCCCGTTTCTAATCCTACACCGCTAGTACCTTGAGTTAGTGGTAGAATTCAGCATGCAATCGCCCATCAGTGTCTAGTCCCTACACGGCCTGCCATGTAGCGTGAGCAAACTAACATTGTTTCCACTTGGAGACTACACGCATGAGTCATGGTGCATGCAACACCCGTCACTGTGAGAGTTCAGGTAGAGGATGGCAATTACAAACGTGTATGGATAGCAGATACCATGCATGCAGCAGACCCAAGTGACCGATGTGTTGCAAAAAATATATTTCTGACTATACCTTCGAGTTCTCAGGCCATGGCGCAGCAGACCCAAGCGACAAGTATGTTTCAAACAATACTATGTCATCCCGGTGCACTTATGAACAGTGCGCAGAGCAAAGCCATTGCCACTTGATGATTTTTTCGGGCCGCACCGGTCGGCCAACAAACAGATGTACATAAGTAAGTTTTTTGTTGTCTCCGTACAGAGGCGGGCAGAGATTTTAATGGACACCCGTATGATTTATACGACTATCCGGTTTGTAGTGAACTTATACACAACATAGACAACCACCGCGTCCGTGTGTACTGTTGGCATACACATATATTTCCATGTTTTCTCATGGACACGGAGGTCTCATTCCATTCCCTAGGCGGTCTACACCTCCACCGCACCCATTTGAAAATATCACTATCACAATAATCAGTATGTGTTTGCTTCCGCACTCGTGAATCACGAGTGTGTTTGTCACTCACAAACTTCAGCCGTTGTTTAACATATGTGTTTTGCCGCTCAAGTGAATCCCTGATACCGTGGTGCATGGATGTGATTTTTCAAACCACCGCCCATGCTAAACGATTGTATTACATGCATGTTTACCGTTGCCATTTGCTCTCTCTAACATCGTGTGCTCCTGATACGTCCATTTTGCATCACTATTCTATGTCATAATTCACTATTATTCATTGATATATTTCATATTGAGAGGTGATACTTATGTTATTTCATCTGTTTTTGCATGGTTGATGACTTTTGGAGCATGGATCGCTGCAGTCAGGATTCTAATGGAAAATGTGCTGTTTGGAGGCAAAATTCGCGAAGATCAGAAAATCCGGGATAATACATGGAAAATCCTATTTTTCCAGAAGACGAAGGAAGCCAGAAGGGGGGCTGCAGATGGGCCACAGGGGGCCCACACCACCCCTTGGCACGGGCCAGCCTAGGCCGCGCCACCAGGTGGTGTGGCCGCCCTGGTCCACCCCTAGCACTCCCCTCTAGCGTATATATTCTTCCCGAAACCCTAAGACTCGGGGAGCGACCACAGAAATATTCCGCTGCCTCTGCGGGGCGGAAAACACCGAGAGAGAAAGATCTCTCCGGTAGACAGATTTCTGCCGGGGGAATTCATTCTCGGAGAGGGGAGATCGTCGCCATCAACACCACCATCAAGCTGGACTTCATCGGGATCATCACCATCATCATCACCACCATCATCACCATCAGCACCATCATCACCATCTCCATATTGCTGTAACAATTGAGTTGAATCTTGCATAGTTCATAGGAGAAACTTTCCCGGTGTTGATTACTCTTTGTAGTTGATGCTATTGAGTGAACCGTCGAATTATTGTTTATGTTCAGATTGTTATACATCATTATTCCATCTCTGATCGTGATCCATATGATGTCTTGTGAGTAGTTCGTTTTGTTCTTGAGGACATGGGAGAAGTCATGTAGTTAGTAGTGGAGTTGTGTTGAGAAAGATTCAATAGTTTGATATTTAAGTTGTGGTGTAGTTCTTCTAGTGGTGTCATGTGAACGTCGACTACATGACACTTCACCTATATGAGCCCAGGGAATGCATTGTGTATTTGGCTACTAATCGTAGGGGTTACCGGAGTGACAGAAACCTGAACCCCCGTTAGGAAACCATTGCACAAGGGACGAAAGGGTCTTAGAGTTTAAAACTATGGTTAGGTTTCTACCTTAATTACTTTCTTGTACTTACGGATGTTTGCAAGGGGTATAACCACAAGTATGTATTAGTCCTAGGAAGGTTGGTACATTAGAACAGGTTCACCCACACAACACTTAGCAAGCTAAAGAAGATTAATCAACTATGTGAAGCGAAAGCACTTGACAGTCTTCCCATGTGTCCTCGAGAACGTTTGGTCATCTTAAGTAATACAACCGGCTTGTCCTTTGTTGCATAAAGGATTGGGCCACTTGCTGCATTTATTCTTATTGTCTTTTGTTTACTTGTACTTTGTTTACTTGCTTTATCAAAAAACCCTAAAAATCCGTTTGCTAAGTATTTGCAGAGAATTCCTGATCCATACCACTGGCCAGCACCTTCTGCTCCTCGTTGGGTTCGACACTCTTACTTATCAAAAATACTGGGATACACCCCTATACTTGTGGGTCATCAAGACTATTTTCTGGCGCCGTTGCCGAGGAGTGAAGCGCTATTAGAGAGTGGAACTAGTAAAGGAAACTTCTACTGTCAGTATTGTTTACTGCTGTTAGTTGCTTTATTTTTGTTATGGATAATTCGCTGAGTTTGTTATTTGGTAATGCTACTACCACCTCTAAGGTAGTAGATAAGACACCACCTGCTGAGAATGATCTTTTTAAAATACCTACAAGAATTATGGGTTGTGTTATGGGTAACTATTATGTTGGGGATGGAACTGTCCATCCCGGTGATCATTTACTCTTTATACACGAATTATGCGGGTTGTTCAAGTGTGCAGGTATTACTACAGATCAAGTTAAGAAGAAGTTATTCTCATTATCACTGAAAGGAAGAGCTGAGGAATGGTATAAGCTGCTGAAGAATGGTCAAGCTCTGGAATGGGAGGAAATAGTGCCTCTCTTTTATTCAAAGTTTTATCCTCCTAGTGAGATTCATAAAGATCTGAATCAAATATACAACGTTTGGCCTCTTGATCGAGAGAGTACAGCCCAAGCTTGGGGGAGATTGAAGTTACTAATGCTCAAATGTCCCATTCATGAGCTCCCCAACAATATCATTATCAACAACTTTTATGCAAGGCTCCCTCTTCATGACAAGGATTTATTGGATGCTCTTGTGCTGGATCATTCACTCGTATGGCAGAAGAAGCTAAATGGGATCTTCTGGACCGTATTCAAGACAATGTTGAAGCTTGGGAGAATGACAAAGGAAGAAAGTCAGGTATAAATTATGATTATGAATGCATTGAATCTTTTATGGGAACTGATGACTTTCAAAAAATTAAAAATGCTTATGGTCTAGACTCTCAAGCTATTGCTTCTTATTTTAAGGCCTTTGCTTGCTACATTGAAGTGCCTAAAAAGAAGTGGAATAAGTATCATGAACCTTATAAAGATGTTGCTAAGAGTGTTCCTGCAAGAAATACTGAACTTTATACTGCTAATCATGTCTTACCTGAACCTTATATTGAGAAAATGCCTTTCCCAGTTAAGATAAAGGAACATTCTATGATAGCAAATATGGTTAATGAAAGTGCAAATACAGCTATTGAACCTGATAAACAAATGGTTGATGAACCTATAATAGAAAATGTGAAAGACTTTGTTACTAAGTATGTAGAAGAGGGACACACTATCCTTTGTAAGGATACCTCTAATATTGTTTCACAAAGTAGTGTTATGAGAGCTAGTATTCCTGTGTTTTCTATTAAGATAAGCCATCATTGCTATGATGGCCCTTGTGATAGTTATATTGTTAAGTTTATGCATGATACTGAAAGTTATTATGAGAGAGGGAAAAGTGTTCTTATGTATTTCAATAATATCAAGTTTCCTCGTTTTATGCTGAAAGTTTTTATGTTGCACTTCTTTTGCCTTCTTGTGCAAATAGCCTCTGGTTTCAACAACTTGTTTGTTTACAAAATTCCCTTGCATAGGAAGTGGGTTAGACTTAAATGTGTGTATTTTTGTTTCTTAATGCTCTCTTTCACTTCAATTCATATTCCTGAGTGAGCATCTTCAAAATTATCATGCCCATCTTAATGGCTATAAAGAAAGAGCTTTTTAGGAGACAACCCAATTTGTTTTTGCTTTCAGTTTGTTTTTGTTTCTTTGAGTCTTGGAAGTTATTACTCTGGTAATAACCGCTCCTTATCCTTTTTGTCTGGTTTTTGTGTCAAGATCAACTTCTAATGAGAGAGATGTAATATTTGGGGAAGTTGCTGTCCCGAAGCAGATTTTTGTGCTGCACCGTAAAACTTCATGAGAGATCTCTGTATGTGGGATTGAGATGCAATTTTTTGTGCTTCTGCCCCAGGTTGTTATTTAACTTTCGTTAGTTTTGCACTTTTTGATTTGAGCAACAAAATATTTTCGAAAAAAATTATCTTTACCTGCTGGTCTGTTTTGACAGATTTTTCCAGTCTTGCATTTGCTTCTTTATTCGATTTCCTTTTTGAATTATTTTTGGGTTTTCGGAAGGGGTTGCTACATTAGCTTATGTTTTGATGGTTTTCAGTTGAAGTTGGACACAAAAGGTTTTATCACTTCATATATACTAATGTTGCTAATGAGAATTGTGTGGAGTTTTGTGTGAAAGAAATCTCCAGGAAGTGGAGATAATGGTTTAATAAGGAAGAGAAGGGTTTTATGACTCAAGTAATAAGTGTATAAAGAAGAAGATATCGATATTATTCAAGTGATTACTCCGGAAGAATCTACTAAATACCAAATTTAGTGACCTCTAGAGTCTGTTTTCAAATAGGTAACAGTTCTGGTAAGAAAAGTTCCGCGAAAATACTATCCAACTATATTTTTGCAGTTTTTAGAGAATAACGAAAGCTACGAAGCGAAAGAGGGACGGAAACGGAGCCAGGGTGGCTCACACTACCCTGTGGCGCGGGCCCTCCCCTGGCCACGCCACTAGGTGGTGTGGCCACCCCAGACTCCGTCTCCTACCCGTTTTCTCCCAGTACCTTCCTTTCGTCAAGAAACTTTGTAATATATAATCCCCCGGATCTCCCGAGGTTCGTATATCATGTTTTCGTCGTGTTTTTGTTTCGATCTGTTTCTGATAGGTAGAGTCCTAGATTTGGAGCTACAATTTCTTCCTCTAGACCAGCCAAGGAAAATTCTTTAGAGGACCCATACATGAGAGAGTTGAAGATTCATCCCAAGGAGTTGTTGCTTGAAGATGGGGAACTCTAGATAAAAGAGGTTCGAGGCCCTGAAGGCAAGGGAAGTCTGGAGGACAGGATGGAAGCACTGGAGCAAGAAGTCTTTAGGTACAAGAAGATGGCGGAGCGCGAAGTGGATATCATCCATAAGATTTGTTCCGAACTCATCGCCGAGCACCAAAAGGAGACTGCTGAACTCAAGGATGAAGTTCTCTCATTCCGCCAAACAACCAACAAACTGCAAGCACAGTTCTATGACGTTCGAAATTAAAACTGTGAGTATGAAGTTAGGTTTAAAAGCATAAGTGTTGCTGCAAGTTTCAGGATGCTGGAAACCACGATGTCCTTTGTTGATGGGAAGCCCTTACCCTAGAAGTCAGACGAAGATGAGATATTGCCATCACCACCGAAGGAGTAATTCGTCATCAGGTTTGGCATCCCCTTGGTTTGTTCCAAGCTTGGGGGAGTGCCGCGGTATCACATCACTATCTTCTATCTTTTTACCTTTTTAGTAGAGTCATATCATGAATAGAGAAGTTATTGTGTAGGATGGTTTGCATTATGGAAGTGTCCCCTCTCTCGTTAGATATGTATCCCTTGGTGTGAGTTGCCGTTATGGAATATTAATGAGAAGTTATATCATTTACTCTTTTGCATAGTTTATATTAGTTTTCAATTCGTGGTTATATGATTGATCTTGTTGTTAGTATTGGTATCACTTTAGGATCATTGAATTAATTTAGTTGGTTTTGGCAAACCTGGCTCGGTCAGTAGCAACACTATTTTTGAGAGTTGAATGAAAAAGATAAAAGTAATCTAAAGAAGAAAAAAATCATCATCTTTCTTTCTTGATTTGCTCATAAGTCTAGTATTCCCTAGTTAAGATCTTTTGTGCTTCCAAGGAAGATTGCATGTTTGCTTTTATCACTTGTATGTTTGTTTGTTTCCTTCAACTCTTGTACTTGCTACCCAGGCTTGCTAGCCAAAAACCTGTACTGAGAGGGAATTCTTCCCGTGCATCCACTCCTTAAAACCAAAACCTTTGCCATTTGTGTCCACCATACCTACCTATTAGCATTATTGCTATTCCAAGTAAATTCTTGTTTTATCTACCTCCTAAATTAAACTTTTTATGTGAAAATTAGTGATTAAAGCTCTCACAAACTTGATGGCACACTTTAATTTTCTTGCATTTAATAAACTGAACCATTGGGTCCTTCTTTGTTGCGTATATGCTTGCGCTTTATGAGTTGAAGTTAGCAGAACCATGTATCATGGGGAACGCTTTCAACACTGCCATGGTACTTTGTACCTAGTTGATATCATGATTCTTTTGCCTATGGATCCTGGCTGTGTGAAATAAAAGTGGAACTTGTAAGATCATGGAGTTTATATGTGTGTTAGAGAAACGCCTGGGCCGCTAGCCTAAGCCATGCCTAATCATGGTGGAAACTTGCAGCATAACTATAGTGAGCATTCTATGAAGCATCCTCAATAAAAACCTATGCAAATAGCAAATAAAAAGATCGCTGAGATGCTCACTGTCTGCTTGCCTTGTCATTTGATTATGGGATAACTCCTGTGTCATGTGCAAGGGGTACCCTGTTGGCAGTTCTCAATGATACACATGTATTTACAATGACAAGAGCTTACTCGTGACTGAAGTTGAGTCGCATGAGGTTCGGTACTCATAAGTAAGGGGCATGAGATTTCAACTTATAACTTGTCAAGCATATCCTCTTAGTTGTGTCACTTTAACCTTAATCACCAAAAGAAGCCTATGATAGGGGCAATGAGAGCTGAAAGCTAGTAAGTATCATACTTTTTGGGAGCTCTTTATGAGACTTGCAGTCCCTGCTTCCCTCTGCGAAGGGCCTTTCTTTTTACTTTGTAGTTGAGTCAGTAAAACTACTCCCTTCTATCTCAGCAAGTATTTTGAGTTGTTGTGTTTCATTCAATCATATGATGATTTATCCAATCATGTTTCTTATGTTCCTTGTTTTGCACATTGCTCTTATCTTGATGTTTACTACTTTGAAAGCTATCATTGAAAACCAGCTCTTTGTGAACTCCAGCAAATTATCAACTATTCTTCGACTAAGATCTATGTTTGCCATTACCAATTATGATTCACTTTATGTATCTTTATTGTGTTTCCTTTAATTATTGCAAGTTAAGTTATATAATAGTGAGTTGTCTTCTATTATGACCTATGTATTTGATGAATGTGATGCTTCTTGTCCGTATTCTTTTATCGACTCTTCACTCCATAAACATGAGGTCATGTTTATTGAGCTCAATTTCGCTTGGGGGAGTTGATACGTCCATTTTTCATCACTATTCTATGTCATAATTCATTGTTATTCATTGATATATTTCATATTGACAGGTGATACTTATGTTATTTCATCTGTTTTTGCATGGTTGATGAGTTTTGGAGCATGGACCGCTGCAGTCAGGATTCTAATGGAAAAGGTGATGTTTGGAGGCAAAATTCGCGAAGATCAGAAAATCCAGGAAAATACATGGAAAATCCTATTTTTCCAGAAGA
The DNA here is from genome assembly GCA_910589775.1 of Avena eriantha. Lineage (NCBI taxonomy): Eukaryota > Viridiplantae > Streptophyta > Magnoliopsida > Poales > Poaceae > Avena > Avena eriantha. The sequence continues at coordinate 58,362,813 of OU342743.1, read as the reverse complement.
CGAAGGAAGCCAGAAGGAGGGCTGGAGATGGGCCATAGGGGGCCCACGCCACCCCTTGGCGCGGTCCAGCCTAGGCCGCGCCACCAGGTGGTGTGGCCGCCCTGGTCCACCCTGGCAGTCCCCTCTGGCGTATATATTCCTCCCGAAACCCTAAGACTCGGGGAGCAACCACAGAAAGATTCCGCCGCCTCTGCCGGGCGGAAAACACCGAGAGAGAAAGATCTCTCTGCCAGACAGATTTCTGTTGGGGGAATTCATTCCCGGAGAGGGGAGATCGTTGCCATCAACACCACCATCAAGCTGGACTTCATCGGGATCATCACCATCATCATCACCACCATCATCACCATCAGCACCATCATCGCCATCATCACCATCTCCATATTGCTGTAACAATTGAGTTGAATCTTGCATAGTTCATAGGGGAAACTTTCCCGGTGTTGATTACTCTTTGTAGTTGATGCTATTGAGTGAACCGTCAAATTATTGTTTATGTTCAGATTGTTATACATCATTATTCCATCTCTGATCGTGATCCATATGATGTCTTGTGAGTAGTTTGTTTTGTTCTTGAGGACATGGGAGAAGTCATGTTGTTAGTAGTGGAGTTGTGTTGAGAAAGATTCAATAGTTTGATATTTAAGTTGTGGTGTACTTCTTCTAGTGGTGTCATGTGAACATCGACTACATGACACTTCACCTATATGGGCCCAGGGGAATGCATTGTGTATTTGGATACTAATCGTAGGGGTTGCCGGAGTGACAGAAACCTGAACCCCCGTTAGGAAACCATTGCACAAGGGACGTAAGGGTCTTAGAGTTTAAAGTTGTGGTTAGGTTTCTACCTTAATTACTTTCTTGTACTTACGGATGTTTGCAAGGTGTATAATCACAAGTATGTATTAGTCCTAGGAAGGTCGGTACATTAGAACAGGTTCACCCACACAACACTTAGCAAGCTAAAGAAGATTAATCAACTATGTGAAGCGAAAGCACTTGACAGTCTTCCCATGTGTCCTCGAGAACGTTTGGTCATCTTAAGTAATACAACCGGCTTGTCCTTTGCTGCATAAAGGATTGGGCCACTTGCTGCATTTATTCTTATTGTCTTTTGTTTACTCGTACTTTGTTTACTTGCTTTATCAAAACCCCCTAAAAATCCGTTTGCTAAGTATTTGCAGAGAATTCCTGATCCATACCACTAGCCAGCACCTTCTGCTCCTCGTTGGGTTCGACACTCTTACTTATCGAAAATACTGTGATACACCCCCTGTACTTGTGGGTCATCAGCTCCTTTATCAGATCGGATGGTAGTTAGGGTGTGCACCATGGCCACCATGGGCAGCCCACTATTTCCCATCATTTGAATCACTCCTTTTAGGAATCGATTTTTCTTTATTTTCCGCCTAAATAAGTTATCAAAACAAACCTGCTATTGGTTGATTTTCCACCTGGGAGAGATAGGAGTTTAAGAAAAAGGATCAAGTTTTAACCTAGCTTTGATTTGTTAATCTATTTTCCATCAGCCAGAAGGTCGGAAAGCCGCTCTGCGAGGTGCCTTTTATGCCTCGAAAGAAGCTTCTGCGCCTTACAACGTCCCTTGTTTTGTGGAATCACCTAGATAAGATGAACAAACATCCTTGGTAAATATCAGCTCCATAATGTATTTACTTAGTTGTGCTTGGCAAAGCCTATGTCGTATCCCACAAATAATTTCAGCATTGTTACCATAATGTTTTGTTTCATCACTAACCAAGCATGCGAGTAGAATGCTCCTATGAACCCATCTGGACCAGGCGCCGTATTTGCGGTAATTCCTTTATTACTTCCCACACCACTTCCTCGGTAAATACCAGTTTCAAATCTTGCAAATCGCAATGTTGCAACCCTATCTTCTCAAGCTTTAGGGTGCAATCTCTATTAGAGATAGTTCCTAATAGGTTCTTGTAGGGGCCTCCTCTTCCCTCTGATGCTCTATCAGAATTTGCTCACATACTTTGATAGCTAGTATCACCTCTTGCCCATTGGTCATTGAGTGGAAAGCTTGGTGTTTGCATCACCCTCCTTTATCCATTTTATTTTGGATCCCTTCCTTGGAATCATGCAATCCATCAATGAAAGTCCTAGCAATTGCAGTTTCAGTGTTCTCATTAGCCACCATTGAGAAAGAGTGAGCTCCCGCATCTCCAATACAACATCAAATCTCAAGAACACCAAGTTGACCACTGCAATAAGTAGTTTAATGTTGTCATTATTTGTTTGTCCCCATGCTTGCAGATAGGCAGCAGGGTTTCTGAATAAAGTGTCCGGCATGTTGAATGGATGTACAAGCCTATGATCACATTTCCAAACTTCCTTTACTGCTTCCTCAAACACTGGAAAACTTAGCCAAAACATCTCAAACTGAAACCTCTTTTTTTTCTTTTTTTTCGAAATGGGGAGTGGAGCCCCGGCCTCTACATCAAGCGATGCAAACAGCCTTTATTTATTATTAGAACCACATTGTTTGGCAAATTCCATTACAAATATCATACAAAGCAGAACCACCAAAGCTAAACACTAAGTAATAACGATAACTGTATTGCCAACACCCCAACGAGATCTAGCAAACCCCTATCTACCTGTTTCGACCCCCCATGGTCACCCACATTGTTGCCACTCACCAAGAGAAGCTGGAGTGCCTTGGCACGGCAGCACAAACTCAATTGAAAGTATTCCTACAACCGCACAGCATATTCACGGAGTTGCACCCACGCACACGCTCCAGATGTCACTACCTTCAAAATCTTCTACCATCCCGTCATCAGCATGTAGATCAATGCACAGAGTTTTGCCACACCAGCCACTGACACCACCTCGGTGCCAAGCAGCACCACCCCCCGCACGCTAGCCGCTCCACCGTCCTACCGCTTCCGTCCAACGCTGCTCCATAGGTGATGCTCCCAGGAGAGAACGCGATACCGACACCACGACACCGCCATTGCCCGACTTGAAGATCTTAGGGTTTTCCCCAGAGTAGCACGATTGAGGTAAACACAAGGTGCACGGTGATTCCTTCATCAAGGTAACGACGTGGTAACGCCGCCATCGCCTGCCAATGGCTTGCTTTTCACCGACACCTATGTCTCCCTGCCTCGCTGCTGGGACTAGAAGACTGATCGCGAGATCTACCAATCCAGCCGCAGGCCGGCCACCTTCGATGGAGACGATGACCACCTCCACCAACCCTAGGGCCTCCACTGATCCCTACAGCCGGTGGGACCTCCAAAAGCGATGCCCTCAAGAGGGGAACGATGCACAGGGCACCGCTATCGCTCGATCCCTCGGGATCTGAGGTTCCCCTGGAGTTTTCTTGGCTAGAGGGACGAGGGGCACCGGATCATCGTTGGCCATGTCGCTGCTCCTCCAGCCATGCCACAGCCACCGCACGCCAGAGATGCCACGCCATTGAGGTGCCCAACACGCACCCCATCCGCAATGAGGATTGTCGTGCCACGCCGCTGATCTACGCCTGGAAAGACGAGAGATCCCGCCGCCGCCGGTACTGCCCAGGCTTTCCCTGGCCACGACCTTGGTGGCAACAGGGGAGAGAGGAGGGAGGGGAGTTGGGGGGCTGATACATTGCAAATGTATCTATAATTTTTGATGTTCCATGCTTGGTTTTATCCACTTTCTTGTGTTTTGTCCACACTTTGGAGTACATTTCATATGATTTCTTGGACTAACCTATTAATAAGAGCCACAGTGCTAGCTGCCTGTTTTCAGATGTTTTTGGTTCCAGGAAAGTCAGAAAATCAATATTCTCGGAATTGGACCGGACAAAAGCCAAAGTCGATATTTTACCGGAAGACTCACGGAGCCAGAAGACGAGACAGAGAGGGGCCAGGCCAGGCCACGCCAGGGGGTGGTGTGGGCCCCTCCGGCACCCTCTCGGTCTCCCCTCTCGCCTATAAGAGCCTCCCGATGCATAAACCCTAAATAATCAAGCCTCCAGCCATGAAAAGTTCCACAGTGCCGCCGCCACCGAAGGGGAGATTCGGGGGACAGAAAGTCTCTGTTCCGGCACCCTGCCGGGACGGGGAAGTGCCCCCGGAGCCATCTCCATTGATCTCCACCACCATCTCCATCACCATTGCTGATTCCCATGATGAAGAGGGAGTAGTTCTTTCTCGAGGCTAAGGGTTCTACCGATAGCTATGTGTTCATCTCTTTCTCTATGCATGATCTTATTGAGATCATGAGCTTGTAATCTATAGATCTACCTTGCTACTCAAGTGCTTTAATAGATCTCTGCTCTCCCCATGTGTGTGAAAGTGACTTCGTGAACACCATGGTGGCACATAGGCTAGAGATTACAAAAACTTGTTACGAGTTATATTTGGAGTTGGATGTCTTTATGAAATTGTGGTGTTTGTTGGAACCATCTAGTTCTCAAGGTGACAGTGTGGGGTTTTCTAGATGGGAAAGGCTTACTTTGAGGTGTGTTGTTATAGCCCTACCGTTGATTAGAGTGTCCAACCGGAGAGTAGTTAAGAGTAGTATCATAAGAAGAATATATTTATATGAGAGTGTTCACTAGTGAAAGTAATGATTCCTAGGCCTTGTTTCTAAGCATTGGAACACCGTTTGCAACTAGATCTGTTACATGTTTGCTTGCTTCCATCTTTATTTCTGTTTTCCTTTAGTCTCTTCCATGCCATCAAATTATTTTCTAGCACCGTTACTACTTATAATTATCTATACCACTTGTATTTCATTATCTCTTCGCCGAACTAGTGCACCTATACACCTGACAAGTGTATCGGGTGTGTTAGGGACACAAGAGACTTCTTGTATCTTGGTTGCAGGATTGCTTGAGAGGGGATACCTTTCACCACTTCCTCCCTGAGTTCGATAAACCTTGGGTGATACACTTAATGGAAAACTTGCTGCTGTTCTACGAAGAATAGAAGTGCGTAGACATCAAGCTCTTTTCTTGCGCTGTTGCCGGGGAGGTAAGGTAAAAGGTACTCACATCCTCCGGTGTGAGTGCTCGAAGTTATTTCCTTTAGATTCTGCAATTTTGTCTTTTTGTTCTTGTTTTCACTAGTTCGGCTTAATGGAAAACAACAAAAAAAATAGAGAGATTTATAGTATTTATCTTGAGTTAGGACATGAAGTGTTTGAAGAGAGAATTAAAAAACCTATGGAACTTTATTTGCATGCTAATAGCAATGTTATTAGTATGAATTCTTTGAACACCATTATTGCTCATGCTATGGAAAAGTCTAAGCTTGGGGAAGCTAGTTTTTATGAAAATGATCTTTTTAGTTCCCCAGGTTTGGAAGATAGCTATTTGATTGCTTATGATGATACAAAACCTCCAATATATGATGATTACAATGATGAGTATGATATTTTCAGACCACCTACTATTGAGGAGAAAATTAATTATGATTACAATATGCCTCCTATATTTGATTATTATGGTGATGACAATAATAATGATAGCTATTTGGTTGAATTTGCTCCCACTATGATTAATAAGAATGACTATTTTTATAGGGAGAGTAATAATTATTTTATGCATGTGGCTCATGATAAGAATGTTTTATGTGATAGTTATATTGTTAATTTTATTCATGATGCTACTGAAAGTTATTATGAGAGAGGGAAACATGGTTTTATGCGTCTCAATAATATTAAGTTTCCCCTCTTTATGTTGAAAGTCTTGAAGTTGCACTTGTTTTGATTTACTATGCTTGTTGCTTTGTGCTTTCATGACTTGTTTATTTACAAGATTCCTATGCATAGGAAGTGGGTTAGACTTAAATGTGTTTTGGATTTGCTTCTTGGTGCTCTCTTTTACTTCAATTCATATTTCTTATGTGAGCATCTTCTCAAACTATCATGCCTAACTTGAAGGCGTTAAAGAAAAGTACTTATTGGGAGATAAACCAAAAGTTTTAGATGGGTCTTGGAAGTTATTACCTCTATAATAACCGCTCCTTATCCTTTTTATTTGCTTTTTGTGCCAAGAGTAACCTCTAATGAGAGAGAAGTAATGCTTGCGAAAGTTGCTGTCCCGAAACAGATTTCTGTGCTTCACCATAAACATTCCTGTAAAATCTATGTACGTCCTTTTGAGGCGTAAATTTTTGTGCTTCTTCCCCAGGTTGTTATATAACTTTCATTAGTTCAAAATTTTTTGATTTGAGCAACAGAAGGTCTTTGAAAAAATTCGTCTTTACCTACTGGTCTGTTTTGACAGATTTCTGCCATTATTTGCATTTGCTTCTTGTTGGTTCCTTTTTGAGTTATTTTTGGGGAATTGAGATTTTTGAGGGAAGTGCTACATTAGCTAGTGTTTTAATGAAAGATTTTTTGGTGTTAAAACTGAACCTTAAGACTTATTATCTTGAGTGCACTAATGTTGCTAATAAAGATTGTGTGAAATTTTGTATGAAGAAATTTTTTAAGTGTATGGAAGGAATGAGTAATGAGATGAAGGATGGACTAAAGTTCTATCTTGGGGATGCCACGTGTGTCACCCCAATAAATATCCAAGAAGTACAAGCGTCAAAGCTTGGGGATGCCGAAGGCATCCCCTTCTTCATCAATAAAAATCCCAGTTTCTTCCAAACGCTTCGTTTTTATTGTTTCATGCACAGTTGTGTTGTTCTTCGAGCGTCTTCTTGTTCGTTTTCGTTTTGGTTTTTCGTTTGCTTTGTTTTCTTAGTTTTCTGAATATATTGGTTGGACCCCCTCTTTCTTACATTGGTTTGCAAATAGTTTGGTTTGGTTTGGTTTGAAAAAAAGTAGGAAAGTTCATACTTATGTGGTAAAAAGAGCTCGTTTTTGACTGTGGCATATGCTCTGCCATGCCATGCTTGATATTGTTTTGGCTTTATGCTTAGTATTCTTTGCTGTAGCATGACTTGTTATAAACAATTGAGATTCCTTAATGTGCTTTGGATGAATCATGCGTTGTTTTAGCATATTAAAGCATAGTATAGTGGTATTCTCCTTTGATGCTTTATTTGGGTTGACTTGGCGCATGCTCACACCATGTTATGACTATCTCAAGTCACCATAGCCTTTATGATCCTTTAGTTTTCAACTTGTAGTATCACTTTATGCTTTGATCAATGATGTTTTGTCGCTTTGCATGATTATGGCCATTATTGCTCTCTTAGTTTGTCGCTCCCAGTCTTTTGCAAGGCTCCACAACCAAGTATGAGTTCCACTCATGCATCGAACTCCCTAAACCAAGTTATTCCAAAGAGTCCACCATACCTACCTATTATCTTATGCTATTCCTAGTATATTCATGCTTTTGTTTATCTTCCGAATTAAACTTGTCATGAGAAAACTAGTGATTAAAGCTCTCAGAAACTTGATGGCACACTTTACTTTTCTTGCCCTTAATAAACTTGAACCATTGTGTCGTCTATGTTGTATATGCTTGCACTTATTTGTTGGGAATTAGCAGAACCATGCTGTCATGGGGAACGCTTTCAACATTGAACTTGTACTTTGTACCTAGTTGATATCATGCTCTTTTGTCTATGGATGTCGTCGGTGTGAAATGAAATAGGAGCTTGTAAGTCCATGGAGTTATGTATATGTGTTAGAGAAGCGCCTGGGTCGCTGGTCTAATCCATGCTGACATGGTGGAAACCTGCAGCGTAACCATAATGAGCCGTCTATGAAGCATTCTTCTTATAAAAAAAGAGTCCTATATTAAGAAAAAAGAGAAAAGAAAAAAAAGAGATTATGAAAAGAGGAAAGAGAGAAAAAAAGCACCATATTCCCATGGTAAATAAGAAGATTGCTGAGATGCTCGTTGTCTGCTTGCCTTGTCATTTTGATATGGGGATTCTTCCGTATCATCGGGCAAGGGGTACCCCGTTGGCGGTTCTCTATGATTCACATGTACTTACGATGACAAGAACTTACCGGTGACTAAACTTGAGTAGCATGAGGAGTGATACATTGCAAATGTATCTATAATTTTTTATGTTCCATGCTTGGTTTTATCCACTTTCTTGTGTTTTGTCCACACTTTGGAGTACTTTTCATATGATTTCTTGGACTAACCTATTAACAAGAGCCATAGTGCCAGCTGCCTGTTTTCTGGTGTTTTTGGTTCCAAGAAAGTCAGAAAATGAATATTCTCGGAATTGGACGGGACAAAAGCCAAAGTGCCTATTTTTCTAGAAGTCATCAGATGCCAAAATACGATACGGAGAGGAGCCAGGGGCCACCACACCACCTGCCCATGCTGGCCAAGCCTGGCCGCGCTAGGGGGTGGTGTGGCTAGCCCAGGCACCCCCACTGCCTCTCCTTCCGCCTATATATTACCCTCGGGACGAAAACCCTAAGTACCCGATCAAAAATCCACGAAAGAGTCTGTACCTGCCGTCATCTCCATCCCTAGATCGGGAGGGATATGAAGCTCTTCCCGGCACCCTGCCGGAGAGGGGAATTCACCCTGGAGGCCTTCTTCATCACCATGCAAGCCTCCGGTGTGATGCGTGAGTAGTTCATCCTTAGACTACGGATCCATGTAGTAGCTAGATGGCTGGTTCTCCTCCTTTGTGCTTTCATGTTTAGATCTTGTGAGCTCCATTCATGATCAAGATCATCTATTTGTAATTCTGCATGTTGTGTTTGCAGGAATCCGATGGATATTGAGATGCTATTTCAGATTGATTATTGATTCTATCATGTCTTTGTTATTTGTGATATTGCATGCTTTCCGTTGTTAGTAGCTATCTTGGCCAAGTAGATGCTAGCAACTCTAAGAGTTAGTATTTATGCTCGATAGTTGGTTCATGCCTCTGGTAATTTGGAGAAGTGATAGAAATCTCTAAGGTACTAGATGTGCTGTTGCTACTAGGGAGATAACAACAATCCTTTGTTCATAGAACAATCGTATTGTTTACATTACACGCAATTCGTAAAACAATAATCTGTTGCTTGCAACTTAATACTGGAGGGAGTTCTGATGATAACCTGAAGGTGGATTATTAGTCATAGATGCAGTTGGATGGTGGTCTATGTATAATGTTGTAATGCCCAATCAAGTCCAAAGGAGTCAAGATGATTAGTATATGCATGTATTGATTTCTCGGTGTTGGTCAATTGCCCCACTGTAATTTGTTCACCCAGCATGTTATCTATCTTATGGAGAGCCACCTCTACTGAACTATGGATCCCGGTCCTTTTCTTTACATACAATCTATAAACTATTTACTGCTTTGTGTTTACTTTCTGCAAACTTTTACTTCCTTCCATTCGATACGTTTAATCCTTTGTTTTCAGCAAAACACAGTGAGATTGACGACCTCATCGCAAGTTGGGGATAGAGTTCTGTGGTTGTGTTGTGCAGGTCTCCACGTTTCTACTAGCAGCGGTAGTGCACCCTGCCAAGGCTCAGCAAGCAACACATTTGGGGTGTTCCCTTGCTCCTACTAGTTCGATTAAAACTTGGTTTTATAACTGAGGGAAATTTGTTGCTGTGCTCATCATACCTTCCTCTTGGGGTTCCCAATGAGCTCTACATCAACACTGAGCCATCAAGCATTTTTCTGGCACCGTTGCCGGGGACTTGAAGAAGAAGAAGCTCCCACGTCAACCACGCGCCAGCAAACATTTTTCTGGTGCCGTTGCCGGGGAGTCAAGGACATCTTCACAAGGGGAGTCCCTCATAACCAATCTCTTTACTTTGTTATTTTTGTTTTGCTTAGTTTCTTTTTGCTTTGTTTGCTTGTTTCTTATTTCAAAAACGCAAAAAAAAATAGTTTGACAAGTTTGCTTTCTTTACTGAAAACAAAAAAAATTAGTTCCTTTCGTAAGTTGCCACTATGTCTAGCCTTGCTCCAATCACTATGTCACCCGAGGAAATGATTTTCACTTTTAAACAAGGAATTGAGGAAATTTTTAAGGAAGCTTGGTCTAGAATCTCTGATCTACATGAAAAAACTAAGCCTAAAATGACCCAAAGCTTGTTCCTTAGCAGTTTTTACCTAGGAATTGCTCTTTGCTATAGATATGCTTTAGATGCTGTTGTCGGAGGAGATTTCCTCCAATGTAATGAGGATGATGCTATAAATGCTATAAAGAAATTGATCCTTACTTACAACTTGCCTAGCCAAACTGATATTTCTTTCGCAAAAATATTTGCTAGACTAAACACTCTTGAGACTAGCACTACTAGCTTAAAAGATTTCTATAATACACTTAGGGAGCATCACAATTATGTCCCAATAAATTTTGAACCATCAAAGTGGCTCCCTACAGTAAAGATTGAGATAAACACTGAAACTTTTCGAGCTCGCTGTGATATCATGTCTGAATTTTGTCTTATGCCCAAAGATATTTGTGAATCTTTGAATGTTTGGGGTCTTACTGAAGGAGGAAAAGAAATATCTCTTGCTAATAATGCTACCATATTACCTATTGGAAGAGCTGAAGGAGTGTTTACAAAGATCCTTGGAAAAATGATTTCTACTGATTATCTTGTTATTGAATGTGCAGGAAAAGGACAAATTATACTTGGAAGGTCCCTTTTAGAACTCCTTGGAGCAATAATAGATGTGGGAAAGGGGACCATGCACCTTTCTTCTCCACCAAACAATCATATTGTCCCCAAGGTTAAGAATAAAAGTAAGAGAGGTAAAGGGCAAGAAATTTGGTTTTAATGCTTCTTCATTTGAGAACACTTCATTCTTTCTTGCTTCTTATGCCTAACTTAAAGGCATTAAAGAAAAGTACTTATTGGGAGATAACCCAAAAGTTTTAGATGAGTCTTGGACGTCATTACCTCTGTCATAACCACTCCTTATCCTTTTTATTTGCTTTCTGTGCCAAGAGTAACCTCTAATGAGAGAGAAGTAATGATTGGGAAAGTTGCTGTCCCGAAACAGATTTCTGTGCTTCACCATAAATATTCGTGTAAAATCTCTAAATGTCTTTTTGAGGCATAAATTTTTGTGCTTCTGCCCCAGGTTGTTATCTAACTTTCAATAGTTCAACAATTTTTTATTTGAGCTACAGAAGGTCTTCGAAAAAATTCGTATTTACCTGCTGGTCTGTTTTGACAGATTTCAGCCATTTTCTGCATTTGCTTCTGGTTGGTTCCTTTTTGAGTTCTTTTGGGGAATTGAGCTTTTTGAGGGAAGTGCTACTGTAGCTAGTGTTCTAATGGAAGTTTATTTTGTGTTAGAACTGAACCTTAAGACTTATTTATCTTGAGTGCACTAATGTTGCTAATAAAGATTGTGTGAAGTTTTGTATGAAGGAAAAAATTTCAGGTGTATGAAAGGAATGAGTAATGAGATGAAGGACGGACTAAAGCTCAAGCTTGGGGATGCCACGCGTGTCACCCCAAGAAATATCCAAAAAGTACAAGCGTCATACCTTGGGGATGCCCAAGCCATCCCCTTCTTCATCAATAAAAATCCCAGGTTTCTTCAAAACGCTTCGTTTTTATTGTTTCATGCACAGTTGTGTTGTTCTTGGAGCGTCTTCTTTTTCATTTTCGTTTTGTTTTTTCATTTGCTTTGTTTGGTTAGTTTGCTGAATAAATTGGTTGGACCCCCCTCTTTCTTACATTGGTTTGCAAATAGTTTGGTTTGGTTTGGAAAAAAGTACGAAAGTTCATACTTATGTGGTAAAAGAGCTCGTTTTTGACTGTGGCCTATGCTCTGTCATGCCATGCTTGATATTTTTTTGGCTTTATTCTTAGTATTCTTTGCTGTAGCATGACTTGTTCTAAACAATTGAGATTGCTTAATGTGCCTTGTATGAATCATGCGTTGTTTTAGCATATTAAAGCATAGTATAGTGGTATTCTCCTTTGATGCTTTATTTGGGTTGACTTGGCGCATGCTCACATCATGTTATGACTATCTCAAGTCACCATAGCCTTTATGACCCTTTAGTTTTCAACTTGTAGTATCACTTTATGCTCTGATCAATGATGTTTTGTTGCTCTGCATGATTATGGCCATTATTGCTCTCTTAGTTTGTCGCTCCTAGTCTTTTGCTAGCCTACACAACCAAGTATGAGTTCCACTCATGCATCCAACTCCCTAAACCAAGTTATTCCAAAGAGTCCACCATACCTACCTACTAGCTTATGCTATTCCAATTATATTCATGCTTTTGTTTACCTTCCAAATTAAACTTGTTATGAGAAAACTAGTGATTAAAGCTGTCACGAACTTGATGGCACACTTTACTTTTCTGCATTTAATAAACTTAAACCATTGGGTCCTTCTTTGTTGCGTATATGCTTGCGCTTTATAAGTTGAAATTAGCAGAACCATGTATCATGGGGAACGCTTTCAACATTGCACTTGTACTTTGTACCCGTTGATATCATGTTCTTTTGCTAATGGATCCCGGCAGTGTGAAATAAAAGTGGAACTTGTAAGATCATGGAGTTTGTATGTGTGTTAGAGAAACGCCTGGACCGCTAGCCTAAGCCATGCCTAATCATGGTGGAAATTTGCAACATAACCCTAATGAGCACTCTATGAAGCATCCTCATTAAAAACTATGCAAATAGAAAATAAAAAGATCGCTGAGATGCTCATAGTCTGCTTGCCTTGTCATTTTGATTATGGGATAGCTCATGTATCATGTGCAAGGGGTACCCCGTTGGCGGATCTTTATGATACACATGTACTTACAATGACAAGAGCTTACTTGTGACTAAAGTTGAGTAGCATGAGGTTTGGTCTTCGTAAGTAAGGTGCATGAGATTTCGGCTTATAACTTGTCAAGCATATCCTCTTAGTTGTGTCACTTTAACCCTAATCACCTTCAAGATGCTTATGATAGGGGCAATGAGAGCTGAAAGCTGTAAGTACCATAATTTTTGGAAGCTCTTTATGAGACTTGAATCCCTACTTCCTTCTATGAAGGCCTTTCTTCCACCATTATATTGAGTCTCCACCTTCTACCTTTATGCACCTACTTTGAGAGCATAGTGGCCATTCTTAGTTCTATGTGCATTGTCCCAAGACTAGTTGATTGATGCAGAAATTGATATTGCTTGTTTTAAACTATTTTTATCTAGTCACTCTTATGAACTTTGAAGTTGTCCTATGCATTTATATTTGCTACTCTATGAGGGACAAGCTGAATACTATTATGCTATGTTTTCTTTATGTGAAACAAACAAACGTCTTGCAAAGCATTGTTATTCATGAATCTTTTGTTTGTGCCTTTTCATGTTGCGTCATAGTTTCTTTGTCTTATTGCTAGAACTTTGTCTTTCATGCTATGATTGAAGTACTATGATCCCAGCTTTGAATGTTTTACAAATACTTTGATCAAGTATTTGATGGTGCATGTCACCTAAAAAATTATTCTTTCTTTTTATCACTTACCTACTCGAGGACGAGTAGGAGTTAAGCTTGGGGATGTTGATACATTGCAAATGTATCTACAATTTTTGATATTCCATGCTTGGTTTTATCCACTTTCTTGTGTTTTGTCCACACTTGTGAGTACTTTTCATATGATTTCTTGGACTAACCTATTAACAAGAGCCACAGTGCCAGCTGCCTGTTTTTTGCTGTTTTTGGTTCCAGGAAAGTCAGAAAATGAATATTCTCGGAATTGGACGGGACAAAAGCTAAAGTGCCTATTTTTCCTGAAGTCATCAAATGCCAGAATACGAGACGGAGAGGAGCCAGGGGGCCACCACACCACCTGGCCGCGCGGGCCAAGCCTGGTCGCGCCAGGGGGTGGTGTGGCCAGCCCAGGCACCCCCTCGGCCTCTCCTTCCGCCTATATATTGCCCTCGGGACGAAAACCCTAAGTACCCGCTCAAAAATCCACCAAAGAGTCTGTAGCCGCCGTCATCTCCATCCCTAGACCGGGAGGGATCTGAAGCTCTTCTCGGCACCCTGCCGGAGAGGGGAATTCACCCTGGAGGCCTTCTTCCTCACCATGCAAGCCTCCGGTGTGATGCGTGAGTAGTTCATCCTTGGACTACGGATCCATGTAGTAGCTAGATGGTTGGTTCTCCTCCTTTGTGTTTTCATGTTTAGATCTTGTGAGCTCCGTTCATGATCAAGATCATCTATTTGTAATTCTGCATGTTGTGTTTGCGGGGATCTCATGGATATTGAGATGCTATTTCAGATTGATTATTGATTCTATCATGTCTTTGTTATTTGTGATATTGCATGCTTTCCGTTGTTAGTAGCTATCTTGGCCAAGTAGATGCTAGCAACTCTAAGAGTTAGTATTTATGCTCGATAGTTGGTTCATGCCTCTGGTAATTTGGAGAAGTGATAGAAATCTCTAAGGTACTAGATGTGCTGTTGCTACTAGGGAGATAACAACAATCCTTTGTTCATAGAACAATCGTATTGTTTACATTACACGCAATTCGTAAAACAATAATCTGTTGCTTGCAACTTAATACTGGAGGGAGTTCTGATGATAACCTGAAGGTGGATTATTAGTCATAGATGCAGTTGGATGGTGGTCTATGTATAATGTTGTAATGCCCAATCAAGTTCCAAAGGACTCAAGATGATTAGTATATGCATGTATTGCTTTCTCGGTGTTTGTCAATTGCCCCACTGTAATTTGTTCACCCAGCATTTTATCTATCTTAAGGAGAGCCACCTCTAGTGAACTATGGATCCCGGTCCTTTTCTTTACATACAATCTATAAACTATTTACTACTTTGTGTTTACTTTCTGCAAACTTTTACTTCCTTCTATTCGATACGTTTAATCCTTTGTTTTCAGCAAAACACGGTGAGATTGACAACCTCATCGCAAGTTGGGGACAGAGTTCTATGGTTGTGTTGTGCAGGTTTCCACGTTGCTACTAGCACCGGTAGTGCGCCCTACCAAGGCTCGGGTAGCAACACCTTTGGGGTGTTTCCTTGCTCCTACTGGTTCGGTTAAACCTTGGTTTCATAACTGGGGGAAACTTGTTGTTGTGCTCATCATACCTTCATCTTGGGGTTCCCAGTGAGCTCTACATCTACACTGAGCCATCAAGCATTTTTCTGGCGCCGTTGCCGGGGGCTTGAAGAAGAAGAAGCTATCACACCCCAAACCAGGGCCTAGCTCACTTGACAGTCGCCATATGTTTATAAACCATTGGACTTATAAGCATATAAGGAAAATTGTAGAACAATTTGGAGTATGAGGCAAAGATGAACCTTATTCAAAACTTGTAGGCAACCAGTACAAAGATGTGTTCAGCTCCCCAGACAGCAGAAGCTGGACATTTATTCTCTTATTTAAGCAAACTGAAGGTAACTACTATTATTGAAAGCTTCTACGCCAAGACGTCACTCCCCAAGCCCTTCAATCATCTCATGTTCCTCATTATCATCTGTGCATATCAGCAAATGACATTATGAGTATGGGAATACTCAGCAAGATTAAGTTAGAGGTGATAATAATATCGAGCAACCAACATAAAGGTTTTGTTTACCAACAGAACATAATAGAAAGCAGCAAGATCATATGTTAGCATGAGTCTTCACCAAGTTTATTCTCGACAGAAAAGATTTGTTAAAGTTAGTCATCCATCATAACAGCCACCATTGGTAGTACCCCTTCTCTGAGAACCGCGCCACCGAGTTCCCTACTTGTGTGAGGATGCCCATCTCACCCTGACACCGGCCTGGCGACGCGTCGCTCTTTCAGGAACCGGCCGACTCAGGCTAGGTATACCATGTCTTTCCCATGTTATGATAGACAATGTTATGTTTTACAACACACTGGGTCAGTTGGTGTCCTTTCATTCTTATAAAGTTAGTGTTAGACAACAGGGTAGCACATAGCAGACTGATGTAAGAGTTCCGTGTTGTAACTCGTTCTTCATTCAAGGATCAGTCAAACGTTCTCAAGATCAGTGTTAGAAGGCACATCACATAACATAAATCATTTAAGTGTAATTAGTGTTTGATTCATCAAGTTTTATCTGATATGCATAGCTTGCCTTGTCAAGTTGTAGATCAACCTCTTTTCTGAACCTGGGTACCTAGTACAAGAAATAAATATACGGTCTTTAGCAAAATTGGCATCTGGTTCTAGCAGTACAAAACTCTGCTGTGTTTTACAGGGATTCAGAGTCCAAGAGTTTCCTAGATTAAAGCTAGATATTAAATCATGAAGGATGAAGCAAAAATAAATATTGTACACTCTCCTTTTTTGAGCTCAACATGCATCTAGTGGCCTCTAGTACTAGTATCGATGCCATTCTTGACTAAATATGATTTATCCACATGATGCACGGGTATGTATATGCTAGCTCTTGGCCCCCGGTATCAAATGTTCACGTTGATTCCTCTACTAGTACAAGCAGATTAATAGATCGGGGGTGTATGTAGCAGCCAAATCTATGGAAGTTTATTTCAGAAACAGTTAAAAGGCCTGATCAGGAGAGACAAGGGTCAAGAGATGCAAAGAAAAACTAGAGGTTAGGGTGGTGATGCATGCACAAGACTAACTGGATCAACTTTCTTAGTACTAGTCCATGGCTGCCACTACTGTAGAAGACAGAGATTCAAGTGAAGAAGAGCAACAACAAGGCAGTGTATCTAACCTCTTCCCAAGAGCTGACCTCCTTCAGCTTCACCCCTAGTACTACTACTCTGTACTACTCCTGGATGCACTTCACAGTGTGCGTGTGTGAGAGTTTTGGGTGCGTCCTAGTGTACTTGAGGGGGGTATTTATACTACAACGCTGTGTGTGGAACACTCCAAGGATAAGTACGATGATTCCCCTTTTCTTTTAGTCACTATAGTGATCCTTAGTAACAAAGGCGGTTCGTGAAAAAATCTACTATGAAGACAAGAAATCCAAAAACTTAGCTTGCAAGGTATCGAAGGAAGGATTTTACGTTCGCTGATTAGTCTTGCTAATTAGGTAGCTTCTAAAATTTGTTCGTAAAAAAAAATTATTTTTATACTGGGTTATTACATCCTCCCCAACTTGAAATAAATTTCGTCCTCGAAATTTCTGTACCTTGATGTTTGAAAATATCAGGGTAGTTTTTCATCATATCAACTTCATTCTCCCAAGTGGCCTCATATTCATTGTGATTACTCCATAGAACCTTTACAAACCGTATGGTTTTGCGTCTTGTTTTCCTTTCCTTGATATCCAAAATGTGGATCGGATGCTCTTCATATGTCAAATCTTCCAGCAGTTGGGGTGTCTGTATATCTATATGTTTGCTTGGTTCCTAAAGACATTTTCGAAGCATAGATACATGGAACACATTATGTATTCCATTCAGAGATTCTGGTAGTTCTAGCTTATATGTAACCTCCCCAACTTGTTTTATAACTGGGAATGGACCTATAAATCTCGGACTTAGTTTCTTGCTCATTCCAAAATGTTTAACTCCTTTCATTGGTGAGACCTTCAGGTATGCCAATTCTCTAACATCAAACTGAATATTTCTTCTTCCTTCATTTGCATAGGCCTGTTGTCGGTTTTGGGCCACTCGCAGTCTCTCTCGTATTACTCTGATCTTTTCCTCTGTATCTTGGATTATTTCTGGACCTAACATTTTCCTTTCTCCAACCTCATTCCAACAAATTGGAGTTCTACATTTTCTCCCATATAAAGCCTCATATGGAGCCATCTTGATGCTTGATTGGTAGCTATTGTTATAAGCAAATTCAGCTAAAGGCAAATAATCATCCCATGCTCCCTGAAATTCAATAGAACACGAGCGAAGCATATCTTCGAGGATTTGGTTTATTCTTTCTGTCTGACCATCGGTTTGTGGATGGTATGCTGTGCTAAAATCTAACTTTGTTCCTAATGCCTTCTGCAAGCTTTGCCAAAAACGGGATACAAACCTAGCATCTCTATGAGAGAAGATTCTTAGCGGAACTCCATGTAAGGATACTATTTCTTGGATGTATAGCTTTGCCAATTTTTCCAAAGAGAAAGTTTTCTTGATGGGTATTAAATGTGCAGACTTTGTTAACCTATCCACAATCACCCATATTGAATCATTTCCAGAAGGTGTACGAGGTAACCCAAGTATGAAATCCATACCTATTTCTTCCCATTTCCATATTGGTATCGACAAAGGTCGTAGGAGTCCAGCTGGCTTTTGATGTTCCGCCTTCACACGTTGGCAAGTGTCACATTCCGCTACAAATTTTGCTATCTCTCTCTTCATATTTCTCCACCAAAATGTCTTCTTAATATCATGGTACATTTTTGTTCTTCCTGGGTGCATGGTATAAAGAGAAAAATGTGCTTCCTCCAAAATTTTCCTCTTCAATTCTGCATTATTAGGTACACATAGCCTATCTCTGAACCTTAACATGCCTTCTTGATCCATTCTGAATTCTACTTGTTTACCTTTTTCTATATCTGTCCTTAGGTCTCGTATATCCTTGTCCCCTTTTTGTTTCTCTGAAATTTCTTTGTAAAGTGTGGGCTTAACATGGAGTGCCATGAGATTCACTCCAGGTTCATGGATCTTTAACTCAACTCCTAGTTTTCCAAATTCTTTCAGCAAATTTTCTTGCTCAGTAAATAAAGAAATCATATTGCAAGCGACTTTTCGGCTTAGTGCATCTGCAACCAAGTTAGCTTTTTCAGGATGATAATTAATATTGATATCATAATCTTTCAGTAGTTCTAGCCATCTCCGCTGCCTCATATTTAATTCTTTTTGTGTGAAAATGTATTTTAGACTTTTATGGTCAGTATATACCTCTGTATGTTCTCCATAAAGATAGTGCTGCCATATCTTTAGAGCAAAAATCACTGCTGCTAGTTGCAGGTCATGTGTCGGGTAGTTCAGTTCAGGTTGCTTTAATTGACGTTATGCATATGCAATCACCCGTCCATTCTCCATAAGTACACAACCAAGTCCAATTTTTGAAGCATCACAATAAATGGTGAATTCCTCTCATGCAATTGGTAATGCAAGTACAGGTGTAGTGATCAGACGATTCTTCAGTTCTTGAAAGTTTTCTTCACATTTTTCTGTCCATTCAAATTTCTCCCCTTTTCTAGTTAAACGGGTTAGAGGTGCAGCTAGCTTAGAAAAGTCCATTATAAATCGTCGGTAATATCCAGCCATTCCAAGGAAACTTCGTATTTCAGTTACTGTAGTGGGTTGGTTCCATTCAGCCATAACTTGAACTTTCGTGGGATCTACTGATATACCTTGACCTGATATGATGTGCCCAAGATAGGATACAATATCCATCCAGAAGTCACACTTCTTGAGTTTAGCATACAACTGGTGTTCTCGCAGCGTTTGTAGTACCACCCGAAGATGATTAGCATGCCCCTCCTTGGTCTTCGAGTATATTAGTATATCATCAATAAATACAATCACAAATTGATCAAGGTATGGCTTGAATATTCGGTTCATCAAATCCATAAATGCCGCCAGTGCATTGGTTAAACCAAATGGCATGACCAAATATTCATAGTGTCCATAGCGAGCACTAAAAGCCGTTTTAGGTATATCACTGGTCTTAACTCGAACTTGGTGATAACCAGATTGTAGGTCAATTTTTGAGAAGACACTTGATCCTTGCAATTGATCAAATAGATCATCTATTCTAGGTAGCGGGTATTTATTTTTTGATTGTCACCTTGTTTAGCTCTCTATAGTCAGTGCACAGTCTCAAACTTCCGTCCCTTTTCTCGGTGAATAGAATTGGAGCACCCCAAGGAGAAACACTTTCACGAATGAGTCCCTTATCCTCCAAATCTTTCGGTTGCTTCTTTAGTTCCTTTAATTCAGCTGGAGCCATTCTATATGGTGACTTGTAAATAGGCTTAGTTCCAGGAATTAGTTCAATAGCAAATTCAACTTCCCGCTCTGGGGGTAAACCTGGTAGTTCATCCGGAAAGACATCCGGAAACACATTCACAACAGGAATTTCCTTGATTTTATCATTCCTATCCCCACACTCTGTGGTTAAGGATGCACACATACACATTTTAATATCATGGTACACTAGCTCTGGTTCGCCAGGAGGTCTAAGAGTAATCTGTTTGTTAAAACAGTCAATGGTTGCTTTATATTTTCCTAGCCAGTCCATACCAAGAATTATATCAAAATCTTGCATGTCAAGTATAATAAGGTCATCTTCAAATTCATGTCCTTCAATCTCAATTGGGATGGACTCACATATGGAGTTAGCAGTTCTGTTATCCAGTGGCGTTTCTACATTAATCTTTTCTTTTAATGTTTTGCTTGTTACGACATGCTTTTTCACAAAACTAGCAGCTATAAAAGAGTGTGTAGCACCTGAATCAAATAGTACTAAACTGGGATGAGCATATGATAGCAGATTACCTATAACCACATTATCTGATTCCTCTGCATTTTTTTTGGTCAGGTTAAACACTCGTGCTTGATTCTTGACGGACATTTTCTCTTGGTTCCTTCTCTGAACATTTGAATTTGGGACATGGCCTGACGGGGTTGATGCCTGTTGGCTTCCTTGAGATGGTCCTGGCAAGTATAAAGGTTGTGGAGGTGCGGGTAAGGCTGTAGGTCCTGCATGTGTTGGTCCTGCCCGCGGAGCTGACGTATTGCTTGACTGTGGCCTTGAACATTCATATTGTGTGTGTCCTACCTGCCCGCACCGGTAACACCTTCCCCATTGGTACCGACATGTATTAGGATGATGATTCTTTTTGCATATAGTACACTTTTGGTACTTGGAGGTTTCACCTCTGAACTTCTCATATTTGCTCCCCGTTATGAATTTTTCCTTATACTGGTGACCCTCCATTTTAGTCTTTTTCTGGGGCTGACCTGCATCCGTTTTCTCTTCCAAATATCCCTTTTCAAGGAGTTGGGCTTTATTCACAACATCTCTGGATGTGTTCAGTTCAAAGGCTTCGACACGTCGTTTTAAGGGTTGGCGGAGTCCATTTTCGAAGCGTCGGGCTTTTGAGCTATCAGTCTGAACATACTCTGGAGCAAAACGAGCTAATCTTGAGAACTCAATTTCATAATCAGTAACTGATTTGCTTCCTTGGTTCAGTTCCAGAAATTCCCTTTCTTTCATCCCCTTAACACCCTCAGGGAAATATTTTTTATTAAAAGCCTCCTTGAATATAGACCATGTTACCTGATAGTTCTCTGGATATGACTTCTTGTGAGCATCCCACCATTCAAAAGCACTTGATTGCAGCAGATATACTGCAAAATTTACCATCTCAGTGTCAGTACACTCCATTGCCTGAAATGCCTTTTCCATGGCAGTAATCCAATCTTCAGCTTCTAAAGGGTTGGATGTCCCAGAGAAAACATGTGGTTTCAAACGTTGAAACTCGGCAAGTCTGTTGCGATTTTCGTCGCTCTTTGACAGACGTTCTAATATCTCCATCTGACGCTGTTGGGTCTACTGTTGTTTTCCAAGTATGTCCGCCAGCAGATTAGCCAAGGGGTCATGTCTGGCTAGTGCTTGTCCAGTGCTGTCATTGGAGCTAGTACCATTTCCATCAGCCATCTAAAATAGAGACAGATTATTCAATCAAATGTTAGGTAGGTACAAGTTACAGTATGTTAGGCTTTCAAGTGTAACGGTCGGTACACTTAGTTTAAATTCAGAGAAGAGACTTTTAAAAATTAAAAAAAATCGTGTTCAACAACTCTCCTCTTTCTCTTTTAAATATCTACATGGAGAGGCATCGTAGCCTTCAATTAATTGGACATGTATATCTGTAGCTTCTAGGGAACATAACCATTCTTACTTATTTTCCCGCATGTCCTTTAGTACAATATCTATTTCAAAATAGTGGCATTATTATTATTATTTTAATTCTTTTTTTTCTTTTTTTTGTTGAAGCACACCTATCATCCGAGATATAGTAGATTACTGACTATAGCCTGAAGAGATTTGAACATGATACTTCTGCAGCAACAAGAGCACCAGCATACAGTCTGGTTATTTCACCTTTTCATCAGATCATACTCATAACTTCAGATTTCCAAACCTCACAGAAAATATACTTTTAGTTTATTCTACGCAAACTCTCACCAACATACTTCTTATTAGTACAGTCTACGAATAACCAAAAACCAGAAATTTAAAATAACTAAGCAGAGTCTTATTACAGCACACTGGTACACTACTAAAGTGAAGAACAGAGCAGTACTTAGCAGTACAAACCAGAAACTTTAAGCAACTTCATAGCTAGAACTACATCAGCCTACTACTTGGAGACAGCGTCGAAATCCGCTGATACTACTAAACAACCTTAAAACGCCCAACCACAAGGATCCCTTTTACCTATCGGACAAAATAACCTAGAGTCGACAAGGTCCACTACTTCTGAATTTATTTAGAGGGACTCAAAAGGAAACTTCCCACTAGCCCGCAACGCTTAGTTGCTACCGGTTCCACTGCCACCACCACCCTGCTGTAGTGTAGCCACCATCTCACGCAGTTGGCGTATGCGGCGATAGAGCTTGTGACTCAAACGCTCAGTAAAGAGGAGCTCGTTGTCAGTAGTATGTAGTGCTTCCAGTAGCTCACAGGAAAGTGTTTCATACTCGTTAACCTTCTCCTCCAGCTTCGCAACTTCCTTGCGTAGCATAAACACTTGAGGGTAATTGATACCCTTAAGCTCAACTTGATACTCAGCTGCAAGTGCATGGAAGGCTATGATAGCAGCATTTTGCTCAGCAGCTGCAGGGGTCACACCACTACCTTTATAGTACAACTCAGGAACTCTGCCAGTTGCCCCTAACACAACTTTAATGGCTACCACATAACAACCCTGAGGGCATTGACTAATGGCATACATGGGTGGAGCAAGGCCAAGCATAGTGGCAAGTTCATCTAAAACCTTCCTACTCAGAATCTGCAGTACAAATGCCATACCTGAAACAGAACGCATCAATTGTATAAAATATCCGCAAGCAGTAAAAATTCCACTTCCAAGAAACACACAATGATCATTTAGTAAGCATATGTAAATCCCCACTCTCTCCTCTCCGTAAATGACTACCGAAGTAATTAATGTTCAATATAATGTTATTAACCTTTGCTCTGATACCACTCCATTTGTCACACCCCAAACCAGGGCCTAGCTCACTTGACAATCGCCATATGCTTATAAACCATTGGACTTATAAGCATATAAGGCAAATTGTAGAACAATTTGGAGTATGAGGCAAAGATGAACTTTATTCAAAACTTGTAGGCAACCAGTACAAAGATGTGTTCAGCTCCCCAGACAGCAGAAGCTGGACATTTATTCTCTTATTGAAGCAAACTGAAGGTAACTACTCTTATTGAAAGCCTCTATGCCAAGACGTCACTCCCCAAGCCCTTCAATCATCTCATGTTCCTCATTATCATCTGTGCATATCAGCAAATGACATTATGAGTATGGGAATACTCAGCAAGATTAAGTTAGAGGTGATAATAATATCGAGCAACCAACATAAAGGTTTTTTTACCAACAGAACATAATAGAAAGCAGCAAGATCATATGTTAGCATGAGTCTTCACCAAGTTTATTCTCGACAGAAAAGATTTGTTAAAGTTAGTCATCCATCATAACAGCCACCATTGGTAGTACCCCTTCTCTGAGAACCGCGCCACCAAGTTCCCTACTTGTGTGAGGATGCCCATCTCACCCTCACACTGGCCTGGCCGTGTGTCGCTCTTTCAGGAACCGGCCGACTCAGGCTAGGTATACCATATCTTTCCCATGTTATGATAGACGATATTATGTTTTACAACACATTGGGCCAGTTGGTGTCCTATCACTCTTATAAAGTCAGTGTTAGACAACAGGGTAGCACATAGCAGACTCATGTAAGAGTTCCGTGTTGTAACTCGTTCTTCATCCAAGGATCAGTCAAATGTTCTCAAGATCAGTGTTAGAAGGCACATCACATAACATAAATCATTTAAGTGTAATTAGTGTTTGATTCATCAAGTTTTATCTGATATGCACAGCTTGCCTTGTCAAGTTGTAGATCAACCTCTTTTCTGAACCTGGGTACCTAGTACAAGAAATAAATATATGGTATTTAGCAAAATTGGCATCTGGTTCTAGCAGTACAAAACTCTGCTGCGTTTTATAGGGATTCAGAGTCCAAGAGTTTCCTAGATTAAAGCTAGATATTAAATCATGAAGGATGAAGCAGAAATAAATATCGTACACTCCTTTTTTTAGCTCAGCATGCATCTAGTGGCCTCTAGTACTAGTATCGATGCCATTCTTGACTAAATATGGTTTATCCACATGATGCACGGGTATGTCTATGCTAGCTCTTGGCCCCCAGTATCAAATGTTCATGTTGATTCCTCTACTAGTACAAGCAGATTAATAGATCGAGGGTGTATGTAGCAGCCAAATCTATGGAAGTTTATTTCAGCAACAGTCAAAAGGCCTGATCAGGAGAGACAAGGGTCAAGAGATGCAAAGAAAAACTAGATGTTAGGGTGGCGATGCATGCACAAGACTAGCAGGATCAACTTTCTCAGTACTAGTCCATGGCTGCCACTACTGTAGAAGACAGAGATTCAAGTGAAGAAGAGCAACAACAAGGCAGTGTATCTAACCTCTTCCCAAGAGCTGATCTCCTTCAGCTTCACCCGTAGTACTACTACTCTATACTACTCCTGGATGCACTTCACAGTGTGCGTGTGTGAGAGTTTTGGGTGCGTCCTAGTGTACATGAGGGGGGTATTTATACTACAACATTGTGTGTGGAACACTCCAAGGATAAGTACGATGATTCCCCTTTTATTTTTAGCACTACAGTGATCCTTATCTAGTAACAAAGGCGGTTCGTGAAAAAATTTGCTATGAAGATAAGAAATCCAAAAACTTAGCTTGCAAGGTATCGAAGGAAGGATTTTAAGTTTGCTGATTAGTCCTGCTAATTAGGTAGCTTCTAAAATTTGTTCGTAAAATTTTTTTATTTTTATACTGGGTTATTACAGAAGCTCCCACGTCAACCACGCGCCAGCAAACATTTTTATGGCGTCGTTGCCGGAGAGTCAAGGACATCTTCACAAGGGGAGTCCCTCATAACCAATCTCTTTACTTTGTTATTTTTGTTTTTCTTAGTTTCTTTTTGCTTTGTTTGCTTGTTTCTTATTTCAAAAACACAAAAAAAAATCAGTTTTACAAGTTTGCTTTCTTTACTGAAAACACACAAAAAATTAGTTCCTTTCTTAAGTTTCCACTATGTCTAGCCTTCCTCCAATCACTATGTCACCCGAGGAAATGATTTTCACTTTTAAACAAGGAATTGAGAAAAGTTTTAAGAAAGCTTGGTCTAGAATCTCTGATCTACATGAAAAAACTGAGCCTAAAATGACCCAAAGCTTGTTCCTTAGCAGTTTTTACCTTGGAATTGCTCTTTCCTATAGATATGCTTTAGATGCTGTCGTGGGAGGAGATTTCCTCCAATGTAATGAGGATGATGCTATAAAGAAATTAATCCTTACTTACAACTTGCCTAGCCAAACTGATATTTCTTTCGCCAAAATATTTATTAGACTAAACACTCTTGAGACTAGCACTACTAGCCTAAAAGATTGTTATAATATGCTTAGGGAGCATCACAATTATGTCCCAATAAATTTTGAACCATCAAAGTGGCTCCCTACAGTAATGATTGAGATAAACACTGAAACTTTTCAAGCTCGTTGTGATATCATGTCTGAATTTTCTCTTATGCCCAAAGATATTTATGAATCTTTGAATGTTTGGGGTCTTACTGAAGGAGGAAAAGTAATATCTCTTGCTAATAATTCTACCATATTACCTATTGGATTAGATGAAGGAGTGTTTATAAAGATCCTTGGGAAAATGATTTTTGGAAGCTATAAGTACCACAAATTTTGGAAGCTCTTTATGAGACTTGAATCCCTACTTCCTTCTATGAAGGCCTTTCTTCCACCATTACATTGAGTCTCCACCTTCTATCTTTATGCACTTACTTTGAGAGCATAGTGGCCATTCTTAGTTCTATGTGCATTGTCCCAAGACTTGTTGATTGATGCATACCTTGATATTGCTTGTTTTAAACTATTTTTATCTAGTCACTCTTGTAAACTTTGAAGGTGTCCTATGCATTTATATTTGCTACTCTATGAAGGACAAGCTGAATGCCACTATGCTATGTTTTCTTTATGTGAAACAAACAAACGTCTTGCAAAGCATTGTTATTCATGAATCTTTTGTTTATGCCTTTTCATGTTGCAACACAGTTGCTTTGCCTTATTGATAGAACTTTGTCTTTCATGTTATGATTGAAGTACTATGATCCCAGTTATCCAAGTTTTACAAATACTTTGATCAAGTTTATGATGGTGCATGTCACCTCAAAAATTATTCTTTCTTTTTATCACTTACCTACTCGAGGACGAGCAGGAGTTAAGCATGGGGATGTTGATACATTGCAAATGTATCTATAATTTTTGATGTTCCATGCTTGGTTTTATCCACTTTATTGTGTTTTGTCCACACTTTGGAGTACTTTTCATATGATTTCTTGGACTAACCTATTAACAAGAGCCACAGTGCCAGCTGCCTGCTTTCTGCTGTTTTTGGTTCCAGGAATGTCAGAAAATCAATATTCTAGGAATTGGACCAGACAAAAGCCAAAGTCGATATTTTACCGGAAGACTCACGGAGCCAGAAGACGAGACGGAGAGGAGCCAGGGGCTGGCCACACCACCTTGTGGCGCAGGCCAGGCCAGGCCGCGCCAGGGGGTGGTGTGGGCCCCTCTTGGTCTCCCCTTGGTCTCCCTCTCGCCTATAAGAGCCTCCTGATGCATAAACCCTAAATAATCAAGCGTCAAGCCATGAAAAGTTCCGCAGCGCCGCCGCCACCGAAGGGGAGATTCGGGGGACGGAAAGTCTATGTTCCGGGACCCTCCCGGGACGGGGAAGTGCCCCTGGAGCCATCTCCATCGATCTCCACCACCATCTCCATCACCATTGCTGATTCCCATGATGAAGAGGGAGTAGTTCTCTCTCGAGGCTAAGGGTTCTACCGGTAGCTATGTGTTTATCTCTCTCTCTCTATGCATGATCTTATTGAGATCATGAGCTTGTAATCTATAGATCTACCTTGCTACTCAAGTGCTTTAATAGATCTCTGCTCTCCCCATGTGTGTGAAAGTGACAGCGTGCACACCATGGTGGCACTTAGGCTAGAGATTACAAATACTTGTGATGAGTTATATTTGGAGTTGGATGTTTTTATGAAATTGTGGTGTTTGTTGAAACTATCTAGTACTCAAGGTGACAATGTGGGGTTTTCTAGATGGGAAAGGCTTACTTTGAGGTGTGCTGTTATAGCCCTACCGTTGATTAGAGTGTCCAACCGGAGAGTACTTAAGAGTAGTATCATAAGAAGAATATATGTATATGAGAGTGTTCACTAGTGAAAGTAATGATCCCCAGGCCTTGTTTCTAAGCATTGAAACACCATTTGCAACTAGATCTATTACATGTTTGCTTGCTTCCATCTTTATTTCTGTTTGCCTTTAGTCTCTTCTACCCCATCAAGCTATTTTCTAGCACCGTTACTACTTATAATTATCTATACCACTTGTATTTCACTATCTCTTCGTCGAACTAGTGCACCTATACACCTGACAAGTGTATTGGGTGTGTTGGGGACACAAGAGACTTCTTGTATCTTGGTTGCAGGATTGCTTGAGAGGGGATACCTTTGACGACTTCCTCCCTGAGTTCGATAAACCTTGGGTGATCCACTTAAGGGAAAACTTGCTGCTGTTCTACAAACTTCTGCACTTGGAGGCCCAACAACTGTCTACAAGAATAGAAGTGCGTAGACATCAGGGGCTGAGGCGGCGGCATCTAGGGTTTCTCCCCCATCGCCACACGGGGGCGAGAGGAGGGAGAGGAGAGGAGGGAAGGTAAACCTCTTCTTAAGCCTGATCCCAGCGTTAAGCGAAAGTTGCAAAGGAGCATGGTTGGAAAACTGAAGAAGTTAGTGCATGTGGCATACAATCCTCATTGTTGAGGTCCCAATCAACCAACGCTAGCACTCTGTCAATTCTGGTTAAGATTGGATGCTCTCTCTCTTGTTATTCAATCTTTCATTTGTAACACTTTGATATATCCAGTATTACATGTTCACATGAATATGATTTACATTTGTCCAAAAGATAAAAATAATGGCATGTTAGCTTCTGTTTTCTGCATTGAAAGTCGTCAGTAAACATGTCGTGCATACCATATATATATAACATTCACATGAACTTCGTACACACACTAAGCAGAAAATAATAATAGATTATACTGTTGAGTAAACAATGTCAGTGTGTCCCAAACATATTTTTCCGAGTGTACATAGGTGGAAAATGTCATGGAGTCAGTGGTGGACATTGTCAGTTACCATCATTGGACATTTTCTTTGTCGGTCCATGGTGAAGTCAGTGGTAGAGAATGTCAGGAAAGCAGAGATCTGAGGGCTAGCACACTTGGTTCGAGTCTTTAGCGCTGAGTAACTGGCTTGGTGATGTAGCAGTGGCTTGTTAGTGGGGGTGGCAGCACTGGAGACGTTCAGTATCTGATCTTACAGGGTGAAAATCCAAGGTCTGGCCTTAATTGGTTGTGCCTGGCAATGACCTTGTTGAAGGCAATATTTTGCGAGTAAGGACTTTCTTCAGGGTGAAAACCTAAGATCGGGCGACGACGGTGCTTTTGTGCACTGTTCCCTTATTGGAGACGTCGCTTTTGAAGAAGCTGGACTTCTGGTACTGTTCTGGTGGTATTAGTACTGCTGTTACAAGGAATATATTTGTAGCGGGCTTTTCTTTTTTGTAATTTCTCTTTTTCTTTTTTGGCTGTGCGCATCCGTAATGCTGCTAGGGCACTGCGTTGTTGTAGAGGTTGGGTGTAATTGGTATCTGCGTTGATATTAATATATGCCCCTTTCAAAAAACAATATTCACATGAATATGATTTACATTTGTCAAAAAGATATAAATAATGACATGTTAGCTTCTACTTTCTGCATTGAAAGTCGACAGTAAACATGTCGTGCATACCATATATATATATATATATATATATATATATATATATATATATGAATCTTCAATGATTTTTCCACCTATGTACGCTGGGAAAAATATGTTTGGGACACTTCACATGAACTTCGTATACACACACTAAGTAGACAATAATAATAGATTATATTGTTGAGTAAACAATGTCAGTGTGTCCCAAACATATTTTTCCACCACATTCACATGAACTTCGTATACACACACTAAGTAGACAATAATAATAGATTATATTGTTGAGTAAACAATGTCAGTGTGTCCCAAACATATTTTTCCCAGCGTACATAGGTGGAAAAATCATTGAAGATTTTTTTTGAAGGATCACAATAGGGACCTTGATCACACTTAATTTATTAGTGCAGGACTAGTAGTTTCTCCTGCCGGCAGTAGACATAGAACCAAACATGAGCAGCATTAATTAGCAACATATCTTCTCACGCACTCACTTTTGGGGAGGCTGGTGGCAGAACACCTTTTAGGAAGGAGTAAAAAAGAACAAGTGATCTCTGAGGTTGGAAGCTAGGCACCAGATGGCCAGCTCCTCGCACTGAAGCAAATGTGAACCCTCCCTCGTATTGCTGAGCGTAACCTCCAACCTAGATTTGATCATAATCCAGATAAGTATAGAGTCCAATAAAGAAACTAGTATGGTATGGGTTTCCGCATGTGAATATGGTTACCTCGCTCTGGGGAGTGTACCATGGACGCCACGGCTTTGTGATGGCCAAATCTAGATCCTTGACAGAATACCTCGTCGCAGTAATGGGGCACACGTCGTCCATGTCACCACTGTCAATGAATTAGCCTTGATGTTATGAGACACGAGTAACAACTATGAAAACAAAAAGGAAAAACTTCATTTTGAGTCTGCAACGAATGGTTACCTATAGATCCAGACTCTCAATCCGGTTGCGACAAGCCAATTGAGGGTTGGCACCATCGAAACCGGCGCATCAGTCCAGCTTATGCCACTGTGAGCATACCATGCTAGGGTGAATATCTGGTCCAGAAATTGGTATGTAACCGAGTTTCTAAGTAGTGTGTTACTTACGCGCATTCTGACCATTCTTTCTTAGATCGGACATGTATAGCCTTCTGCACCTCAGGATTGTTGAAGTAGTCCTCTACATAGGCACCGATGCATGGATCATAGCCTGCTAACTGTCTCAATAAAAGAAGATAATCAATTGGTGCTAACTGCTACTGAGATGTCTAGAAGAGGAACGGAAATTATATATGCAATTCAGTACTCGTGGTACGTACGTAGCTACTGGGGTAGATACTGCCATTTCGCGGCTCGAGGCAGATCGGGGCGTAGATGTTGTACTGATCAATGTTGCCGATACTGAAATATGCCTCGCACTTTTTTCCCTCTATGCAGCCCCACACCTCGTCGGAGATCACACCGTGGTTCCACAGGAACTCCAACGATCCCTTGTCGTTCGCTTGGCGATCAAGGAGAGGGTTGCCAACCTGCAGAAAGGAACCCCAAATTAGTCAATACAGAACTTGTCTGTTCAAAGGTCTCAACGCCGTCCATGGTCAGAAAACTTACAAAGATTCCCTTTAGGTTGAAGCTTGAGGCACCGAGTTCGTAGAGGGCAGTGATGACGGTGGCGAGCTGGGGCACGTAGTGGCCACTGTAGCTCTCACCAGCGATGAAGAAGTCGCGGCCCTTGTACTCGGGGAACCTCTCCAGCCAGTTGAGAAGGAAGATGTAGGCATCTACCGCCGTCCTCTTGTCGCCGCTCTCCTTGTTTTCCGATGACGTGTTCGAGTACGAGAACCCCACGCCCGCCGGCGACTCTAGGAAGAGCACATTTGCAACTGCACGACGATACGCCATGGGTCATCACACATCAGTGTGCGTGCCTTAGACAACACATGAAAGAGCGAGCGTGAAGCTGAAAAGAATCTACTAACAATCATTCACCCACCGTTGTTCCATGAGTGCCTGTTTCTATGGAGGGTCTTGCCATCGGAGTTCACACGGAATGGGCCAAGCTCTTGAAAGGCGCCAGCGCCAAGCGACGAGCACCCAGGCCCGCCATTGAGCCATAAGACGAGAGGCTTGGAGGCGGCCTCGTAGGGGGACTCGACGAAGTAGTAGAATAGCGCGCGGCCATGCTCCTCGCTCACTGTAACATAGCCAGAGTACTGGTCGAAGTTGACACGTGGGGGCTGGCCGGGCAGCGCCACGATCTTATCGGCCTCCTTGGTGCCGGGTGGCGGGCTCTGGCACTTCGTGGGCAAGTGTTTGAAGCTGTTGGCCGGGTCAGCCCATGTGTCCGCCTCGTAGGGCAGCCCACTTGTGAGTGACTGGGCCCTCGATTTCATGAAGGTCCTCAGCATATCTTGCTGCCGCAGGGTCGCGGCATTGGTCAGAGACGCTCCCAGTAGGATCGCGAGTACGACTCCGAAGTATGTGGCAAGGGTCCTCATCGTGAGCTAATGCTTGTTGAGAATACGTAGATCTTCGGTGCTTTTATATAGGAGTAGGTAGGTATTGATCGATCAGAGGGAATAAAATACCACGACATGGTAATATTTCGGACATTCTAAGCTGGTGTTAGGATTCTCCGAAATCGATACAGACCATAGTGAGCTACTAGCTAATAGCCAAGGATTGACGTTTGACAGGGCTCTGTAATGCAGAGTTCCAGCTTAGAATGCAAGCGGACATTGTTAAGGCTCAGCAATGCCGTGGTGACACGGCCGATGCCGTGGTGTGACATCTGTAGGCAACAATCCAAACGATGGGACCAAGGTTGTGACACCAAGAAGCAGGCTCGATCAGCAATCTCAAAAAGAGATTTGTATAGCCGGCATGTACGTATTCTGCTCCACAAGATTGTGTGTTGCTGTAGCATTTGTAAAGTCGGAATGACATAACCGCTGATGTGGGCGTCATTTACAGCGGTTTGGCATCAAAATGGCCCGTTTGTGGGTCTTGGGTGCTCAGCTTTTGGGCGAAATGATACTGGGAGGGTAGACATGTTATAATCGCTTTGGTTTTCCTTGTTGAACTCCTTTTAAATTAATAATAATATATATTTTTGGAGCAACCACGCATTTTGTTATTGAAAAATCAAGTTACAAGAAGCAACACACGTGAAAACTAAAAGACCGACCGAAACAAAATGATTACCCTGAAAACTTTGTAGATAAAATCTTAAGTCGAGAAATACAAAATGATCCCTGTAGTTTCTTGCAACCTTATATTGAGGCAAAGCATTTACCCCCGTTTAAAAAAAAATGTGGCTTGCTGGTAACCGGTCGAGCTATGTATTTCTCGCGACCTTCGTAAAAAATTCAAGCAAAAATAATCTGTTTAGTAACCTAATTTAGGATATCACCCTTTTGCTCTAAAAATTCTTTTGGCGCTCGAGCTCACTGCAGCCCTTTTTTAAAAAAAATTTGAAAAATGATATTCCAAAGTTTCAGGAAAATGGGAAATATGTCTATATTGATAATTCTATCTACTTCAACTATGCAACTTTTCAATCCAAAATACGGTCTATTCTGGGCTACTTAAAAAAACAAATCGAACAAGATTTGAGGTGTACTATTCATAAATCTAGGTCTGAAATTTTACATTTTTATGTAGTGTAGCATACAACATATATAGGATTGGTACTTTGTATGCTTGAAGTATACATTTTATATATATAGTAATACTAAGAAGATATCAATTACACTCAGCCTCTGCAACAACATAATATCAAGAGCTGGTCGAGACATCAAGGATGAACACAACAGGAAGAATAAAAGAAAAAGAAAAAACCTCACCGACCTGATCAGTGAAGTAGTAGCAGGAACTACTATCATCAAAGGCCACACCCGGACTTAAAAAAAGGTTCTCCAAGAACGACGCCTTCAAGAAGCGAAGAGTACATAAACACCACCGTCGCGTGATCAAAGATCATGGGTTTTCACCCGGAAGAAAGCTCGACTGAACTCTAGGCAATGCCTTCAACAAGGATACAAATAGATATTTGCCACTGTCAGGTACAATCAGTTAAGGCCAGACCTAGAGTTTTCACCCTGAAAATCGAGACTTGGTGCTCAAAGATCACAACCAAGAACAAAGTCCTCCTGTGCTGCGCCTCCGCCTGCCGAGACTACTGCAAAACACCAATTATCCGGATCACGGTCTTCACCACATCCAATCTCGCCTTCTTTAACACTTCTAATCTTGAACTCGACTTGAACCATCGAGATCAACATGTAATCTGACCCAACCATCTTGGTATTCCCCATTATTGTCAGCACCATGGTAATCGTAGCTAAAGATGCCATGGCGTACCCGATGATGCCGACAGAGTGGAGTGTGACATGTCCACATCCATGACAGACGCAGTAACAAATCCGACCAATTGTCGGCGCAGAGATCTGGTCGAGGAGCTGAACCGTGCTGATCTCGCTACTGTTCCACTTGAGCTTAGTGTTGAGGATGATCACACTCCGCGTCCGGTGGTCCATCTAGTGCAGCAAAAAAGTTTCTAGCGACACCAAGGCCGCATGCAATCAGCTGGAGACTCTCAAGTTATGCAACAATGCAGGCCGCATGCAATCAGCTGGATGCTCTCACGATCTGCAACGATCCACAGACAACATGCAATCAGCTGAATGCTCTCACAATCTGCAACGATTCAGGCCACATGTCTAGGAACCTCTCGTTGATTTGCATAACAGCACATCTCATGATCTAGGGCGCTGGGCGCATGCAAGCAGGAGGCTCACGGTCCATGCAGAGGCAGCAGGCTCCCGGAGCAGCCGCCTCGCCAGAACTTGCCTTCGCTGGAGACGAGGTATTGAATTGTATGTACTAGCCAACTAGAGCAAAAGTCCAATCTTATGAAAAGAGGTAGCCAATTTATTTCAACACTCACCATATATCTTCACTCTTTGGCCTATTGTGACACACTATGATATGAGTGCGCTACATTCACGTGAAAGAGAAAAAACGAAACTACCAAAATGAGAAGCAAATAACACGGTAAACACGTCGATGAAAATTTAGCTGATGACCGAATCATTTGAAACTGTCAATCAAAACATTATACAACAGGTACATGTCCAAAAAACATAAAAAGATATAAGGTGGTCTCGCACACATTCGCCATACAAGACCATCCGAAAAAACACGTACAAGATATAAGTCAGTCTCACACACGTTCGATAACCACGACACAAACTACGAAGCGACCTACTTGTCTCAAACCGAATGTTACGATATCCGACTCTAAGTACCGAATAAACTACTTGTTATGCGCGAGCTATACGCGTGACGGGCGAAAAAAACACGTGCGGGCGTACATACATGCGTAGATGAATAAAACATTGTATACTCGACACGCGGACCTAGCAACGGAGATATATAATTTTTTCGAATGCACCCTAAGTGAGTCGTAGGTAACATGATTTAATAGGAGAAGACCAACGCAAAGAGTACGCAAAGAGCAAGATTTGATAGCAAAAAATAAATGCAAAGGCATGTGACGACATTTTAATTCATCAGACGGATAAATTTACAAGTTTCGATAACACTGATAACATACAGCAAGAGACAAACACGATAAAATGATTGTTTCACATTTTAGTCATATAGAAAAGATAGACGCGTACTCCTCTTTGTGAACCCCCCCCCCCCCCCCCCCCCCCCCCCGACGGGCGTGGCCGGTAGGCAAAACGTCTTATGATATAATTACGCGCTACATTCACATGCAACTTCTCTTAGTGTTACACGGGCCACTTAGCCTAAAGACACGTGTACAATAATATAAGAGCTAAGTTTGCACGCGTTCAGTAGCCACGACACGACTTATGAAGCGTCATCTCCTAATCATATCGAAGGGTAGAACCGACATCTCGTGGTTCACGTAATGGATAGGCTACATTAGTTGTACATTCCTACGTCTTCTCAACTATACACGTATACACCTCTTTGAGCGAGGCTAAAACTGTACAATGTTACACGTGAAGTATTCTGGTCGCGTAGAAAGCATTCCTGAAAATCAAAAATGCAAGCATAGAGGAATAGAGAGTAGACCGGAAAGACGCGGAAATACACATAAAAATGAACGTTCGGAGAGAAAAGAGTATAGAACGTCTAAAATGTATGGCCAAACATAAGTAATTAGTCCTTGGACGTCATCACTTGAGTAACACTTTAAACACACATTTACGCTAATGAAGTATTTTGCGATTCAAACATTATATTATTCAATCATAGAACACTGAAGCAGTACACATAACGCTTCAACGCAAACTTACGTAGTTCATGAGAAATTACTATTTACTATTAATCATACGAAACTTGAGCATTACATTACATTAATGTTTATAGACAAATATATGCACTACGCTGACTAAAAACATCCTCGGAGAAGTCTACAAGACACGCTACGTAGACTGCTTCTACCGCTACTGCACGCGACGACGTTTTCCGTTGCATCGTTGTCACTGCCTAGAGATCGCCATCAGATGGCGTCAATTAAGGGGCTCCCACTACAAGAAATCTGGTGATACATGACCCTCTATATTGGTCACTGAAAGGTCATAGTTTTTAATTTGTGACCTTTTTGTGATCAAATACAGAAGGTCAAAAGCTGAGCGTCACTAGTTAAACACCACGACCTTTTTTCTGAATTGGTCATAGGCGTCTATGACCAATACAGTTGGTCACAGAATCTGTGACCAACTGTGTTGGTCACAGACTGTCTGTCATGTCCACGTCAGATCCTACGTGACTGAGCTGACGTGGCAAATCTGTGACCAATTGGAAAGGTCGTCGATCAGATTCCGCCCAGTCCAGTTAGGTGTTTTACATGGGTCAAGCCTAAAAATTTCGGCCTTTTGTTCTCTTGGCCTTGGCCTTTTACAATGTATTTCTTTTTGGGCCGTGGACTTTTTTGCGCAATATTTTCTATTTTCTATTTAATTTAGAGCTAGCCCCACTAGGAAGGTTTCTATTTGTATTGGTCACACCATTCAGATGTGCCCTACTTGTCAGGTTTCTATTTTGAATTGGACGCACACACCAGATTTCATTTCCAAACTAGTCCCACGCAATAGATTTCTACATTTTGAATGTAAATAAATTATCAATGTTGGAACTTTATAAATAACAGCCAAAAATAATACGCAACGTTCATTACAGCTTACAGAACAGATAAATACACACAGAAAATATCAAAAGGCAGTGCAGCTGTATTGCTTTCATAATGTTGCATATGTTACAGAAAAAATAATCTATCTTCTAACACAAGGTTATCTGTGTACACACACACAATCAGAGACAATAGAGCCTATAAGCATCAAAAAACTCGTAGTTCAAATCCTTATCAACAGAGCATTCTCGTCAAAAAACTCGTAGTTCAAATCCTTATCAACATTGCATTCTCCTGCAAACTGGAAAAGAGCAAGACAGAGCATTCTCCTGTAATCTAGAAAAGAGCAAAATCTCTATAAGAACTCTAGTAAAAGAAAGAACAGAAGATAACCCACATGAATAAGGCAGAAGATATATACATGTACTAGTTCAAAAAATTCATGACTTGGACACTTCATTACTTCACCTAGGGATGTAGGCGGATATCCACCTGGACGTCGTGGCATGTCCGCAAAATCAGCTCAGATCTCTAATCACAGAAGGCACCATGATCAGATACGCTCCTAGATAATAAATTGCACTAGTTGATACAAGCTTTGTTGTGAACTACCATAGCGTGACAGATAATTCTAAGGGCGCTGCAAATCCCAGTACAACAAGTAAACACAACAGGGGTGGCAGGCAGGAGTACTCACGCGGATCATTGGTCGTAGAGGTCGACGGATATGCCAAGGCACTCGACGACGGGCCACTAGATGCAGGTGAGTGCCACCTTGTGCGCGGCGCCATGACGGTGGTGGTAGACAGGCGAATAAGCCAAGGGACTGCTGGAGGATCCATCGTCAATGGCGAGCAAGCCTCCACCTCCCGTCCAAGATCACGTCCAGGGATGCTTGTAGACAACAAGATAGCAATATAAACATCTATGGGCAGAGTTACCTTCAATGTGCCATGTGTATTCAATCACAACATGCAGCAATATACCACATTATATTTTAAGTCCTAGCTATTACATTTCTTACAACTAATAGTTCTATACTGACTGGCATACATAGCCCACTATTTTTAGATCAAGACAGCAAAATCAAAAAATATACTTATGATAGCTAACAAGTACAAGAAGTTAGACAAGAGAATTGTTATTATTTAATTTATATAGGGTAATAATTTGCATACAGGGAACAACATCTCATTAACAAAATCAAAACAACATTATTACAGCCTCTTCTTATTAACAGATCACACTTTACACATAGTGCATCTGTTCTTTATAATGTCAGTACAGAGGATAGTACAGAGGATACGTGTAAATTTTTTGCTGTAAGAAAAGAGGGCAAATGTTGTTCATGCATAAACATGGTAGAGTTAAGGATTTCGCTATAAAAGCCAGACCAGGTTTCACAAAAAATTGAGTGTTTGCTTTGTTTCAACAAGGAAGATCCTATCTATTGAGTTGACCTTAGTTTTAAGCTTTGCTAGACTAGGTTGCACAAAATATTGGCAAAGTTACAGCAAGGATATGCAAGTTAAGTGAAAATGCAAAAAGGATAACAACCTGATCAATTCAGAGAACAGATTATACATCTGAAAATCATATCACAAAGCAGCATCAATCCTTCATGAGATTGAATAAACAGAATGTGATCAGTTAATTCGTTTTATTTGTAGTATATCGCGTACCTGCATCACCACATCAAAGACAAGAATGTCAAATGTTTAACACGTGCAAGTCATTTAGATACTCAACTAACATCAAAAGGATTTCAATAGTTTGAACATGCAAGCCTTGATACATAATGGGACTAAACCAGATACTCAACTAACAACATGAGAAGCATGGTCAGTAGTGAACCAGATCCACTGTCAAGTGAAAATACATAGTTCAGTTTCAACTAAATTGTTTATAAAGCAACCAGCAGTACCAAGACATAATGGGATGATACAACAACCTATTCCACTATCAGGTGATAATTAGCTATTGGTAATACAACAACCTAGATTTGTAGGCATGAACTAACTAACAAGAACACATGACATGAACTAGCTCAATAAGGTTTGTAGGTGATATGTTGCTAACGTATCCATAATTTTTGATGTTCCATGCTTGGTTTTATCTACTTTCTTATGTTTTGTCCACACTTTGGAGTACTTATTATATGATTTCTTAGACTAACCTATTAACAAGATGACACAATGCCAGTTGCCTGTTTTCTGCTGTTTTTGGTTCCAGGAAAGTTAGAAAATAAATATTCTCAGAATTGGACCAAACAAAAGCTAAAGTCAATATTTTACCGGAAGACTCACGGAGCCAGAAGACGAGACGGAGAGGGGCCACAGGGCGGCCACACCATGTGGTGGCGCGGGCTAGCCCTAGCCACGCCACTAGGTGGTGTGTGCCCCTGGCCGCCCAGACCTTTCCTCTTCGCATATAAGATGCCTCCCGAAGCAAAAACCCTAAATTCGAAAAACCTCCAGCCACGAAAAGTTCCGCAGCGCCGCCGCCACCGAAGGGGAGATTCAGGGGACAGAAAGTCTCTGTTCCGGCACCTTGCCGGAATGAGGAAGTGCCTCCGGAGCCATCTCCATCAATCTCCACCACCATCTCCATCGCCATTGCTGATTCCCATGATGGGGAGGGAGTAGTTCTTACTCGAGGCTAAGGGTTCTACGGTAGCTATGTGTTTATCTCTCTCTCTAATCATGATCATATTGTGATCATGAGCTTTGTAATCAAGTAGATCTACCTTGCTACTCAAGTGCTTTAATAGATCTCTGATCTCCCCATGTGTGTGAAGTTGACAGTGTGCACACCATGGTGGTACTTAGGCTAGATATTAGAAATACTTGTTATGAGTTACATTTGGAGTTGGATCTCTTTATGAAATTGTGGTGTTTGTCGAAACCATTTAGTGCTCAAGGTGACAATGTGAGGTTATCTAGATGCGGATAGCGAACTTTGAGGTGTGTTGTTATAGCCCTACCATCGATTAGAGTGTCCAACCGAAGACTAGTTCAGAGTAGTACCATAAAGAGTAGATATTTATATGAGAGTGTTCACTAGTGAAAGTATGATCCCTAGGCCTTGTTTCTAAGCATTGAAACACCATTTGCAACTAGATCTATTACATGCTTGCTTGCTTCCATCTTTATTTCAGTTTGCCTTTATTCTCTTCCACGCCATCAAAGTATTTTCAATCACCGTTACCACTTATAATTATCTATACCACTTGTATTTCACTATCTCTTCGCCGAACTAGTGCACCTATACACCTGACAAGTGTATTGGGTGTGTTGGGGACACAAGAGACTTCTTGTATCTCGATCGCAGGGTTGCTTGAGAGGGAATACCTTTGACCACTTCCTCCCCGAGTTCGATAAACCTTGGGTGATCCACTTAAGTGAAAACTTGATGATGTTCTACAAACCTCTACACTTGGAGGCCCAACAACTGTATACAAGAATAGAAGTGTGTAGACATCAAGCTATTTTCTGGCGCCGTTGCCGGGAGGTAAGGTAAAAGGTACTTGATAGGTTGCAAACGTATCTATAATTTTTGATGTTCCATGCTTGGTTTATATCTACTTTCTTATGTTTTGTCCACACTTTGGAGTACTTTTCATATGATTTCTTAACAAGAGCCACAGTGCCAGCTGCATGTTTTCTGCTGTTTTTGGTTCCAGGAAGTCATAAGATGAATATTCTCGGAATTGGATGGGACAAAAGCCAAAGTTATTATTTTACCGAGGGACACTTGGAGCCAGAATACGAGACGGAGAAGGGCCAGAGGGTGGCCACACCACCTGGTGGTGCGGGCCAGGCCAGGCCGCTCCAGGGGGTGGTGTGGGCCCCTCCGGCACCCCCTCGGTCTCCCCTCTCGCCTATAAGAGCCTCCCGATGCATAAACCGTAAATCATCAAGCCTCCAGCCACGAAAAGTTCCGCAGCGCCGCCGCCACTGAAGGGGAGATTCGAGGGACAGAAAGTCTCTGTTCCGGCACCCTACCGGGACGGGGAAGTGCCCCCGGAGCCATCTCCATCGATCTCCACCACCATATCCATCACCGTTAATAATTCCCATGATGATGAAGGAGTAGAACTTCCTCGAGGCTAAGGGTTCTACCTGTAGCTATGTGTTCATCTCTCTCTCTCTATGCATGATCTTATTGAGAGCTTGTAATCTATAGATCTACCTTGCTACTCAAGTGCTTTATTAGATCTCTACTCTCCCCATGTGTGTGAAAGTGACAGCGTGCACTAGTGAAAATATGATCCCTAGGCCTTGTTTCTAAGCATTGATACAGTATTTGCCATTAGATCTGTTACATGTTTGCTTGCTTCCATCTTTATTTCAGTTTGCCTTTAATCTCTTCCACGCCATCAAGCTATTTTCTAGCACCGTTTTCTTATATCCATACCACTTGTATTTCACTATCTCTTTGCCGAACTAGTGCACCTATACACTTGACAAGTGTATTGGGTGTGTTGGGGACACAAGAGACTTCTTGTATCTTGATTGCATGGTTGCTTGAGAGGGGATACCATTGACCACTTCCTCCCTGAGTTCGATAAACCTTGGGTGATCCACTTAAGGGAAAACTTGTTGCTGTTCTACAAACCTCTACACTTGGAGGCCCAACAACTGTCTACCAGAATATAAGTGCGTAGACATCAAGCTCTTTTCTGGCGCCATTGCTGGGGACTGAAGAAGAAGAAGCTCCCACGTCAACCACGCGCCAGCAAGTATTTTTTGGCACTGTTGCCGGGGAGGTAAGGTAAAAGGTACTTACATCCTCCGGTGTGAGTGCTCGAAGTTATTTCCTTTAGATTCTGCAATTTTTTCTTTTTGTTTCTTGTTTTCACTACTTAGTCTTAATGGAAAACAATAACAAAATTAGAG
Source organism: Avena eriantha (assembly GCA_910589775.1). Classification (NCBI taxonomy): domain Eukaryota; kingdom Viridiplantae; phylum Streptophyta; class Magnoliopsida; order Poales; family Poaceae; genus Avena; species Avena eriantha. Next base: position 58,321,751 of record OU342743.1, on the reverse strand, counting down.
AGCTTTATAGTATTTATCTTGAGTTAGGACATGAAGTGTTTGAAGAGAAAATGAAAAAACTTATGGAACTTTATTTGCATGCTAATAGCAATGTTGTTAGTATGAATTCTTTGGACACCATTATTGCTAATGCTATGGAAAAGTCTAAGCTTGGGGAAGCTAGTTTTTATGAAAATGATCTTTTTAGTTCCCCAGCTTTGGAAGATAGCTATTCGATTGCTTATGATGATACCAAACCTCCAATATGTGATGATTACAATGATGAATATGATATTTTCAGTCCACCTACTATTGAGGAGAAAATTAATTATTGTTACAATATGCCTCCTATATTTGATGATTATGGTGATGAGAATAATAATGATAGATATTTTGTTGAATTTGCTCCCACTACAATTAATAAGAATGAATATGTTCATGTGGAGAGTATTGATTCTTTTATGCATGTGGCTCATGATAAGAATGTTTTATGTGATATTTATATTGTTAATTTTATTCATGATGCTATTGAAAGTTATTATGAGAGAGGGAAACATGGTTTTATGTATCTCACCAATATTAAGTTTCCCCTCTTTATGTTGAAAATTTTGAAGTTGCACTTGTTTTGCTTTCCTATGCTTGTTGCTTTGTGCTTTCATGACTTGTTTCTTTACAAGTATCCTATGCATAGGAAGTGGGTTAGACTTAAATATTCTTTGAATTTGCTTTTGATGCTCTCTTTTACTTCAATTCATATTTCTTATGTGAGCATCTTCTCAAACTATCATGACTAACTTAAAGGCGTTAAAGAAAAGTACTTATTGGGAGATAAACCAAAAGTTTTAGATGATTCTTGGAAGTTATTACTTCTGTAATAACCACTCCTTATCCTTTTTATTTACTTTTTGTGCCAAGAGTAACCTCTAATGAGAGAGAAGTAATGATTGGGAAAGTTGTTGTCTCGAAACAGATTTTTATGCTTCAACGTAAAAATTCGTGTAAAATCTCTATACATCCTTTTGAGGCGTGAATTTTTGTGCTCGTGCCCCAGGTTATTATCTAACCTTCATTAGTTGCACACTTTTCGATTTGAGCAACATAAGGTCTTCGAAAAAAATCGTCTTTATCTGCTGGTCTGTTTTGACAGATTTCTGCCATTATTTGCATTTGCTTCTTGTTGGTTCCTTTTTGAGTTCTTTTGGGGAATTGAGCTTTTTGAGGGAAGTGCTACAGTATATTGTGTTTTAATGGAAGTTTTATTGGTGTTAGAACTGAACCTAAAGAATTATTATCTTGAGTGCACTAATGTTGCTAATAAAGATTGTGTGAAGTTTTGTATGAAGGAAAATTTTCAGGTGTATGGAAGGAATGAGTAATGAGATGAAGGATGGACTAAATCCTAAGCTTGGGGATGCCACGCGTGTCACCCCAAGAAATATCCAAGAAGTACAAGCGTCAAAGCTTGGGGATGCCCAAGGCATCCCCCTCTTCATCAATAAAAATCCCAGGTTTCTTTCAAACGATTCATTTTTTGTTTCATGCACAGTTGTGTTGTTCTTGGAGCGTCTTCTTTTTCATTTTTGTTTTGGTTTTTCATTTGCTTAGTTTTCTGAATAAATTGGTTGTACCCCCTCTTTCATACATTCGTTTTCAAATAGTTTGGTTTGGTTTGGAAAAGAGTAGGAAAGTTCATACTTTTATGGTAAAAAGAGCTCATTTTTGACTGTGGCCTATGCTCTGTCATGCCATGCTTGATATTGTTTTGGCTTTATGCTTAGTATTATTTGTTGTAGCATGACTTGTTATAAACAATTGAGATTTCTTAATGTGCCTTGGATGAGTCATGTGTTGTTTTAGCATATTAAAGCATAGTATTGTGGTATTCTCCTTTGATGCTTTATTTGGGTTGACTTGGCGCATGCTCACACCATGTTATGACTATCTCAAGTCAACATAGCCTTTATGATCCTTTAGTTTTCAACTAGTAGTATCACTTTATGCTTTGATCAATGATGTGTTGTCGCTCTGCATGATTATGGCCATTATTGCTCTCTTAGTTTGTCGCTCCCAGTCTTTTTCTAGCCTCCACAACCAAGTATGAGTTCCACTCATGCATCCAACTCCCTAAACCAAGTTATTCCAAAGAGTCCACCATACCTACCTACTAGCTTATGCTATTCCAACTATATTCATGCTTTTGTTTACCTTCCAAATTAAACTTGTTATGAGAAAACTAGTGATTAAAGCTCTCACGAACTTGATGGCACACTTTACTTTTCTTGCCCTTAATAAACTTGAACCATTGTGTCGTCTATGTTGTATATGCTTGCACTTATTTGTTGGGAATTAGCAGAACCATGTTGTCATGGGGAACGCTTTCAACATTGCACTTGGTACTTGTACCTAGTTGATATCATGCTCTTTTGTATATGGATATCTTCAGTTTGAAATGAAAGGGGAGCTTGTAAGTCCATGGAGTTATGTATATGTGTTAGAGAAACGCCTGGGCCGCTGATTTAATCCATGCTGACTTGGTGGAAACCTGCAGCGTAACCATAATGAGCTGTGTATGAAGCATTTTTCTTATAAAAAAAGAGTCCTATTGAGAAAAAAGAGAAAAATAAAAAAATGAGATTATGAAAAGAGGAAAGAGAGAAAAACGCACCATATTCCCATGGTAAATAAGAAGATTACTGAGATGCTCGTTGTCTGCTTGCCTTGTCATTTTGATATGGGGATTCTTTCGAATCATCGGGCAAGGGGTACCCCGTTGGCGGTTCTCTATGATACACATGTACTTACGATGACAAGAACTTACTGTTGGGTCCGCAACATAGAAAACAAAACAATTCCTACGATGAGAACTACACGCCAAGATCTATCTACTAGGTATAGAGCAACGGGTGGACATACATCCATCGAGCACTTACCCTCGAAGACAACGAGTTTTGTTAACGAGTAGGAACTCGTGGTTGATGTAGTCATACACTTGTTGATCCCAAGATCGTGTGGAAGTCCGAGCGTCGCAAATCAGCAGCGCATCCGTCCTCGCACACACGTTCAAGCCATCGGACAACCTCCACCTCATCCCTCCAGCGATCCAGCGGAAGCAGCAACTCCTTCCAGACGAAATGCCACCGGGAACATGTATCTCGCTAATCCGAGACCATGGGGAAATAATTCTAGAAGGGGAGAGAGAGCCTTCACGAGGAGGTGTGAGGAAGAAGGAGAAAGAGGGTGGCCTTTTATAGGAGGAGGGGGTGCCCCTCCCCATGGCCGGCGCCTCAAGGGGGTGCCCCTTCACCTCCTCCATTCATGTGGTGGTAACCCCTCCACATTAAAATGCCTCTTCACATTCCCTTTTAAAGTCCCCACTTTAAATACATTAAAATTCTCTAAGTTTAATGCTCTCTCATTTAATAAAACTCTTTTATTAAATTTATTCAGAATTTTTTTAATTACTTTAATTAACAAACATTCACATATAACCCCTTGCAATATTTCAATATCACATGCAGAACCACTTTCTGCAATTTCACCCGAAACAATTTCCGGTTTCTATCGAAACAATTCCTGCGCTTTGCAATTCTTTCGTCTGAAACATATGTGCTCCAAAATGGTGTCCGGTAACTCTTAAGTGTGTCACCCTACGGTTCGCCAATAATGCAGACATGATTGAGACTCCTCTCAGATAAATAATCAGAAGAAGGACCTGGAGATCCATACTGACTCCTGCATATTCAACGATGACTTCTGTGATCGTGAGAACCTTTAACGCTTGTATTTTAATCCCTTTGTCTCATGATATAATACATGTCCGAGATTCGATCATCGGTATCCAAATACATAGTTTGATCTCGTTACCAACATGCACTCTTTTCTCATTCCCGTGATATAACATTCTAGTGATCACATCACTTGCTTGCAAGCTATCCTAATGTGATATCACCGAGAGGGCCCAGAGTATATCTATCCGTCATCGGAATTGACAAATTCCACTCTTGATCCATGAGCCTCAACATAACACCTTCGTAGCACTGAACCCATCTTTATAGTCACCCTGTTACGGTGTGATGTTTGATGTTATCAAGATACTCTTCCGGTGTTAGCAATTAACATGATCTCATGGTTTAAGGATAAAGATTACTTCGTATGATGTTATAGCAATGTAAACATAATGACTTGATCGTAATGCTATACTTCGGATGAATGTTCATCACATCATTTCACAAATGTTGTGACCTTGTTATTAACAACATCCAATGTCCATGATCAGGAAACCTTGATCATCTTGTTAATCAACAAGCTAGTCTATAAGAGAGGCATAACTAGGAACCCTTTTTGTTTATTAAACACACATGTATTGATGTTTCCGATCTATACAATTATAGCATGCAAAATAAACATCTATCATATATAAGGAATACATAATAACAACTTTATTATTGCCTCTCAGGGCATATTTCCTCCAGTCTCCCACTTGCACTAGAGACAATAATCTAGTTCACATAAATCTAACACCCATGGAGTTCTGGTGCTGATCATGTTTGCCCTAGGGAGAGCTTTAGTCAACGGATCTGCTACATTTAGGTCCGTGTGTACTTTACAAATCTTTATATCTCCATCCTTGACATGCTCGCGGATGGAGTGAAACCGGCGCTTAATATGCTTGGAATTCTTGTGAGACCTCGGTTCCTTTGCGTTGGCTATGGCTCCATTGTTGCCACAATAGATCACCATTGGGTCCAATGCACTAGGAACCACACCTAGTTCCGTAATGAACTCTTTCATCCAAACCGCTTCCTGTGCCGCTTCTGAAGCAGCAACATATTCCGCCTCCGTCGTTGATCCAGCCACCACAGGTTGTTTGGAACTCCTCCAACTAACTACTGCTCCGTTCAAGAGAAATACGTATCCGGATTGAGACTTAGAGTCATCCGGATCGGTGTCAAAGCTAGCATCGACATAACACTTAACGACTAGCTCTTCTTCACCTACGTATATAAGAAACATATCCCTAGTTCTTCTCAAGTCCTTGAGGATGTTCTTGACCGCTATCCAGTGTTCCGAACCTGGATCATATTGGTACCTACTAGTCAAACTAATAGCATGTGCCACATTCCGTCTTGTACATAGCATGGCATACATTATAGAGCCTATGGCCGAGGCATAGGGGATCTTATCCATTATCTCTCTTTCTTCTGCCGTAGCCGGACTTTGAGTCTTACTCAATGTCTTGCCTTGCAACATTGGTAAGAACCCCTTCTTACTTCCGTCCATATTAAAATTCTTTAATATCTTATCAAGGTATGTACTCTGTGATTGCCCAATTAGGCGCCTTGATCTATCTCTATAGATTTTAATGCCTAATATATATGACGCTTCACCAAGGTCTTTCAACGAAAATTTGTTGTTTAGATAACTTTTAACACTGTTTAAAAGATCTATATCATTTCCAATCAATAATATGTCATCCACATATAATATCAGAAATGCCACATTGCTCCCACTCACTTTCTTGTAAATACAAGCCTCTCCATAAGTTTGGACAAATCCAAACTCTTTGATCACCTCATCAAAGCGGAGATTCCAACTCTGGATGCTTGCTTCAGTCCATAGATGGATCGCTGAAGTTTGCATACCTTATTAGCATCCTTAGGATCGACAAAACCCTTAGGTTGTATCATATACAACTCTTCTTCAATATTAGCATTGGGAAACGCAGTTTTGACATCCATCTACCATATTTCATAATCAAAATATGCAGCAATTGCTAACATAATCCTAACCGACTTAAGCATCGCTACGGGAGAGAATGTCTCATCGTAGTCAAATCCTTGAATTTTTCGAAACCCCTTTGTGACAAGTCGAGCCTTATAGATGGTCACATTACCATCAGCATCAGTTTTTCTTTTGAAAATCCATTTATTCTCAACGGCCTTTTGATCGTGAGGTAAGTCCACCAAGGTCCAAACCTGGTTATCGTACATGGATTCCATCTCGGATTTCATGGCTTCTAGCCATTTGTTCGAATCCGGGCTCATCATCGCTTCTTCATACGTTGCAGGGTCATCTATTTCATCAACCATGAAATTCACAACAAGATTACCGTACAGTTCAGGAGCTGTATGTGTCCTACTTGACCTGCGAGGTTCGGTAGTGTCCTCTCTCGGAGTTTCATGATCAATATCATTAGCTCTCTCTTCATTAGGTGAAGTCAACTCCGAAACAATTTCCGGTGCTGCGCTACTCGCCATTTCATGAAGAGAAGGTTCAGTAACCTCATCGAGTTCTACCTTCCGACTACTCACACCTTTCGCGAGAAACTCCTTCTCAAGAAAGGATCCATTCTTGGCAACAAAAACCTTGCCCTCGGATCTGTGATAGAAGGTATACCCAATCGTTTCCTTAGGGTATCCTATGAAGACGCATTTTTCTGCTTTGGGTTCGAGTTTATTCGGCTGAAGTTCCTCCACATAAACATCGCATCCCCAAACTTTAAGAAATGACAACTTAGGTTTGTTTCCAAACCATAATTCATACGGTGTCGTTTCAACGGATTTAGATGGTGCCCGATTTAAAGTGAATGCATTTGTTTCGAGTGCATAACCCCAAATTGACAGTGGCAAGTCAGTCAGAGACATCATAGATCGAACCATATCCAATAAAGTACGATTACGACGTTCTGACATACCATTACGTTGTGGTGTTCCCGCATGCGTGATTTGTGAAACTATTCCACACTCTTTCATGTGTGTGCTAAACTCGTAACTTAGATACTCACCTCCACGGTCAGACCAAAGAAATTTGATCTTTCTATTACGATGATTTTCCACTTCATTCTGAAATTCCTTCAACTTTTCAAAGGTTTCAGACTTGTGTTTCATCAAATAGATATACCCATATCTACTCAAATCATCCGTGAAAGTAACAAAATAACGATATCCACCTCGCGCCGACACACTCATTGGTCCACATACATCAGTATGTATGATTTCCAATAAATCTGTCACCCATTCCATTGAACCGGAAAATGGCGTTCTAGTCATCTTGCCCATAAGGCATGGATCACATGTATCCAATGATTCAAAATCAAGTGATTCCAAAAGTCCATCAGAATGGATTTTCTTCATGCGTTTAACACCAATATGACCTAGACGACAGTGCCACATATATGTAGATATATCATTATCAAGTTTAATCTTTTTAGCATCAACATTATGAATATGCGTAATATTATTATCGAGATCCAACAGAAATAAACCATTCAACACAGGTGCATGATCATAAAAGATATTATCCATATAAATTGAACAACCATTGTTTTCAGACTTAAACGAATAACCACTTTGCGTCAAACATGATCCGGATACAATGTTCATGCTCAGTGCAGGCACCAAATAACAATTATTCAGATTTATAACTAATCTCGATAGCATATGGAGAGGCAGCGTTCCGACGGCGATCACATCAACTCTTGATCCATTGCCGACCCGCATCGTGACCTCATCCCTTGCTAGTTGTCGCTTGTTCCGCAGCCCCTGAATCGAGTTACATATATTAGCAACTGATCCTGTATCAACTACCCAGGTGCTATTGTGAGTACTAGTCAAGTACACATCAATAACATGTATATCACATATAGCTTTGTTTGCATTGTCGGCCTTCTTGTCCGCCCAATACTTGGGGCAATTGCTCTTCCAATGGCCAGTCCCCTTGCAATAGTAACACTCGTGTCAGACTTAGGGCCAGCTCGGGCTTTCTTTTCAGGTGTGGCAACAGATTTGCCACCCTTCTTTCCCTTGTTCTTGCCTTTCTTGTCCTTCTTGAAACCGGTGGTCCTATTGGTCATCAACACTTGATGTTCTTTCCTAATCTCCACTTCTGCAGTCTTAAGCATTGACAGAAGCTTGGGAAGAGACTTCTTCATGCCCTACATATTATAGTTCATCACGAAGCTCTTGTAGATAGGTGGCAGAGATTGGAGAACATGATGTATGCCTAAGTCAATGGGAATCGTTATTCCCAAGGACACAATCTTATCAGCGTACCCAGACATTTTGAGTACGTGCTCACTAACGGAGTTGTTCTCCTCCATCATGCAGCTAAAGAACTTTTCAGTAGCATTATAACTCTCTACGGCAGCATGGGTATCGAAATCATTTTCAATTCTCCCATCGTATCAAAGGCATTGCCATTTTCGAAACGCTTTCGAAGTTCTGGCTCTAGCCCATACAGTATGCCGCAATGAACTTAGTTGTGGTCCTCCTGACGAGTCATATAGACATTCTTTTCCTCATCAGGGGCATCAGGAGATGGTGGGGGGCCTAGCGGTGCATCTATCACATATTGCTTTTGTGCAGCAGTGAGGAGAATCCTCAAATTTATAGCCCAGTTGGTGAAGTTGCTACCATTCCAAGCAAGTTTCTCTTTCTGCATGAACACATTGAAAATAAAAGCAGGTTGTGCGATCGACAACAGAATTTGTAAAGTTTATTTAGACTAAATTTATGATAGAGTGAGTTCAACTAATCCAAATGACTAATGAACTCCCACTCAAAAACGACATCCCTCGTGCCTTTTTGGTGATTACATGGACCAAATCTACTACACCAAGTCCGATCATTACGTGAGTTGGTGCAGCTTCAAAGGTGAGCATCTATATGGGAATCATATCAACTATATGACTCATGCTTAACCTTTCGGTCCGTGTTCTGAGGCCATGTTTGTACATACTAGGCTCGCCAAGTAAGAACCTTAGTACTCGCGTGTGTAAAACTGTCTTACACCCGTTGTATGAAAACATAGAGTCGAGCACACCCGATCATCACTTGATGTCTCGAAGCAAGATTCATAGAATGGTGCATACTTAAGGAAGAACACATTTTATCTTGATATCTAAATGAGGGATCATCTTCAATGCTACTAAAAACGCCAAACTAGCAGCATAAGATGCTAACATCTAATGTGTAAAGTGAGATGACATGGTCCATGCATTTGATCTCTATCATTTGCATCGTGGTATGATCTCTATCATTCCTTTGTGTGTAAGGCCATGGTCTATGGAACTTACACGTTGTATGTGTTGTAAGAGTATCTATCATACATCTACTTACAACAATACCATATCAATACACTAGCCCAGCAACAATCTAAACTAGACGCCTCTAATTTATCAATTGCAAGTTTTACGTGGCTTAGGGCTTTCGGAGATAGAACCGTTCTTAACTATGAACATGAACCACAACGAGGATAACCAAATTATTAGAAACTCATTGTAAATCAGATATTAACTATAGTAGGAGAGACAGACACCCGCCAGCCACTTATGCAAAACTAGTTGCATGTCAGTCGTGGAACCGGTCTCATATACGATGACATGTAAGGTTGGTCCGGGCCGCTTCATCCCACTATGCCACGAATATCATGATCATCATCACCCACATATAAACATACGTGTACTATCCGTGCAAAGCACCTACGCATAGATCATGCTCTAATACCACTGTTGGGTCCGCAACATAGAAAACAAAAAATTTCCTACGATGAGAACTACACGCCAAGATCTATCTACTAGGTACAGAGCAACGGGTGGACATACATCCATCGAGAAATTACCCTCGAAGACAATGAGTTTTTCTAACGAGTAGGAACTCATGGTTGATGTAGTCGTACACCTGCCGATCTCAATATCGTGTGGAAGTCCGAGCGCCGCAAATCAGCAGCGCATCCGTCCTCGCACACACGTTCAAGCCACCGAACAACCTCCACCTCCTCGCTCCAGCGATCCAGCGAAAGCAGCAACTCCTTCCAGACGAAATGCCACCGGGAACATGTATCTTGCTAATCCGAGACCATGGGGAAATAATTCTAGAGGGGGAGAGAGATACTTCACGAGGAGGTGTGAGGACGAATGAGGAAGAGGGTGGCCTTTTATAGGAGGAGGGGGTGCCCCTCCCCATGGCCAGCGCCTCAAGGGGGTGCCCCTTCACCTCCTCCATTCATGTGGTGGTAACCCCTCCACATTAAAATGCCTCTTCACATTCCCTTTTAAAGTCCCCACTTTAAATGCATTAAAATTTTCTAACTTTAATGCTCTCTCATTTAATAAAACTCTTTTATTAAATTTATTCAGAATTTTGTTAATTACTTTAATTAACAAACATTCACATATAACCCCTTGCAATATTTCAATATCACATGCAGAACCACTTTCTGCAATTTCACCCGAAACAATTTCCGGTTTCTATCGAAACAATTCCTACGCTTTGCAATTCTTTTGTCTGAAACATATGTGCTCCAAAATGGTGTCCGATAACTCTTAAGTGTGTCACCCTACAGTTCGTGAATAATGCAGACATGATTGAGACTCCTCTCAGATCAATAATCAGAAGAGGGACCTGGAGATCCATACTGACTCCTGCATATTCAACGATGACTTCTGTGATCGTGAGAACCTTTCACGCTTGTATTTTAATCCCTTTGTCTCATGATATAATACATGTCCAAGATTCGATCATCGGTCTCCAAATAGCAAGTTTGATCTCGTTACCAACATGCACTCTTTTCTTGTTCCCGTGATATAACATTCTAGTGATCACATCACTTGCTTGCAAGCTATCTTAATGTGATATCACCGAGAGGGCCCAGAGTATATCTATCCATCATATGGATTGACAAATTCCACTCTTGATCCATGAGCCTCAACATAACACCTTCGTAGCACTGAACCCATCTTTATAGTCACCCTGTTAGGTGTGACGTTTGATGTTATCAAGATACTCTTCCGGTGTTAGCAATTAACATGATCTCATGGTTTAAGGATAAAGATTACTTCGTATGATGTTATAGCAATGTAAACATAATGACTTGATCGTAATGCTATACTTCGGATGAATGTTCATCACATCATTTCACAAATGTTGTGACCTTGTTATTAACAACATCCAATGTCCATGATCAGGAAACCTTGATCATATTGTTAATCAACAAGCTAGTGTATAAGAGAGGCATAACTAGGAACCCTTTTTGTTTATTAAACACACATGTATTGATGTTTCCGATCAATACAATTATAGCATGCAAAATAAACATCTATCATATATAAGGAATACATAATAAAAACTTTATTATTGCCCCTCAGGGCATATTTCCTACACTTACCGGTGACTAAACATGAGTAGCATGAGGAGCGGCCCTCGTATACAAGGGACATGAGATTTCTAACTTATACATCGTCAAGCATGTACACCATAGTTTGTTCACTTTAACCTTAATCACTTCAAGATGCTTATGATAGGGGCAATGAGAGCTGAAAGATATAAGTACCATAATTTTTGGAAGCTCTTTATGAAACTTGAATCTCTGCTTCCTGCTATGAAGGCCTTTCTTCCACCATTATATTGAGTCTCCACCTTCTACCTTTATGCACCTACTTTGAGAGCATAGTGGCCATTCTTAGTTCTATGTGCATTGTCCCAAGACTAGTTGATTGATGCATAACTTGATATTGCTTGTTTTAAACTACTTGTATCTAGTCACTCTTATGAACTTTGAAGGTGTCCTATGCATTTATATTTTCTACTCTATGAGGGACAAGATGAATACTATTATGCTATGTTTTCTTTATGTGAAACAAACAAACATCTTGCAAAGCATTGTTATTCATGAATCTTTTGTTTGTGCCTTTTCATGTTGTATCATAGTTTCTTTGTCTTATTGCTAGAACTTTGTCTTTCATGTTATGATTGAAGTACTATGATCTTGAGGATGTTGATACATTGCAAATGTATCTATAATTTTTGATGTTCCATGCTTGGTTTTATCCACTTTCTTGTGTTTGTCCACACTTTGGAGTACTTTTCATATAATTTCTTGGACTAACCTATTAACAAGAGCCACAGTGCCAGTTGCCTGTTTTCTGCTGTTTTTGGTTCCAAGAAAGTCAGAAAATGAATATTCTCGGTATTGGACGGGCCAAAAGCCAAAGTGCCTATTTTTTCGGAAGTCATCAGATTCCAGAATACGAGACGGAGAAGGGCTGGGGGCTGGCCACACCACCTGTCCGCGCGGCTAGGCCTGGCACGCGCCAGGGGGTGGTCTGGCCAACCCCAGCACCCCCTCGGCCTCTCCTTCCGCCTATAAGATGCCCTCGAGACGAAAACCCTAAGTACCCGATTAAAAATCCACGAAAGAGTCTGTGGCCGCCATCATCTCCATACCTAGATCGGGAGGGATCTGAAGCTCTTCTCGGCACCCTGTCAGAGAGGGGAATTCACCCTGGAGGCCTTCTTCATCACCATGCAAGCCTCAGGTGTGATGCGTGAGTAGTTCATCCTTCGACAATGGATCCATGTAGTAGCTAGATGGCTGGTTCTCCTCCTTTGTGCTTCCATGTCTAGATCTTGTGAGCTCCATTCATGATCAAGATCATCTATTTGTAATTCTGCATGTTGTGTTTGCGGGGATCCGATGGATATTGAGATGCTATTTCAGATTGATTATTGATTCTATCATGTCTTTGTTATTTGTGATCTTGCATGCTTTCCGTTGTTAGTAGCTATCTTGGCCAAGTAGATGTTAGCAACTCCAAGAGTTAGTATTTATGCTCGATAGTGGGTTCATGCCTCTGGTAATCTGGGGAAGTGACAGAAATCTCTAAGGTACTAGATGTGTTGTTGCTACTAGGGAGAAAACAACAATCCTTTGTTCATAGAACAATCGTATTGTTTACTTTACACGCAATTCGTAAAGCAATAATCTGTTGCTTGCAACTTAATACTAGAGGGGGTTCAGATGATAACCTGAAGGTGGATTATTAGTCATAGATGCAGTTGGATGGAGGTCTATGTATAATGTTGTAATGCCCAATCGAATCTCAAATGAGTCAAGATGATGAGTATATGCATGTATTGCTTTCTCGATGTTTGTCAATTGCCCCGCTATAATTTGTTCACCCATCATGTTATCTATCTTAAGGAGATCCACCTCTAGTGAACTATGGATCCCGGTCCTTTCTTTTACATACAATCTATAAACTGTTTATTGCTTTGTGTTTACTTTCTGCAAACTATTACTTCCTTCCATTCGATACGTTTAATCCTTTGTTTTTAGCAAAACCAGTGATATTGACAACCTCATCACAAGTTGGGGACAGAGTTCTGTGGTTGTGTTGTGCAGGTCTCCACGTTGCTGCTGGCACCGGTAGTGCGCCCTGCCATCGTTCAGCTAGCTACAACTTGGGGGTGTTTCCTTGCTCCTACTGGATTGATAACCTTGGTTTCGTACTGAGGGAAAACTTGCTACTGTGCTCATCATACCTTCCTCTTGGGGTTCCCCAATGAGCTCGATATATTTTGGGCTATCAGTCCACCATACCTACCTATTAGCATTTGCTATTCCAAGTATATTCATGTTTTTTATCTACCTTCCGAATTAAACTTGTTATGAGAAAACTAGTGATTAAAGCTCTCACGAACTTGATGGCACACTTTACATGTCTTGCCCTTAATAAACTTGAACCATTGGATCATCTATGTTGTATATGCTTGCACTTATATGTTGGGGATTAGCAGAACCATGTTGTCATGGGGAACGCTTTCAACATTACACTTGTACTTTGTACCTAGTTGATATCATGCTCTTTTGTATATGGATGTCGTCGGTGTGAAATGAAAGGGGAGCTTGTAAGTCCATGGAGTTATGTATATCTGTTAGAGAAACGCCTGGGCCGCTAGTCTAATCCATGCTGTCATGGTGGAAACCTGCAGCGTAACCATAATGAGTTGTCTATAAAGCATTCTTCTTATAAAAAAAAGAGTCAGATATGGAGAAAAAAGAGAAAAATAAAAGAGAAAAAAAGAGATATATGAAAAGAGGAAAGACAGAAAAAAGCACCATATTCCCATGGTAAATAAGAAGATTGCTGAGATGCTCGTTGTCTGTTTGCCTTGTCATTTTGATATGGGGATTCTTCCATATCATCGGACAAGGGGTACCCCGTTGGCGATTCTCTATGATACACATGTACTTACAATGACAAGAACTTACCAGTGACTAAACTTGAGTAGCATGAGTAGCAGCCCTCGTATTAAAGGGACATGAGATTTCCAACTTATACTTTGTCAAGCATATACTCCATAGTTTGTTCACTTTAACCTTAATCACTTCAAGATGCTTATGATAGGGGCAATGAGAGCTAAAAGCTAATAAGTCCCATAATTTTTGAAAGCTCTTTATGAAACTTCAATCTCTGCTTCCTTCTATGAAGGCCTTTCTTTTACTTTTATGTTAAGTCTCCACCTTCTACCTTTATGCACCTAATTTGAGAGCATAGTGGCCATTCTTAGTTCTATGTACATTGTCACAAGACTTGTTGATTGATGCATAACTTTGATATTGCTTGTTTTAAAATATTTGTAGCTAGTCACTCTTATGAACTTTGAAGGTGTCCTATGCATTTATATTTGCTACTTGATACATTGCAAATGTACCTATAATTTTTGATGTTCCATGCTTGGTTTTATCTACTTTTTTGTGTTTTGTCCACACTTTGGAGTATTTTTCATATGATTTCTTAGACTAACCTACTAACAAGAGCCACAGTGCCAGCTGCCTGTTTTCTGCTGTTTTTGGTTCCAAGAAGTCAGAAAATGAATATTCTCGGAATTGGACGGGACAAAAGCCAAAGTTATTATTTTACCGAGGGACACTTGGAGCCAGAATAAGAGACGGAGAAGGTCCAGGGGCTGTCCACACCACTTGGTGGCGCAGGCCAGGCCAGGCCGTGCCAGGGGGTGGTGTGGGCCCCTCCGGCACCCCTCGGTCTCCCCTCTCGCCTATAAGAGCCTCTCGATGCATAAACCCTAAATCGTCCAGCATCTAGCCACGAAAAGTTCCACTGCGCCGCCACCAAGAAAGGGGAAATTCGGGGGATAGAAATTCTCTGTTCCAGCACACTACCGGGACGGGGAAATGCCCCCGGAGCCATCTCCAACGATCTCCACCACCATCTCCATCACCGTTAATAATTCCCATGATGATGAAGGAGTAGAACTTCCTCGAGGCTAAGGGTTCTACCTGTAGCTATGTGTTCATCTCTCTCTCTCTATGCATGATCTTATTGAGATCATGAGCTTGTAATCTATAGATCTACCTTGCTACTCAAGTGCTTTATTAGATCTCTACTCTCCCCATGTGTGTGAAAGTGACAGCGTGCACACCATGGTGGCACTTAGGCTAGAGATTACAAATACTTGTTATGAGTTATATTTGGAGTTGGATGTCTTTATGAAATTGTGGTGTTTGTTGGAACCATCTAGTGCTCAAGGTGACAATGTGGGGTTATCTAGATGGGAAAGGCTTACTTTGAGGTGTGTTGTTATTGCCCTACCATGGATTAGAGTGTCCAACCGGAGAGTAGTTAAAAGTAGTATCATGAACATAATATATTTATATGAGAGTGTTCACTAGCGAAAGTATGATCCCTAGGCCTTGTTTCTAAGCACTGAAACACCGTTTGCTATTAGATCTATTACATGTTTGCTTGCTTCTATCTTTATTTCAGTTTTACTTTAGTCTTTTCCACGCCATCAAGCTATTTTCTATCACCGCTACCACTTATAATTATCTATACAACTTGTATTTCACTATCTCTTTGCCGAACTAGTGCACCTATACACCTGACAAGTGTATTGGGTGTATTGGGGACACAAGAGACTTCTTGTATCTTGATTGCAAGATTGCTTGAGAGGGAATACCTTTGACCACTTCCTCCCTGAGTTCGATAAACCTTGGGTGATCCACTTAAGGGAAAACTTGTTGTTGTACTACAAACATCTGCACTTGGAGGCCCAACAATTGTCTACAAGAATAGAAGTGCGTAGACATCACTACTCTATGAGGGATAAGCTGAATGCTACTATGCTATGTTTTCTTTATGTGAAACAAATAAACGTCTTGCCAACTATTGTTATTCATGAATCTTTTGTTTGTGCCTTTTCATGTTGCAACATAGTTGCTTTGCCTTATTGCTAGAACTTTATCTTTCATGTTATGATTGAAGTACTATGATCCCAGCTTTGAATGTTTTACAAATAATTTGATCAAGTTTATGATGGTACATGTCACCTCAAAAATTATTCTTTCTTTTTATCACTTACCTACTCGAGGTCGAGCAGGAGTTAAAATTGGGGATGTTGATACGTTGCTAATGTATCCATAATTTTTGATGTTCCATGCTTGGTTTTATCTACTTTCTTATGTTTTATCCACACTTTGGAGTACTTTTCATATGATTTCTTGGACTAACCAATTAACAAGATGCCACAGTGCCAGTTGCCTGTTTTCTGCTATTTTCGGTTCCAGGAAAGTCAGAAAATGAATATTCTCGGAACAGGACCGGACAAAAGCCAAAGTCGATATTTTACCGGAAGACTCACGGAGCCAGAAGACAAGACGGGGAGGGGCCACAGGGCGGCCACACCATGTGGTGGCGCGGGCTAGCCCTAGCCGCGCCACCAGGTGGTGTGGGCCCCCTGGCCACCCACCGACCTTGCCTCTTCGCCTATAAGATGCCTCCCGATGCAAAAACCCTAAATCGAAAAACCTCTAGCCACGAAAAGTTTCACAGCACCGCCACCACCGAAGGGGAGATTCGGGGGATAGAAAGTCTCTGTTTCGGCACCCAGCCGGGACAGGGAAGTGCCCCTGGAGCCATCTCCATCGATCTCCACCACCATCTCCATCGCCATTGCTGATTCCCATGATGAGGAGGGAGTAGTTCTTCCTCGAGGCTAAGGGTTCTACCGGTAGCTATGTGTTCATCTCTCTCTCTCTATGCATGATCATATTGTGATCATGAGCTTTGTAATCAAGTATATCTACCTTGCTACTCAAGTTCTTTAATAGATCTCTGCTCTCCCCATGTGTGTGAAGTTGACAGTGTGCACACCATGGTGGTACTTAGGCTAGAGATTACAAATACTTTTTATGAGTTATATTTGGAGTTGGATGTCTTTATGAAATTGTGGTGTTTGTTGGAACCATCTAGTGCTCAAGGTGACAGTGTGGGGTTATCTAGATGCGGATAGGGAACTTTGAGGTATGCTGTTATAGCCCTACCAATGATTAGAGTGTCCAACCGGAGAGTAGTATCATAAAGAGAAGATATTTATATGAGAGTGTTCACTAGTGAAAGTATGATCCCTGGGCCTTGTTTCTAAGCATTGAAACACCATTTGCAACTAGATCTATTACATGCTTTCTTGCTTCCATCTTTATTTCAGTTTGCCTTTATTCTCTTCCACACCATCAAAGTTTTTCAATCACCGTTACCACTTATAATTATCTATACCACTTGTATTTCACTATCTCTTCGCCGAACTAGTGCACCTATACACCTGACAAGTGTATTGGGTGTGTTTGGGACACAAGAGACTTCTTGTATCTTGATTACAGGGTTGCTTGAGAGGTAATACCTTTGACCACTTCCTCCCTGAGTTCGATAAACCTTGGGTGATCCACTTAAGGGTAAACTTGCTGCTGTTCTACAAACCTCTGCACTTGGAGGCCCAACAATTGTGTACAAGAATAGAAGTGCGTAGACATCAGTAGGCCACAGGGAGATGCACCTAGAATTGCATCTAGCGCAACAAGGTTTGCAGGCCAGAGGGAGATGCAAAAACACAAGTTACAGAAGTCACATGATTATATTTGGGTGGTAGGTACTTGCATTTACAGAAGTTGATGGCCTCGATCTCGGCGACGAGAGGGTTGCTGGCCTCGTTCTCGATGACGAGAGCCTTGATCTCACTGGCGACGCGTGGGTTGCTGGCCTCGATCTCGCTAGTGATGTGCGAGTTACAGAGGAGGTGAAGACCACGCTGTCGAAGATGGAGGACTCGCCGATGTTCCCCGTCGTCTGTGTGTGGAGGTTCCTCCTAGCGCCGCCGGCCGGCGACATGGAAGAATCCCTGCCCCCGCCGCCTGGGCCCGTCATCCCCCGCTGACCCGTGATGCAGAGGCCACCCTCGTCCAGCACGCGTCGCTGCTGTTGTGGGTCCTTGGAGGTCCGTGAGGGAGGATGGGGCAGCTACAACGATGCGGCCACGCGGTCGATGCGGGCAGGCCGGCTCGACGGAGCGTCGTGCATGGATGCACGCACGTGCCGGCGAGCCAACCCACCACGACATCTCTGGGGGCGCCGCTGCCGCTGCCTCTCTAGTCTGGTGTTAGGGGGAATGGGATCGAGACTAGGGTTTGGTGGTTTTGTTTTGGTTCTTTCGGGAGGAGAGGCTAGTGCCGTTGGATGGGTAGATGTTGGACGGTTCAGATCATGGTCTATGTTGGTGATCCGTGGGGAGGTTGTCCGAGTGATCTGATTGGCAGGAAAAATGCATTTTCCATTTTCCGAGTGCGAAAAATGGGGCGTTTTGTGAAGCAATCACCAAATGAAAGTTTCAAAATGGTTCCACCCCATTTTTACAAAATACTAGACCATGTTGCATGGACAATGTCCCAACCTAGGTATCTAAAACCTTTCCATGCACCCCTCGCGAAAAAGACAAACGTCTACCGAATCGGTAGAAAACGGGTCTGATTTGAACTACAGCTACATGATCCAAGGCCCATGATTTTTTTAAAAATCATTTTTAGGTTCAAAATATGATGTTTCTTCGGAGATCCAATGCAAGTTTAGCGAGGATCATCCCCTAGCTAAGAACCTTCATGCCCGCCGTTTTGACAATAGTTTGAAATGAGCATAAAAATTTCAAAAACGGTCCGAACAAGGTAAATCCTTCGCGTGGTGTCGTACTATGTGACATAGTTGCAAGAAAAATACCAAACTTGATATATTGTAAATATCTCGGAAAAACCTTCACAGAAATAACATATCATGTTCGAGGTTTTATGGCTTTCAGACCAAACGACAATGTTATTATCAGAATACGTGACATAGTTTGTGATAATGTGCCCATATTGTGCACACACGTGTATCTTGCAATGGCGAATAATGTTACAGGAGGAAGTTTTCCTTTTCGTCGCACAGAAAAAGCATTTTCCTTTTTCCGAGTGCAAAAAATGGGGCGTTTTGCGAATCAACCTCCAAATGTAAGTCTTAAAATGGTACCACCCTATTTTTCAAAAATACTAGACCATGTTGAATGGACAATGTCCGTACCGGGGTATCTAAAACCTTTTCGTACACCCCTGGCGAAAAAGACAAATGTCTACCGAATCGGTAGGAAGCGGGTCCGATTTGAACTACAGGTACATCATCCAAGGCCCATGATTTTTTTTTAAAATCATTTTTAGGTTCAAGATATGATGTTTCTTCAGAGATCCAATGCAAGTTTAGCAAGGATCATCCCCTAGCTAAGAACCTTCATGCCCGCCGTTTTGACCATAGTTTGAAACGAGCATAAAAAATTCTAAAATGGACCGAACAAGGTAAATCCTTCGCGTGGTGTCATATTATGTGACATAGTTGCACGGAAAAATACCAAACGTGGTATATTGTAAATATCTCGAAAAAACCTTCACAGAAATGACCTATCATGTTCGAGGTTTCATGGCTTTCGGACCAAACGACCAATATTATAGTCAGAATTGTGACATAGTTTGTGATAATGTGCCCATATTGTGCACACACACGTGTATCTTGCGATGGCGAATAATGTTGCAGGAAGAAGTTTTCCTTTTCGTCGCACAGAAAAAGCATTTTCCTTTTGCCGAGTGTGAAAAATGGGGCATTTTTTGAATCAAGCACCAAATTTAAGTTTTAAAATGGAACCACCCTATTTTTCAAAAATACTAGACCATGTTGCATGGAAAATATCCCAACCGAGGTATCTAAAACTTTTTCGTATACCCCTGGCGAAAAATACAAATGTCTACCGAATGGGTAGGAAGTAGGTCCGATTTGAACTACAGGTACATGATCCAAGGCCCATGATTTTTTTGGAAAAATCATTTTTAGGTTCAAAATATGATGTTTCTTCAGAGATCCAATGCAAGTTTAGCGAGGATCATCCCCTAGCTAAGAACCTTCATGCCCGTCGTTTTGACCATAGTTTGAAACGAGCATAAAATTTTCAAAAACGATCCAAACACGGTAAATCCTTCGCGTGGTGTCATATTATGTGACATCGTTGCAAGGAAAAATACCAAACTTGGTATATTGTAAATATCTCGAAAAACCTTCTCAGAAATGACCTATCATGTTCGAGGTTTCATGGCTTTCGGACCAAACAACCAATGTTATGGTTAGAATCATGACATAGTTTGTGATAATGTTCCCATATTATGCACACACACGTGTATCTTGTGATGGCGAACAATGTTGCAGGAGGAAGTTTTCCTTTTCGTCGCACAGAAAATGCATTTTCTATTTTCCGAGTGCGAAAAACGGGGCATTTTATGAATCAACCACCAAATGTAAGTTTTAAAATAGTACCACCCTATTTTTCAAAAATACTAGACCATGTTGCATGGACAATGTGCCAACCGGGGTATCTAAAACCTTTTCGTAGATCCCTGGCGAAAAAGACAAATGTCTATCGAATCGGTAGGAAGCGGGTCCGATTTGAACTACAGGTACATGATCCAAGGCCCATGATTGTTTGAAAAAATCATTTTCAGCTTCATAATATGCTATTTTTTTAGAGATCCACTAAACTTTTAGTAAGACTCAACACCTATATGTGCCACTCCCATCGATTTGACCGCGTCTTGAAATTGGCGTAACTAATTAATAACATTAAAAAAATAGAAATCCTTCACATTGCATAATTTTATATGACAATAAAGTTATGCACCTCCTAAAGATAAACTAAATTGATTTTTATATCATTTCAATCCGAAGTCATATGAAAAAATTATAGGGAAATTAAGTTTTTATACTTTCTAGAAAAAAATCCCTCCATTCGTGTGGGCTCAAACTTTAGAAGAAGCCCATAGTTTTTAATAAAATCGACCTGCTAATGAATATTGTGCTGTTGGCCCAGCCGGTAGGGCAAAATATTTAGGAGAAAAAAAGAGGAGGTCATTCCCGCCTGGGACCCAGGCCCAACACTATTTTGTCCTATACAAAATGGTTCATTCGTGTTGTATTAACAAGATCGATTTGTTGGTGCAGTGGTTTGGTTCCGTGTGCATGGGGAAGTGGTCTTGGGTTCGGCATATATAAAAACGACGATGTGTTGTTAGTTTACATGAATGAAGTGTTGGTGGGTTGGTCTAGTTGCTTCAGCGAGAGAAGATGGTCGTGGCTTCGAACCCGCGTGGGGCTCCCTTTTTTGACTTCATTTCTAGTGGGTTATACATATACGAAATGGAGCATGTGTTATTTCTTTACGTGATCCAAGTGTTGGTTTAGTGGTCTGGTTCTATCACCTCTAGCAACGGTTCGTGTGTTCGAGTTTGCGCAGCTCCCTTTTTTGTCTTAATTTCCCCATGCAATTTCACATGACACATAGATGAACTGCTTAATGGACATGTCACATGACACATAGACGAACTGCTTAGGTGGCAGTCAAGTCAACCTCTTTGTAATTTAGAATATATTATTATTATATGATATGACCATCTAAATTGGTCGCAGTTTCTTAGATAGAAGGCTTTAGACCAATCCTATCCATCTACGACAATTTCATGTTAGGACACTATGACCTTTTTTTCAAAATTGGTCGTTATTTTTCAAGGTTTGGACCTTCTCAAATTCCCTACGACCAACTGGTTTAGAAAATTCATGGTCGTTAAAAAAAGGTCACTAGTCACTAGATTTCTTGTAGTGTCCAATGCGATGGCCATCCCGGAAACGGGAACGACGGTCGTGTCCTTAACAGCAGTAAACCCTTTTGTCCCTTCTGCATAGCGCGGGCCAAGAGGTACCGCATGAAGTCCCAAGTGTCACTGGGGACAAAGCTCGTTGCAGAAAAAAGGTAAAGAAAAAGATAAGAGATCAGGACAGAAGATTAGACAAAAATCGTTCACCAGTGAGATACGAATACGTAAACATGCATGTTGATGGGTTAGAGGCAATACGAACCTGGAGCTCCACGACATCGTCCAACTCCAACGCTTGTCCACCGCTCGCTTCTGGTCTCCCTTGTGTCCTGTTGATGAGAGAGGACGAGAGCTTTAAAAGAAATATGAAGCCCATGCATAGGTAAAGGATGGCATGGTCTGAGATGCGTACCTGGGGGAGATGCTCGAAATCATTGCGGTCAGTCGCCTCTAATCGACATCAATGCTATTGTTTCCAAACTAACCGGAGGCCGATCTTGAAAATAGAAAAATATAAAGAGTAGGTGGTTGTTAGAGTTTACGGGAGGAGAGAGGATACACGAATAAGCCTTACCTCCACGCTGGTTACTTCTAGCTAGCCGCTGGCGATCGCCGGACGACGCATCAGAGCTGATGTACACCATAGAGTCGCGCATAAAAACACCTCGAAGCTTCGCATGCAGGCTCCTGCGAAGCCACCACCGCCAGCAGGATGGGTGGCACGCTCGCAAGAATCTACACACGAAGCATCGTCGCGTCTCTGCCTAAGCCGATGCTAATTCCGCACCGGCTGCTCCGCAAAAATAATCGGAGGGGCAGGCGCTGAAGGATATAGGATAACAACAAACTGCACGATGTTTCTGCTCACTTCCATGGGCAGCGCCAGCACCAGCTCCGGGTGTGATCACCGGACCGATGTATGCGACTAAGCACGCGAGCAAGAGGAAACACGCCAGAGGTAGGAGGGGGAAGAGAAGATAGCTATCGCATTATGTACAAAAGCTTACATATTTGAAAGGAGCATCATGGCGGTTCGCACACACGATCTGACCACGAGAACCCGCGGATGTCTATCGTATAGACCGCCAGCTCACCTAGACAAGGGACCAACGTACTATCTTAACGCGAGAACACGCACGTTTCTACCGTCTACTATGGCAGTGAAGGGAATATGACCAAGAGGCAATAATAAAATGTTATTATCTTATTCCAAATTTATAATCGATATTTATTTCTCATGCTAGATTGTGTTAATAGGAAACATTAATACACATGTGTTTAATAAACAAATCAAAGTTCTTAATAATGCCTCTCATTAGACTAGCTCATTCATTAACAGATGATCAAGGTTTTCTGATCATCAATATTGGATGTTGTTAATAACAAGATCATATTATTAGAAGAATGATATGCTAAACATACACCCAAAGTAGATTTACCAATACGATCTAGTCATTAAGTTTACATTACTACATCAAACATATATGAAGTAGACCTAATCCTCAGACCCTGAGATCATATCAATCATTAACACCTGAAGATTAGTTTGATAACATCAAAGGTCACACTGTAATAGGGTGACTATAAAGGTGTGTTCAGGTATTTCAAAAGTTTTATCTAGAGGCTCATGGATCAAGAGCGAGATTTTTCCATCCTAGTGACGGAGAGATATAATATGGGCCCTCTCGGTGATATCACATCAATACCGCTTGCAAGCATATGACTAGGTCATAAGGATGTTGTATCATAGAACGAGTAAAGAGTACTTGTCGGGAATGACATAGAACTATAGTATAGTTAATACCTATAATCAGATGTCGGACAAGTGAAGTATCGCAAGACAAAAGGAATTGGTGATAATGTTAATGGTTCATACGATCACTAGAGTCATCGTTGAATATGTGGTAGTCAGTGTGGATCTTTAGGTCCTACTTCTGATTATTGATAAAAGAGGTGTCTCTATCATGTCTTCATCATTCGCGAAGCTAGGGTAACACACTTAATATACTCTGACACTATGTGGTAGATAAAACATATCCGAGATTAATTTTGATAAAACTAAAATTGTTTTGATGCTAACCCGAAGTGTTTCAGGTCAAATTGCTGAAATTGGTTTCAAATGTGATATCAAAACAATGCAAGGGGTTTTATGCAAATGTTTGTTAATTAAAGTAATTAACAAAATTCTAAATAAAATAAATAAAAAGTGTTTTATTTAATAGAGAAATGCATTTAATTGAGCGGGAATTAAATGCATGTGAGTGGAAGAGGAATTGATGTGAGTGGAGAGTCTACTCACATGAATGAGGGAGAGGTGGGGGCACACCCCATGGACGGCGGCCATGTCCCCTGATACATTGCAAATGTATCTATAATTTTTGATGTTCCATGTTTGGTTTTATCCACTTTCTTGTGTTTTGCCCATACTTTGGAGTACTTTTCATATGATTTCTTGGACTAACCTATTAACAAGAGCCACAGTGCCAGCTGCCTGTTTTCTGCTGTTTTTGGTTCCAGGAAAGTCAGAAAATGAATATTCTTGGAATTGGACGGGACAAAAGCCAAAGTTATTATTTCACCAGAAGACTCCCGGAGCCAGAATACGAGACAGAGGGGGCTGGGCCCAGGCCACACCACCTGGCCGCACGGGCTAGCCCGTGCCGTGCCAGGGGGTGGTCTGGCCGTCCCAGACTCCCTCTTCGCCTATAAGTTGCCTTCTGACCTAAAAACTCCGGGGGGTTTGACGTTTTTCCAGAAGGAGTTCCGCTCGCTGCCACCACCAGATTCCACGAAATAGCACTAGAAACTCCGTTCTGGCACCCTGCCGGGACGGGGAATTGGAGGAGATCATCGCCATCATCATCACCATCGCTTCTCCATCGACCATCCATGTTTCCCCAATCTATGAGTGACTAATCCCCGCTGTACGCTATGAGGATGGTAGGGATTGGATGAGATCGTTCATGTAATGGCATCAGATTATTAGGGCATGGTGCCTAGTATCTTTTATTAGTGCTTTATGACTTTGTTGCGACTTGTTGTGCTTAATGCTTTTCACTAGGTCCCGAGTTCTATGATTTTAGATCTGAACATGTTATTGATTCATTATGATAGTATTGTTTATGGTCTTATCTACAAGTTGTATACACACGTTGTTGTCCGGAACCAATCGC
Organism: Avena eriantha; assembly: GCA_910589775.1. NCBI lineage: Eukaryota > Viridiplantae > Streptophyta > Magnoliopsida > Poales > Poaceae > Avena > Avena eriantha. The sequence continues at coordinate 58,296,813 of OU342743.1, read as the reverse complement.
CCCGAAGTGACAGAAATCGGGATAATCGGAGGGAATGGCTTTGATGTGAGGAGCACATGTATTCACGGAGTGTTAATGCTCTGCTCCGGTGCTCTATTAAAAGGAGCACCTTAATTGCCAGTAGTTCCCTTGAGGCCCCGCTGCAAACGGGCTGGCAGGACAAAAGATGTTGTGCAAGTTCTCATTGCGAGCACGTATGACTATATATGGAACACATGCCTAGGATTATCTAGTAATTGGATGCTTTACCTTATTTATCTGCAATTGCCCTATGTTCTGATTGCTATGTGAATTGTCTTGTCCATGCAACGCTCGTCCATCCATCCCTATGCCTACCGCACTTGAATCCTACTATTTACTGCTATTGTTACTACTGTCTTTACTTTACTACTACTGCTACTTTGCTATTCCTACTATAAAACTGTTGCTACTAATAAACTGATGTGAGCAAGATTGTTTCCAGGTGCAGCTGAATTGACAACTCAGTTGTTAAGGTTTATAAATATTCTTTGGCTCCCCTTGTGTCGAATCAATAAATTGGGTTTCACTAAAAGGAGAAGCTAAAACTTGGTTTAGTAATTTACCTCTTGGATCTATTGATAGCCCTGAGTGCTTGATTAATACTTTCCTGCAGAAATATTTTCCTCCTAGTGCAAGCCATGCTATTTTGCAGGAACTTTTTGATTTTAAACAGGGAGAAAAAGAGGTATTGCCTGAATCTTGGGAAAGGTTTTGTGCTTTGATTCATGCACAGGCTGGAAGTCCACTACCTAAGAATGAGCTTCTTGATATATTTTATAATGGACTAACCGAAGAATCCAGGACATACCTAGATAGTTGTGCTGATTGTTTTTTCAGGAATAGGACTCCTAAGGAAGCTGGGGAATTAATGGCTAAAATAAGCAAGAATTATGAAGACTAGACTCCTCCTAAACAAGCTATACCTGAAGTAATTGTACCTGAACCATCTATTCCGGTGCCTATTCCAACATCAAAGAAGAGGGGAGTTATTGAATTAAATGATGAAGTGATGAAGGAAGCTAAGAAATGTCTTAAGGAGAAGGTAATTAAAGCCGCGGATGTCAAGAATTTACCTCCTATAGAAGAATTATGTAAGCCTATTCCCTACTCACCCACTATTGAGGTACACTCTCTCCAACACTTTGATGAAGGTGATATCCCTTACTCTAAACCTCCTGATGAATGCTTAGAAGAATACGATATCTTTATTGTTAAGCAAGATACACCCCCTATACTTGTGGGTCATCAAGACTATTTTCTGGCGCCGTTGCCGGGGAGCATAGCTTTATTTATTAAGTTCACTTGGATTCTCTATTGTTCGCTGCTATCCATCCATCATGGGTAAGTCTCGTGATGGCAAGGTTCCTATTTTACCATCCACTACAAGAAGAGGTACGGTTCTGAACACCTCTGCTGCTCTTGATTCACCATCTGCTATAAGTAAGCTCGTTACACCACCACATACACATGCTACACACACTGCTACTACTGCTGAATCTGAAACTTCTGATGCTTATGATGCTTATTCTACTTTGGTTGATAAGAGTGGTTCATTAGGTCCTTTCCTAGATGCTACGATTTCTAGAACTATAGTTGGAAATACTGAAACTCCTAATGAAGACACTATCACACCTGTTAGTTCACGTGAGTCTAGTGAAAGTTATGATATTTAAGATGGTTATGTTGAGATGACCGATGAATTTATTAAAGAATGTAAAAACACCCATGATAGGATCTATTGATACCCCTGATTGCTTGATTAGTACTTTCCTGCAGAAATATTTTCCTCCTAGTGCTAGACATGCTATTTTGTAAGAACTTTTTGATTTTAAATAGGGAAAAAAAGAGATATTGCCTGAATCTTGGGCAAGGTTTTGCACTTTGATTCATGCACAGGCTTGAAGTCCATTACCTAACAATGAGCTACTTGATATATTTTATAATGGACTAACCGAGGAATCTAGGACATACCTAGATAGTTGTGTTGATTGTGTTTTCAGGAATAGGACTCCTAAGGAAGCTGAGGAATTAATGGCTAAAATAAGTAACAACTATGAAGATTGGAATCCTCCTGAACAAGCTATACCTGAAGTAATTGTACCTGAACCAACTCTACCAGTGCCTATTCCAACATCAAAGAAGAGGGGAGTTATTGAATTAAATGATGAAGTGATGAAGGAAGCTAAGAAATGTCTTAAGGAGAAGGGAATTAAAGCTGCAGATGTCAGGAATTTACCTCCTATATAAGAATTATGTAAGCATATTCCCTACTCATCCACTATCGAGGTACACTCTCTCCAACACTTTGATGAAGGTGATATCCCTTACTCTAAACCTCCTGATCAATGCTTAGAAGAATACGATATCTTTATTGTTAAGCAAGATAATTTTAATAAAAGGGTGCAAAATCATCTAATGGAAAACACTCGAGCTATTGTTGAGTTGAAAGATATTGTGGAAAGAACCTCTAATGATGTTAAAATAATTGTTAAACACTTTCAAATGGTTCAAACTCAAATAGATCAACTCGTTAAAGTGCAAAAAGACTTGCTAATTAATGCTGCTAAAGAAAAACATGCTTATGAAATTAGAACTAGAAGTGGAGCTGCTACCCAGGATCCTCTATATCCTGAGGGGCATCCCAAAAGAATTGAGCAGGATTCTCAACAAGCTGAAAATAGTGGCTCTACTCGTAAGAAAAGGAAAAAGAAACATAAAACTAGTGTAGAACCCTCTGAACCTGCTATAGATCCTAATAGTATATCTATTTCTGATGCTGAAACTGAAAGTGGTAATGAAGAAAATGAAGTTCCTAATGAAGAAAAAGTTGAACAAGAACCTGAAAAGCACACTAAGAATACTAAATACACTAAAGAAGATTTTATTGCTAAGAAACATGGTAGTGAAAGAGAACCTTGGGTCCAAAAACCTATGCCTTTCCCTAATAAGAAACACAAGTCAAAGGAAGATGAACACTATAATAAGTTTTGTGAGTGGATGAAACCTTTATTCCTGTAAATTCCTTTGACTGATGCTATTAAACTGCCTCCTTATTCAAAGTATATGAAGGATATTGTCTCGAATAAAAGCAAGGTCCCTAATAAAGAAATTTCTACTTTGCTTGCTAATTATTCTTTCAATGGTAAGGTTCCAAAGAAACTTGGAGACCCATGGATTCCAACTATCCCTTGCTCTATTAAGAATAGTTATGTTAGAACTGCTTTATGTGATTTGGGAGTTGGAGTTAGTGTTATGCCTTTCTCTCTCTATAAGAGACTTCAACTTGAAAAACTGATACCAACTGATATATCGTTGCAAATGGCTGATAAATCTACCACTATTCCTGTGGGTATATGTGAGGATGTACATGTTCAAGTGGCTCATAATTGCTTGATATTAACTGATTTTGTTGTGCTTGAAATGCCTGAAGATGATAATATGTCTATTATTCTTGGGAGACCTTTTCTTAATACTACATGAGCTGTTATTAATTGTAATCAAGGAAAGGTGACCTTTAATGTTAATGACAAGGAACATACTGTATATTTCTCCAAGAATATTGAAAGGACTTATGGTTTGAATTCAATTGAACATGTTGAGGGCATTCAAGTTGGAGAAATATATTGTCCCATACCAAGAGAAAAATTTGAAACTATTATGATTGGGACCATTGCTATCAAGGTTGAGGTAACATAATCATTAGTGGAATACAAATTTTTTTCTCATATGAGATTGTTTTGGTAACAAGACCTGATCAACCTTGTTAACAAAAGGATTTCATTGAACAAAACAATGTTTTCACCATGATTATCTCCGCTTACTTCTATTCTATCCATTTTAGTTTTTGCTTGTGCCTAACTTAAAGGCGTTAAAGAAAAGTTCTTATTGGGAGATAACCCAAAAGTTTTAGATGAGTCTTGGAAGTTATTGCTTCAGTAATAACCGCTCCTTATCCTTTTTATTTTCTTTTTGTGCCAAGAGTAACCTCTAATGAGAGAGAATTAATGATTGAGAAAGTTGTTGTCCCAAAACAGATTTCTGTGCTTCACCGTAAAAATTCGTGTAAAATCTCCGAACATCTTTTTGAGGCGTGAATTTTTGTGCTTCTGCCCCAGGTTGTTATCTAACTTTAGTTAGTTCAACATGTTTTGATTTGAGCAACATAAGGTCTTCTAAAAAATTCGTATTTACCTACTGGTCTGTTTTGACAGGTTTCTGTCATTTTCTGCATTTGCTTCTTGTTGGTTCCTTTGTAGTTCTTTTGGGGAATTGAGATTTTTTAGGGAAGTGATAAAGTATCTTGTGTTTTAATGAAAGTTTTATTGGCGTTGGAACGGAACCTAAAGACTTATTATCTTGAGTGCACTAATTTTGCTAATAAAGATTGTGTGAAGTTTTGTATGAAGGAAAACATTTAGGTGTATGGATGGAATATGTAATGAGATGAACGATGGACTAAAGCTCAAGCTTGGGGATGCCACGCGTTTCACCCCAAGAAATATCCAAGAAGTACAAGCGTCACAGCTTGGGGATGCCCAAGGCATCCCCTTCATCAATAAAAATCCCAGGTTTCTTCCAAACGCTTCATTTTTATTGTTTCATGCACGATTGTGTTGTTCTTGGAGCGTCTTCTTTTTCTTTTTCGTTTTGTTTTTTCGTTTGATTTGTTTTCTTAGTTTACTGAATAAATTGGTTGGACCTCTTCTTTCATGCATTGGTTTTTCAAATAGTTTGGTTTGGTTTGGAAAAGAGTAGGAAAGTTCATGCTTAAGTGGTAAAGAGAGCTTGTTTTTGACTGTGGCCTATGCTTTGTCATACCATGCTTGATATTGTTTTGGCTTTATGCTTAGTATTCTTTGATGTAGCATGACTTGTTATGAACAATTGAGATTGCTTAATGTGCCTTGGAAGGATCATGCGTTGTTTTAGCATATTAAAGCATAGTATTGTGGTATTCTCCTTTGATGCTTTATTTGGGTTAACTTGGCACATGCTCACACCATGTTATGACTATCCCAAGTCACCATAGCCTTTATGATCCTTTAGTTTTCAACTTGTAGTATCACTTTATGCTTTGATCAATGATGTTTTGTTGCTCTGCATGATTATGGCCATTATTGCTCTCTTAGTTTGTCGCTCCCAGTCTTTTGCTAGCCTCCACAACCAAGTATGAGTTCCACTCATGCATCCAACTCCTTAAACCAAGTTATTCCAAAGAGTCCAACATACCTACCTATTAGCTTATGCTATTCCAAGTATATTCATGCTTATGTCTACCTTCCAAATTAAACTTGTTATGAGAAAACTAGTGATTAAAGCTCTCACGAACTTGATGGCACACTTTACTTTTTTGCATTTAATAAACTTGAACCATTGGGTCTTTCTTTGTTGCGTAGATTCTTGCGCTTTATAAGTTGAAATTAGCAGAACCATGTATCATGGGGAACGCTTTCAACATTGCACTTGTACTTTCTACCCCGTTGATATCATGTTCTTTTGCTTATGCTTCCCGGCGGTGTGAAATAAAAGTGGAACTTGTAAGATCATGGAGTTTGTATGTGTGTTAGAGAAACGCCTGTGGCGCTAGCCTAAGCCATGCCTAATCATGGTGGAAACTTGCAGCATCACCATAATGAGCACTCTATGAAGCATCCTCAATAAAAACCTATGCAAATAGCAAATAAAAAGATCGCTGAGATGCTCATTGTCTGCTTGCCTTGTCATTTTGATTATGGGATAGCTCATGTATCATGTGCAAGGGGTACCCCGTTGGCAGTTCTTTATGATACACATGTACTTACAATGACAAGAGCTTACTTGTGACTAAAGTTAAGTAGCATGAGGTTCGGTCTTCGTAAGTAAGGGGCATGAGATTTCGGTTTATAACTTGTCAAGCATATCCTCTTAGTTGTGTCACTTTAACCTTAATCACCTTCAAGATGCTTATGATAGGGGCAATGAGAGCTAAAAGCTATAAGTACCATAATTTTTGGAAGCTCTTTATGAGACTTGAATCCCTACTTCCTTCTATGAAGGCCTTTCTTCCACCATTATATTGAGTCTCCACCTTATACCTTTATGCACCTACTTTGAGAGCATAGTGGTCATTCTTAGTTCTATGTGCATTGTCCCAAGACTAGTTGATTGATGCATAACTTGATATTGCTGGTTTTAGACTATTTGTATCTAGTCACTCTTATGAACTTTGAAGGTGTCCTATGCATATATATATTTGCTACTCTATGAGGGACAAGATGAATACTATTATGCTATGTTTTCTTTATGTCAAACAAACAACTTGCAAAGCATTGTTATTCATGAATCTTTTGTTTGTGCCTTTTCATGTTGCAACATAGTTTCTTGTCTTATTGCTAGAACTTTTTCTTTCATGTTATGATTGAAGTACTATGATCCCAGCTTTGAATGTTTTACAAACACTTTGATCAAGTCTTTGATGGTGCATGTCACCTCAAAAATTATTCTTTCTTTTTATCACTTACCTACTCGAGGACGAGCAGGAGTTAAGCTTGGGGATGTTGATACATTGCAAATGTATCTATAATTTTTTATGTTCCATGCTTGGTTTTATCCACTTTCTTGTGTTTTGCCCACACTTTGGAGTACTTTTCATATGATTTCTTGGACTAACCTATTCACAAGAGCCATAGTGCCAGCTGCCTGTTTTCTGCTGTTTTTGGTTCCAGGAAAATCAGAAAATGAATATTCTCGGAATTGGACGGGACAAAAGCCAAAGTTATTATTTCACCAGAAGACTCCCGGAGCCAGAATACGAGACGGAGGGGGGCTGGGCCCAGGCCACACCACCTAGCCGCGCAGGCTAGCCCAGGCCGCGTGATACGTCCAAAACGTATCTACTTTCCCGAACACTTTTGCTATTGTTTCTCCTCTAAACTTGTGTGATTTGGATACAACTGACGCGGACTAACGCTATTTTCAGCAGAATTGCCTTGGTGTCTACTTTTTTTGCAGAAAATCAACTATCAGAAAAAATCCCGGAAAATATGCCAAAAATCATATTTCACCCGAAGACTCCAGCAGCCAGAATACGAGACGGAGAACAGCCAGGGGTGGCCACACCACCTGGTGGCGTGGGCCAAGCCAGGCCGCATTAGGGGGTGGTGTGGGCCCCCCAGGCTCCCCCTCGGCCTCTCTCTTCGCCTATAAGGATCCTTCTAACCTAAAAATTTCGGGGGGTTCGACGTTTTTCCAGAAGGAGTTCCGCTCTCCCGCCACCACCAGATTCCACGAAACAGCACCAGAAACTCTGTTCTGGCACCCTGCCGGGACGGGGAATTGGAGGAGATCATCGCCATCATCATCACCATCGCTTCTCCATCGACCATCCATGTTTACCCCATCTATGAGTGAGTAATCCCCCGCTGTAGGCCATGGGGATGGTAGGGATTGGATGAGATTGTTCATGTAATGGCATAATATTGTTAGGGCATGGTGCCTAGTATATTTTATTAGTGCTTTATGACTTTGTTGCGACTTGTTGTGCTTAATGCTTGTCACTAGGGCCCGAGTGCCATGATTTCAGATCTGAACATGTTATTGATTCATTATGATAGTATTGTTTATGGTCCTATCTACAAGTTGTATACACACGTTGTTGTCCGGAACCAATGGCCCCGAAGTGACAGAAATCGGGATAACCGGAGGGAATGGCTTTGATGTGAGGATCACATGTGTTCACAGAGTGTTAATGCTTTGCTCTGGTGCTCTATTAAAAGGAGCACCTTAATTTCCAGCAGTTCCCTTGAGGCCCCACTGCAAACGGGCTGGCAGGACAAAAGATGTTGTGCAAGTTCTCATTGCGAGTACGTATGACTATATATGGAACACATGCCTAGGATTATCTAGTACTTGGATGCTTTATCTTATTTATCTGCAATTGCCCTATGTTTTGATTGCTATGTGAATTGTCTTGTCCATGCAACGTCTGTCCATCCATCCCTATGCCTACCACACTCAAATCCTACTGTTTACTACTATTGTTACTACTGTCTTTACTTTACTGTTGCTGCTACTTTGCTATTCCTACTATACAACTGTTGCTACTGATAAACTATTGTGAGCAAGATTGTTTCTATGTGCAGCTGAATTGATAACTCGGTTGTTTAGGCTTATAAATATTCTTTGGCTCCCCTTGTGTCGAATCAATAAATTGGGTTTCACTTCCCTCGAAAATACTGCGATACACGCCCTATACTTGTGGGTCATCACCCCCATGGGAAACCCCTCCCTATAAAAGGAGCCCTCCTCCTCCTATCCACTTGCATCATCTCCTCGTGAAAGTTCTCTTCCCCCTCTAGCAAATCCCCATGGTTTCGGATTTGCGAAATAGATGTTCTGTTGGATTCTCTGGAGTAAGATTTAGCTACTCCTTCCGCTTCTCTAATGGAGTGGAGGCGTGAAGGCTGTCGGGAGCCAGCTGTGTGCTCGAGGACGGATGATTTGCTAGTTTGCAGAGTTCTTCTACTCGATCTTGATATTGGCAAGTAAACGACTACAACACCAACAAAATATGATTTTGTAAAATCTTTCGGTTTTCGAGGGTAAGTTATTCTGGTTACCCCTTAGTAATTACTAGCATCTATTAGATTATATCTTGGCACAATCAGTGTTCTTATCATAGAAATTTTTGTTTTCTATGTTGCGACCCCAAAAGTGGTATCAAAGCCATATCTATGCATAGATGTTCTGTACCAATAGAACACATTGGGATCTGGGCATTGATGATCACATTATTGAAACTGTTTGTGTATGCTGGATCTTACTGGCATTGTGGGATGAAATGGTCCAGACTAACTTTACATGTCCTCGCACCTGAGACCAGTTCCACGCTTGACATGCAACTAGTTTTGCATAAGTGGCTAGCGGGTGCATGTCTCTCCTACTATAGTTAAGATTTGGTTTACAACAGGTTGTTAATAATTTGTTTATCACCATTGTGGTTTGAAGAACGTAGTTATGAACAGTTCTTTGTAAGCCTAAAGCCACGTAAAATATGCAAAAAAAATTAGAGATGTCTAACTTGTTTTTACAGGGCATGTGATGTGATATGGTCATATATTACAAATTTGATGTGTGCAATGATATTATTTGTAAGTTATGACAACCGGCTCGAGCCATATGGTTGTTTATTCTTTTATGTCTTGCGTGCTGGAAATGGAAATATGTGTAATTTAGATTAGTGGAGAACAACTAAGATGATGGCATCATGGATCTTGGAGCCACGCGGGTGGAATGATGGCGATCATACCATGGAGCAAAAGATGGAGATCAGGTGCAAGAAAGGACCATATCATATCATATATTATATATGCATGTGATGTTTATCACTTTTATGCATCTTATTTTTCTTATGTCTTGCTTAGTTCTTGGTGGTAGCATTATAAGATGATCCCTCCCACTAAAATATCAAGATAAAATATAGTCTCCCTTTAGTATGCAGCGTTAAGAAAGTCCGAAGTTTCGAAGCACCACGTGATTATCGGGTGCGATAGAATCTACGTTCGCATACAATAGATGTAAGAAAGATTTACACACGCAAATACTAAGGTTCTAATTGGCGAGCCTACCATGTACAGACATGGCCTCAGAGCATGAAGCGAAATGTAAAGAATTAGTCATATGAATGATATGATGAACATGTTGTTGTTCGCCTTTGAAGCTACATCATCTCATGTGATGATCGGTTTTGGTGTAGTGGATTTGGTTTATGTAATCACTAAACCAACTAGAGGGATGCTGTTTTTGAGTGGGAGTTCTAATAGTAATTTTGAATTAATTTGAACTCAATCTTTCATAAACTTAGTCTAAATAGTCTTTGCAAATATGTTGTGATCATGGCACCACCTGCTTTGAATTTCAATGAATTCATGGAGAAGGAGAAACTTAGCATGAGTGGTAGCAACTTTACCGACTGGGCCCTTAACTTGAGGATTCTCCTCTCGGCTGATCAAAGGAGCTGTGTGTTAGATGCACCTCTAGGACCCCCTCCTCCTGAAGAAGCTTCTGATGATGAGAAGAATATGTTCTTTACTCGGAAGGATGATCAACACCTAGTTCATTGTGGCATAATGTATTTGTTAGAGCCTAAGCGTTTTGAGCACAACAATGCCTATGATACAATGGGTGAATTGAGAATGATTTTCGATAACCATGTTTCCATAGAGAGTTTTCAAGCTTATGAAAATTTCTTTTAACTGCATGATGGAAGATAACAACTCCGTTAGTGAGCACGTACTCAAAATGTCTGGGTATGTCAATAAACTCGTAACTCTGGGAAATGTGATCCCCAACGAGCTAGAAATTTACCAGGTTCTCCAATCTCTCCCATAAAGTTAAAAGAACTTCATGATGAACTATAATGTGCAAACCATGAATAAGCCGCTACCTGAGCTTCTTTCTATGCTAAAATCTGTTGAAGTAGAGATTAAAAAGGAGCATCAAGTGTTGATGATGAATAAACCACTGGTTTCAAGAAAGGAAAAAAGGGAAAGAAAGACAAGAATGGTAACTTCAAGAAAGGTGGCAAGTCTTTTGTCGTGCCTGACAAGAGACCAAGAATGGCCCTAAGCTTGAAACTGAGTATTTTTATTGCAAGAACACGGGGCACTGGAAACACAACTGCCCCAAGTATCCAGTTGACAAGAATATCGACAAGGCAAACAAAGGTATATCTGATATACATATTATTGATGTGTACCTTACAAGTACTCGTAGTAGCATCTGGGTATTTGATACTGGTTCAGTTGCTAATATATGGATAATATCTTTTATGGGTATGCGCCTATTAAGAAAGGTTTGTTTGATATGGATCTTGATAGTAGTAATACGCATATTCATAATGTAGATGGCAAAAGAATCAAATTGATAATAATGCTACATATATGTAGCACTACCGCTTAGGTCATATTTGTGTAAAATGCACTAAGCAACTCCATTATGATGGATTGCTAGAATCACTTGATTATGAATCATTTGAGACATGTGAACCATACCTTATGGGCAAGATGACTTGGACCCCATTTTCCGGTTCTATGGAACGGGCGACATGCTTGTTGGAAATTATACATTCAGATGTATGTGGACCAATGGAGGTTATAATTATTTCGTTACTTTCACGGATGATTTAAGTAGATATAGGTATATCTATTTGATGAAACATAACTCTAAAACCTTTGAAAAGTTTAAGGAATTTCAGAGTGAAGTTGAAAATCATCATAACAAAAAGATTAAATTTCTGTGATCCGACCGTGGAGGTGAATATTTGAGTTACATTTGGATTACATATGAAACAATGTGGAATGGTTTCACAACTAATGCCTACTGGAACACCATAGCGAAATGGTGTTTCAAAACGTCATAATAGTACATTATTGGATATGGTTCGATCTATGATGTCTCTCACAAACTTGCCATTCTCATATTAGGTCTATCTAAATCTGTTGAAACGACGCCATATGAATTATGGTTTGGAAACAAAGCTAAGTTATCATTTTTAAAAGTTTGGCAATGTAGTGTTTATGTGAAGAAAATTCTACCAGATAAACTCGAATCTAGAACAGGAAAATGTGTCGGATACCCTGCGAAAACAATTGGGTATACCCTTTATCATAGATCCAAATGCAAGGTTTTTGTTGCCAAGAATGGATCCTTTCAAGAGAAGGAGTTTCTCTCGAAAGGTGTTATAGGTAGAACTCGACGAGGTTATTGAACCTTCACTTCATGATATGGCGAATAGTCTTCCGTCTGGCGAGTGGCGTAGCACCAGAAAATGTTCCGATGTTAACTTCACCAAATGAAGAGGAAACTAATGATATTGATCATCAAACCCCGAAAGAGTACTACTAAAATTTATAGGTCAACTAGGACACGAGCAGCTCCTGAACTGTATGGTAATTGTGCCACAAATTTCATGGTAGATGGAAGTGATGACCCTGCGACCTATGAGAAAGCAATAGTGAGTCTGGATTCCAACAAATGGCTAGACGCCATGCAATCCGAAATAGGATCCATGTATGAAAACCAAGTTTGGACCTTGGTGGACCTAAAAGAAGAAAGAAGATGACCAACAGAAGAATCAATCCGTGAAGACGCGAGCCGGGGATGACTCTCACCTTCCTCCTGGGCTTGAAGCTTGGCCTCCCCGGAATGGTCCATGGTCCAACCTGCAGATCTACCCCCTAGGTATCTCCATACGATGGTTGACCAATGGATTTTTATTCTTATTTAAGTTAGGTTAGGTACGATGAAGGAACGAAGCATTTTGCGGAGCTTGGGGCGTTTTATCCATTTGATTAGCTTGGGCCTCATTCTGTTAGTTTGTTTTTTTCTCTCTAGTTAGCTACGAAGGCTGTGCTAAAAAACTACGAAGGTATTAAGTGAGATGGGGCCCATGGGCTGTACTATTGCCAATTAAGGAAATTTAACACACTTGTCCGCTAAATAAAAAAGAAAATTCAACACACTTGTGTCTACAAAATTCCGTTAAAAAATCTTGTGTCTGCAAAAAAAGGAAATTACATAGTCGATGCTCATTTTCTACCAAAAAAGCCTGCCACATTATTCTATTTCAGTGTGTGTTAGTTTATCTCATAGTTGACAAAAGTTAGTTTCTCTCATACTATTGTTAGGAACGAATTTAATTTTTATTTTACATAGTCCAGATCTAAGAAGGATAAGATTGTTGATTGATTTCTACCACTGCAAATAATAAAGAAAAATAACGACTCGTTAGTTTGTGTACATCATCTACACCTCTCAAGCCATCACGAATTTCTTGGTCTCGGTAACACTTCTCTGGCAATGGTATCAAATAGTCATTTCATCTAAAAGTTATGCTTGACAATGAAAAAAATTAAGTTGATTGAGCCACATAGATATTCATCAACAATTTAAGTTAATATATACAATTTTTTATTATGAGCCAATATAGATGTTCCTGGAACCGACCGAACAGGTGCGCACGCGCTGCCTCTCGGGGGAGGCGGCACAGGCGGAACCCTCAGCCACCGCCGCCCCCGACTTCTCTTCACACCTCTCTTTCGCTGCCATCGGAGGACGCCGCGGGAAAAGTCTGGCCGGCCGACGGTGGTAGCGGGGCTCCTTCCTCGCGTGGTGGCCTCTCCCCCATAGGGGACCCCTTGGGCGCTCGAAGATTGTCGCCCCGACGGCGATCTGATGGCGGCGGGGTCTGGAAGCCGGGGCGGCTACCTCGGGCTTTGATGGAGGTTCTCCCTCCGCGGATGGCGGTGCGGGTTGCATCTGCTACCAGGGGGCACAGTCCTAGGGTTTCTCTCACGCTAAGACGAAGATCTACCTTCAGCCTATTTTATTGATCTGGTGACAGTGTCGTGTTCCGGAAGGCTCCTTCGGCGAACTCCCATGGGCAATTCATGCCTGGAGATTGCTGGAACGGATGGGATTCGGTTGCGCGTAACCAGTGTTTTTCTGACCTTTTGGTTTCTGAGGGAGCGAGGCGAAGCTCTGCAGTCTGTTGCCATCGTGGAACATGTCTTTAGTTCCATGGTGAAGTCAGTGTGTGGAGAATGTTATGGAAGCCAAGATTTGTGGACTAGCTATGGTGGGTCGAGTCCTGATGACGATGAGGAATTGGCTTGGTGATTCGTGAATTGTAGCAGCGGCATCGGAAGGTGGGGGCGGCAGCGCAGGAGGAGTTTACAGTCTTACCTTGCAGGGTGAAAATCCAAGGTCTGGCCTTAATTTGGTTGTGCCTGGCAATGACCTTGTTAAAGGCATTGTTTTGTGAGCGGGAACTTTCTCCAGAGTGAAAACCTATGATCTTTGATCGGGCGACGACGGTGCTTGTGCTATGTTTCCTTCTTGAAGGCGTCGTTATTGGAGATGTTGGACTTCTGGTGTTGTTCTGGTGGGGTTAGTGTCGCTGCTACTAAGGATCTTATCACTGCAGCGGGACTTTTCTTTTTTGTAATTCTTCTTCTTTTTTTGGCTGTGCGTCCGTAATACCAATAGGGTAATGCGTTGTTGCAGAAGCTGGGTGTAATTGGTATCATCGCGATATTAATATATGCTCCTTTCCACACAAAAATGGATGCAATTATTTGTATCTTGGACATAAATTCTGAATGGAACAATGTGATAAACTTGGGCACAAAATAACGTATTATGCACCAGGGGAGTTGAATATCATTATCTTTAGTTATGTATTATAAATATTGATTATTGTTTTAAGGGCCAAGAATTCTGCTTTTGCCCTGGGCCTCCATACCTCAGGACCGGCCCTGTTTGTAACACTTTGATGTATCCCGTATGGTATGCACGACACGCTTAGGCTTTGTTTACTTCTCTCGTATTCGCTAGTGTATTCGCGGGGATCGTAGGGAATTGTTCCAATTCACGCAAATTCCCCGCAGTCCGTTTACCACGCCGGGTTTGATCGGGATAATCCCGGCATATTCCCGCAAATCCTTCATGTTTTTGTCTAGATTGAAAACTCTCCTCTAAGGTAGAATATTTTTGGGAAAAGGTATTTTAGGAGATTGGCGAGTATTGGACGAACACCAAATCCCCGCATATCTCCGAAACTCTAGTGGATAAAAATACGAGACAAGTAAACAAGGCCTTAGTGTGTCCAAAACACTCGCATGAACTACGTACACACGCTAAGCAGAAAATAATAATATATTATATTGTTGAGTAAACAATGTCAGTGTGCCCAAAAATATTCTTCGGGACGTACATAGGTGGGAAAATCATTGAAGAAAAAATTTCCGAAGGATCACAATAGGGACCTTGATCATACTTAATTTATTAGGATGTGGCAGGCTGCAGGACTAGTAGTTTCTCCAGCCGGCAGCAGACATAGAACCAAACATGACCAGCATTTAGCAACATATGCTCACGAACTCACTTTTGGGAAGGCAGGCGGCAGAACACCTTTTAGGAAGGAGTAGAAAAGAACAAGTGATCTCTGAGGCTGGAAGCTAGGAACCAGGTGGCCAGCTCCTCGCACTGAAGCAAACGTGAAACCTCCCTCGTATTGTTGTGCGTAGCCTCCAACCTAGATTTGATCACAATCCAATTCAGTATATATAGAGTCCAACCACAAAACTAACTAGTATGATATAGGTTTACCGCATGTGAATATGGTTACCTCGCTCTGGGGGGTGTACCATGGACGCCATGGCTTTGTGATGGCCAGGTCTAGATCCTTGACAGAGTATCTCGTGGCAGTAATGGGGCACACGTCATCCATGTCACCACTGCCAACGAATTAGCCTTGATGTTATGAGATAGGGGTAGCAAATTTGGAAACAAAAAAATCTCCATTTTGAGTCTGCAACCGATGGTTACCTGTAGATCCAGACTCTTAATCCGGTTTCGACAAGCCAATCGAGGGTTGGCACCATCGAAACCGGCGCATCGGTCCAGTTTAAGTGACTGTGAATAGACCATGTAAGGAAGAATAGCCGCTCCAGAAATTAGTTTATGAACGAGTTTATACATGCTGTGTTACTTACGCGCATTCCGACCACTCCTTCTTGGTTCGGACATGTATAGCGTTTCGCACCTCAGGATTGTTGAAGTAGGCGTCGACGTAGGCCCCGATGCACGGATCGTATCCTGCTAACTGTGTCAATGAAAACAGATAATCAATCGGTGCTAACTACTAATGAGATGACTAGAAGAGAAAGAACATTATGTGTAACTCGTACATACATAGCTGCTGGAGTGGAGACTGCCGTTTCGTGACTCGAGGCAGATCGGGGCATAGATGTTGTAGAAATCAATGTTGCCGGTTCGGAACGTTGTTGTCCCTTCGCCGCACTTGTTGTCCTCTAAGCAGCCCCACACCTCGTCGGAGATCACACCGTGGTTCCACAAGAATTCCAATGATCCCTTTTGGTTCACATGGCGATCAAGGAGCGGGTTACCAACCTGCAAAAAGGAACCCCAAATTACTCGGTAACATCAATACTGAACTTGTTCCTTCAAATGTTTCAACGCCGGCCATGAACAGGCAACTTACGAAGATCCCCTTGAGGTTGAAGCTTGAGACACCGAGTTTGTAGAGGGCAGTGATGACAGTGGCGAGCCGGGGCACGTAGTGGCCGCTGTAGCTCTCACCGGCGATGAAGAAGTCGCGACCCTTGTACTCGGGGAACCTCTCCAGCCAGTTGAGAAGGAAGATGTAGGCATCCACCGCCGTCCTCCTGTCACCGCTCTCCTTGTTTTCTGATGACGTGTTTGAGTATGAGAACCCCACGCCGCCGGCGACTCCAGGAAGATCACATTTGCCACTGCAGGGCGACACAACCATGGGTCATCAGTAACCGCGATTGAGATGACAAATGAAAGAGTGAGCATGAAGTTGAAAAAAATCTACTAGACTACTAAAACTAGTCACCCACCGTTGTTCCATGCGTGCCTGTTTCTGCTAAGGGTTTTGCCGTCGGGGTTCACACGGAATGGGCCGAGCTCCTAGAAGGCACCGGCCCCCAGCGACGAGCACCCAGGCCCGCCGTTCAGCCAAAGGACGAGAGGCTTGGAGGCAGCCTCGTAAGGGGATTCGACGAAGTAGTAGAATAGCGCGCGGCCGTGCTCCTCGCTCACTGTGACGTAGCCGGAGTACTGGTCGAAGTTGACACGCGGGGGCTGGCCGGGCAGCGCCGCGATCTTGTCAGCCTCCTTGGTGCCTGGTGGCGGGCTCTGGCACTTCGTGGGCAGGTGTTTGAAGCTGTTCTCCGGATCAGCCCATGTGTCTGGCTCGTTGGGCGGCCCACTTGTGAGTGTCTGTGCCCTAGATTCTATGAAGGTCCTCAGCATATCTTGCTGTCGCAGGGTCGCAGCACTGGCCACAGACACGCCCAGTAGGATCGCGAGTACGACCGCGAAGTACGTGGTATGGGTCCTCATCGTGATCTAATGCTTTCTGAGAATACGTAGATCTTCGGTGCTTTTATATAGGAGTAGGTATGCAATGAACGATCAGAGAGGTAACAAATATCACATATAGTATTTCATACATTCTAAGCTGGTGTTCGGATTCTCCGAAATCGATACAGATGATAGTGAGCTACTAGCTAATAGCCAAGGATGATTGACGTTTGACGGGGCTCGGTAATGCAGAGTTCTAGCTACATGGCTCATCGTTCTAGAGTGCCGGACATTGTTAAGGTTCAGCAATGCAAGCGGCATCGAGATTCTTTCCCGGTGACACCGCCGATGCCGTGGTGACATCTCTAGGCAACAATCCAAACGATGGGACCAAGGTTTTGATACCCAGAAACAGGCTCGGTCGGCAATCTCAAAACGAGATTTGTATACCCGGCACGTACGTATTCTGCTCCACACGATCGTGTGTTGCTGTAGCATTTGTACCTTAACCGCTGATGTGGGCGTCGCCACAATAACCCCAAAATGACAAAACCGCTTATGTGGACCTCGTTTACGGCGGTCCGGCAGCAAAAGGGCCCACTTGTCCGTCTTGGTAGGTGCTAAGCGTTTGGGCGAAATGATGCTGAAAGAGTATTCCCTGTTATAAACGTTTTTAATTTTTATTATTGTCAAACTTTTTCTCAGCCTCCGTTTTAAAAATAATACAGCTGGGATCTGGTCCAGCTGTGTATGTCCCGCGAATCTAACCTTATTCAAAAAATTCAAGCCAAAATTATATGTTCAGTAAACTAGTTTAGGATATGACCCTTTCGCTCAAAAAATTCTTTTGGAGCTCGAGCTCTTTATTTTCAAATTTTGAAAATGATATTTTAAAGTTAAAGTGACCAGAAAAATATGGCAGTATAGTTAATGATATACTTCAATTTCGCAAAAATATATACACACACACACACTTCAAGTGTGTAATTTTTCAATCCTAAATACGTTGAATTATGGGCTACATAAAAAGATAAAATCTGACAAGATTTGAGGTGTACTATTCCTCACAAATCTAGATCTTTTTTTTCATTTTTATGTACTGTATCATACAACGAATTTATAATTGAAACTTTGCACACTTGAAATATACATCATGGCCTATATCTATTTATTTTTCTTTAAATAATTGACACTTCGAAGATACATTTTTGACGTTCAAAATAGAGGCCTCCTAGTGAGCCCGGTAGTCAAATCCACGTGCTCCACGTTTCCTCAACATCATACATTGAAACGCTGAGGTCCTAGTACACAAAACCCTCACTAGTAGAAAAGGGGCATTTGGTTCAGCCCTGAAAGCCATTTATCCCGGTTCGAATAACAAATCGGGACCAATGTCAGGAACCGATCCCGGTTCATGCCGCCAGGACATCGGTCTTGGTTCATCTCGGGGTATTGGTCCCGGTTCATGGCATGAACCTGGACCAATGGTCAGCGGAGCATTGGTCCCGGTTCATGCCACGAACCGGGACCAAAGGGTCCACTTTAGTCCCGATTCGGGACATAAACCGGGATAAAAATCCACACCCCTAGAATCGCCTTTTAGTTTCTAAAACAAGTCGCAGAAAATGGTAAAATAATCAAAAAATAAAATCCTTTCAACTGTAGTTATATTTAGTGATACACTTGTCATGAAAATTAACAAACTTGAATTTCGACTTATTTTGCAAGAAAATAAAAACTTCAGATTACCGCCATTTGTGCATACGATGCCGGAAAAAATCGTATAATATATCAAAATTATTGGAAAAAAATTATGATACCAATGCCAATAGCCTTCAGCCGTTTGCAATTTTTTTTAGATTTTTAAAATTCCAAAAGTGTCAAAATTCAGATTTTTATTTTTTCAAAAAATTTCAAAAAAATAAAAAAATAACATATTTAGATTCCTCACATTTTTCTGATAATAACGGACATACTATTTGTGGAATTTTGATTTATGGATTTAAAGATATGAAATATGCCATATTAAATGAATTAATGAAAAATAATAATAAAACATATTTTATTTCTATATTTATTCAATATTAGTATTACTTAGTCATTTTTATACATTAAAATCATGTTTGTAACTCAAATTATAAGAATGTGTGACTCACAAGATGCATGTGTTAATATCATTAATAACATAGTATAGACATAAGGTTATAAGTGATACATAGGAAGCGAGATGAGAATGAACCAAGATGTTAAGCATGCTAGGGGTGGAGTAGTGTGAGGATGAGTGACCGACCAGGAAGTTTAACCAAAGATTGGAATTTAACAAAAACTAAGTGTGATTGAGAAGCTTCGGGTGAGAGATTAACCAGTCCAAATATTCATAGATTCAAAAAAAATAGATTTTTTTTTTGAAAAAAATTTAGAAAAGACCTTCGGTCCCGGTTCATGCCACGAACCGGGACCAAAGGTCCTACTGCAAGCGCACGCGAAGAACCGGGACCAGCACTGGTCCCGAGTGATTAGTCCCGGCTCAACGCCTCGGTTTGGAGCATCGAGTCAGTCCACTAGGGATGCAAGCGGGAAGGAAGATTTTCACATTGAATCCACTAATCCACTATAATCCATATTCAGTTGACAGGAATTCAACGGATAAGGATATTTGATTTCAAACTGACACTGGGTATAGGACATGATACGGTATCAAAAAGCATCTGAATATTGATTATTCAAATATTAAACAGAATTATTAGATGGTATTGGATGGCCTAAGATAATCTAGCACATTTAATTAGTTGCGGTATGTTGAAAACTTGGCACAAAGAGTTTTGAAAAAGAGTTGTGGCAATCCAGTAGGTAGTAGGAGACAAAGGGAAACTTGGCAGCTGGCGTCGAACATACTTGCCATGTCTAAAACCCAGCGGACAACAACTCACTAGTATAGATAGAAAAGGTTTCAACCTAATCATGGATGTTTTCCGGTCATACCTCTATTCTATTTTCTATTAGCCGTTGTTTGGCAAGTTTCTATAACTCCCGATGAAATGTTTAGTACTCTACCTGCCAAACTGAATTATGTATTTATTCTAGGAAATTATAAAAATGGTAAAATTGTAGAACTTTTATATTTTTATATTATGGACCTTCAGTTCTAAAATTAAGATTCTTCTACACTGAATGGATGGCTCCAGAAATAAATTTGGGTTAGCCTTTCTACCCATCTGCAAACAATGCTTGGTATGTGGAGGGTTGATAATGGCAATTGATAGCTTACTTCAAACATCGAGCTAAATTTAAGGAAAATGTATTATTAACCTCAACATAATGAATCCAAATAATTTTATAATAGAAATATATAGTTCACTAAATTATAGATGATTCAAAATAATGACATGTCAAGTTTAGACTAGAGCTCAATATATGGAAAAAGCTAAGAGATCATAGATAAATAATAATAACAAGGATGAGCCAGAGAGGATGAAAACAAAAAGATGACAACAAATATAAAAAACTGATATGACTGGATAAAAATTCTTGGAATGTGGAGGTGATGGGGGAATACCAATCGGGGTATATCCATGAAGCGAGTCGCCAGCTGGAGCGAGCCGACTGAAGCTTAACCCTAGACGGATCGACTCGCCAAATACGACGACTGGCGCATACTGGACCCAGACGACACGCCGACTGAAGGCCCAAGACGGCGACTCCAATACAAAGCTCATTAGCACACTTGTAAACCCTAACTAGCTGCATATATAAAGCCACCAGGGGCACCCCTTTGGGGGCGATCTCTCCCACGTCATATTAGATCTAGTCTCCCCTCCGTCTCCGGCGACTCCATGTAAATCAATCTATGAGCATATAATGGATCGATAGCAGGACGTAGTGATCCTCCACCGAGGGGTCGTGAACCTGGGTACATCACGTGCCAATCTCGCTTCCGGATTCTCCTACGTCGCCTTGCCATTCCTCTACGTAAGCTACCCTGTAGCATCTGCCGTGGTCAATATCACGATAGTTGGCGCCCATCGTGGGACAAGCGGTGCTTGGAGTTGATGATCCGGACGGGATCCTCAAATTTGTCATCTACATGTGCTCGTGTTCAAGAAAAAAATACGATCGCAACATCAGGGATCGACCTCAACAACGCCCACCTACGCGTGTTCAAGATTGATCGAGAGAAAGCCCCCAGCCTGGCGGCGGCGACTTGAAATTTGCCAATCGCTATCCAAGTCTGATAGGAGCTGAGTCGCTTGGTCTCCAAAGGAAAAAATCCTCTTCATACGCACGCTCGATGGGTTTCACATGACCGTGGCCTGCAAATCCAGCAGATTCCCCTATTCAATCTTACATATTCTATCTAAATTATTAACATATTTTATTTAGATCTAATCCTCTCATGTATGCATGTTTTCATAGGCAAAGGTCTAGTCTGATAGACGGTGCCGCGGTGACCGCGCTACAAAGCCGCACTCCAAGGCATTCCTGATAGACTGGCCAGCGGCGTTGTTAGCGGCAGCGGCGTGCAGTACCGTATCTGCCCGGCCGCAGACCGGCACCTCGCCCGAAAGGAGTTGGTCTTGTCCAAGTAGTACATCAATCGCCTTGTCCCTTGCGAGGAAAAATCTCCACAAAAAATACAGATCTCATGCGGTCATGACTAATGGGTTTTTCTATTCCAATCTCGCTTACACTATGATGGCTCCATCGATCGATTACTCTACCAATAGGCTATTTTATTAGGATCTAATCTATTGTCTTTGTGGAATACATGCGCTACAACATGAACTGGCCGTGGAGACGGGATCGGAGGATGCGCCAGCGCTGTCATCTTTTCGTCACGGCCTCGCAAGACGTCCAGTCAACATCCTAGGCAGCCTTGGTGGCGTGCATGCCGCTCGGCAGCCTATACGCCTTGGCATGACTCCATAGCGACTTCAATTCGGTTCGAGCAACTCCGCCGCGACTCCGGCCGACCAATGGCTCGGCCAAGCTTGTTCTCGCGCCTCTATAAGCGTCACCACCGCCGTGCTTCTACCACAATGCGAGTTCTACCCCCCGCATCGACTCCATGACAGTCTTATTCTGGTGTCACGACTACGGAAGCTAACTCAGCCCCGAAGCTAACTCAGCCCCAGGTCCAACATACCTATCGGCAAGATGCTCTTTTTATTATTTAATTCAGTTGTTTAGTGGCAGATCGATCATGAATTAGCAAGTGTATAGGCAGACGACTCTTGGAGTATTTAATTTGCCATCATGATAATTGCTTGCTACAACTTATGTGTATACATCATGCTAATCTCTCGCTACAACTTATCTGTATACGAGAGGATCCACTATTTGAGGCAGTGAAGCCACATAGTTCGATGTCGCAATCCGCGCACGGCGCAGCAACAAAAAGCCACCGTGGCTCACCAAGAAAAAGGAGTATGCAAAGAGCACATGACTCGCCGTCAATATGAAAGCAATTTCATAGCCCGCGTCTCGGCTACATATCGCACGCGTCAATTAGAGCTGTGTCTAGCCATCACACAATGCAATAATGGATTATTTGGCATCCCACCGATCTCTTTCACTCATAGATTACCTTATCAACAAATGATTTTATTTATATCTAATTTTTTTAAGGTTGATTTGCTACACATGCATCTTTGGAGAACCAAGTCATGGAGATTACAAGTTGGCGTCTACTCGATGTGTCCACTTGGCGAATAGCTCGGGGACTCGCCGCCATCGGGGACTCGTCGTCGCGTGCTCGCCACGGTCGCGGACTCGCCACGCTTGGCGACTCGCCCCGCCGCGAACTCGCCATGGTTGCGAACTCGCTACGTTCGGCGACTCGCCCATCGCCGACTCGCCACTGGCTAAATGCCGCACGACTCCGCCATAGCGCGAGCTCCGTCCGCCGCGTCGACCTCATGTCCGCCGCGTCGACTTCGCCATAGCGCGACCTCCGTCTGCCGTATCGACCCCGTGTTCGCCGCGTCGACCCTGTGTCCGCCGCGTCGACCCCGTGTCCGCCGCGTCGACTTCGCCATAGCGCGACCTCTGTCCGCCGCGTCGACCCCGTGTCTGCCTCGTCGACTTCGCCATAGCGCGACCTCCGTTCGCCGTGTTGACCCTGTGTCCACCGCGTCGACTTCGCCATAACGCGACTTCCCTCCGCTGCGTCGACTCTGTGTCCGCCGCATCGACTTCACCAAAGCGCGCTTATACTTCCGCTACGTCGAATACGTACGCCACGCCTTCTAAGGGCCCCTCATCATACGAGTCGCCAGAGAGGGTCGCATGCCACGCTGCATCGACTCACCCGTGGGCGTATCTCCCCCTCGGAAAAATCAGTTTGCCTTTGTCAAGCTTTGAAAGAGCGACTCGCAATGGCCAAGTAGTGTGGACGAGGACTCGCAAACCGAGCCTCGGATCGTCCATGAAAAACGCTAAACGAGAGCCATCATTGGAGTCGCCTTACTTGACTGGCCTTCCGGGCCAAGACAAATGGCAGTGCTACACAAACATCACCATGTCCTCCTCCACCTTAGACAGTGCGACTCGCACGACCAAGTACTGCGGACAAGGACTCGCAAACCGAGCCTCGGATCTTTCAGGAAGAATACTAAGCCGAGAGCCATCTTTGGAGTCGCCATGCGACTGCCCCCCTCCCTCCCCCCCCCCCCCCACCCCGGGCCAAGATGAGAGACTTGCTAACAAAAACAACGCAATCAATGTCATCGTGGACTCGCAATCATCACGGACTCACCACACTCGAGGACTCTCCCCTTGCGGACTCGCAATCATCGCGGACTCGCCACACTCAGGGACTCTCCCCTCGCGGACTCGCAATCATCGCGGACTCGCCACACTCGAGGACTTTCCCCTCGTGGACTCGCCACACTCGGGGACTCTTCCCTCGTGGACTCGCAATCATCGCGGACTCGCCACACTCGGGGACTCTCCCCTCGCGGACTCGCCACCGTGAACTCTCCGCACATGGACTCATCATGCTCGGCAACAACAACTACTATTTTCAGAATATGCACTCTAAAGAGCCTCAAGTCACCTCTACAAGCCAACTCGAGCCTCGGGGAATACTCCTAGGCATACTGTGTGTGTGTATGGTTCCACAACTGTGGCTCGCTACGCTCGAGGACTCGCCACCGCGGACTCGCCCTCGCGTACCCAACAGGCTCGGGGACTCGCCACCGCGGACTCGCCCTCGCGTACTCGCCACGCTCGGGGACTCGCCACCGCGGACTCCCCTCGCTTACTCAACATGCTCGGGGACTCGCCACCGCGAACTCTCCGCACGCGGACACATCATGCTCGGCAACAACAACTACTATTTTCAGAATATGCATCTCTAAAGAGCCTCAAGTCGCCTCTACAAGCCAACTCGAGCCTCGGAGAATACTCCTAGGCATACTGCGTGTGCGCATGGTTCCACGACCGCGGCTCGCTACACACGAGGACTCACCACCGCGGACTCACCCTCGCATACTCGACACGCTCGGGGACTCGCCACCACGGACTAGCCCTCGCGTACTCAACACGCTCGGGGACTCGCCACCTTGGACTCGCCCTCGCGTACTTGTCATGCTCGGGGACTCTCCACCGTGGACTGACCCTCGCGTACTCAACATGCTCGGGGACTCGCCACCATGGACTCGCCCTCGCGTACTCGCCACGCTCGGGGACTCTCCACCGCGGACTCGCCCTCGCGTACTCAACATGCTCAGGGACTCGCCACCGCGGACTCGCCCTCGCGTATTCGTCACGCTCGGGGACTCGCCACCACGGACTCGCCCTCGCGTACTTAACACGCTTAGGGACTCGCCACCATGGAGTCGCCCTCGCATACTCAACACGCTCAGGGACTCGCCACCATGGACTCGCCCTCGCGTACTCAACACGCTCAGAGACTCGCCACCACGGACTCGCCCTCGCGTACTCGTCACGCTCGGGGACTCGCCACCGCGGACTCGCCACCACGGACTCGCCCTCATGTACTTAACACGCTTAGGGACTCGCCACCATGGACTCGCCCTCGCGTACTCAACACGCTCGGAGACTCGCCACACGCGGACTCGTCTCACGTACTCGCCATGCTCGGAGACTCTCCACCGCGGACTCGCCCTCGCGTACTCAACATGCTCGGGGACTCGCCACCGCGGACTTGCCCTCGCGTACTCGCCACCATGGATTCACCCTCGCGTACTCAACACGCTCGGGGACTCGCCACCACGGACTCGCCCTCGCGTACTCGCCACGCTCGGGGACTCGCCACCGCGGACGCACCACCACGGACTCGCCCTCGCGTACTTAACACGCTTAGGGACTCGCCATCGCGTACTCAACACACTCGGGGACTCACCACCGCGGACTCGCCCTCGCGTACTCAACACGCTCGGAGACTCGCCACACGCGGACTCGTCTCACGTACTCGCCATGCTCGGGGACTCGCCACCGCGGACTCGCCCTCGCGTACTCAACACGCTCGGGGACTTACTACCACGGACTCGCCCTCGCGTACTCAACACGCTCGGGGACTCGCCACCGCGGACTCGCTTTCGCGTACTCAACACGTTCGGGGACTCGCCACCGCGGACTCGTCTTCGCGTACTCAACACGCTCGGGGACTCGCCACCGTGGACTCGCCCCCGCATACTCAACACACTCGGAGACTCGCCACACGCGGACTCGTCTCACGTATTCCCCTGCACCGACATGGTGACTTCACCATCAATGATTTAGTGGTCTCCATGTCCTCTACGACAGCAAGTTGACAAGGCGCCGACCAAACTTGTCCAAGGGGCGACTCCGTCCAATGACGACTCGCCCGACGCGTCGACTCGTCTTGGCGATTGGGCTACTTTATGAGCTATTTCTCTGTTTCAGGAGCTCGCCAACGACTCACCATCGACTCTGCCCTGGAATCACTTGTGCCGATTCGGCGGCTTGAAGTCATCGCCGAGTTCGTGACGCGCTCGGGGACTACTGGTGGGGGAATACCAATTGGGGTATACCCATGAAACAAGTCGCCAACTGGAACGAGCCGACTGAAGCTTAACCCTAGGCGGATCGACTCGCCAAATACGGCGACTGGCGCATACTGGACCCAGACGACACGCCGACTGAAGGCCCAAGACGGCGACTCTAATACAAAGCCCATTAGCACACTTGTAAACCCTAAATGGCTTCATATATAAAGCCACCAGGGGCACCCCTTTGGGGGCGATCTCTCCCACGTCATACTAGATCTAGTCTCCCCTCCGCCTCCGGCGGCTCCATGTAAACCAATCTATGATCATATACTAGATTGATAGCAGGACGTAGCGATCCTCCACCGAGGGGACGTGAACCTGGGTACATCGCATGCCAATCTCGCTCCCGGATTCTCCTACGCCGCCTTGCCTTTCCTCTACGTAAGCTACCCTGTAGCATCTGTCGTGGTCAATACCACGACAGGAGGGTTGGTAGTGTCAGTTGATAGATTACTTGAAATGTCAAGCTAAATTTAAGGAAACTATATTATTAACCTAAAAATAAGCAATCTGAATAAATAATAGCAAAGATATAGTTCTCAAACTTATATATGATTAAAATTATTTTAATGTGAGATACCACACATTGCGTGAATAAAATGCTAATGACAATGTTATGATAGAATGCAACGTTTAGCACCATACGTACCACAAAAAGTTGAAATCCTCCACATCTTTCATCCCTCGCCATGCAGATTAAATTTGAAGTTAGGCTAGTATTTGTACTGTACCTATTACTCTTCTAGAATATTTTGCAATTAGTTATGATACACTAAAGATGATGCTCTCGCGTTTGCGAGGGGCCACCTTGCTAGTTATATGCTAATACTATATAGTTTTTTTTTGTTTTTGACAGATAGGTTGACAACGTGGTCGTAGTACTGGTCCGCCGACGGAAGGACGTGCACACATACACGGGGTATCGGTAATTAATATCTAATATTTCCGAGCATAGAAATAATACAAAAACCATCTAATCCCCCTGGTAGCTCTCACAAAAGCCCAACCATGAAGCTGGTACCTCAACCCTCTCTTCCGACTAGCCTTTTCAACTGTGGCGTTCTTCTTGGTGTGAGTCACGACGGCGATGCAAGTTGCGGCCGGCAGCAGATCATCCGAGGTGAGACGTCTACTCAATGAGGTTTCTAGCTTCTCTATTCCAACCCTGTGGTAGCTTAGCAGCGGACATGTAAGAACTAGTGCAGAACGGGATGGCGTTGACAGTGAAATGGCATTTTCCTTACTAAGTGTGTCTTGGGTGTTTGTTGAAAATACGAGTTTGATCTTACCGTGTTCTAAGTGTTTTAGGTACTTCTGATGAAAATTATAGGAGGGTGATCGCCCTCTCAAAAGTGAAATGATCGATGAAGGTTTTCTTAGCTTCTGTCTGTGCTTGAGTCGTAGGAAACCCGTATTAAGAGGGTTTGCTTAATGCAAGGTATGGGTGAACAACTCGCGTACACAACCACCAATGTACCCACTAAAACTTAACATGTTTGGATGCTGAAAACCCTCAAGTTCCATATGTAGCACATAACTAGTGTGGAGATTCTGATGTGTAAACACCAGAGACTCCCGCGTGAACCAAAAAAAAAACTATCCACCTTGAAATGACTGGTCTTCAAGTTGTGGTATGTGGTGTGGCTCTTTATATTTGATTTTGAGATTGGCAGATATTTGTCCGGAGATACTGTAAGATTTTCGGCCAGTCCAGAATTTCTAGTCTCCCTAGACCGGTTCCTTGGAGCCAGGTTGAAATCTCCGGTCTCCCTAGACCGAGGTCTCTCGATTGTTTATCTAGAATAACTATTTTTTAGGAGACCTATAATAGGTCCCCTTATTCCCCAAGACGGGGATGCGACTTTCATTCCCCTCTCCATTGTACTAGATCTCTCATCCTAGTGATCCAAACATCATGCCCTCATAGGATTTGGGTGAGAAAACCTAGATCTACAACTTCAACAAATGAATTTGAGTTTCTACTTCATTTCGTTGTGAAACTTGTTATTCCTAGGTTCTTTGAACCTTGGACAGAATTGATTGCCCCGAAATCTCAATCATCATGTTGTAAAGCTTCCTGGTCGCGTTGGGAGCCTCTGATCGAGTTGTTTAGATTTCCCCAACCTTGTTTGTAAAGGTTCCAGTCGCTGCCTTCAAGGAAACCACTTAGTGCATCGTGTGCTCACATTTGTGGTGTGATCACGAGGACAAGATCCTCTGTGGCACTGGTGGACTTTGCATCTCTACACCTCTCCAACGAAGTCGAGCTTCCCCTCAAGACCTCCGTGTCATCATCTAACTTGGAAACGGCCTCAAATATGAACCATAAGCGCTCACAAGGATACATGCCATAAAAATCCTCCACGGTGGTGTCGGCGCAGGGCTTAGCAGTGTCTTCATCTGCAATGTTGGCGTCCGCGCGAAGAGTGGTGGGAGCATCTCATGCGGCGGTGGGGGCGACACGACCTTGGGCATCTTACACGTGCACCAGGGATGGCATGCTGAGGCGTGGCATGCCGCTCGTTGGCAAGGAGCTCCCTACATCGCCGTTGTTTGTAATGATTTGCCAAGAGATGCCCGGACGACGCTCGGTCAAGGAAGCGGCATACGTGCAGGAGCCACAACGATGCGCGTCCCACGATATCACCAGGAACAATGCGTAGAGGCATGGGTCGCTATCCCCATTTTGCCATCGTTCACCGTTGTTTGCCAAAAGTCCCCGGATGGCCTGGGGGCGAACAAGCAGCGGTGATACGGATCATTTTTGTGGACCAGCTGAGCGGCAACATCGGGCGGAGTAGAGCTCCGTGCCATGGTCGAAACAGAGGGCATGACCCTTGCTTGTTGGGGGTGCATCTGGTGGAACCGTCAGCGTTTCTATGATGAAATAACACTTTGTGAATCTAAAAATGATTTTTGTCAAAAATGGGGAGCAAACTATATAGCAGGTGCAGTTCAATTTCTACCTGATTCGTACTAAATCGGCACGAAACTATGAAAATCCACAGAAATTCCCAAAAATGAAGCAAGGTCAACATGTGTGTGAAACGGGGATTGAAGTGGTCTAGTATTTCCATAGATAGGTGTGGTACCAAGAGCGAAGTGTGAGCTGAAGCTACTTCACAAATAAACCATTTTGGGCACACGGAAAAAGGAAAGAGCATTTTTTGTAAGTATGAAAACTCCGAAAGTCAACGTTGAGGGGAATCCCAAGGTGCGCGTGTATGCGCAATATGAGCTTGTTCCGACAAAATATGACTTGGCTTAGGTCATAACCGAGATAATTAGGGACATTATAATCGAGTCAAAAAGGAGGCTTCTCACGTCCTCGATGTTTTAGGTCGTCTGATCATCCTCCCTGATCAATCCAGGCTGTTTGATTTTCTGTCATACTTCTGTTGGGCTGAATGTCCCTAGGGAAGCTCCTCTGGAAGGAAAATTGGAGCTCTCCGGTTAACTGGGCCATAAAATCACTAATAAAGCCCATCTGGCTCACAGGAACACCGCACGATCCACGAGAAAAAATATAGAAGTCGATGCGGTGAGCGAGGCAGAGGGGATGCAGCGAGGTGGCAGCAATCCGATGCGGACTGGTCCCTCTGTGTTTCTCCAAAGCCGATGTGGGCTCGGCAGCTGTACCAACCGCGGGATTCCTATCGAAGAAGCTATAGCGATTGAGCAATATTACACCGGCATTGAAGGATACAATAAGTTTTCAGTTTCTCCAAGACATCGAAGGCAACTATCATGCGCAGCTTGCTGCCGACGAGTGATGAAGGTGTGTTACTGTAAGGCTGGCTCATCCCCTTCATTTCAGAGCCCTTTATATTCTTCACTGCTCACATCAATGTCCTCTCCATTCATTTTACTCTCCGGCGAAGGCACCTCCTAGATGTTGGAGCAATGGTTGTCTAATAGGTTGACTTTATTTTCTCATCTATCCTTTGAAACTGCAACTTTTCTACCAAACATTTGTATCCTTCACTGTGTGTAATGTTCCTACATTTTGTAAATAACATATATTGCAGGTTTTGTTCATCCCGGTTCTTCCGTCAAATCCTGGAATCTTTTTTGATTTATTGGATTGTGGGTCAGTTGATTGTGGAACATGGCGACCCGAAGGGGATTAGACAGAAGAGTATACGAGATTGGTGGACTTCGATCGATGATGTTTTCCCACGACTCATCAGCTTACTCGGTGGCGGCACTGGCGGAACCGGCTTCCCCATGCGCGGTGTCGTCGAGCTGTAGCACTACCGCTCTAGCTCCATGGTAATCCTGGTTTCTCCTGAAGGTGGGAGCAGGAGGGCAAGGACGAGCAGTCCTTTGATCAGACGCTGATGGCCCAACCCCGTTAGGGGCCACGAGTATTAATAGTCTGCACACGAAATCGACCCTGAAAACCTGAACAGATCAGGTTTGATCCGATCCTACTCAGTAACTTTCTAATTTGTAAATCCTGCATATTGATATGCTTGTGTGCTTTCACTCGATGTTCAGTTCTTTTAGTTCAGCGTCGTGCAGCTTGCCGTCCCGCTCGATGCCGCTTGATCACGTGTCATGCGCTTGCGTTGGCCTATGGCAGGCACAAGGCCGCCCATCACAATATTGTGCATAAACTTTGTGCTGCTCTGTTCTCTCCTGTTGATGAAACTAAGCACCTATAATGTATTTCATTGGTTTCTCGAGCTATATAGCTCTCCAGTTCGGTCTGATTCCCAATGTTTTGTTAGTGTTGTGTAGCGTGTACTGATGTATTCAACTTTCATATACAGGCCTGTAAGGCTGGAAGAAAATAATTCATGTGGGTCGATTGCTTTTGTATAATTCATTCACACAAGATATGTCATGCACGCTATTTCTGAAGGTGTTAAGTTTTTCTGTGATTAGGATGTGTATAAGTATTGTTCAGAAATTAGAGCGATTGGTTTGGTTTCCTCTGGAAAAAAGTGGGCAATTGGGGACACCTATTTTTCTCACAAATGGTCAGGGACTGCCACGAGTTATGCATTTGAAGTGTTATAGGTTTCCTTCAAAACCACCAAATGTGGCTTCTCTTATCTCTTTTGAGAAAGACATGTCATAAACGAGCAGATATAAATCAGTGTACACGATCAATATGTTTTTATATGGAAAGGACCTGACATTAAAAGAAACATACTAGACAGTACAAAACACCACAATGAAATTCTTGAGATGTCCTTCATCTTCAACCTCCAAACCGTATCGACGCCGCCTGCTGCTGCCGTTCCTCCCTGAGCCGGCCTGACGTTGTTGGTTGCTGACTGGAAGTCATTGAACGGGTCTAGAAAACCACATCCGGTCCAGAAACGAAGAGGACTAAGTAACCGTCGATGAAGCTCCTTAACGATCCGCAGGGACGGAGGGGAGGGGGGACGAGGGGGCGAGACCCCCCCCCCTCCCCCGATGATTCGCTCACTTCTTCAAAAGGTTAGCGATCTAGCTAATTTTCTTGCCCTTTCAGGCCATGTCGCCCCCCCTTTGGCCCTGTCCGTGTGTAACACACGTGAAGCAGAGCCCAAATCCCCTATGCCAAGCCCAATTAGGGATATTAAAACTGAGTCAAAGAGGAGGTCTCTCATGAACTGGGCAGTTTTGGCCGTCCGATCGCGCCCCCGAGTCATTCTGGCCGTTGGATGATCCTCAGCTCCCGCGTGGGCCGAATTATCCCTTAGGGACGCTTCTCTGGGCATCAAAAAGCCTTTCTATGATTAATTGGGACAAAATGACTACTTTGGCCTGTTACTTGGTTTACTGCACCCTTCTAAGATGAACCGGACGTCGCTCCTGATACCGAACGAGTCGGCAAAAATAGGAGAGGAGACGCCGAGCTAGATTCAGCCGATCCAAACGGGATGTACACCTCTTCACCTCTTGATCCGTTCGACTGTACGCCGGAATATCTAGAGTTGGCATCGATCTCCTATGCGGATGCGGCAGGGATGTTCTCTTGCCTCGTCATTCATGGTGACCTGGTTGATGAGATGCGAACCATCGTGATTTATACGCTTCCCTTGAAGTTGCGGTTAATTTTCAGTTCCTGCTATCTTTAGCAACTAGCGTCGGCGAGGATGATGTTACGTTAACCCCTGTTACTGAAGAGGCCTCACGTCGTCTATATATTCTTCTGTTTCCCCAAGCTCTCTACCTTCCCCTTCTTTACCCCGGAATCGCTGCTAGATTGCCTCTCTGTCGTACGCACTCCCTTTTCTCCATCTAATCATTTTCACCGGCTGTTACTCTTAATTTTTCGAACTCCAATCTTTTGCAGGTTCTATCCATCTTGATTCCCCTCAATTCCGTTCTCTAAAATCTTGGTCAGCTCAGATTTTATTTTTATTGTGGAGTTCTTGATCTGTCTATTTGCAATGATTGACATCGAGGTCAGTTCCTAAATACCTCATCTGTTTCGCTCATACGTATCCATGTGTATGTGTACTTACAGTCCCTCCATCTCTTGTTAGGATATATTGGTCGATTTAATGAAATATTTATTTTTCTAAAAAAAATCTTGGTTCGGTTTAAATCGGCAGAGCCTTTGCATCAGGTTATGTCTCTAATTACAGTTTCTTGCTGTTGAACTACTCATGGTTTCCTACGTGCATCTATAAATGTTGCCTTGGTTCCCTGTAGGAGGTGATATATAAAGACTTCTAATACATGGTATTTTCTTCTCCAGCTTTACTATGATAGGTCTGCTAGCTCCTTCCTGGAATGCTTAGCAACGTTTTTCTTCTGTTTTACCAGGATGTAATATGGAAATGGAAGAGAAATTCCGCCTCACCCATGAATTATACGGTGTTTCATTGATTATGTCAATCACAGGTTTGTAGTAATGCAAGCAATATGATAAATTTTTTGAGACAGAGGATGCTCCGCAATCAAAAATAAAAAGCATGTGAAATATCAAGTGTGGAATATAGTAAGAGTACGTGATATGTACTCCTACACATGAACTAATAATGCTATAAGGGTGTGATTACTATAAGTCTACGACGTATTGCATTCCTTCTACTGGTAGGGTATCACTTATCAGACACTGTCATTGGATTATATTAATGTTAAAAACTTAATATCATCTTGGTCCTTATCCTCTAGATAAAAAAATTAGTCTGTATTGTTTGTTAATTAGGTACATTTCTGATTAAGGTTGGCTACAACATTGCTCAGCGTGAAATTCGATACAGGAAGCTATAAGTGAAGACACCACTCTATTATTCCAATCCACGTGTATTATTTATGGTAATCTTTATATCCATTAAAATATTGGAGCCACCTTTGCTAATATAACAAGGCGCTGTTTTCTTGACATCCTTCAGATGCGATACACGCAAGATGATTGATATGAGATATAACATGTTAGAAGTTCTCTAACTCAAAGTGCACCCACAAATATGTCTTCACACCTAAAAGTTGGTCTCTGGCTTGATATGCTGTATTTACTTTTGATTCAGGTGAGTGCATATGATGCACTTATTTTGTTGTTTATTGATGATTTAGTGTGAAACATACCATTTTCCTCCCAAATGCATATGTGCAAGTGACAAACTTAGCATTCATGACTGAACAAAATCTCTTGTGTTGAACGGGCTCTACAATTAGCAATTCTACGTCAATGATTTTTCTCTTTTTTCTTGTCATTTACCATCACAGTAATTGGAATGGGTCACTGGATGTGTTTCCTATTGACGATGTCTAATAATTTTCTACAGTTCATTCTAAAACGTTCATATTTTCACTTAAAATTTTGTTTTTGTTTAGATTGTTATTATATAGTTTTTGTTGAAGACAACGGGAACCATTTTCATGTTTAGACTTGCGTGCTTTAAATTAATCAAGCATCCCACAAAAATTCAAATATATTTTTTATCAGTTACTAACAATTTATAGTCCCAATAGATAGGGCGCGGCAACGCGTGCCATCATGATCTAGTTAATATTAAGAGTCCACCTACTACAAGACAATAATTAACCTGGCTAACTAACTAGAAACCCATTTGGTAGACAGGAGATTATCGAGGGATCAGCACACACGCACGCACGCACTGACGCACACACGATGAGATTAGATCGTTCCGTTTCTGGCTTTCCGCTGCGCGAGCCTGCTTGCCGGCCGCCGCCAAGGACTCAAATCTAGAAGTCCAATGTACAAGATCAGTAGAGAATTAAGAACTGAGAAGGGCGTAATCACCAATCCAGGAATTAGAGAGATTGCTTAATAGTTTCTCTAGTTGTTTCACTGTTCTCTCAATAGGGTTAGTTCGGCTAGTTCCACCGGCCGAGCAGCCGGCAGTTCGGCGACGCCGATGCAACAATCAGGTTTGTCCTTGACCAAAGTATCTTCTTCCCTCCATCCTGTTTCATGTCTTATTTGATTGCTTGATTAGTTGATTGCTTCTGTTGTTTGCATGTTTTTTAGGATGCTGACTATGGAGAACCTATCGTCAGATTAAACTGAACAATGACAACTGAACAATGACAACTGAACCGATCTGTACGTCGTCTACACTAGTACTACCTCCGTTTCATAATTGAACTGCTAAAAAGGCCTGTATTTTGGAATCGGAGGTAGTAAAATTTATCATTTGTAATTCACCAAAAGAAATTATTAAATGTATAGAACACTGTTAAAAAATTAACTCATATTAAGAGAGGGTAAGACTTCGCACCCTCCCCCCCCACCACACACACACACCCCACCCCCATATTGAAATCCTGGCTCCATCCACTATGGGAATCGTTGATAACGCTGACGGCAATTGCCGTCGTCATAGACCTGTAAACCGTAGGCGTAGCTTGTGCCGACGGCCACCGTCGACGTAGCAGCGTCAACATAGATCGCGTCAGCGTAGCAGGTTCACCGTCGGCGTAGCTACCTATGCCGATGGTTTAGGGAACCCGTCGGCATAGCCTGGCCGTCAGCGCGGGCAAACTAACGGACGGGGACTAATGTCGCAAGCAGCCGTGCCGACGGTTATACCGTCAGCGTAGCGTGCTTCCATGAAGTTCGTGCTATTGTAACGCCGACGGCATAGCTTGCTTCCACGAAGGTGTGTCGTTATCACGCCGACGGCATACAGTAGGCATAGCTCGCTTCCAGTATGGTGTGCTATTGTAACGCCGACGGTAATACCGTAGTCATA
The DNA here is from genome assembly GCA_910589775.1 of Avena eriantha. Lineage (NCBI taxonomy): Eukaryota > Viridiplantae > Streptophyta > Magnoliopsida > Poales > Poaceae > Avena > Avena eriantha. The sequence goes on along the minus strand of OU342743.1, from coordinate 58,261,703 downwards.
GATTGCTTCCTGTAAAATATGCTATTGTAGCGGCCGGTTGTAAAAAAAAAATCAAAAAAATAATTCATTTTTTCTCAATTTTTTTAATATTTGAATTGTTTGACTCATCTCTCACTTAGAATATTTTTAACACTAATTACACTTAATCTTTCATCAAATTGTAGTCTTGGTCAGTCAAACTTCCCGATCAGTCACCCATCCTAACACTAGTCCACCCCCTGCACGCTTAACTTCTCCGTTCCTTCCAAATCAGTTTCCCGAAGCAATTTGTATCTTGTTGTCAATACTATGATATCAATCCTATTAACCTTTATATCATTATGCCATATGTTTTTTTCGTTTGATATTACAAACAATTATTTAAGTAAATAACAATGAATAAGTAAAATATTATTAAATTCAAATAAAAATATAATGATTTTACTTTTTTGTATTTTTTATTAATATGGAATATTTAATATCTTTAAATCCGTAAATCGGAACTCAACAAATCATATGTCTAAATTGATCAGAAAAATGAGAGGAATCTAAATATGATATCCATACCAAATTATCATAAACTATACTGTGATTTTAGCAAAACCGTAAGTCAATGGCAATACTATAGGCATAGCTTGCTTTGAGGAAGATGGCGTGGTTGTAACGCCGACGTCAAAACCGTTGGCGTAGCTTGTTTCTAGGAAGGTGGCGCAGTTGTAACGCCGACGACAATACCGTAGGCGTAGCTTGTTTCTATGAAGGTGGCGCAGTTGTAACGCCGACGATAATACCGTAGGCGTAGCTTGTTTTTAGAAAGGTGGCATAGTTATAACGCCGATGACAATACCGTAGGCGTAGCTTGTTTCTAGGAAGGTGGTGCAGTTGTAACGCCGACGACAATACCGTAGGCGTAGCTTGTTTCTAGGAAGGTGGCACAGTTGTAACGCTGAAGACAATACCATAGGCGTAGTTTATTTCTAGGAAGGTGGCGCGGTTGTAACGCCGAGGGCAATATCGTAGGCATAGCCTGTTTCCAGGAAGGTGGCACAGTTATAACCCCTACGGCAATACTGTCGGCGTAGACTGCTTCCAGGAAGGTGAAGCATTTATAACGCCGACGACAATACCTTAGGCGTACCTTTCTTCTAGGAAGGTAGTGTAGTTGTAACGCCGACGGTTAGACCATAGGCGTAGGTTGCTTCCAAGAAAGTGGCGCAGTTGTAACGCCGACGGCTATACTGTAAGCATCAATGTTTCCAGACGCTGTGTCGACGATAAGGCCGTCGGCATAGCCTCCGCAGTGACGCCGTCCACCCTCTGTTTCCAAAAGGGACGGGGCGGCCACGTGGCCGCTACCTGTACCGACGGCCGTGTTACGCCGACGGTGGCCGTCGGATCAAGTTGTACTACGCCGACCGTGATATTGGGCTGACGGTGGCCGTCGGCATCCGCTTGCTACGCTGGCAATATAGCTACACCGATGGTTTTTTGTTGTTGTGGGCATATCTCGGCTACGCCGACGGTCCCGATGTTTGGGCGTCGGCGTAACTATTACCGTCGGCAACGTCTGCCATTCCCGTAGTGGTCCCTGACGATCCGTATATCGCACAACCAGAAGAAGTCCTCTTGATAGACACACCAATTGCCAAGATCTGAAAAAAATCAACAGATCCGGCGATGCTAACCCTCACAATCCTTTCATTGACTCAGAATCGGACGCCCACAAGGTAGGGAGAGGACGGAAAGAATTTAGTCCAACACGCCATCATCACCACCACCACCTTGCCAATGCATGAAGAGAGAGCAAAACCAAGGAACAAGAGACCTACAGAAAAATCAAACGGTGAAGAGAATAGGTCCCCACTCCTCTTGCTTGACCCTGCTTTATTTATTCATGAAAGTTTTAAATTTACCTTCACCCTACATACTTCAAAATATTCTGAACTTATGATTGTTTTATCGTCAAAATTGACGGGCGTAGCAACGCGTGCCAACATGATCTAGTTTGGCTTGAAAGCCACGCAAACTCGTGGCTGGTACCTCCGTATCATGGCTGGCCTCGTGCCGATGCGTCTCGCGGCCTTCGCAATCTTCCTCGTTGTGGCTGGTCGTGCGCCGATCCGTCCCACGGTCGTCGCCTTGGCTGGTCGTGCGCCGATCCGTCCCACGGTCGTCGCCTTGGCTGGTCGCTGATTTCGCCCCGTCTTCACTCCACTCCCCTTGGGTCTGCTGACTCTCTTCCCACATCCATGCAGATATCTTCTTCCCTTCCATGGCTCTCACGGGATCGTAGATTGGAGGATGTGAGAAAGGGGGCGGTGGACGAGAGGATAACTAGTGCTAGTAAGGAGGGGAAACAGCAAGGGAAAGTGCGGGGGCAACTTCAAAAACTCCGGGCACCGCGCAGAGTAATATGGAAAAAACGAAAAAAGCTTAGGCGTAGGCTAAATTGGAAGAGATGGAGTATTGTTTAGATCATGACCTATGTCTTTTGGCTTGAAAGCCATGCAAACTCGTTCGTTTGTAGCTCAGTTCTGTGAAGGGGTTTTCACGAAATTATCCGTAGTCCACATCTCATTTTTTCCTCTCGCAGATAAGTCTCATAAATGAAACCATGCATGTTTTCTATTTTTCTGATTTTCTGTTTTCGAATTAGTTGTGCTCTTTCGAAGTCATGGTGGAAACCTAGTCAACATTCTTTTGAAAACGTACTTACGTCCTTTTAGAACGAACTTCTCCAAGTAGGATCAGGGAAGAAGAGAAACAACCAGCAATGCTCACGGATGCCATACTGAAACTGCAGGTGGCAGAAAACCTTTCAAGAAGGAGTAAAAAAGGACAAGTGCTCTCTTAGGCTGGAAGATAGGAACCATGTGGCCAGCTCCTCGCACCGACGCAAACGTAAATCCTCCATCGTATTGCTGAGCATAGCCTCCAACCTGGATTTTATAATAATAATCCAGTTTACATAGAGTCTGATTATGAACTAGTGTGCCAAGGGTTATTACAAAGTTACCTCGTTGTCAGGCGTGTACCATGGATGCCATGGTTTTGTGACGGACAAACTGAGATCCTTGATAGAGTACCTCGTCGCTGTAATTGGGCACACATCGTCCATATCGCCACTGGCATTGAGTTGGCCATGATGTCAAAGACAAAGAAGTAGCAACTGTAACCCTTTTCCCCATCTATCTATTATATTATACGATTTAAACCATGTCAAGTGAATAAGGCATCATCTGCATAGACTAAATTATTTTGTGGATGAACTATCTTTTATACGAGACAGTTTTTTTTCGAAAATGAAGTATACCTCGGCGACTACATGGATTGATGCATGCAACTATTTTGATAAAATTTCATAAGATTTTTTTTTGAAACGAGGCAAAAAGCTTTGCCTTTTATATGTATTTGATGGCGGCACGGATTGAAGGAAGAAGAGAAGAGGGGGACGTGGAACCTAGGGTGGGCGGAGTAGCAGATTTTCACACTATAATTTTTCACCAGATGGACTATACGCTAGTAACGATGCCACAACCCAACACCAACTGGGCCCAAGACATCAGCGAGGGCAGAGAAAGAAAACGGGTCACGGTAACTCGCTCCTATCTACAAAATAGATGATCCAAAATGGCAGGCAGGCAGGATCCTACGGCTGTAAGTGTGTGCGCAGGAGTAGCCTCAAATGGCTGGGTCAGCCACAGGCTTAAGACTATAGATAATAGTAGGAGTAAAGAGAGGTGGCCTAAGCCGAAAGAAAAAACCCCATTACGGGAAAGCCACCCTAACTTGTAATCTCCTGAAGATGTTAACTGGATACGGTAGAACTCTTATTAGGTGGTTAAAGGAGAATACAACTGTATTTCTATGTGAAGTTAGAATAGTTATCAGGTATATAAAGGTACAACTCTTATTTGGCGGTTAAAGAATACAACTCTACTTACGCAAAAATATGAAATTATTATTGTTACATAGATAAAGAATATATCAGTGCATTAAAAAAATAACTTCAGAACTTCTGTGAAATTTAGAAAAATAGGAAACAAGCAATTTAGTTTATGTACTATATATCTGTATGAAGTCTTAAAAGGGCAAGGGAAATTATGTTACTTTTACTTGTGCAGGCTACATGGTTGGGTTTTATTTTATTTTATTTTGGGATATAAGGTTGGATTCTGGCTAAAGTTATGTACTTGCGACTAGTCAGATTGCAAAATGACCTATTGCATGTTGGATTTTGGCTACAAGATTTTATATAAGTTTATATATCTATCTAATAGCATACCATCAGCTCAAGGTTGATATAGCTTCAAATATGCTGAAATGTGATGTAAAAAGGTATAATAAATCAAGCGGCACAAATGCGCAGATCCTGCATGTAAATTATTGTAGCAAATGCCTACCTGTACACCCAAACTCTTAATCCATTGTGGACAAGCCAATCGATGGTTGGCATCATGGAAACCGGGGCATCAGACCAGGGCAAGTCTCTGTGAACAAAACAAGCTGGGATTAGTTCCGGTGACTGAACAGAACAAGTTGGGGTTAGTTCTAGTGACCGTGAACATAACAAATTAGGTGTAAATATCCGGTTGAGAAATGGATAAGGCCCCGCTTGTTTTACCGTCTCAGTTACAGGAGATCCGAATATTACGGAGGGTGCGAAGGATTTTAACCGAACCTCAATCGGTCCGTAAAACTTACGCATGTTTCTGCCTAAAATCCAGCGAACCAAGCGGAGCCTAAGGAGTAACTTACTTGCATTCCAACCACTTTGTGTTGGTTCGAGCGTGGATAGCCTTCTGCACCTCAGGATTATTGAAGTAGTCGGAGACGTAGTAACCTATGCAGGGATCATAGCCTGCCAACTGTCTCTCCTAAAGAACTTGATCAATATTGAGGCAGGATTATTGAGTATCACCTTTGAGTGGTTCTGAAAAGATCACTAGAGGATTAGTACGTACGTTGCTGCTGCAATGGTGAGTGTCGTCTGGCGACGGAAGGCAGACCGGGGCGTAAATGTTGTAATAGTCAATTTGCCCGGCTTCGAACGAATCCATGGACGCGTTGCACGCCGCGCTCTCGGACGGGCCAAAGCGGTAGAGCTCGGTGATCTCGCTCCACACCTCGTCGGACATCACCCCGTGGTTCCACAAGAACTCGCACTCCCCTTTTATGTTCTTGAAGTCATCAAGGAGCGGATTGCCAACCTGCAGATAATCCACGGACCAGTCGGCGCCACTAGCTCGTCAATGTAAGATTGGGGAAATCAATCCCCTTGAGGTTGGCCAATGTTCAGGCAGCTGCTTGGTCAACTTACGAAGATCCCCTTGAGGTTGAAGCTTGAGGTGCCGAGATTGTGGAGGGCAGTGATGACGGTGGCGAGCTGGGGCACGTAATGCCCACCATAGCTCTCGCCGGCGGCCCTTGTACGCAGGGAACCGCTCGAGCCAGTGGAGCAGGAAGATGTAGGCGTCCACCGCCGTCCTTGTGTCGCCGTCCACGGACGACGAGTTCGAGTACGAGAACCCCACGCTTGCTGGCGACTCTAGAAAGATCACATTTGCCACTGCACGAAACCGCAACAACCATCAGAGAGAGCGAGAGAGAGAGAGAGAGAGACGGAATCCTATGTCGAGTTGTACAATGGTGATTTATCAAACTTTCACGGGCATAGGGCATACCGTTGTTCCAGGCGTGCCTGTTTCTGCTCAGGGTTTTGCCATCCGGGTTTACACGGAACGGGCCAAGCTCTTGAAAGGCACCGCCGCCCAACGACGAGCATCCGGGCCCACCGTTGAGCCAGAGGACGAGCGGCTTGGAGTAGCCCTTGTAGGGGGCTTCCACGAAGTAGTAGAAGAGCGCGCGGCCATGCTCCTCGCTCACCGTGACGTACCCGGAGTACTGGTCGAAGTTGACACGCGATGGCTGGCCGGGCAGCGCCACTATCTTGTCAGCCTCCCTGGCGCCCGGCGACGAGCTCGGGCACTTCGTGGGCAGGTGCTTGAATCTGCTGTCCGGGTCGGCCCATATGTCTGGCTCAGCATGTGTGCTCTGGTCGGCCTTCGCAGGCCCGTTTGCAAGTGTCCAAGCCCTGGACTTGAGGAACGTCTTTAGCACATCTCGCTGCTGCAGCAGGGTCGCATCCGCGAGGGATGCGCCCAGTAGGATCAACAGCAGGAACGTGCAAGATGAGATAGGGTTCCTCATCGGGAACTGACAAGTGTTACTCCAGTTACTTGCTGTGGAAATGTGTAGATTGTTTGGAGTTTTTATACAGGTATACGGAGTGATCAAAGGGTGAGGTAAACTCCGACCACGAAATGGCAGGTATCTCGGGCATTCCAAGCGCTATTTTTACTTGCGGTTAGGATTCTCCGAAATACGTAGCAATCGAAGAGAACAAACTAGCTTAGCATCGATATTTGACTGGGTTCAATTACCAATGTACTCCCTCCGTTCAGAAATATAAGACGTTTAGTTTTGTGAATCGTACGTATCTATAACTCTTTTAGTGTATAGGTTCGTGGAGGTATGGAGTGAACCTATACACTAAAAAGAGTCCAGATACATTCATTTCACAAAGCTAAAATGTCTCATATTCCTGAACAGAGGAAGTACTATCTTTCAGAATACCGGACATGTTTAGCGTGCACAAATGTAATCAGACACTGAAACTCTTTCATGGCGACCCAATCGATGCCCAAGTTACATCTGTCGGCAAAAATCCATAGGACCTGGCCGAGGTGACAAACATATCCACCTGTACCAGTATTAATTGATTAGTAGTACTACTGAACAATCATAATTTACCTAGGCAGATTAGTTTAGGACCTTTCTGGACCTGGTTGGAACTCTATTTTTTTGTAGAATCCTGGTTCAAGCTTCTTTTCTTTTAGGATATGGTCCAAACTTAATGGTCCATTGTTAACTATAGAGATAACTTGGGCCTCGTGTTCCTAGGTAGCCCAAATGTGTTATTTGGGCCTCAAAAAGATAGCCAAGTTTCACGATGGGTTTTGATCACAAACTAACAGGACTAGTCCGAATTCGTGCAAATTGTGATTTAATCGATAAAAAGGTGTAACATATCCGAAGAGTCCATGCTAAATTTTCGCAATTTTGCTTGCTATGGCACCACTTGCAAAATAGCATGTTATATCACGCTAGGACGGTATAGCAGCGTTAGCGCTATTTTAAGTGTAGCACACAATTTATTTCGTTGGTGTGTGTGGAGTAAGAAAATATAAGATGCAAATCTTAATTGTTAAACATATCTGATCACGCAAAAACATCTATCGTTAGAGCTATTTCAAATCTTGATTGGTTCACTATATCCTTTATCCTTGCTAAAATCCTTTATTTCCGGGCTATTTTTCAAAACACTATTTTGAAATATAGCATGTTATTCACTACAACAAGGATGGCGGCTCTGGCGCTTGTAGACGCCAAAGCACACACATAATCGTCACGCTAAAAAAACCACCGTCGATAACTGCGTCGGGAAAAGTGCATAACTAGTGCCTTTTTTTCGCTTGGCATGCGTCAACACCTCGGCCATTGTAGGGTGGCACTACCTAGGTGTCATGGTAGCTGTGTGTCTAGCACAATTCGGTATCGTCCTATATACCCGTGCATGGTATTTTAGTGCATGCAATGATCTTTTTCGCGCAGCCTTTTCTTAGCCTGCAGTTTCCATATTTAGCTTAGCTTAATTACCAGAAATCATTACAGGTAATCATAATAAGAAATCACCCATGATGCTTGAAATATCATCACAAGTTCACAACATGTACGAATATGACATAGCTATCAGTTCTACAGTACTACATAAATCTAAACAGAATAGAACACTTGTTTAGCCCATGAGTTAACATACGTCATCCTTTGAAGAGATCTCATTAAAATGGTAAGAGGTAGCTAGGATTGTAAGGGGATTCGCACAGCACCCAACACGGCCGGCCTACGTATATATATATATATCTATATATATATATATATATATATATATATATATATATATATATATATATATATATATATCAGGAAAAGGAGTACAAGGTAAGTACAATACAAAGTCAGAGTCGGTTCGGTTTATAGAGTACCAAACGGACACGACTACATAGTCTAACACCCTCCCTCAATCTCAACGTGCACCACAAAGGTTGAGATTGCGTATACATGACTGAAACAATGGTAACGGTAGTGGTTTAGTGAAAATATCAGCTAGCTGATCCTTGGACGAAATAAATCATATCTGAAGCAACTTCTGAGCAACCCTTTCTCGGACAAAATGATAATCGACTTCAATATACTTAGTACGAGCATGAAAGACTGGGTTGAAAGAAAGAAACGTTGCTCCAATATTATCACACCACAAAATAGGTGGATTATGCTGAAAAACTCCAAGTTCACCAAGAAGGGCTTGTACCCAGATAAGCTCCGCAGTAGCATTTGCAAGAGCTTTGTACTCAGACTCTGTACTAGAACGTGAGACCGTAGCCTGTTTGCGAGCACTCCACGCAACCAAATTACCATCATAGAATATAGCATAGCCCCCCCCCCTTGGATCGGCGGTCATCGACACTACCAGCCCAGTCCGCATCAGAAAAGGTAGATAGTAGACCATTAGATCGAGTAGACCGCCGAAGTAAACCATGAGTGATGGTGCCCTGAACATATCGTAATATTCTCTTTACAGCTGACCAGTGAGAGGAACGAGGAGCATGCAAATATTGACACACTTTGTTGACCGCAAAAGCCAAATCAGGACGTGTCATGGTAAGATACTGTGAGCCACCAACAACACTACGATAGCGAGTAGATTCTATAGCATCAAGAAGGGTACCATCTGTAGCAGATAACCGCTCAGTAGAAGCCATAGGTGTAGAGGCTGGACTACGCTTAAGTAAACCAGCTCTCCGAAGAAGTTTAGACGAGTATTTGCGCTGACTCAAAAGAAGACCACTATCAGATTGCAGCACCTCAATACCAAGAAAATAATGAAGCATGCCAAGATCCTTAACCGTGAAGGACTGGCTAAGCTGATGGACAAGGCGATCCGAAGCAGAAACAGTCGAACTAACAATAATAATGTCATCCACGTAGACAAGTAAATATATGGTGAGATCCGGACGCCTAAAGATAAACAAGGATGAATCAGCTGTAGACGGTGTAAATCCAAGATCAATAAGAACTGAGCTGAGCTGAGCCGTGCATGCCACGCACGAGGTGCCTGTTTAAGTCTATAAAGTGCTTTATCAAGACGACAAAGATAACTAGGGTGTAGTGGATCTTCAAAGCCAGGAGGTTGTCGCATAAACACCTCCTCCTCAAGAACTCCATGCAAAAAGGCATTCTGTATATCAAGCTGTCGAAGATGCCAACCATGACTGAGAGCCATAGACAGAAGTAAACGAACAGTAGTGGGTTTGACAACCGGACTGAAGGTATCCTCATAATCAAGACCGTAACGTTGTTTAAACCCTTTGGCAACAAGACGAGCTTTGTATCTGTCGATAGAACCATCCGATTTCTGCTTTATCTTGAAGACCCACTTTGAGTCAATTATATTGATACCAGGTAAAGGAGGAACAAGACGCCATGTTTGGTTTGACTGAAGAGCTTGAAATTCTGATTCCATAGCCTCACGCCAGTGTGGACTGGCCATTGCCTCGCGATAATTACGTGGCTCCATATTAACAAGATCAGTGGTATGTGCCTGACGAACAGCGTTCCATGCAACAGTGCCGTCGGTCCGCCGTTTGGGCTGTCGAAGACCTCGCTGCAAGCGAGTAGTAACACCAGGAGCGGGCGGAGGAGGAGCTGGCGATGGGCTGGAGTCCGATTCAGTAGTCGAGGTAGCAGTACCAGGCGATGTAGACGGGCCAATAAATAACGACCCGTGAGTACCTCGTGAGCTTGATGTAGTAGGTTGCACCAAGGAGGGAGATGGTGATACGTGAGAATCTGGTCCAACCAAAACCTCATTTGCATGACTCACGTCAGCGTCATGCAGCGCCGCTTGATCGACGTCCACATGAGCAGCATCAACAGGAATATCATCTAGAAGCTCCAAACGCGCACCACGGACTATACCTGCACCATGGTTAGCTAAAAGGAGTGGAGTATATGCAGCATCAACAAATTGGTTAGGGTGCAACGGATCAGAAGAAGTAGATGGTTGTGTGGATGTGTTGGTAGTTTGAGAGAAAGGAAAAACGTTTTCGTCGAAGATGACGTCACGAGATATATAAACTCTATTAGTGGGAACATGAAGACACTTGTATCCTTTATGTAGGGAACTGTAACCAAGAAAGACACACTGTTTAGATCGAAACTCAAGTTTATGTTTGTTGTAGGGGCGAAGATGAGGCCAACACGTGCAATCAAAAACTTTAAGAAATGTGTAGTCTGGAACTTCCCCTAAAAGACGCTCAAGAGGAGTTTGCATAAAAATAACGCGGCTAGGAAGGCGATTGATGAGGAAGCATGCAGTAGAAAAAGCATCACTCCAAAAACGATAAGAAATAGAAGCATGAGCCAAAAGAGTTAATCCAGTCTCGACAATATGACGGTGTTTACGTTCAGCAGTGCCATTTTGTTGATGTGTATGAGGACACGACACACGGTGTGAGACGCCAATATCCGAGAAAAACTTGTTCAACCTATGGTACTCGCCACCCCAATCAGTTTGAACATGAATAATTTTGTGATTTAAGAGGCGCTCAACATGTTTTTGAAATTGAAGAAAAACTTGGAAAACATCAGATTTATGCTTAAGAAGGTAGCACGATCGCGCTTGTAGAGTTGTCCTTGTCTTCATAATCGTCTGACTCAAGGTCAGAGTCACCTTCTGCAAAATCAGAATACGTGATGATCTTGAATTCTATTAAGGTCCGCATCTTCTTGTATAGCCAATTGCATAAGTTTTTAGCTTGTGTGTCCTGCTGTGAAAACATCTTGTTGATCTCCATGTCATCTAGATCAGCTGCCTCTACGATAAAGTATCTACACACAGACTTTTGGAGTTCACCAATAACATATTTTATCTGCAGTCACCTGACTGATAACATAGTGGACGTTGCAACTTTTTCTTTGAGTTGCCTAATGCCCCCCCCCCTATGTTTCAGTGTGTCCCATACCAATGATGATTTTATTGTTCCTAGCAATTTTTGCTTGACGCTTAACCTCATAATCTGTGAGAAGAGATGGATCTGTTGACCTAATATACCAGTTGTCCTAAAGAACGTTATTTTAGTGAACCCCATATCATGTCTTACATGTCTATTCAATATACCAATCTCAAATACTTAGTAAATAATTGTCCTTAAGGTAGGAGGACGAACCAGAAAATGCGGCGGGACGGCTAGGAGCTGGACAACATCGGTCGAAGCAAGCAGCGGGAGAGGGATCTACACGGTGACAGTACAATAGGGGCGGCACATCGACGAGCTTGACGGTGCCGGCCGAAGCTAAGAGACATGGGTTCGTGCTTGTTGAGTAGTTGGACAAGCTAGGAGGCGCAGTGTTATTTCGGCGGGAGTCGGAATCGACTCCGATGATGGGAACTGGAGGAGTTGAGGGGGTGAGAGCGAGAGTCAGATCAAGTGTTGGAACTGGTGCGAATATTTTAAAGTGAGACAACGAGATAATTGCGTGAACTAGTCTGGATTTTTTGCTTAGTGCGGAAGCGGTGAGTTTGGTCTAAAAAATTAAAAAAATTCTCAAAAGTAATCCTTAACTACATATATATAAACACATGCAAAAACACATTGTCAAATGTTACAAACGGGTTAATTAGCACAGTAATCTGCACTTAACTAGTATATATTGCATACCATAATACAATATTAACTAGCCAATCATGATAATAAAAGGGCATCTAGCCTAGCCATAACTGAGACAGGGCAATGAAGTCTCGCATGGCTACCAAGGAGGAGCAATGAAGTTCGGTGGGGATGTCGGGGCGGAGCAATGAAGTCTAGCGGAGTGGACACGAGGATCAAGCAGACGGGCGGGTAAGGGCGCAACTTTTTGACTAGTCTTTCGACTTTGTGTCGAAGGAACCGAGAATGAACCCACCAGTCAGCGCCACTAACTAGAAAAGTTACTGTGAAGTACGTCACAACTACCCTGCGTGGGAATTTAGGCGCAATAGTTTGTGCCTTCTTTGAATTATGACGGTAGTCAAACACGCCACTATTGATTACCACCTTCCACGAGACATTTACATGCCGGTAAACTCCTCCGCGTAAAAATGGTGCCGAGGATGCGCAACCACCGACTATTTTTTTTTGCTGATAATTTTCGCTTACACCGCCCTAAAAAAAGTGTCACGTACAGGAGATATGTTCGTAGTGATTATCATGTTATAGCGCATATGGCGTTTGGAGAAGGGTCACGCTAAAAGAAAGCATGCTATTTTTTTCTTTGGATATAACACATGTTATAAGCTTGTTTTGGTGTGTACCCATGAAAAAAATATTTTGGTGTGCCGCTTCCATTTTGTCATAGTTGAGGGGGCTAATCAAGGATATCATGTCAAATCAAGCCAAAATAGTGTTAAACTAGAAGGTCTCCGCGCGCATTGCTGCGCCAATGCATATATATTACAATATAGAATAAATTGTCTAAAATGCATTTTCTTTTCACCCATGATTTATACAATAATACAACACATAGAAGATGTCTAGTTTTAATAGAGAACATGTATGCCTCTTCTTTGCACTCTGCCCAGCTCAACATTTTGCACAATATCCTCTCAATAAACCTCAAAGCGTACCCATCACATGTACATCACCCTAGAAGCAAGAACTCTGTAGTGTGCTAACCAACAATGTTATGCGGAGTGTTCTTTAACACCGGCAAGAATCTTCAGTCAGATCCATCAGCCACATTAGTGTGTACAGTTCGTACCAATGCATAAGATTAATGAGATAATCTAAAAATGGTCATTTCGACAGGCTAAATTGTAACCAATTTACATAGTTTTACCTTCTCTGGTCAATAGAGATCAAAAAGTATATACATATATGTATCCCATAAAAAGCATTACTCCAGGTTCCATTATCAAGATGATGAAACAAAGGTTTGCCCTAAAACCACGCACCAAGTTAGCAACACCTCACACCAACTAAACAATCAAAACAAAGGGAGATGCAAGATCACCGACAACCAAAACATGCTCAATGACAATGAAGCTTCAAAAGATAGGTATAGTAGTCATCTTGTGGTACTTTAGCAGCCATGTAAAAAGATACATCAGCCTAGAGATCTAACTTTCTATGTCTTTCTAGTGTTCAGAAAGAAATAAGTGATTTTAAGAAAAAAATACACACATAGGCTAAAATAATAGGCACAAGAAAGATCGATAAAAATACAACTACCCTTTACCATGAACAACTCTAAATTTCAGAAAGATATGAACTGTAGAATTTTCGTTAAACGGTTCTAAACATATGCTATGATTCCAGTCCTTTCATAACAAAATGGGAATATATAAACTGCTTACCCCTGGCCTATGGTATAAAGAATAAAACTTCTTCTTGGTACTCGTAATACAACAGAAAATGAAAATTGCAAAAACAAAATGTAAAATTCATTTTCCTAGGGCGAGGAGGCGGTGCTAATACATAGAAGATTGCCCGTTGTTCACATTCTGTCCAACTGACATGTGCAAGGACACTTCTAACTTTGTTTTTCAGGACATCTCATATATATGTTCAGAAATCCAAAATGAAATTGTTGACACTAAATTACCAAAAAGAAATGGTGGCCACACATACATCTCACTGCATAAAGCAAAGGCCACCAATAACAATAATGGTTATTAGATCTCTGCTCGTACACAATAGAATAACTTTTATCCCACCCAGCAAAAATGGTATGGAATAGATCAGTAATCTGGCTTAGAATATATCGAAATAACACAATTTCGGGCTTCTTGATTACAATATAAAGACAGAAAAAATCAATGGTAGCAATTTCTGTGGGGCAATGCCTATGATCATATTGTCTATAAAGAAAATCCAATCAACTGGCGGTGATAGCCACAAACACAGGCATGTAAGCCGTAACCTACCAGGATACAATGCAATCACCAAATTACAATTATCTTAGGTGTCATGCCACCCTAGTGACAAACCATTATTTCCTTTATTTAACATCGATTTTTTGTCAGTCTTACTATTACCAAGATGAGGTATCAGGAGTTAGGAGAAACCAGAATAAAGGCCAAGACAGAGTTGCATAGTCCGGAGGCGTCATTAGTTGTAAAATCAGATTTAGAAATTGAACTTTTCAGACGGACCAGCGACAAGGTTCATATGGGAAAATCAAGCCTAACATGGGTGTATATATATTTTTATGCGGGAGCACATATGTTAGCCTAACATGCCTCAAAATAGAAAAATAGTACTCCCTCCAATCCATAATAAGTGTCCTCGATTTAGTGCAAAGTTATACTAAATCAGCGACACTTATTATGGATTGGAGGGAGTAGATAATTTATTTATCTTGACCGGAAGTAGTAGATAATTCACATGCAAATATATGGTGACGACCAAACTAAACAAAATAGATCACATGGTACTAAATTTAGGGATCGAATAGAGACAAAGTGTACATAGGGAGACCACCTAGTGCAAGATCCATATCAATAATAAGAACGCCTCCAAACACATCAGGGATGCCCATGCAAGAGATGAAGGAGAGATAAAGGCACCTGCACCTTGCTTCTGATCCCCTTAGCCACCTGCACCGCTCCCACCATATTTGTCTCATGTGAGTGTACTGAGTAAGGGGTGATGAGTACCAGCTCACAGGAAACTAAACGCGGGCAAGGGGTGATACGAGCACAGGAGACAACGAAACTCGGCAGTCCATTTGATCTCAACAATGTGCGACCAGATCTGGAAGAAACATTATGCCCTCGCTGACTTCTCTTCGTAGCGCAGATCGTAACCTCGTTGTTGTTGTCAGACCGGCACCTAGTGCTCCGCTACAACCTGGCCGACCGAGATCGCCTGAAAGTGCTCAACCACTCTAATATTTTATGAGAACAAGAAATTAGTCGACCGGGTTATTTGAAAATCAACTTGGATGAAATCCAGCAGCAAACCAAACCTTCCCCGTCGGGCTAGAAACATGGATCCCAAAAACATGAAATCAAAAGACGCTTGAAACATAGACCAAAATGCAAACAGCCGTATAAATTTAAAATATCGTAAACATAGATGGTATGCTACCATGTAGAATCCATTGATGTGTGAAGTAAGCAACTGATGACAATAAAGGAAAAGCATATGGTATGTTTCATTCTCCATTGCCTTATGCCTCTTTGCATTTATGGTAGACTGTGTACCTAATTATATGATCATAAAGCAAGAACATGATGTAAATTTACACAATGGTTTTTACTGGAGCTGCTAACGGCCAAGCTTCTCTAGTTCCAGGTGCAATGAACAAGCAGAGAATATGAGATCTTTTGAAACACTCCATGTTTATGAGCAAACAAACATAATAAAGAATGAATATGTAACAGATGTATTGCTTGCTCTACTCACACTAACGCTTGAGAGTGTAAAATTCCTCATGAAGTTGGTGCTATAGAACATTCACTTCAGAATTTACCGGAAGAAAAAGACGCAGGCCTAAAACTTTATGTACCTATGTTACCAAGCACTCTTATGTCTTGCACATATAATTTTTGTGAAATAATATTGTGATAATAGGAGACAAAATCATCAAAGGACACATGGTATTGGTGAAGAACAATCTACATTTACTACAAACATGAATTGCATACTAAATTCTAAAGTTTGTTGCTTTTTGCCAGGATCACACCAGGACATGCATATGCATACTAAGAGAAAAAAATAGATATGCTCAGTGTAACATTGATGCAAACACTTTATCCTCTATTATCAAAATCTTACAAAAAGAAAAGGATTGCATTAATGTGAAGCTTAGATCTCAACCTACAGCTGTTCCATCTGGTCTGAAATGTTTTGCTTTAGCATTAGCAGTAGACAAATCATGTTAAGAAATTCCATGCTGCAAGAATAATGTGTGAGGCATGTATGTTAAACTAAAACCACATAAATGTTTTTGTTTGCAAAGAACGAACATCATCTTATGTTTTACCAGTTGGGCATTTCGTCGAACACATGTAGTGCACCTACATTAGTTGAATTGGCATGAACCGTTGAGTATGCTCCACGCAAGACACCAAGACTGTAGGCTGATGGCCATCTCACTGCCCGGCGGCAGAGCGGAGGGATCAAAGGAATGTGTGGGAGGAAGGGGAGCCGTAGGAAGGCACTAACGGCAATGGGAGTAGGCGGGACGTGGATGGAGCAGCGCTGTAGTGGGCGGCGGGAGGAATAGGGGCAGCGTGTGGCGCGTGGGGGATTGAGTCGGTGGCGGACGGTGAGGGATCCGTGAGTGGCCATGACCAGACCTATTGGTCAAAGGCATTCATGGGTGGGCCGACGGCATGACAGCGGGCCAGAGGTTGGCGACGGAATCGGTTGGACCGACAGGAAGGAGGTGAGCCAATGCGCTTTGACAAAGGCATCCAACGGTCACCCACCGACAAAGACTAATAGAAACAGACCTATACGGTCAACGTCGCAATGCAACACAGCAGGCGCACGCACGCGCGGAGAAAACCAAATGCCATCGCTAGGAGCAACGAGAGCTCACCAATTCTAGGGAGCTTAGTGCTCTTAGAAGATAGTAGGTGTTAACATAAAGTTTTTTTGCTAGCCATCGGTGACTTCCATGATAAATCCAAAGAAATAGACAGCCTAAATTACTACGTGGGTATCATAAAAGCCCTCATGGAAGACTATGACCAAATTGGGACCTACAATGGCCGGGAGAGGCGATCGGGAGGGATAAAAACCACATATAGGGTTCCACACCCCTCGCCAGTGATGTCGCTGGTCTGCTCCGCCTCCGGCGGCCTTAGGGCCTTGGAGGTATGGTGGACCACGTCCTCTCGCCGGTGGGAGATTTCCGTTCCTTGATTAGCCTCTTTTTTTAGTGTCTTCTTCGGGATGTTGAGGCGATGGCAATGTCCTAAGTTAAAATAAGATTCTCTCCGCTCTATACTCGCTCTGATGGTGCATCTAGCACCGACGGAGAGCGCATGGAGTCGCTTGTCCGGCGGATCTTCTAGGATTCTGTCGTTTTCATCTTCGTTGGTTTGTTTTCAAACCTGTCTCTTCCGATCTATGGTTGTCATCATTGACGATATCTGATGCTCTAGTGCATTGGTACTTTGTGGCCTTAGCATGGGGCATGTTCGTCTGCGGTACCAAAGTTCACAGGCCAGCGCACCACAATACCTAAGTTACCTGAAATTGCCGCGTTTCGAAATGTTGGGCCACCAACTACTGAGAGGGGCCATTTTGAGGCAAACTCATCTCATCCCCGCCAAATTCAAACATTCTATTAAACTGCCCCGTGAAGTAGACGGTCGGGACCCTCATGTCGGTCATCTGTCCGTGACGCGAGCGCCAACACAGCAACCTCTTAGGCAAATCGAGTAACTAAGTGGATTGGATGCGTTGACCAATTTCACAAATCCATTCCCACATTTCCCCTAGCACCGGCGGCATCGGAATCCAACCTCCAGGCAGGACGATCCCTTCGGACATTTGACTTCCGGCGCCAAGTTGCTGCGCCCAGTCGCTGATCCCGAGCTCCAATGGCGCATGCCGTAGCCGCTGTTGCGAGGCTCTAGCCCGCCTCCGCCCGCTGACGAGCCGAGCAGCTCGGAGGATGGCAGATCCTACTACCAAGGAAGAAGAGGTTCTAGCTACAAGCGGATGAGCTACCCCTATCTTTGCTACTCGCACTAATTATAACTGCTAGCTGGCTACTTAACCTAAAATTGTTTGTTAGCCCAACACTGACAAACATATTTTGTCCACATTTTTCATTCAAGTGGGATCTCCGCGGACCACCCTTACCTGGTTACGGCAGTCCTCTTCAGGTACGACTCTAAGGGCAAGTGGTATGGACACCATTGTATCACGATGGAAGAAGTGCATGCGCAGATCTGCACTATATCTGGTGTGGTTGCTGCTCTGCGTAATCATGATGAATTATGGCCGAAGCAGACTGCAAAGTTCAGCTTCATGGATAAACGTGGCATCATGGTTCCACTAACGTGTGACAATCAGCTAATTGGGTTGATAAAAAGGTATGCTTTGGCTTGCATGTTTGAGCTGAATTGTGATGTACCAGATGTGGAAGTTGCTGCAACTGGGAGTCGTCCTTCTATTCTTGGACAGGGTGGTTGCTCGAACCCAATTAGCTCCTGGTAAGCAAAGTTCTCTTGGGGTTCGCATGTTTGTGCTGAATTGTAATTTTTGTTTTATTTACTCTGTAGATATTGGGCAGTTATGTAACAGTCTTGTTTCTTTGATAGGAAACATCACAAGGTTAGAAACATTGCTGCACGAAGAAATGAAAAACGAGTGGAAAGATGATGTTGGGCATGATTCTGGTGCCCATTGTCCCGGCGGTGCAGAGTACGTGAAGCTAATAAAATTGGCACCGAGGAAGAGGAAGAAGGCAGGAAATGAAGAAGCCAGTGGACGTGAATGCTTGGTACCCAGGCTGTGGAAGAAGGCTACTGGCAATGAAGATGCATAGTAATGTGTTGAACTTGAACCTATATATGTAATTCAGTTAAATTCTAGAGCTCTGTATGTGGTACTTTGCTCGGCAAAACAATCTACCCACGTTCTCTGAGTAAAATGTACCATGACTTAGGGTTTGGAAACGCCCGAGTCAGTAGTTGAATCCAAAATTGTGATTGTGCCACTGCTATCTGAAAACATGCAGCAACGGTTCCACGATTGCTGAGGGGCAGGAGGTCTCCAAATTCGATAGAATCTAAGTGGCACAGAAATAAATTATTTAAGCTGCCACACTGCACGAAGAAGCAACTTATTTCAGATGTTTCACAACGACGTGGCACCATAAACAACAATGGCAACCGATAATGCCCAGAAGAGGAGGAAATCGGTACCACTTTCTGGCGTAATCTTGGGCCCGTCTATCTCACCGCCTCTCTGCTCCTGCATCCCCTGCATCTAGCGAAGCTCCTGGATCTCCAGTAACCGGGTGTACGTGCTTCCACTTTATAAATTGTGGTTGTGTCATTTGCATGAGGCACAATCCACATAGATTACGTTTAAACAAACCACCAATGTCAGAATACACTAGTAGAAAAAAGTTCTTTGGTCCACGGTCACGTTCCCAATCCAGAACAGAGACCTAAATCGAGGCAGAAATTGATCTAAATCACAAATTCTTCCACAAATTAATTGATACAGAGATCTAAATCGAGGCATTTCATTAATTCAACCACAAATTCTTCTAAACAAAGATGCGATTTCACATCCTACATTAATTCAATCACTAGTCAATAATTTCACTTCTGCTGCCATTGTCCTCTCAGTCGCCGGCTTCCTCGTCGTCATCGGACGGAACCTCCACGATTTCCGCATTGTCCGCGAGACGGAGCACCTCTTCGCGGCGAGCGGTGGCGATGGCGGTGTACTTGGTCCGTCCAGGGACGGACCAGAACCTCTCCCGCCCTTCTCGGTTGTGGATATCCCAATGCACCACGCGCCCATAAATGATGCGGTTGCCAATCTTGGCCTTCCGCTCCTTCTTGAACAGCGCCGGCCAGTATGGGCTGGCCGCCGTGTACCGGGGCAGCGCCCTCTTCCACACGGGCATCTGGCGGCGGTGCGCCGCGATTTCGCTCTCCATCCCTGCTCCGCCGAGGACGAGGAGCGGAGCCACCAGCACCCCCGCATAGCTGATGCGCCATCCGTGGGGCATCGTCGTGGCCGGCAACGCGAGGATGTCGAAGTGCGCGAACATCACCGCCTCGTAGAAGTTAAGCGCAGGCATCTCCATGGTGGCGCGGGGGAGATTGGAGAGGGAGCGAGGGGATGGACGACGAAGCAATGATGCGGTGGAGATTGGAGAGGGCGAGGGGATGGACGACGAAGCGACGCGCTGTGGCGCCTCCTATTTGTACACGAGGATGATGAAGCAACGGGCGGAATATCCAAGAGGCATTGGTCAGACAAAAGGAAGTAATGCAGGGTTAAGACAAATTAACGGGCGACCAATTTTTTTCTCCCAGGACTCCAGGGCCAATAGTTCAGACCGCTAGGTCAACAAGTACAACTATTACAACTTAAAAAGGCACAGAGCACAAGCTAAATAGAACTAGTTACCACACATCTCCTTGATCTTCCTAATCTTAGCCCGATGCGCATCTTCCTGCAAGAGTGATACGTTGCAAACGTATCCATAATTTTTAATGTTCCATACTTGGTTTTATCTACTTTCTTATATTTTGTCCACACTTTGGAGTGTTTTTCATATGATTTCTTGGACTAACCTATTAACAAGAGCCATAGTGCCAACTGCCTGTTTTCTGCTGTTTTTGGTTCCAAGAAAGTGAGAAAATGAATATTCTCGGAATTGGACGAGACAAAAGCCAAAGTCAGTTTTTCACTGAGGGACACCTAGAGCCAGAATACGAGACGGAGAGGGGCTGGGGACCGGCCACACCACCTAGCCGCGCAGCCTAGCCTGGCCCGTGCCAGGGGGTGGTCTGGTTGCCCCAGGCACCCCCTCGGCCTCTCCTTCCGCCTATGCTTTGACTGTGGCCTATGCTTTGCCATGCCATGCTTGATATTGTTTTGGCTTTATGCTTAGTATTCTTTGTTGTATCATGACTTGTTATAAACAATTGAGATTTCTTAATGTGCCTTGTAAGGATCATGCGTTGTTTTAGCATATTAAAGCATAATATTGTGGTATTCTCCTTTGATGCTTTATTTGGGTTAACTTGGCACATGCTCACACCATGCTATGACTATCCCAAGTAACCATAGCCTTTATGATCCTTTAGTTTTCAACTTGTAGTATCACTTTCTGCTTTGATCAATGATGTTTTGTCGATCTGCATGATTATGGCCATTATTGCTCTCTTAGTTTGTCGCCCCCAGTCTTTTGCTAGCCTCCACAACCAAGTATGAGTTCCACTCATGCATCCAACTCCTAAAAACAAGTTATTCCAAAGAGTCCACCATAACTACCTATTAGCATATGCTATTCCAAGTATATTCATGTTTTTATCTACCTTCCGAATTAAACTTGTTATGAGAAAACTAGTGATTAAAACTCCCAAGAACTTGATGGCACACTACTTTTCTTGCATTTAATAAACTTGAACCATTGCGTCCATGTTTGTTGCGTATATGCATGCGCTTTATAACTTGAAGTTAGCAGAACCATGTATCATGGGGAACACGTTCAACATTGCACTTGTACTTTGTACCCCGTTGATATCATGTTCTTTTGCTTATGGATCCCGACGGTGTGAAATAAAAGTGGAACTTGTAAGATCATGGAGTTTGTATGTGTGTTAGAGAAACGCCTGGGCCGCTAGCCTAAGCCATGCCTAATCATGGTGGAAACTTGCACCATAACCATAATGAGCACTCTATGAAGCATCCTCAATAAAAACCTATGCAAATAGCAAATAAAAAGATCGCCGAGATGCTCATTGTCTGCTTGTCTTGTCATTTTGATTATGGGATAGCTCCTCTATCATGTGCAAGGGGTACCCTGTTGGCGGTTCTCTATGATACATATGTACTTACAATGACAAGAGCTTACTTGTGACTAAAGTTGAGTAGCATGAGGTTCAGTCTTCGTATGTAAGGGGCATGAGATTTCGGCTTATAACTTGTCAAGCATATCCTCTTAGTTGTGTCACTTTAACCTTAATCACCTTCCAGATGCTTATGATAGGGGCAATGAGAGCTGAAAGCTATTAAGTACAATAATTTTTGGAAGCTCTTTATGAAACTTGAATCTCTGCTTCCTTCTATGAAGGCCTTTTTTTGTTGAGTCTCCACCTTCTATCTTTATGCACCTACTTTGAGAGCATAGTGGCCATTCTTAGTTCTATGTGCATTGTCCCAAGACTTGTTGATTGATGCATAGCTTTGATATTGCTTGTTTTAAACTATTTGTATCTAGTCACTCTTATGAACTTTGAAGGTGTCCTATGCATCTATTTGCTACTCTATGAGGGACAAGCTGAATGCTACTATGCTATGTTTTCTTTATGTGAAACAAACAAACGTCTTGCTAAGCATTGTTATTCATTAATCTTTTGTTTGTGCCTTTTCATGTTGCAACATAATTTCTTTGTCTTATTGTTAGAACTTTGTCTTTCATGTTATGATTGAAGTACTATGATCCCAGCTTTGAATGTTTTACAAATACTTTGATCAAGTTTATGATGGTGCATGTCACCTCAAAAATTATTCTTTCTTTTTATCACTTACCTACTCGAGGACGAGCAGGAGTTAAGCTTGAGGATGTTGATACGTTGCTAACATATCCATAATTTTTGATGTTCCATGCTTGGTTTTATCTACTTTCTTATGTTTTGTCCACACTTTGGAGTGCTTTTCATATGATTTCTTGGACTAACCTATTAACAAGAGCCACAGTGCCAACTACATGTTTTCTGCTGTTTTTTGGTTCTAGGAAAGTCAGAAAATGAATATTCTCGGAATTTAACGGGACAAAAGCCAAAGTCAGTTTTTCACCGAGGGACACCTGGAGCCAGAATACGAGACGGAGAGGGGCTGGGGCCCGGCCACACCACCTGGCCACGTGGATAGGCCTGGCCCGCGCCAGGGGGTGGTCTGGCCGCCCCAGGCACCCCCTCGGCCTCTCCTTCTTCCTATAAGTTGCCTCCGATACAGAAACCCTAAGTACCCGGTCAAAATTCCACGAAAGATTATGTAGCCGCTGTCATCTCCATCCCTAGATCGGGAAGGATCTGAAGCTCTTCCCGGCACCCTGCCGGAGGGGAGAATTCACCCTGGGGCCTTCTTCATCATCATGCAAGCCTCCGGTGTGATGCGTGAGTAGTTCATCTCTGGACTACGGGTCCATGTAGTAGCTAGATGGCTGGTTCTCCTCCTTTGTGCTATCATGTTTAGATCTTGTGAGCTCCGTTCATGATGAAGATCATCTATTTGTAATTCTACATGTTGTGTTTGCAGGGATTTGATGGATATTGAGATGCTATTTCAGATTGATTATTGATTCTATCATGTCTTTGTTATTTGTGATCTTGCATGCTTTCCGTTGTTAGTAGCTATCTTGGCCAAGTAGATGCTAGCAACTCCAAGAGTTAGTATTTATGCTCGATAGTGGGTTCATGCCTCTAGTAATCTGGGGAAGTGACATAAATCTCTAAGGTACCAGATGTGTTGTTGCTACTAGGGAGAAAACAACAATACTTTATTCATAGAACAATCGTATTGTTAACTTTACACGCAATGCGTAATGCAATTATCCGTTGCTTGCAACTTAATACTAGAGGGGGTTCGGATGATAACCTGAAGGTAGATTATTAGTCATAGATGCAGTTGGATTACGGTCTATGTATAATGTTGTAATGCCCAATCAAGTCGCAAAGGAGTCAAGATGAGTAGTATATGCTTGTATGCTTTCTCGATGTTTGTCAATTGCCCCGCTGTAATTTGTTCACCCAACATGTCATATATCTTAAGGAGAGCCACCACTAGTGAACTATGGACCCCGGTCCTTTCTTTTACCATCAATCTACAATCAACTGTTTACAGCTTTGTGTTTACTTTCTGCAAACTATTACTTTCTTCCACTCGATACGTTTAATCATTTGTTTTCAGTAAAACTGGTGAGATTGACAACCTCATTGTAAGTTGGGGACAGAGTTCTGTGGTTGTGTTGTGCAGGTCTCCACGTTGCTACTGGCACCGGTAGTGCGCCCTGCTAAAGTTCAGCTAGCTACACCTTTGGGGTGTTTCCTTGCTCCTACTGGATTGATAACCTTGGTTTCATAACTAAGGGAAAACTTACTGTTGTGCTCATCATACCTTCATCTTGGGCTTCCCCAACGAGCTCGTTAATACACGAGTCAGCAGAGAGCAAGGATCGAATCGTCTGCTCCTTCCTTTTAGCATCTTCCTTGCACAACTTCAATTGTTTCTCTGCATTTTTCCTCATGCACTTGTCAATACTCGTAGTTGTGAACTGTAGGACTTTGGCTTGGTGAAGATCATTCCTTGCTTGAGTCAGTTCTTGCTCTACTTTACCCTTCACGGCCAACGCCGCATCCCTCTCCTTCTCGACTTTGCTAACCTTGTCTTGCACCCACCTGAGATCTCTCTTATGCTTGGTCGTGTCAACTGGTTCCCATAGCTTCATCTCAACATTATCAAGAAGTGAGCTGAATACGGATTCTTTCAACTCAACAGTCATTTCCCATAGTTTGTCCAGCGTTTTCTGCATTGATTTGGGCCACTCTGGATCTACCCATTTGACAACACCGCAACTTCCGCCTTGCATCATTGCATGATGTCACCGTAGAAACCTCCTGCCTGCGTTTCGTCCTTCGAACACTACAAATTTAGTGGGCACATATCCATGTTTACATAGCAGATGACTGTCTTCATTCGCTAAACCGTGATAGTCGGAGTCATACATCATTTGGTTGGCCTAATGCATCATACGTGCATGAGTAAACAGAGTAGATCTAGCTCAAAAAATAGATAACTGGCCATAGATGATAGAGATAGAGATGAGACGACTCACATTGAAATCACCGTCCCTATCGTCACGACCCTTTTCCTTGCGGTCTCCCCTTGAACCCATGGCAAGAGGGGAGGGGGTGGCTACCGGAGAGGGGATTGGGATGGAGGCGCCATCGGCTTGCGGCTACGGCGGGATGGGAGTGAAGTGGGCAAGTGGCTTCGAGGAGAAGAAAGAGAAGTACGGGGAGGAAGAGAAGTAATGGGGACGTGACACTGGGATATGGCCCACTGAACTCGTGAGTCGTGACACTCGCAACAGGGGAGCGTCCAGTGTTGCCAGTTTGTCTAGAGCAAGCGTGGCCAATCATGCCGAAGAATAGCCTACTCGCGGATCGCTCTCACGAAGACCATCCCAATCGTCCAAGCGCCCCGATCAAACAGTATGTAACAATCGTCAAGCAGAACAACTATGTTAGGGCGTGCCTTCTAGAAGACTCGGTCTAACGGTGGATCCATTGGGGGGCTAAGGTTAGGGCTCTCCTAAGGTTAGGATCCATATGTGGTTTGTGAAAAGAACACACATCCAATGACACTAGTGCATCCATATGTGGTTTGTGAAAAGAACAGACATGCAATCACACTGGGTGGATCCATGTGTGGTTCATGAGAAGAACACACATGCAATGACACTGGTGATATGTGGTTTGTGAAAAGAACACACATGCAATGACTCTAACTATGGTTAATGAAAAGAGTAGACATGCAATGACACTGGTGGATCCATGTGTGGTTTGTGAGAAGAACACACATGCAATGACACTGGCTGTGGTTCATGAAAAGAACAGACATGCAATGACACCGGTGGATCCTTGTGTGGTTTGTAAGAAGAACAGACATGCAATGACTCTAGCTGTGGTTCATGAGAAGAACACACATGCAATGACACTGGTCGATCCATGTGTGGTTTATGAGAGGAACAGACATGCAATGATTCTAGATGTTGTTCATGAGAAGAACACACATGCAATGTCAGTGGTGGATCCATGTGTGGTTTGTGAAAAGAACACACATGCAATGACACTGGTGGATCCATATGTGGTTTGTGAAAAGAACAGACATGCAATCACACTGGGTGGATCCATGTGTGGTTCATGAGAACAACACACATGCAACGACACTGGTGATATGTGGTTTGTGAAAAGAACACACATGCAATGACTCTAACTCTGGTTAATGAAAAGAGTAGACATGCAATGACATTGGTGGATCCATGTGTGGTTTGTGAGAAGAACACACATGCAATGACACTGGTGCATCCTTATGTGGTTTGTGCGAAGAACAGACATGCAATGACTCTAGCTGTGGTTCATGAGAAGAACACACATGCAATGACACTGGTGTATCCTTATGTGGTTTGTGTGAAGAACACACATGCAATGACTCTAGATGTGGTTCATGAGAAAACCACACATCCAATGACACCGGTGGATCCATGTGTACACTGTGAGAGGAACACACATGCAATGACACTGGGTGTGGTTCATGAGAAGAACACACATGCAATGACACTAGTGTATCCTTATGTGGTTTGTGAGAAGAATAGACATGCA